>JARBWK010000001.1:89156807-90356807 GCA_030556195.1 Anolis apletophallus | reverse complement strand
CATCTGGTATTCATTGGTTGTCTTCCATCCAAGTATCAACCAAGGCCGTCCTTGCTTAGCTTCAAAGATCAAACATAATCTGGTGCCCTACATGTGGGTGCCATCACTTTCTTCCCTTTCAAGAAAGGTTGAACATACTTTTCAACAACGTTTACAAGTGGCAGTATGCTTCAGATTTTTCCAACGGGACTTGGCAAAGAATTAGAACAAAATTTACCATTTTTAAGCTGTCCCCTAAAGGGGGAACAGCGGAAGCAAGTTTAAAAGGTTGGTTTGGAGCTTCCAGAGGAAATACACTAGAATGATCTATCTACACTAACAATACGCCACTATACACTGTTTATGTTACTGGTTATATGCTTAAATCCTCCTGTGCACAAACACAAATCAAGCATGCCATGGAGAAGATTGTGCCTTCGTTCTTCTTTTCCAACATCTAATGTTTACCAGAACATCAAGATGGACCATGCTCTTTCAGGAGCTGGACGTGAGAAAAAACTAATGGTATGAGGAGGTTACGTGGCCAAGACAACAGATAAGACATATGCTGGATGAAGAGGAGAATGGGTTTTTTCATAGTTGTAAACATTTCTGCATTATGAATTACCCCTATTCATGAAGTTTTGCAACTCTGAAAAACATGTGCAACTGGTTTTAAAGAGGCACATGAGTTTTATGGAAAATTTAAACCTTGCCTTCAGAGCACTCTTTACTAGTATTAATGGAGTTTCACCAAAGATAAACATCATACATGAAAAACAACTGTCCATACTATACAAAGGAGATGAACACCTGTTTTAGGATTTTCACACATTGTAGCCTATCTCTGCAACAGGGTTGGGAAAATGTGTGATCCTCCACCTGTGGGGCAACTGCTCACATCAGCCTTTGAAAGCACTGAATGATGGGAGTTAAAGCTGGACAACATTTAGAAAGCGACACATTCCAGGCATCTATTCTTTTGGATAAAAAGGCACGTTTGCCATTCGCTCATCTATGGTCACCTTTGTTGACATTTTAGTCATACTTATATTAGTTCGAGAAAATTTTAGTTAAACTAAGGCAATAGGTAAGAAAGTCTATTCTAGTGAACCAACATAAAATGACAGCCATTTTCATGAGGTAATCCTTGCTGGAAAAGTGGTGGTAACAAAGAAAGTTTCTGCAATGTTGAAAATTATTATAAATTCAATCACTGGCCATTTCCCCTATGCCTTAGACAGTTTCTCAGTTAAGCTGATATGTTTTCATAGCTGCTAATGTTAAAACCTTCCCCCAAGGGTACATGGGCCTGAACCTGCTATCTCAGCTGTTAACTAAAGTCAGGATATTAAAAGAAACCACAACAAAACCAAAGAATCAGCAGTTTAGGGATGAAAACAAGAGCCCTGCAGCTGAGGAACCAAAAGCAACCTTCCAAAAATAAGTCTGAAATTTGGGGAAGTATATGCTTGCCTGTGTCGGAGTAGGTCGTCTACAACTGGGCTTGATACCAAAAGCCTTTGCAGATTTCTTCAGCCCTTATTTACCCAGATCGCTATAGAAAATTGAATGTATATCTCTTTCTGCATAAACACTACAATCCTGAAAGAGCTTAGGTTAAGAAACAGCCTGTAATATCTATGTGCTTATTTCAAACTGCACAGAGGTGGCAATGGGTCATTTTTCAGGGTATTCAGATTTTTATCACAGCCCTGAAAGTGCTAGCCAAGAGCTACTTGGGGCAACATGCCAAACATGAATGCATATCAGATTCAAGGCCACCAGAGGCCTGTACCTCACTATCCTCATATACAGTATGTTGCCAGTAGAAAGGAAAGGAAGGTAGTTTCAGCTGCCATAACACCAATAACTGTAAGAATCAGAATTACCAATAAACAAAAATGAGAATTGGTTCTTCCTGGATCCCCTGGACTTTAATAGTTACAGACCAGTCTCTAACTTTCCTTTTTTGGTCAAAATATTGAGAAGATAGTTGCCCTCCAACTTCAGGCAGTCTTGGATGACACACATTTCCTTGATCCATTTCAAACCGGCTTCAGAGTAGGATAGGAAATTGAGACTACTATGGTCATCATGGATAATCTCTGTCTTAACACTGACAAAAGGTGTGGATCTCGGTTGGTACTTCTAGACCTCTCAGCAGCTTTCAATAATATCAACCATGGTAGCCTTTTGGAATGCCTGGGGGGCTGGGGAGGCCCTGTGCTGCAGTGGTTCCGGTCAAACCACTCCAGCAGGTTCCAGATGATGATGCTTGGGGATAGTTGCTCCTCAAAAAAGGAGCTGTTATGTGGCATCCCACAAGATGCCATTCTATCCTCAATGCTTTTTAATATTTACATGAAACTGCTAGCAGAGACCATCTATAGGCATGGGGTGGAGTGTTATCAGTATGCTGATGGCACACAAATATATTACTCCATGCCTTAAAAAACAGTCTTAGATAAGAATAGCATATCTTCTCTGAATGAATGTCTGGAAGAAGTCATGAGCTGGATGAGAAAAAACAAACTGAAAATGAATCCAGACAAAATACAGGTGCTTGCCATAAAGGGTCCTAATCTGGGAGTGAAAGTGTCTCAACCACTTCTGGTTGGGGTTACATTCCCCCTGAAAGACTGTGTTCGCAGCTTGGGAGTATTCCTGGATCCGTCTCTTAGGGGTGCTTATGGTCAGCTTTGGCTGATATGGCAGCTGCACACCTTCCGAGATTCAGAGGACCTAAAGATGATAATGCATGCACTGGTAACCTCAAGGGTGGGCTTGAGCAAAATTTTGATTATTCACAGATTTGATTAATACGGTATGTTCCCTTGAGGAACAACTAGATCTCCTCATGCTATTTTATGTCTGCCTTGGACGACCTAGAGATTTCTCAAAACTGTACTGACAGATACAAAATACAGCAGTTTTTCATTCACTTTTTTCTACTTTTGCAAGAACCCTAACGGCCCAAAGGTAAAGGGCCTATTGTACTCTTATGCTACAGAATTACTTCTTATTCTAGGCATAATCCATCACCTACAATTTGACTAGCCTTGACATTGGAAAAAAGTACGTTTTCTAAATGGTGCTTTCAAAGTTTCTGAGGGAATCTGTCCAGATCATCCATGGAAGAATACCTGCACACTCAACACCATCACCACTACACTGTGCCGAACTCTCCTGGAAAACTGCAGTTTGTCAGCACCTTTATACCACTTCTGACTTGTACACAACTTTGTTAGCATTTCTCTTCTCAGCCACAGTGTCTGCTTCATTTCAAGTTCTTGGCATCACCTTAAGGAAATTGTCAAGAATGTGCAAAAATGTAAGAACAGCTCTATTGTTAATTGGAATTAGCTCAGGAATGGATTCTCTATTGCCATATGCTTAATACAAGAGTTTGATTTCAAAGATAGAGTATATAGTCCAAAGATAAGCAATTGTCCAAAAGGTAGCAAACAAGATTGTCCAAAGTAACGTAGCAACTAGGCTTGAAGCTTGGCAAGGCTCCGCAAACAGATGCGGTTCAGGAACAAAACAGGCTCCGCACCAATGCGGATCAAGGACGAAGGCAAGGCAAATGCAAGGCAAGGCTTGATGACCACGTGCAGCTTGTGGTCCCACTCCCGCTTCACGCCTATCCAGGAAAGACGTGGCCGGAGAACTGAGGATGCGTTCCCACGGATCCTGTACTCAATCCTTCGGCCGAGGTCCGCGACGCCTAGGCTTTCCGTCTCCAATCCCTACCACGGACCTCGGTCGGTCCAGGACCCTAGACCAAGCCTCCTGGTAGACTCAATGTCCCGTCTCCTATCGAAGGAGCGACCTTGCCTCTCAGCAGCTGTGTCGCTATCTTCCTGAGAACTTCCTCCCTAGCGCTTTCCCACTGCTCGGGTCCATGTTTTCACTTTCAAGTTCCTGGGAATTCCTCCCGGGTGTACATAACTCCCTTCGCTGTTTCCCATCTCCACCTGGTGATCGGAATCTATGCTGGCCCAAACATCATCTCATCCCATGCCAAGCTCTCCGGGCGAATGAGGCCCATCCGAAGGGCCCTGTGCTTCACCCCAATCATCTAGCTCATCCTCTGAATCCACATCTGCAGCTGCGGGCCCTAATGCTAATGGAACCCCAGGACCTATTCCCAGCCCTCTAGGCACAAACGAGAACTGCTGTGCTACACTATCCCCTAAGGGCCCTCCGAGGCCACCCTCGAGGTTTGGGTTTGTCAGGGTACTTGCGGTGAAACCGAGCCACCAGATCCGGAGCATGGACATCCCGAGCCCGGGTCCATGAACGCTCTTCCGGGCCCAACCCCTTCCAGTCAAGCAAATACTCCAACTTCCGGTAGCGGATGCGAGCATCCAAGATGTCCTGCACCTCCAACTCCTCCCGCCGCCGCGCATCACAGGGGGAGGAGGCGGTTGCACACGTCAGGCCGCACCCCCTTCGCTGGGGGAGCAACGAACGATGAAACACCGGGTGGAGCTTCATGTCCGCTGGGAGTTGTAGTTTGGAAGGAAACAGGCCCCACCTTCTCCAAAACTTTGTAGGGACCCAAAAATCTCGCATCCAGCTTGCGGCAGGGCTCGCGTGGGCAAATTCTGGTGGACAGCCAAACTTTATCCCCACGAGAATCTCAGGACTTCCTGGCGCCGCCGATCAGCCATCCGGTCACCAAGCTCTGTGGAAGTCCATGCAGCCGAAACACATGTTGCACAAACATATCAGCAGTCTCCTTGGCAGTAGGCACCCCCACACAGGGGATGAAGTGTCCCATCTTGGTGAAACAGTCCACCACGACCAATATCGTGGTGAAACCCTTGGACTTGGGGAGATCGGTGATGAAATCAGCCGAAATCATCTTCCAGGGCGCAGAGGGGTCGGGAGCGGCTGGAGCAAACCGGCCGGCTTGCCCCCCTGGTTCTTAGCCCGTTGGCACACAGGGCAAGATCCCACATAGTCCTCCACATCCCTCCGCACTTTAAGCCACCAAAAGTCCCGTAGGACCAGTTGCAGAGTCTTGAAAAGCCCGAAATGGCCTGCGGCCCGGCTATCGTGGCACAGCTTGAGAATGTCCTCCCGCTCGGGCCCAGGGGAAACATAGACAGAATCCCGGTGGTAGAGCACCCCGTTCTCGCTTTGAGCAGCCGGCCTCCGATGGCCCGGCCCCATCACGAACGTACTCCGCTTTCGGGACAACGCATCAGCTTGCTTGGTCTGCTTGGGGTCACATAGTGAATGCGGAAATTGATCGCTCAAAGAACAGGGACCACCTCTGTTGCCTCTGGTTCAATTTGCGCTGGGTCTTCAAGTGCTCCAAATTCCGTGGTCGGTGTGAACCTCCACCGGGACCTTGGCCCCTTCAAGCAGGTGTCTCCAGACTGCAAACGCCTCCTTGATGGCCAAAAGTTCCTTCTCGCACGTGGGGGAGTGCTTTTCCGGAGCCGTCAGCTGCCGGGAATAGTAGGCACAGGGCAACAAGTCCGTCCCTGAGGCTGTAGCA
Source organism: Anolis apletophallus (assembly GCA_030556195.1). NCBI lineage: Eukaryota > Metazoa > Chordata > Lepidosauria > Squamata > Anolidae > Anolis > Anolis apletophallus. The sequence continues at coordinate 90,351,313 of JARBWK010000001.1, read as the reverse complement.
GGATCGCTCCCACCGCCACATCCGACGATCGGCCTGGACGATGAAAGGGGTGCGGGGTTGGGGTGCTGCAGAAGCGGCTGAGTGGTGAACAGCTGCTTTAACTTGCGGAACCCCACATCTGCCTCCGGAGTCCACCGGAAAGGCACCTTTCCTCGCAAACACTGGGTGATAGGATCAGCCCACTTGGCAAAGTCAGGAATGAACTTTCTGTCGTAGTTGGCAAAGCCCAGGACTCTTTGAATGTCTTTTTGCTGGGGCCGCCCAGTCAACCACGGCCTGGACCTTGGTGTCATCCATGGCGATGCCCGTAGGAAAGATACGGTAGCCCAAAAGTCCACCTCCCGCAGATCAAAGCACATTTCTCCAGCTTAGCATAGAGCCCGTGAGCTCTAAGTCTCTGAGCACCTCCTTGACATGGCGGTCATGGGTCGCCTGATCTGGAGAAAAAATCAGCAGGTCGTCTAAGTAGACCGCCAAATAGCGGTCCAGCAGGTCCCGGAAAATGTCATTCATGAAATGTTGGAAACAGGCTGGGGCGTTGCACAACCCGAATCCCATCACCAGGTATTCGAAACTCCCCCACTTGGTCTGGAAGGCCGTCTTCCATTCATCGCCCTGGCGAATCCGGACAAGGTTGTAAGCCCCCCTCAGGTCCAGTTTAGTGAACACCTTGGCTCCCCGCATCCGCTCCAGGAGCTCGGGGATCAAGGGCAGGGGGTAGCGGTTCCGGATCGTGATCTTGTTGAGTTCCCTATAGTCATTGCAAAGCCGCAACTCCCGATTTCTTCTTGACGAACAGAATCGGTGCCCGGCCGGGATTGGGAGGGCCGAATGAACCCCTTCCGCAGATTCTCATCCAGGAAATCTCGGAGAGCCTGTTGCTCTGGTTCCGAGAGAGGGTAGAGTCTCCCCCGCGGGATTGGGGCTCCCGGCTGCAGTTCAATGGCACAGTCATAGGGCCGGTGCGGAGGCAAGCGTTCCGCCTCTTTCTCACTGAAGACATCCCAAAATCCGGCATACTTCTTGGGCAGGGTGGCCACATTTTCCACTTCTTGAGCTTGGCACGCCCGGGCCATCATGCAGTGGCCCTGGCAATGTTCAGAAGAAAAAATTAGCTGTCTCTTGGCCCAGGAGATCTGAGGGTCATGGAGCGCAAGCCACACAATGCCCAGGACAATAGGGAAATCTGGGAGCTTGGTCACAAGAAAAAGAAATGTCCTCTTTATGGGAGCTAGTCCACATCCTGGTAGGGGCTGTATATTGAGTCACAGCCCCGGTTTTCAACACTCTCCCATCGATAGTCTGGACACCCTTGGGCTATTGGAGATCAAGAAATTTCAATCCTTCAGACTTGGCATAGTCTGCATCGATGTAGTTGTTGGTGGCCGCCGAGTCTATCATGGCATGGACCATCCTCGGCCCCTTTTCGTGTGACCACAGGCTGACCATTTCAAGGAACAATTGTCCAGTCTTGGGTTCAGGGGAGGTTACCGACGTCGGCCGAAAGTGAGCGAACCCACTTACACCCGGCCGGCCCCTTCCCCCGTCGCCAGGATGGCTTCTTTGGCCTCTGGGGCCCCTCCGAGGGCGGCAGAGGCCTGAGGAGTCTTCCCACGCGGTTTCTGGGGGCACGGCCCGGCCCCCCTTCCCTCCTGGCCACTGGTTTCTCCAGCGGGGCCTTGTCCCACCGCCTCCTGGTCTGCAGTCCAGCTTCCACACGAAGGCTCAGGGCAATGGCGGCCTCCAGATCAGCAGGCCGAGGATGTTTCAACATCTCCTGCTGCATTTCGAATTCAGCCCTGCAGTATAGTGGTAACATAACGCCGACACGTTCCACTGCACCTGGGCAGCCAGGACTCGAAAACGGGACATATACTGGGACAGGGTTAGATCCTTGATGGTCAGCCGGGCCAAATCTCTCTCAGCCAGCTCTTCATTCACGGGAGACCCCCATGTCGCCCGGATCGCATCTAAGAAAGCCCACAGCGTGTTGGTATGGGGGACTGGGCCGGATCAACGGTGGCCCACGTTGATGCGGTCCCTTCCATCAGGTTGAAGATAAACACCACCTTGGCACGATCGTTGGCGAACTCGTTGGGGCGCTGCTCCAGGTATAGTTCCACTTGGCAAACAAAAACCTCCACCTGAGCCGGGTTGCCGCTGAACCGGGCCGGTGGGCTCACCCCCGGGTGCCGTCCGGCCCGGGTACGTAGGTCTCCCAATTCCTGCTGCAGCGCTTGCACTTGTGCATCCGTCAAGTTAGCCATGGCGACCACTGGCGTGGAACGCTTCTTGCGGGCGTCAGCGGCGTCCCGTGGTGTGATAAGGGGTTCTTGGAGTTCTCCGGCCAGCTGTCACGATCACAGACTTAGCGGGCCCCTTAATCACACACACAGAGACGTACTGAAGGCTAACTACTTTATTGAGTATAAAAAACAGTTCTAAAGAGTATATAGTTCAAAGATAAGCAATTGTCCAAAAGGTAGCAAACAAGATTGTCCAAAGTAACGTAGCAACTAGGCTTGAAGCTTGGCAAGGCTCCGCAAACAGATGCGGTTCAGGAACAAAACAGGGCTCCGCAATTCAATGCGGATCAAGGACGAAGGCAAGGCAAATGCAAGGCAAGGCTTGATGACCACGGCAGCTTGTGGTCCCACTCCGCTTCACGCCTATCCAGGAAAGACGTGGCCGGAGAACTGAGGATGCGTTCCCACGGATCCTGTACTTAATCCTTCGGCCGAGGTCCGCGACGCTCTAGGCTTCTTCGTCTCCAATCCCTACTCACGGACCTCGGTCGGTCTAGGACCCTAGACCAAGCCCTCCTGGTAGACTCAATGTCCCGTCTCCTATCGAAGGAGCGACCTTGCCTCTCAGCAGCTGTGTCGCTATCTTCCTGAGAACTTTCCTCCCTAGCGCTTTCCCACTCGGCTTCGTCCATGTTTTCACTTTCAAGTTCCTGGGAATTCCTCCCCCCGGGGTGTACATAACTCCCTTCGCTGCTTCCCATCTCCACCTGGTGATCGGAATCTATGCTGGGCCCAAACATCATCTCATCCCATGCCAAGCTCTCAGTGGGCGAATGAGGCCCATCCGAAGGGCCCTGTGCTTCACCCCAATCATCTAGCTCATCCTCTGAATCCACATCTGCAGCTGCAGGCCCTAATGCTAATGGAACCCCAGGACCTATTCCCAGCCCTCCAGGCACAAACGAGAACTGCTGTGCTACACAAAGCTTCTTAAAGTTGTGGTCATGTGACTGAATGGTGGGGTTTGCACAAAATGGTCCAAAAATGGGTGTGTGGACGAAGAAAGAGGATGAATTGGGCTTCAGGTTGAGAAAGAGAAAAAGTATGCATGGACAAAGGAGGGGGGATTTGGCTTTATTTACAGTAAATGTTTGCTTTATATACCTACATAAACAGTTAAGAATGTTTATGTAGGTAATTCTAGTTAAGAATGGGAGTGAGATCACAGGAAGTGAGAGGAGTCTCCCTTTCAGAAGGGAAATTCACTCCTGAAAGAGTTATCATGGGGAAAAGGTGTCTCAACTGAAGTTTTATCGCCATTCTTTGTTTCCGTAACCTTTTTTTCCAAAATCCAATTATCACAGGGACAGAAACTGAGGTAAAATCTTCTGAACAGGGGCACAGACAAACACCACAGGGGTATTAACCCTTCCCTGTGCCATCCAAAGCTCTGTGTGTGTGTGTGTGTATGTGTGTGTAGAGATAGATAGATAGATAGGTAGATAGATAGATAGATAGAGCTGGAGTGACACTTAAAAATGTACCTGTTCTGACTTACATACAAATTCAACTTAAGAACAAACCTACAGAACCTATCTTGTTCATAATTTGTAATTTGAGGACCATATGTATACATAGGATCATGTAAAAAATTCTCAGGTGGAAAAGGTTTAAGAAGCCCTTCTCCACACTACAACACTACTCCGCTACCATGCTAATATTCCTCTTCAATTGTCATGGCAACATAATATTGAATCCTTGGCTTTGCTGTCCAGGGAGGTCTCTTTAAAATTCTCAGCTGGGGAAATCTTGGGCCTCACTAAGCTACACAACACAGAATTCTACAGAATGTTTCTATGGCATTTAAAGTGGAATGATGACATTTAAACAGTATAGTGTGGCATTACTGTTAGAGATGGGAAATACTCTGCTCTATCCCCTTCATTGGAGCTGTAGGCTGTTGCGTAAGGACAGGACAACAAAAAGTTCATGCTTGTTAAGAATGTGCACAAACTTGATTAATGGGATGCCCCTTGTGGGTTGGGTTTATTCATTTGGGTTTTAAATAGTTTTGTGACTTGGCTGCTGCACAAAAAGATACTTGTCCTTGATAGCTGATCAATCTTTAGCAACTCAACATGATAAACATTCATAGGTCACCTGTCTGATCCTGCAAGGCATTGTTTTCCATTTGGAAAGTTAGTACCTATCTTACATGTGATCTTTGCACAGTGGAAGGTATCTGCACAGAGTGAGTTACTCAACATTATTACAGATGGAAGAAGATCCAGGTTGACAGCTTGAATTCACCTTCCTATTAAAATGGATGTAATATATATGCCTTTCTCCTTTCTTAATACAGTCCATTTTTGAGTAACATGTGAATATGCAAGAGTATCCTAAATGTTGGGGGGTTTTTTTTAAAAAAAGATTAATAAGGCAAAGATGCAAACCCCTCACTGAAAACAATGAAACCAAGTATGCAAAGCAAAAAATTAAATGTTTTCAGTACAGGCACATGAGAAAGTCATGATGGAACATAATTTTTATGCAATTTGAGCTCAAGCTCCATTGGATATATCACATTATTCTACAGCATATTCCTAATTGGGAGATATGCAGAGGATTATATGGCATCATTTATTGTAAGATGGTGCCCACACATATTTTATTTATCCTGATAGCAATGGAAAGATACAACTCTGAGATTCTTGATCTTAGTTTTAATTTATCCTTTTGGGATGAGGTTAGGGGTAAAAGGCTTGCCAGTGAGATGAATGCAAGTTTTTTTGTGAATAACCTTATCTTTATTCCTGTGTAACACGCAGCCAATGCACGTCTAGTACAAGAATTGTAATTAGCACATCTCTAAGATCAATGAGGGCTTATTAAGGTGTGTTTTGCTAGCTCTCCTATCTGGGATGACTCACCAGATTGCTGTGCATTCATTGTACTAGGGCACTAAAGCCTGTCAAACACCTTTGGTATAAAATGCACCCTATGTGCAGAATCCTTTCTCAAAAAGACATTCAAGTCTCTATTTGTAGAGCTTATACTGGTGAAAGATTCCAGATTGACAGCTCAGAAGGCTGACAAATACCCTATGAAATTCAGTTGTATAACAGCCACGGTTTGTAGTTCATAAGCTGTGCCTCCTGCTTGTCTTGATAAATGGGCTACTGCTAAAAAGCAAAACAAAAATCCAGTTAATACGAAGTCATTGGTTTCTCACTGATTTTACCACCCTAAGCAGATTTCAATGGGCATGCAGATGGCTCACAGAAGCCATAGCCACTATCATTTCTTAAAAACCACCAATGACCAATAATTTCTTGAAAATGTCAACCATGTCCCCTATCTACTCTCGCATCTCTATTAATTTCAATCACAACAGATGGGTTAGCATATCTCTATAATCTTCCAGTGTGGCAGACACTATTGTCAAAGGAAATATCCTTCTCCATTCTACATAAGACCAACTATTTCACAAAAGAACAAAAGGACACAAAACCGATATCAAAGATGGCAATATTCAGAAATGGGTAAGGAAACATATCTGCCTCCCAGGTCACTTTTGCTGACTTCAACGTGGTCATTCTCAATTAGAAGGAACTAGAAAGTGAGAACACAATGAGAAATTACTGAGTTGCAGTACATCAAGAGGTGCAACTCTTAATTGCTTTTCTATCATATTTATGTTTTCTTTTTCCCTTATACATAACCCAGAAAATTGCCATGCATATTTCATATTCTAGCCTTTGTTAGATTGCGCCAATGAATATGCGGATCTGGTTTTATTTCTACAGTATTCCATCATGTTCATGCATTTGGGTAGCCAAGCATTAATGAAAGGTCTACAGAAATTTCAAAACTTAATTCTGAATTATCAGGAAACTATGATAATGTGGACTCAAAAAAGGTTTCTAGAATATTTTCAGGCTGAACATTCAATTATATTTTCAACAGAGTTGAGTGGGGTCAAAGGCATCTAACTCTGTTAGATAACAACTTTTGTTCTTTAACAATATACTGTATTTCTTTTGTTTTAAATTCAGGTTCTTGTTTTAGCCTGAATTTTAAATTGCAAAAAGTCTCTGAAAGGTCACCCATGTCTTTTCTGCCTCTGTTTTCCATCTGTTCTATTTTGTATTACTAACTTATTTCTGTTGATAGCTAATATGATTTATTGTAGTCTGGCATTGTTTGTCAAATATTTTCCTTTTTAAAGACACTAGCTCTGGCAAGCATTGGCTCAAGGGGTGATGGCAAGAGTGGCAATAACAGAACAAGATGCAGCTCAGAAATGGAAAGCAGCAGGAGGAGGACGAAACTGAAATGCACAAAGGCAGAGTACATGCGACCTTTAGAGACAGCAGACTCCCTGCTTTGCTATGAGGTAAGCGTTTCAGATAGAGATGAGGTCAAAAGGCGAAGATCACAGAAGCTGCCAGGTTTATGATTTCTAGGATGACTCTGATTTCCAAGAATAGTCCTATTCTCCTACAAAGACCAACCAGGTTTCAAATGGTAAAAAAGAGAACAAAGCAGAACAAAGAAAATATGTTACTTTAAGAGAAATATAAGAGTTCATCCGCATCCTCAAAGAAGAGAATCTAAAATGCAGACACAAAAGGTGTTGACCATACATTAGCCATCTGCAACTGATCCCTGCTGAATTTCCCACTTAACAGGATGGTAAAGCTAACTTATTATTATTATTATTATTATTATACCCCACTTTATATCTCCTGCAGGAGAATCAAAATGGCTTAACATAAAAGCATCAACATACAATAAAAATATACAAATATGCAAACAGTAAAATAGGATTAAATGTCAGAACCTGATATTGGGAGCCTGGGCTTTGGTGCCCAAAATCAAGGTTACTGACAATCTCACTCAAGATAAGGCACCTGCAGAGACTTGGCATGAGATGCAGCGACCAGTGGACTTGGCTGGAGATATTCGCGGATTTTGTGTGGTGGCGGGAAATATACTTTCAAATGTGAGAGTGGGTATAAAAGGGAGTGACCCAGGGTGTCTGGCACTCTCAGCTTTTTGCATGTCTTTGATTCCTGTAGTAAAATTCCTAGTGATACCATATGGTGTTCTGTGTCTTCATTTAGGAGTAGCTATAGTGAGCTGACAATAAATATTATTTTTAAATACCATTTAAATACCATTAAAACATATTCAAAGTTAAAAACCACAGCACCCCCTGACTTGATCTTTAAAAACTTCATCTTGAAAAGCGTATCTGAATAAAAAGGTTTTAGCCTGCCACTGGAAGGACAGCAGGGAGGAGGCCATTTTGACTTCTCTTATCAGGGAATTCCATAGTCGAGGGCAGCCACCAAGAAGGATGGCCCACTCTCTCATTCCCACCAAGCTTGAGATGGAGGTGGGACTGAGAGAAGTGCCTCTCCTGAAGATCTCCGGGCCTGGGCAGGTTTGCACAAAGGGATGCAGTCAGCCAAATAGCCTAGACCTGAATTGTCTAGGGCTTTAAAGGTCATAACCAACACTTTGAATTGTGCCTGGAAACAGACTGGCAGCCAGTGGAGCTGCTGCAACAGGGGGGTTGTCTGCTCCCTGTAGCCAGCCACAGTTAGCATCCTGCCTGCAGCTCTTTGGACATCTGAAGTTTCTGAGAACTCTTCAGAGGCAACACATAAAGTTACAACACATAAAGTTACAGTAATCAAGCTGGGATGTAACTAAGATGTGTATCACCATGGCCAGATCTGGCTTCTCAAGGAATGCGCACAGTTGGTGCACAAGTTTTAATTGTGCAAAGGCCCTCCTGGCCACTACAGATACCTGAGCCTCCAAGCTCAGTGCCAAGTCCAGGAGGACCCCCCCTCCCAAACTGTGAATCTGTGTCTTCAGGGGAAGTGTAATCCTTGATCCCTATTCCCTGGTCTGCCTTCCAACTGACCAGGAACCGTCTTACATCCCCAACTGAAGAACTGTTTTCCTGTGGTAGGGCTATATCCTTTAGAAATCACCCAGGTGTTTGGCTACACAATTACCAGCATCAGATTCCTAAATGTTACAGAAGCATTGTGGGGTGAACCTATGGGAATGAAAAGCATGGCAGATGGTTTGGCTGTTGCGCAGGAGAAAGAAAGCCTATCTTGGGATGAATCACTGACCAATTCACTTTCACACCTTGCTTCATTAGTGTTCTGATCTCTGTGGAAAGTCGAACAGCTCCCACAATTCAGGAAGTTCTTCCTAATGTTCAGATGGAATCTCCTTTCTTGTAATTTGAAGCCATTGTTCCATGTCCTAGTCTCCAGGGCAGCAGAAAACAAGCTTGCTCCCTCCTCCCTATGACTTCTCCTCAGATATTTATACATGGCCATCATGTCTCATCTCAGCCTTCTCTTCTTCAGGCTAAACATGCCCAGCTCTTTAAGTCACTCCTCATAGGGCTTGTTCTCCTGATCCTTGATCATTTTAGTCGCCCTCCTCTGGACACATTCCAGCTTTTCAATATCTCTCTTCAATTGTGGTGCCCAGAATTGGACACAATATTCCAGGTGTGATCTAACCAAGGCAGAATAGAGGGGTAGCATGGTTTTCCTGGATCTAGACACTATACTCCTATTGATGCAGGCCAAAATCCCATTGGCTTTTCCCCCCGCCGCATCACATTGTTGCTCATGTTTAACTTGTTGTTTATGAGGACCCCAATATCTTTTTCACATGTACTGCTCTCAAGCCATGCATCCCCCATTCTGTATCTTTGCGTTTCATTTTATCTGTCTAAGTGGAGTATTTGTCACTGTTGAACTTCAATTTGTTAGTTTTGGCCCATCTCTCTAGTCTGTTAAAATCGTTTTGAATTCTGCTCCCATTTCACAATGAATTCTTCCCTCACTTTTGGACATGTCCTTGAACTTTACGCTGTCAGCTTCACACAAACTTATTTTTCAAAAATCACCTTTTGATCAATAAAAAAAATCAAAATTGTGTAATTGACTCTCACACTGTGCTGATTGTTCATTTTGTTTAATAACCACCTTGTTTATGCATTTGCCACCAGATGAGGAAATGAAATTACACCTAAACACCAAACAGATAATTAGCAATGTTCTTGTTATATCAGTACACATTCTTGCAGGTCTTTAATTATAAGGTGGGCCCCCTGCTCTACTTGTTTCCTCCCAAGGACAGGAAAGTCCTGAAGCAACTTACTTATGAATAAGCACTACTGAGCCCAACAGAATTTTCTTTTGAGTAAATTAATGCAGGACAGCATGATCAGCTAGTTTAAAATATTCCTGATCAATCTGCATTTCTTTCAGCTCCAAAGCATCAACAGATTTGCAATATAGTTTATTGTTAGTCTTAAAGGTACTACAAGATCCCTTTGAATACGGGTCCAGATTAACATGGCTTTTCTTTTAATTCTTTATATATAGAACATGATATAACAGTCTGACCGTTCATGTACATTAATATGCAGTGGAACTCGGACTTAAAACCATCCGAACTTAAGAGTGTTTTGAGTTAAGAGCCGTCACTTGGCACGGGTTTTGCTTTGACATATGAGCAGCATTTTGTGCTAAGAGCCAGCACCAGAGGGAGCACTAGCATGAGATAGAGTGCTAGTGCAAGTGTACAGGGCTTTAGAGGTTCAAGGAAGCAGCCTCCATGCCTCGTGCTCTTGTCCACTTTGGGAGATTTTTGTCTGCTTTACTCTAATTTCAAGTTAGTTGATTTTGTGTGGGTTTCATTACTGATACATTTGGTTTCATGAAGAAAAGATGGGGGAGAGCAAGAGAGGGATGGGGGCTCGAATTAGTATAGTATGAAAAAATATGCTTCTGATGTCAGTTTTGGTGGATTACAGTTATCTACACAGCAAAAAGGTTTATTAAAAATCCATGAGGTCAACACTTGTTTACTTCCACCATGGTGGCTATTGCTGCTATTGCAATGTAAATTGGTGGAAAGGCTGGCAATGATTGTGTGAAGAAGTTATCAAAATTTGGTTGAGATAGTGCTTACAGTTCTGGAAGAACTCTACTTTTTGCTTCTCATAGGCTTGCCACGGGAATTTGGTTGAACAGTTTAAATATAAAATTAAATCAGGGGTTTTTTTCACCTGAGAAATTGGGGGCTGAGGGAAACTTGTAACACACACACAGCTGGCTATAGGCTTGAGCAGGATATAAATATTTTAACTGATAAAATATCAAATACATAAATCCTTTTTAGAAGTAGATAAATGAAGAGTTTTTAAAATGTTTCTTTGGCTTACTTTTAATTGGTAGTCCTAGTGCAAACTTAATAAATCAGTGAAACTATTGACTTACCAAATTCCCAATGGTTCGATGGGTCTGGTCAAACTGGAATTAACATTTAGATTTAAGTTGAATGAAACTCATTACTTTTAAAAAATAATTTTCCAAGCAATGGAACCTAGGCATGAAAGTGAGTCTCTAACCTTCCCTATTAAGAGCAGAAACTTCATTCTAGATTCAGTTGTCAAACTCAAAGAGAAGCTGAAAGTTATAACAGTCATAACAAGAATCCCTAAAACGTTATATAAAATGATGACAATAAATTGACACTAGACACTTGGAATTATATTCACAGCTTTTTCGATGACCCCCAAATACCTATCAGCTTTAGAAGGCACAATATGAAATATTATTATTGGAATTTGACTCCCGCTGTTGAATAAGTTTTATTGTTCTAGCCATAGGCCATGACAAATTAAGCGTACATATTAGTGACATACACATCATTTTATTATTTATTTATACATTTTAGTCTTCTCAAATCGAGGGGGGACTAATGCTCCAAAAGGCATAATTTGATGCCTACATCACAATTGGTTAAAACACAATATAAAACCCTCCAGCATTTGACACTAAAATACATTAAAATATAATTATATTCACACATCCTATGCATTCACCTATGTTAAAAACAGTGTTCCATCCATAAAAGCATTGAGCCCTATATCACTATATAAAACTTCAGTACAAATATTAAAACTCATTAAAACTGACTTTTTTAACTCTGTTGTTTTTCCTTTGTTATTAAATGAAGCTCTTGCCATCCTTCCTATCATAGAAAATTTCCAAAAATTTGACACGTTACCACGTTTGACATGGAAACCACAATATCTGTCCTGTCAGCAGAAGAGTAATGTTTTCTCACTTAGAGTACTAACAAAATGTGATATCCTTTTCAAAAGAGGCAGAGCTGTCATAGAAAATGTATGGATTGTTATCACCAAACAGCTATCAGCTATTTGTATGTATGTATTGCATTCAATTCCCATAATTCAAGAAGGACCTATGAATTGTTATAAAACAATTAAGGCACTTTAAGACCATAAAATCTCCTTCCTGATAGGGAATGATGGAGGTTGATTGTTTGTGTAAGAAACTAATTAGACATAGAAGATATTTTCAATAGTAGTTGGGGCTTTCAAATCACCAGACCAATAAAGCCTTGCCAGATTTTAGTAGAAACTTCAAGAAGGAATTCATAATGCTGGAACAATTTATGCATATAGTTCAGCATCTTTGATAGATCCATCATGATTGAAGCAAAACCCAAAGAGGATTCCCAGGCTATGATATGGAAGCAATCCATTGCCTCTGCTCACCCCCCCCCCCTTACTTAAAAAAATACAGAAAATGAGAAGTGCATGGAATTGGAACGTTTAATTTCTGACTTTCTTTTCTCGTTGCCTGAAAGTCTTCTCGGCACTAGTGACTTAAAAAAAATGTAAGAAATAACAAATTACTTTTATTAAACAATGTTCTGGGCTTTGTTTGAAAATGCCACATTGCATAAATCACTCAAACTACTTATAGTGTGTTGTAAATACATACATTTAAATGGCCTTTCCTTGCCCTCCATGTACCAAATTCTATAGATGAAATGTACCTGCTTTTGATCAGTTTTCTACAACTCAGTGCTCTCCAGGTGTTTAACCAGATGTTTAACGAGATGACTGACCATCAGCCATGTTGGCTGAAGCTGATAAGAGGAGTACACCAAAATACCATGAGGGCATCAGGTTAGGAAAGGCTGCAATAGGCCACTGGTGTTATTCAAAGCCAACGAGCGCTGTCACGATGCAGGGACTCGGCCGGCCCCTTAATCACACACACAGAGACGGTAAACAGCTAACTAGTTTATTGTAGAATAAAGAACAAGTAAAAAGGCAATTGTCCAAAAGGTATTGAAAGTTCAGTTCAAAGCAAAGAGTTCATAGCAAAATCCAAAGGCAAAGGTCTTGGCAGTAGACTTGGCAAAAGCTCCGCAAATCCAAGCGGACAAAGAACAAGGCAGAGTACAAAACAAAACCCCAAGAAACTTCTTGGCAAGGTACGAGCCGCAGCTTGGCTCCGTGGTACTTGGCTCGCTACACTTCACTAGGTTAGAAGTGGCCGAGGTACTGAGGATCCGTTCCCACGGATCCTATACTTAATTCCCTTGGCGAGGACCCCGACGCTCTAGGCTTCTCCTCCAATCTGTGCTTCGGGCCCTCACCCCCCTTGGCCGGTCTAGGCTGTGGTGCCAGCCCCTCCGACTAGCCTCAATGCTCCGTCTCCTATCAAAGCTTCGACCTTGCCTCCCAGCACCTGGTTCCCTATCTTTGTGAGAGTCAAACTCCCCTTGCGCTTCCATGGACTCATCCTCCTCCGTTTCCCACATTCGTTCCTGTGAACCGAGCCCCCCGGTTTCTCATAGCCTTCGCTATCACTGCTATCTGAATCCCTCTGACCTTCCACATTCTCGTACGGTTCAGGCCATCCAACATCCCAGGCCAGACTCTCTGTGGGAGAAGAAGGCCCAGCTAACTCATTAACCCCTTCTTCCAATCCCTCCAAATCCTCCTCAGAATCTTCCTCAGCTGCCGCTGGTTCTAATGCGAGTGGGACCCCCGGTGCTGCCCCTTGCCCCCCAGGCACGAAAGGGAACTGGGCTGCTACAAGCGCATATACACATTGCATGCTGTCTGCATAAATTGGTCTTCAGAGAAAAATCCTGTCTCATAAAGCATTTGGTAGGCTATATCATGGTTTAACTGTGTGTGTGTGTCTATGTATATCTTGTTTATGTGGATAGTGTCGTTACATAGTTGAGTCAGTAGGTGACGTTAAACTTGGTTCACTCTGGAATTAGGACTTTTTGCTAAAGTTTTGCTCTTAACATATAAAGTTCTGTCTAGCCTTCCCACTGAGATAGAAAACTCTGAGTCTTCCATGACATTCATACATTGCTCTTTCTACCACAGAACAAGAGTCGCAACTGCCAGTGTGTATGAATTGACCTCAAGGGTTGGTTTCAAAAGCATGCCACAAATTCCAAAATAAATATTTAAGGCATCGTCACAATGCCCTTGTGATTATCAAATCTTACTAAAGAGACTGCACCAAAGCAACTGTTCAGAACTCCTTATGCTATGCAAAGTATGTGAATAATTTGAAAACATATACAAAGATATTCTGCAATGTTAGAAGAATCTCTTTGGCTAAGAAAGATACAAAATACCATCTGGTCTATTTAATCACAAGGAAACACCCTGGTAATTTAGTTCCACCTTTAGTCTTTGCTCTTTCAAGTCATAAACCAGCTACACATTTAAAATGAAAGCATCAACATACTGTTCATGAAATGTCAGCATTTCACACTCATGGGAACTTTGCTCCATCTTTCCTCACCTGTCAATAAAGTTCAACATCTCGGCTTTTATGAAGAATTAAAGGAACTAGGGCTTGATGATTTCTACTTCATACAAATTATGCTTGTGTAGGATTCAATAAGGCAATTTGCCTTATGAATAACTTGGGCCACCTTCACTCCTGGAAGTAACTAGCTACATACTCCACTGGGGGAGGTGTACTGAGGTGGATACTTGCACAACCAGCAAGGTTCCATTTTTTCTTGTCAGACCAGATTGCCTACAAGAACTCCAAAGTGTTTGGATAACATACAACAATGAGGTCACTAATTCTCATCTTCAAATGGCAAGGAGTGTCTGCAAGATACTGAAATAGTGTAACTAGCTAGGTTTTCAACAGAAAATCTATTTTGGGAGCTAGGTGGAGGGGGACTCCTTAAGCTTCACTTTGGGAAAGAGTTACTGTAGATGAGCTCATCCGGTGGCTATCAGTGTCTGGTGGCTGAAAGATACCTTATGCTCTTGGAGTTCTGATCACTCCTGCATTTGCCATGTTAGCTAATTAAAGAAGCAAAGCACTTTGTCCTTCTCCTTACCACTCTCTGTTTCTTTTGATCTCATGCTTGTTTGTGAATTAGGATGAAAGAATAACTCAAAACATAATCCACAGGAAGCATGGAAGATAAACACCTCTGGCTAGAGAATTTCAGTACACAAAGTATGTGGTTGGGTGGGTGAGATGAAATAAACCAACTGTGAGCCAAAGAACCCTAACATTTTATTTGTAAGATATTAAGTTCTGAAAGGGAACAGATCCTTCTGAAAAGGGCAAAGCCAGATATAGTCTGAGAAGGCCCTGATCTTGGTTTCACCTCCTTCGCAGGTGCGCCTGGCGGGGACAAAACACAGGTGGTGGCCCCTCGGCTATGGAACTCCCTCACTAGTGCAATATGATTGGCCCCCTCCCTCCTGGCCTTCAGAAAAAAAGTAAAAATGTGGCTATGGGACCAAGCCTTCGGATAATTGTAGTACAAGGCTATGGAATATATGCAATGACAACTGGAATGGCTCTCGATTACATCTTGGACTGCGTGGTTTTAACAATGGGTGCAATGTTTAGATGCTTAATTTCTGTGGTTTTAATGTGTATGTTTATTTCAATTGTATTTTTGCCTATATGTAAATGCCACTTTGAGTCCTCTTAGGGGTGATAAGGGCGGGATATAAATATTCTAAATAAAAATAAAAATAGTCTGAATTAGGTCTCCACTGAATCTCTAGAAAGTAGGAAATGCTAGCAAAACTAGGGAGAACCATAATCTGTTCCACCCATACTTTATTTTTGCAAACTACTTTTTTAGAAAGCCGCCACCACCCTTGCCACCAAAAGAGTGACACACACACATGTGGAAACACTTCAATCCCCTGCCTATTCTATGTTTTAGATCTCCTTGGGCTTTGTTATGTTATTCCTAGGTTTTCCCAATGACATCATCTTTATGTGTAAAAAAAAGGTAGACTTTTATACTATCCTGATCTTCCAAGAAAATGGGAGTCAGTTATTAGATGCTGAAGAGCTGTGGTTTTACAACAGACTCTCCTTTAAAAAAAGAAAGCTATCTTTCACTAAAGAAATAATGGTTTCCATGATATATCTGTAATCAACATTATATTGATGGAATAAAAAAATGTTGTCATCATCTTAGGAACTCCAAGGACTGCTGTGTATATCTGTCCCTCTAGTAATTGCATTGGCTAAGACTATCTATGTGATTACCAAACAGTTTCAGAGGTCAAAACTGAATGCCAGACCATTTTTAGGATATTAGCATTTTTGCAATTTATTGCTTTCTTACCCAAACAATAATTATCTATGCTATGTAATCATGTAACTCTTATTTGTTCTTTCCCATGACAACCAGGGACCACTTCTTCCCCCGCTCTGTGTTGTAACATAGAAGTGGGCCATACTTAGCTTATAGAAACCTTAAAGGAATTGAACCAGAATTTAATAGCTGTTGCTGGGAGATGAATTTGGCGGCCCAGTTTATACTGACCACACTAGATGGAGATTTGTTTGCATCCAGGCAGAGCTGTTCTACTTCTCAAGATCATATTGCATCATTATACTTTTTGTGGCATGTTACAACTCTCTCAATCCTGCTCTAGGGTATTTTTAAATTGCCCACCCATGGAACTTGTTCTGGTTTCAGTGTGATCCTATTACAAGGGGTACATCAGATTACAGTGGTAAAAGCCAAACGACGTGTTTGTCCAAGTGAATTTTATTACTAACTGCATGCCTAATTTGCTGCAATAGCTTAAGCCAGTTGTTACACAAGGAAGCCCATACCTTAGTACATGTCTCTGGAATCCATCTTCAGACCACAATTTATAAACAACTCTGCTACTGAATAGTAATGAATAGAGGTATCACTGAATGTGGAGAATTATTCTACGTTAGTTGGAATCCCAAAGAAGAGTGATCAATTTAATTTTTTGGGACCTATCATAAAAATTGCTTGTGGCAACTGTTCAAGAAAATTGGGAAACTAGCATCCAAGTACAGATTAACTTGAAATAAAAGTGTCTTTTGAATGAAAATGTAAACACGTTACAGAATTTTTGAGTGAAGTAGCTGAAGAGTATACAGCCAGAGAACCGAAATGTTTCCTACAATGTGAGTAAATGTAATTCTTTTTGTGCATGTTTGACCTGAAAGGACACTTCTCTCCAAAATTCTGCTCCCAATTTCCTCATTAGGGTAGATTTCTATAGCTGTCATACCAAATTTCAGCTGACATGGATCGCTCAGTGTGTTCTGGGAACATTGCAAATATGGGTCTTTGGGTTAAAATAAACTGAACACTACACTAAAACCACACTTCATTTTTTCCCAATGGCCAAACTTTAAAAGCAAAACTAAAGGGATGAAATACTGCAGAAGAAATACTTGGAGCAGTTCCTTTCTTGAATTAAGTAAGATATTCCATTATAACAGGATCTCATCTTGAAAGCAACACTAATTGTTTGTGAAACAGAAAGGCAAGGTATGGTATGTTTAATTTTCAAAAAACTCATCTCCCTCATTTTTGTCTCTGAAACAACCCTGCAAAATAGATTAAAATGAGAGATAGGAAATGTTTCATCTTCACTCATCAAGCATCATGGCTGAATGGAAAGTTGAACAACTGTTTCCTCTGCCTTAGTTAAAAACTTAGGCAATGAAATCATACTAGTTTTCTAACATGTAGAATACAGTTGCATATTTTAAAATGAGATTTTCCTGAAACTCCATGAGTAGAATATATATACTTTCCTTTATCTGAAGAACTTTAGGGTTTGTTTGCTTTTAGAGGCTTTGATCTATACAGAAGTCTAAACTAGTCTTATCAAATTGCCTCAGAAATAGTAGTCTGCAGGAAACAGACATAAAAGCTTAAGAATTTACCTCCCTCTTTTCCCTGCAGCTAAGCACAGCTTTTAAAAATGATGTATATAATGTTGGAAATGATCCTGTTGCTTACTGTTTCCTGTGTGTGTGTTCTGGTATGCAGCTTCCTTTACTCTATGGTTCCTGAGAAGTTATCAAAGGGGCTGCAGACCACATGCTATTTTTGTCCCTCTCTCCTTTTGACTATGTGACCTGTTGATAGCTGTGTTGTTATAAGAGAGATGCCCCGGCCGGCTGGCACAGAGAACCATCTCAAACATATGTGAAACTGGATTGATAAGTTTTATATCTGTACATGCTGAACACATGAAGGCTATGAGTAAACCAAATATGTTATTTTATTAGTGCCACATCTACCTATAATATACCACCCTGAAATAGTATTGTTCCTCATACCCCAAATTTGAAGAGACACCAGCTTTTTTTTGTCCACCTCCAAAGTGATTTGTCATTGCCTTCATTACTGCTCAGGTCTGCCTCTGATGCTGCCTTCACTGCCAAATAGCTTCCTGGCAAAGGCCCACTGGCAAAGTTGCTTATTTTGAAATCAGAATGAGGGGTCCATCTGTATGATCAACAGAGAGGAGGTAGCCCAATTCACACAACTCCCCCCCCCCCCACCCACACATACACACTATTCTCATAGCTGGGGGCCTTATTGTGAGCAAGTAACTTTGCCAGTAGTGCTCTGCAGGAAGATATTTTGTCAGAAAGTCAGCAACAACTCCAAGAAGCTTACAGATTTTCCTACCTCCAATCCACTGTTTTCCAATGCAATTATTTCACCAGAAAGGATTGTTGGTGCCGCCCAAAGAAGAAACACCCCCACCCCCTTGCAACATGGCTGTGATTGGCTGGGGAGCTGGTGGAGGCTCCAGTGCTCCTAATTTGCAAAAAAAGGTCACAATCATACACCCCAGCAAGTAACACTGAATATATATTTTTCTGCTCTCCTCTACATAAGCAATCCAATCTAGACAGACACATATAGCAAAATACAGCAAAAATGGAACAGGAAATGAGTTGGAAATATCACATTAAAGCTTAAAACAAACACTTTCACTGCCAATGGAGAACTATAGCATGTGTTAGGATCAAGATAGCTATGAGGTAGGATTAGTGTAGACAAAATTGGTGTAGACAAGCCCTGAGTCACTGGACCTTCTGCTCAGGACAATAAGCTCAAGCGATGGTGGTGAATCTTTAGCCCTCCTGAAGTTTTGACTTACAACCCCTATCAACCCAAGCTGTCATTGTATCTTGTAAGGGATTGTGGAAACTATGATCTAAAATAGAAATATAGCCATGTATAAATATGTGAGAGGGAGGAGGGAGAAAGGTGGTTTTCTGCTGCCCTGGAAACTAGGACGTGGAACAATGGCTTCAAATTGCAGGAAAGGAGATTCCATCTGAACATTAGGAAGAACTTCCTGACTGTGAGAGCTGTTCAGCAGTGGAACTCTCTGCCCCAGAGTGTGGTGGAGGCGCCTTCTTTGGAGGCTTTTGAACAAAGGCTGGATGGCCACCTGTCGGAGGTGCTTTGAATGCAATTTTCCTGCTTCTTGGCAGGGGGTTGGACTGGATGGCCCATGAGATCTCTTCCAACTCTATGATTATATGATTCTAGAGGACATTCCTCACAATTGGCCTAAATTAAGTCTATCTACAGATCTCTGGTCAAGTGTACTACAGGTGGAGACTTGTTCTCTCTGTTGAATAGTTGAAAAAACAAATATTGCATGTCTTCATTATATTCCAGTGCCTTTTAAAACAGTGTTGAGTCTCATGAACTGGATTCTTATTTTGCCCTGTCAGATTTGTTTTCTGTAATCTGGAAAATGCAGGATCCTCTTGCTTCCTGGTCGTGTGACAACTAGTCAAAACACTCCGCTCTATCATCAATTAGCTTTCCTTGTCTCTGGAAGCAGAATTTCTTCATCAGCTTTGACACCCTCTGCTGGCTGGCTCAACATGAGCTGAAGAAAAAAAACAGTGGAGAGCCACCAGTATAAACAGACTGGTTTTGTATATGAAATCTGCATGCCTTACATGACAACCTCATAAGGCACGCAAATCATATGACAATCATAAAACTGCTGAAGTTGATATATAACTATCACCCATTCAGGGCAATCAACATCGTGTAAGCAAGACTGCAATGCTTCTGCCCACAATGGTCAAAATTAGAGGCTAAGAAATTTCTTCTCTATCTCCTTCATCTGGAATACTGCTATATTTCCAAAATATCTTACACTACTTTTATCACACTGAAAAATAGAAGATCATGTAAACAAGCCCCAAGTCAATGGACCTTCTGCCCAGGGTGACAAGCTCAATTAGAACCAGAAATATAGACAACATCCAAAGGCATTCTTTCAGATAGATACTTATCTGATAGTTTCTATTTATTTTGGAAACTGCATAAGAAGCCAAAAATAAACAAGTAACATTCCTATATATTATATGCCAAGGTCATATTGAGGATCATTCCTTAGTTATCAGGCATACTATATTCATAAATTATTCTCAATTGAGAAGCTATGGTCCAAAAAGTAACCTTTCCACACTCTACCAACAAGATGCTCTCAAGACTATAAATCTCCAGCCAGTCACCTGTTGGGAGATGAGGGTATTTATACTTCGACACATCTGGGGATGGCAAATTCGGATTTATATATATTGGATTTATATTTCAGCAACCTGAGAGGTTAAAACTCCAACAAGTTTAAGGCTCTTGCAATTTTACTTTAATGACATTTATTATAACAGTGCAACACTGATTGACAATCCTACTGGCAATTAAAAAAAAATCCTGAAACATCCATTGTTGTATACTTTCCTATCATTTCCTGCTAAAGGGCTCCCATCACATAATTTACTTGGCAAGATTTCATCTGAGGAACTTTACCATTGCCTATCCCTGAGACTTGCCCATGGACATACAATGGGTTTCCATGATCAAGGGGAATGTTGGAGCCTGATCTTCAAAGTCCGAATCCAATACCCAAACCACTACACCATGCTGGCATCAATGCTCATGAATTAAATGATGATGCTGAAGTTGTGTGGCAATAGCGTTTAGCATTTTAGATGGAAGCTCATTATATTATGTGTTTCAGCAAAAAAAACTTTCACTTGTTGCATGTGTCAGGATTCTTTTATCTACTTATATTGACTTCATTTCATCTTCTTTCTCTCTTTTTAATGCTGCAAGAAAGTCATTCATTCCAAAGGTCTTTGTGAAGCCATTGAAATCTTAGTTGGCTAAACAAATCTACATTTGATAAAAGATACTATATAAAATAGCAGCTACGCTAGTATAGTGATAATATGAATTATTCTGTGTATCATAATATAATAATAGCATACAAGATAACTCTTGAAATTTTCAAATCTCTTTCCTTGCTCTTTTCCCAACAATCTTCATGCCAACATTACTCTTTTCTTAAAATTTTTTTTATTGTTTTATCATGGTTCAATACATTTGTTATATATTATTTTGCAGCAGATACATATTATTCAATACAAACTACCATACTTTAACTTTTCACATCTAGTGTTAATCTTTCTGCTTGTACATATTTTCTATCTCACCACTGTGCTCCACCCCCTCCCACGCCACAGCTTTTACATATCATCTGTCCAAAATTTCCATTCCTCTTGTGGAGGTGCCTTTCCTTCTTTCTTTTTAAATTCTTTTTCAATAAATTTTCTCCATACATCATCAAAATCACTTTGTTTCCATATACCTCTTTTAACTTTTAGTTTACATGGCAGCTTATCATTTATTGTCAGTTTCCATACTTCCTTGAACCACTCCTCTATTTGTATATTTATTTCTCTTTTCCAATTCCTTGCTATAAGCAGTCTTGCTATTGTTAATAAATTTGTTATCGCATCTTTATCCTCTTTTTCCAATTGTTTATTATTATATAATGATAATAAAGTGATACTTGGACTTCTTTCTATTTTAATGTTCATTATATCTTCTATTTCTCTAAATACTTTCTCCCAAAAATTATCTACATATTTAGATTGCCACCACATATGTATATATGTTCCTGATTCTTGACATCGTCTCCAGCAATTTTTTGAGTAGTTTTATTTATGTTTGCTATTCTTACTGGCGTAAGGTACCATTTCCATATTTATTTATTTATTATTTGTCACGTTTCTATACCGCCCCTCTCAGCCCGAAGACGATATGGGACGGTTTACACAGGCAGTCTCTGCCCTCAATACAGCACAGCAACAAGTCAACCCCCCCCCCAGAAAAAAAATAATAACAATTTAACAATTAAAAACATACATCCAATCCCCTATTTTGTCTAATTTTGTCCCTTAACTTTGTAGTCATTACTTTAAAAAAATTGGAAATTTATATGCCAACATTACTCTTACATGTGTAATATATTTCTATATCTCTAAGTAACTTATACCTTGCTGGCACCACTTAGTTCCAAGGGACAAAGCATGAACAAGCCAATACCTGAAGCACATAACATTTCTTGTTCACATTTTCGTATTAGTCCCTTGACAGAGAAATGTTAGATCACCTTTGGGCTTTAGCTGTTGATCCCTACCCCAAAATAGAGTAATCATTGTGGATAGTTTCTTTACGTCTAGATTAAAACTCAAAGCAAATCCACTGATCCCATGTCATGGGAGCCATCGGCTGCCAGTACCACCATATAAAAGGCATATTTGTTTATGCAGCATTGAATTATTGCCTACGTGTAAGCTGCTCTGAGTCCCTTTCAAGGGGGGGGGGGGCAGGGTATATAGTAAATAAATAAATATAAAGGGTTAGGGTTATATTGCAAAATGAATGCACTTATTCACTTGATAATGAATAAAAGAAAATGATATAGATAAACTGATATGATAAGATACAGATCAGTGGTTCTCAATCTGTGGGCTGCAGCTCAACAGTGGGTCACAAGAACGAAAATCCGGTCCGCGAACCTTCCTCTTTATTTATTTATTTATTTAATATTTCTGCTCTTTTCCATAGAGCTAACCAGCCCTGCCCCTTTTGGTACTAATGTTGGAGAGTGGTCACTGGTCAAAGTGGACCCTGGTCAAAAAAAAGGTTGGAAACCATTGATATAGATGAAACTTTGACTCTTTCAAAATGATTCCTAAAGGTTGGATAACAGGAAGGCTTTTTTGCAAGACAATGCACAGTACGGAATTTTTGCAATTCCTGGTATTGCTTTCCTTTTCTGTTCTTTTGGTAGGAATCAATCTTTATGTCTAGTTGACACTATGGAGTAACAGGGAATATTTTTTCTATTTTCACAATGTTGATAGTTCTGTTTTTATAGGGGGTTTTCCCACCTCAAAAAGATTCCTTACAATAATTTAATGCAAAATTACATCATACACACTTCATTTTTTTCTTCTTAAATGACACATTGACTTGCAGACTATAATGGGTTCTGCATATTTCTTTCCCATCTTCCCCAAAACCTCTTGTATTTTCCCCATGGTTTCAACATTTCTGGAAATTTAACATTTGCTCAAGTGTTTGCTCAGAGAAGTGAGTCCAAAACTTCAATCACAGATCTTTAATAACCTTGCCAATTGAGATCACTTAATTGCTAGGACCAGCAAACATCTAGGCTTCTGCAGGAATAGTGGTATCATGTAGGTATAAGCCTCTGCAAGCTCTCTACTCCTTACTACAGTAACTTCAATATTTTGTGGATACCTCAGCATATATCAATGCAGTAGACTAGAAACATATCAAAAACACTCAATTATTATAAATGTTTGGTCCATATTAGAACTGTACCAATTTCAGCTGCTCAATAGTCCATATGCTGTGGGATCTTATAGCGCTAGTATCTCTCAGGACCAACCCCATACATGTTTTAAGACTCTCATTCGAAGTGGCACCCTTGTAATATTTTCAGTCAATCAAGTAATTTTATTTATTTACCACATTGATATACCACCTCTCTCAGCCTAGAGGCGACTCAGGGCAGTTCACAGTCGGCAACACTTTGATGTCCCCACAAGTATACAATACAATTAAAAACAGATATAAATACAATTAAAACATTTAACATATAATATAAAACCATACAAAGTTTGGGTATATAAAACCAATATAAAACCATAACATATAATATAAAACCATAGTTGATAATCATGTCTGAAGCTCAATGTTGGGGTTATGTTCCTGCTAACATGAGTCAAAGCACTCTGCCCATCTCCTTCCAGTTATGGCAGTTACTCTGACTCATTGGCCTGGGTGGGAACTATTAGCAACCGTGCAACCACACAAAGTAAGGGGAACCCTTGTATATTTTTGCAGTGATGATCTTAGTCACTCTCAGACAAAGGCCGTTAATGACAGACACCACACTAGTGGTTCTTCATATAGACTTAGGATGCTCAAATATTCTTTTGTATCAGACATGGGTTTGAGTGTAATCATGTTCAAAATGGCATAAACAAAACATGCCAATTCAGGGTCTGAAACTGTTGCTCTGCCTTGAGGCCTGCAAGTATATGTTTCTCTTTCTCTGCTTTTCTTTCTTTCTGTCTTTTATTTTGCTAAAATATCTCTACTGTTAAAAGATGCAGTGACTAATCTAGGTCACTCCATTGGTAATGGACTTAGTAATGAATGTAGGGAAAGTATTAAACCAGACATACACTGGTTTGTTTGGTTGTTTTTTTAAAAAAAAAACCTCCCAAAGGATTGGTGACTGACTTTTTCCTATCACAAGATTATTTCTCAGCGACCCTGGGAAAAAATATCCCCTGGGATTGTGAAAGAGCTAAAAATGAAAAAAAAAGTTCATAGCAAATTTTTCTGCCACAGCACAATGGGCAATTCTATCTTGATGGATTTCATCGCAGATCTAAATCTCACCTTATAGATTAAATTTACAAGGAATATTTAAAAACCTCTCTTTGAAGAAAAGCAGCAGTAACGGAAAAGTAAATGACTTTTTACTATAGCACACCCCTGTTTTGATTAAAGGAGTCATGTAGTGTCAGAAATAATTCAGGGCTCTGAATCACATGATTTGAGTGGCACACTCAGTTTTGATGCTGCCTGCCCTGTGGAAGCAAACTCACTGTATTCCAGATAGGTAGCCTTCTCTGGGTTTGAAGGAAAACTGCCCTACAGCACTTCAGCAAAAGACAGGATACTTGCTGCTTGGCTAAGCTTACCTTTTTTTTTAACTGCAGACTCTTTTTTTAAAAAGTGAAATTAGTTCTTAAAATAAACACAGTCATTCCACCTGAAAAATGGAAAGTGACACAAAGGATACAGAAGCTATGAGTGTTTCATGAGAAATATAAAGGTGGAGTAAGTTCCAGGGAGAAGGGCTCGTCTTGTAACAAAAAACAAAAACCTCAAACTAACCCAAATTACACCCACCTGACCCAACTATTGTTTTAAGCTATCTCTGTACACAGATCAGTTCTCCAATGATGTTATTGATTTTTACTTTCTATTATCCTTGCTAGTGTAAGGTGGATTTGAATGGAAATCAAGCCAGGCATGTACTAGCATCCCTAGGTGTGTGTGTGTGTGTGTGTGTGTGGACTGTACTGGAAGACACCATTGAGGGGATGGCATCAAGCACAAGAGGCTTCAATATCTCCTCTTCCCCCCACCCCCCTTTTTGGACCAAAAGATTCCCAAGGGGACTGAGTTAAAATTCTATGCTAATTTGCTTTTTAAACCTTCCAATTCCAATTATGCTTCATATCATGTCGTTTTGCCTGCAGGCACTACAAGCATGGGCTCTTGTTTTCGTTGCTGCTTGTGGCTCTTTATAGCCACTGATTTTGTCAATTTTTCTGGAATTTTAGCTTCTATATTATGATATGGAGGAATAATAATTTATTATTATTATAAATATTAATAATTTGGAAGGAATAATAATAATAATTTATTTGTATTCCACCCTATCTTCCCGAGGGGACTCAGGGTGGATATCCATCATGAGTTATTGTACCAGGTAACACCAATTGTAGTGATAAAGACTATAGCAAAATGTAACCTTCTATAATAGTATAAACTGATCATTACATGTCATAAATGCCACATATATATTAAAGAGCACACAATATACAAGTAAGGAACGCGATAAATGGATAATCCGTATCAAGTAGATACTATATTCAAACCACTATATGTCCATACTCACTGCTAAATGCAATAGTTAATCTATGTTCATCATCAGTGAGTGTGACAAAGTCAATAGCATAAATCCTTCT
Organism: Anolis apletophallus; assembly: GCA_030556195.1. NCBI lineage: Eukaryota > Metazoa > Chordata > Lepidosauria > Squamata > Anolidae > Anolis > Anolis apletophallus. Next base: position 90,325,704 of record JARBWK010000001.1, on the reverse strand, counting down.
GGACCAAAAATCCCAAAGGTAAGTTCACACGTTAAGTGTGGTATGCTGTCAAGGGAGAAATCCCAAAGTATAAGCAGTCCACACTCATGTGGTTCAGTCGCACTCAAAATTATTAAATGATGGATCTGGTGGCAAAAGAAGAGTCTTACTCACTGTTACTATCTTCGTATATGCAGAAAAACAATCCCCAATTGGGTTGTTTCATGGAGACTACAAATCGATGCAAATTAACATGGCGCGGCAAGTTGCATCGCTTCTCCATATAAGACGCCAAAAACCCTTCAGTGGGTCAATATGTAGCACAACAGCCGACAGGAACAATGTTATAAACGGATCCCTGTTTCGTTCCTTCTACTAGAACTTTATCAAGGATGAATCATAGAGAGATTAATTCCCGCTGTAACGAAGTGACCAACTGGACAGGGTGGACCCTCCTTTAGAATCCCACCGCTGCCAAAATCAACGTAACGATGCGTAATATAACGAAGCGTCTTTGACACTAAAATCGTGTAATGGCCACTGCTATGGATGTCTTCTTCCCTGTCAGAAACCTCTTATTTACTTCTGACTTATGCTCCCACCATATAATACCAACACAGAGAGAGACTTGGGTTTAAGAGAAACTGTAACTTGGTTTATTTGAGGTTTTGCACATGAGCTTAATGGTTACTTTGTCATAACACTTCCGAAGAGGCACGACTTGCAAAGGTTACAAAGTTAATAGGTTGTTCTAGTTGTAACAAATACAAAGTTGCAATATTTAACTATTGCTATTACTCAGCTAGATCAGCGTCTAACTATCTCAACATACAGGCACTCTTGCCTTCTAAAGACACTGCCTATATCTAGCCCTCAGGCTTTACATAAACCAGCTGGCTCGCAAGCTCAGCCCACTAGAACTGTCTCCCTACAGTTCTAAAAACGGACTGACCAGCCGAAGCTACCCTCTAGTTTCACTGACAGGAAAACTCTAACTGCTCTCTCTGAGCCTCACAGCACCAACTGACTAAATTCAAATCTCTCAGCATTCTAACCTAGCCTTGACTGGCTCTGCCCACCGTTACTATGGTAACTTAACCTCCATGCAGAGGGTGGCCCTTAATATCACCCTGTTATGGCCTATGTTACCTTTAACATTTAACAGATATATAAAATTACATTTAACCTGTAATTAAAAATTAACACTTCACCACACCCGCTATATGTCTATTGAGCGTCCCATGATCCTATGACGACTCCTTGGACAAATAAAGATATAATAACTACATGTATACTCAAACTTTTCACAATCCTGAAAATAGCAACATGTTTGAACAAGGACATGTGTATTACAAAATACCAATGTAAAATTCTACTAGAAGGAAAATAAAATAAAGAGAACATAAAAACAACAAAGATATCAGAGCTCAGTAAAACGCCTCTTGTCATGCTAGCGCCATCTTCAAACTTGTTCCTAATAAAGCTTCTGTCACCACAGAATCTGTGAAAGAATTTCAGGTGACCTTTGACACAGCAAGATCAGTGATGGAGTCTATGTGTGGAGAAGTTAGGATTCCTCGTGTCTGTTCAAGGCAGATTTGTAAAAGCAACAGCCAGGCAACTTTACTAACACCAATGAAATATTATAGGCTAAATGAGTGCATCCCATTTCTGGACTTTTAAAAACTTTGTTTGTAATGTGGGTTGTATGCTGTATGTATAGAATGTGTTTGTTAAATGTTTTGATATGGCTCATGGGCTAATCAATAAAATGTATGTGTAGAATCTTAATTAGGATGTGCATGGTTACTACAGATTCAGCTTTCAGAACAGCTAAAAGAAGATGTCCAGCTTGGGAAGAAGTCTTACTGTTGTATAGAGGATTGTCTTTTAGTTCTTCAAGTGTTTTCACCATCACACTGTACAAGTCAACAAAATGAGAAATTCATCATGTTGCTCAATCCAACAGATTTCACAAAGCAGCAACAGGTTATTTGTTCTTGATTCAGTGAAACCGTCTTTCATATTTTTCTTCAAGAGTTCCAGTCTGATGGATGATGCTCTGAAGAAATTGCACACAGATGACATTGTTCTTGACAGTTTCTCGCAGGTGGGATGCTACAAGTCTAGACTAGATTTAGTGAGTGAGTGAACACTGCAGTGGATGTAGACAGCCATTGGATACTTCTGTGTTATAATTGCCTGTGCACCGCTAAGATGACCACTCATATTAGCAGCTCCATCATAATCCTGTCCACACAAGTATTGCAAATCCAGCTCAATTTGTTCTCATGGTACTTTGTTTTTTGGTGTCCATTGAAGATTTATATTGCATTTTTCCATCACACTAATGGTTTAGCAGCCAATCCGGTTTATATTAATCTAATACTGATTATATTTAATTCTGTTTTAATGTTTGCATATTTGTTCATTTTAAATTGTGTGCTAATGCTTTTATGTTAAGCCGCTTTGAGTCTTCTTTGGGAGAGATATAACAAAAACAACAATAATAACATTGAACCAAACTTCTGATGACCAACTTTACCACCAACTTCTCCAAACACCACACAGTACAGATTGTACCTTTCCCATGAAATAAGCATGCTAAGCAGGGAAAATGGTTGAACCATTTGGGCTGAAAACTTAGATGCCTCTTCTTATTCACATGAACTATAAATCCCAGCAATGGAATCCATGGATTTTGCATCAATTGAGCTTTCACTTGGTCATCAGAAACAGTATTCTTCATATAAAGTCCATAGGGTAGAAGTCCAGGGAGGTAAGGTCAGCGCCCAGAAGAGACAGGGATGATGGGAGACGGAGTTAGGAGAGGTCTAAGAATGACACAGCTTCTCATCTTTGCTCCTGTTCCAAGGTTTCTTTGGCAGGCTTGCAACACCCTACCCCCACCATTGTTTGTTGATTAGATGACACAACCAGTGGTAGACACCTCCGTTTCCACAGTTTCCTCAATTTTCACCTGCAATCCAGGTGTGTTTATTCTGGGGTCTTCATCAGTATCAGTTACTGTAGTGGTTCTCAACTTGTTGCCTTCTTGGTTTTCAGTATTTGACTTTTTTCTTTTTTGCTATGAACTCACAATTGTCCAATTGCTTTGCTAAATGTTTAGGCATATTCTGCAGTCAGGTGGATGAAAGGACATTAACAGCAACTAACAAGGCTTTGAATCTCAGAACAGCAAGTCAAGCTAGCAGACAACTGCACAGTAAGACAGCTGTGTTTGGAATGACCCACAGCTGCTTTCACGCCTTCCTTTTATACCTCAGTGGGAGGAGCAAGAAGGTGGACATAAACAACCTGGTCGCTTCCACAATGTTGGCTATTGCTGCTATTGCAATGTAAATTGGTGGAAAGGTAGGTAATGGTAGTGTGAATAAATTATCAAAATTTGGTTGAGATAGTGCTTGCACTATTATTTATTTTATTTTACCATCTGTCTATTTTTTGCTTCCCTTAGGTTTAGCATGGGGATTGGGTTAACCATTTTAAATTCATGAGCAAACCAGTTTTTTTTACTGGATAGTTCAAATCATCACTTTCCATATAAGGTGATTTTTTCAATGTTTTCTCTCTATGTGACCACTCCTTACAGGAAACAAAGAAAGTCTGTGCAGACACATCCATTAAATTATGTGCACGCTTTAAATCTTCCAGATCATGGCAGCAATATCTAAATTGTTTTTATAAGATAAAGAATCAACAACAATTACAACAACAATTTTATTGATTAGCCAGAAGCCATATCAAATACACACAGAACACAGACACATTGCAATGATTCTAAAAACAATCTGAGGAGAATTCTAGACCATTACATCAATTAAACCCCTGTTTTGCCCAGCAGGAGGGATTCTAAGGGAGGTGGTAACAATTCACAGGTCCTCATCTCCAACACAATTTATTCCAATTGCATCTATGTAATCAGATCTTAGTTTCATGGCTTTACAGAGAAAACGAGCAGTAGCATCTGTTATCAGCTTGTTGGAGCCGGCCAGCAGAAGTGAGACTTTTGCTAGAGGGTCCCAATGATTTTTTCCCACAAGAAATATCTCTAGCAGTTGTTTTCTCTCTATTTGATAGATTTTGCAATAGAGCAGAAGATGAGTTAGATCTTCGGTCTCAGGGGCACCACAAATACAGATACGCTCTTCATAGGGAATTTTCTTGAACCTCCCATATCTCACCATTGAATCTAATTGCTCAAACCTGGCTCTAGTGAAAATTTTCCTTAGGTGGTGTAACCTTCCTTGCTGTAAGTAAGTGGTTAATTGGAAGGATTTCTTAAAACCACTCAACCATCTCAGGAAACGGTAGAACCCAAAGAGTCTATATCGGTTTGGGCCGCAATGTCATTAATTCGTTGACGCACTTCTTTGAAGTGCTTACTTAACTCTTGACCAGATAGGTGGACTGGGAATATTACCTGAATGCCGCACCTTCTGATGTAATCAAACAAATGGTCAGCCCCCCGATTTATAAGAACTGCTAGATTGTTCCAGCAAACATAATTTTGGGAGGCGAGACGCCTCCATCTCCATGACCTTGAGCCAGTAGTTAAAGGCTCTGATCTTAGATTGTGTGCTAATAGAGAACATTCCCAACTCCGCCCTAACTGCCGCTGCCGGGGAGCTTCTATCAACCCCTAAAAACCACTTCAGATGTTGAGCTTGGGCCTTATCCAGGAGGGGAGTATCGTTTGCAGATAAAGAATCATATTAAAAAGAAGTTCCATGTTTATTTTTACTGGGGTCAAGTTCTAACATGGCTATTTTCCCATCCCATTTCCAGGTGACAAGCAATTTGTCTAAAATAAACCACAACTGAAAAATAAAGGAAATACTAACAATATTAGAAAGTCAGAAAAGAATGCATTTCAATTTTTTTTAAATGATCTTCACCTAATTTGGTGATCTTCAAGTTCAAGGAAAGAAGCATGTCTCAAAGTCATGTCCCCAAAAGGTTGTCCAATCAATGTTTGAGTTTTATTTGCATACACAATGTGTGCATTTTGTACCTGATCTGCTGTAAACAAGCTTGAACCTGTAAAGGAGATTAAGTACCCTCAACATAGAATGAACATAATTAGGATATTGTTAAATTTACAACCTCAGGCAGAAAATTGGCAAAAATCCAGCTGGACATCCTTTTCTGTGCAACTGCCCTTGGTAAGGGAGAATGTGTAAAAGAAAGTTCTACCCAAAGGGAAGATAGTATCTAAACAGTCTCTTAATAAAGGTTGATATGAAAAGAAAAATTACCCTAGTTGGATATAATCCAACCTCTTGTTTAAGGAGTTGCCTTGGCCTTAGGAACTAAAATGAACTTATGTAGTACACCCTTTTGGCCAGGAAAGCTCGGGGCCTCCCTATGCGATCATCATATTGCTGGGGAAATTGTGGTAAATGTTCTTAATTTAGAAGGAATGTTTTTCTCTTTTGTAGTTAAGAAACCTTAAACCATGGACTTGCTTCAGAATGCAGTGTACTAAATATGAGTCCTCAAGGAGAACAACCCAATTATCTTGGTGAAATCCATACCTTTAATATGTATTTGAATATATATTACATCTTCGTATTTGAATAAAGTTTCCCCTAGAATTTCTCATGGTGGACTGCTAGTCCAGAAGAATTTAACAATAACACAAAGGGGTAAAGTCAACTGAAAGAGGATAAGTTTAGAGAAATTGACTCTAGATGGTTATAGCTCTCAATCCCATTACTATGAACACATTCACTGTAGTTCATTTGAAGTAAAGTAGTGGCTCTCCTCCCAGAGTAAGTGGGCATCAGCAAGAGCTACAAACAATTCAATGTATATTGTTTCTAAAAGTATCCAGCTCGTGATATTAAAATATGTTAACATACTTAAATGCTAGTTACATTGCAGGCAGTCTGTTGTGGTTGAGCAACCTGAGCCTGTAGTTGCTACAGGTAGTAATTGGGAACCAGTGATAATAGTTGGCCTAGTGGGAATGTGGAATTGGACGGGGCGCTTTAACTGCAGAGCAAAGATGGGACAATTGGAGGAACACACCCAGGGCTGCAGCTGAGGGCACTAGGGCAGATTTGGGTGTGGAGTCTGATGACTCTGATTTGTAAGGGTATAACAGTAAGGCTTGGGGATTTGGGAATCTGCGGTCGGCCAAGGTGTTGCTGTGGGTTGCTGGTTCCTGTATCTTGTAATCTTGTGGGTTCGTGTCCTTGTTCTTGATTCCCAGCAAGCTGTGAGTATTTGGGCTGTGTTCATGCTGGGGTCTGGGGCAGCTGTTATGGCAGCTCTGGCTGACATTGTTGCATGTTGGGGGTTGGGACTTTAATGTGTGCTTTTATGTTTAGTGTCTGCCGCGTCCTGTTTGAACATTTCCTGTGTTGCTGTGAATGTCTGGTATTGTATAGAGGGTGAAGGGGAGTTTGCTGTGGGTTGCGGGGGGTTTTCATGTGTTTGTTTGCATGTTGTGTTAAAAATAAACTGTACATATTTTTACTAGCTTGGTGTTGTCTTGCCATCTGTGGGAGTCGTGACACAGTCCTTACATTTTTTAAAAAAATAAAGAAATACTGGCAAGCTTCCATGCTTCCTTGTAGTCTTAAAAAGATGCTCAGTGATCACTTCTATGGGTTCATGAATTTACTCCAGTACTTTTCCAAAATGGATATACTGTAGGTGTTAAACTGCAGTTTGTTCCAAACTGTAGAAGAAATATTCAAGATGCTGAACATATTTTAGGGATCTTTTATGTAGATTTCAGTTCAGCTTTGTGAAACTGTTAATCTACGAGTGTCTTCTAGAAGATTAATAAACATAAAAGGATTTACAATTTCCCTACTTCAAACTACTACAGTTCAGAATAAAACACAGAGCAGAAACATCACTCCACTGGTATGGAAGCCACCAGCTACCCCTGGGTTACTATAGGTATGCCCGACTAAAATTTGGGGCATTATTTTTTTAAAAATCCATCTGTCCTTCCTTTCTTCTACTTGAGAGCTCAATAGGTGGAAGAAGCATCCTCAACGTCCTCAACATCCTTGAGGTTGCTCCAAGAGCAATCTCAGGGATGTTCTGTGCTGAAGACTGCAAATGAGAGATTCCTCCACTTTCATGTATAGAGAATGGATGAAAGTGACTGTGTGCGTGTTAATAATGAGAAATAGACAAATGTTAACGGGAAGAGGAAAAGCAAACTGACTCATGCTCTTAGCAATCCTGGAGACTAATGACTGTTATTCAAACTTGACCAAATACAATATTCTTTTATCACTCATTGCCAAATCCTCCTCTGTAAATTCTCCTGTTGTCTTGATATTGGTTATGGTGTGTGCAGTGCCAATGGAAAAGCAGTTCAAGATGTTTAATGCACTGATGCAAAACCAATAAAAATAATTTATCTTCATATTGTTGTTTTCTGGAGGTTTTTCAATATTCATAATGAGAATCAAATCCATAAAGTTCAAGATGGACTCTTTTTCTTTATTTTCATTTGCTTCCAGAATTATCTACTTAACTGCCCCCCCCCAACACAAACAAAATCCTTTGTGACATGCATGCTGTGGAAACTGATACAGCCTTGCTGTGTTTCATGCAACTTATAATGGTTAAGCGTGGGTGACAGACTATAAGCCTTTAATGCCATCTATCTTTCAGTTTCCATGACGCTGAAGGGCATCTGAATCTTAGGCATACATCACCATTCCATCCTATGACTCAGCCTACTGCAGCTTTTTCTCATTGCTTCTGGAGCAAGGTATCAGATGAGTAGAACTCAAGGTTCTTTAGCAAGAATGAAGAAACTGACATGTACTTCTCATTGCGACAAGAGATGATGTGTTGGGATGTGCAAATCCAAAGCTAAATAAGGCCTGATTGGAGGGTTCAAGTGATGTTTAGCTTACTTAGAAATACTATCGATGTTCTCATCAAAGACTCAAGATTAACATAACCAATATCAAAATTACTCCCTTCCAAATCTCAATTGCGGAAATTTTTCCCAATAGAATATTTGGCTTCCTTTTGGATGCAGGACCCAGCTTTTCCCTTTCCATTTCTCCCCATGTTAAAACCTTCTGTAGTGCTTTCTTTATATATTCACTAGCTTGGGGACCCGGCGGTGCCCGGGTCATTTGAAAAGTGCAGCAGGATGTAGAGTGGGTCATGGGGGCTCTGTGTGGCAAGTTTGGTCTTGATCCATCATTATTGGGAGTTGCAGTGGTATCATGAAATTACTGAAGGTAGTGGAAGTCCCATAATCTCTGGTCCACCCTCCCCCAAAGTGTAGTAGGATGTAGATTGGGTCATGGGGGCTCTGTGTGCTAAGTTTGGTCTGTATTGGTGAATGGATGAGGGTTGCATTGTTTTTAGGAAGTGAGTGAAGGTACTTCAAGTCCCATCATCCATGGTCCGTCTCACACAAAACAGCACCAGGATGTAGAGTGGGTCATGAGGGCTCTGTGTGCCAGGTTTGGTGTTGATCAGTCATTGGATTAGGTTTGTAGCAGGCTTGGAAAGTGAGGGAAGGTACTGCAAGTCCCATCATCCATGTTCTGGCCCCTCCAAAGTTCAGTAGGATGTAGAGTGGGTCACTGGGGCTCTGTGTGCCAAGTGTGGTCTTTCTTGGTGTTTGTTGGGGGCAGCAGTTGTCTGTGGGAACAGAGGGTGTGAAAGTACTACAAATCCCATCATCCATTGTCAGTCCTCCCGAACCTCACCAGGCCGTGAAGGCAGTCATGGGGGTTATGTGTGCCAAGTGTGGTCTCGATCAGTAATGGATGAGGGTCGCAGCGGACTTGGGAAGTGAGTAGAGGTACTTCAAGTCCCATCATCCATGGTCCACCCTCCTCCGATCTGCACCAGGATGTAGAGTGGGTCATGAGGGCTCTGTGTGGCAGGATTCGTGTTGATCAGTCATAGGATTAGGTTTGTAGCAGTCTTGGAAAGTGAGGGAAGGTACTGCAAGTCCCATCATCCATGTTCTGGCCAACTCCAAACTTCAGTAGTATGTAGAGTGGGTCACTGGGGCTCTGTGTGCCAAGTGTGGTCTTTATCAGTGTTTGTTGGGGGCCACAGTGGTCTGTGGGAACAGAGGGGTGTGAAAGTACTACAAATCCCATCATCCATTGTCAGTCCTCCCCCAAACCTCACCAGGATGTGAAGGCAGTCATAGGGGTTATGTATGGCAAGTTTGGTCTCGATCAGTGATTGGATGAGGGTTGCAGCAGACTTGGGAAGTGAGTAGAGGTACTTCAAGTCCCATCATCCATGGTCCACCCTCCTCCAAACTGCACCAGGACGTAGAGTGGGTCATGGGGGCTGTGTGTGCTAAGTGTGGTCTGTATTGGTCCTTTTTGGTGGCCTCAGTGGTCTGTGGGAACCAAAGTGTATGAAAGTACTACAAATCCCATAATCCGTGGGTCCTGTCCCCCAAACTGCACCAGGACGTAAAGGGGGTTAGGGGGGGTTATGTGTACCAAGTTTGGTCCAGGTCCATCACCCGCGCTGGTCGCTGTGGCCTGTGCATCACCCGCGCTGGTCGCTGTGACCTGTGAAAGTGGCTGCCACATATCCGCCCTTCCGCCCTCTGCACACATACATACATACAAACATTCTGCTTTATAAAGGTATACAGATTATGGTTAGAGTGCAGACTCTCCAAACACACATGGATTTGATTGTGTCAAGCAAACTGGTGAAATTCCACCATCTAAGAGAAATCTTGGAGAAATCTCCAAGTTGCAAGGAAGATCCTTTCAGCAAATAACTGGAATTCTACACTCTATTCTTTAGCATAATAAAATAAAAACTGAAGGCATGGGGATAGCATCATTTCCAGGCTCCGATTTGTATATATTTTGCTTTACAGAATTCATAACTGGGACAAACCACGGACATGCCAATCTACAGTTCAGGACTACTCTGACACTTTGCTTACCTGTTGCACAATAGGGCCTCCTTGACAGCACACCCCTGCAACTTAATAAACCACCTTGAAACAGAGATAGCTCCACCTCTAATTCTTTGAAGAGAAATTGATGGTTTTCTGCCTTATGTGTGTCAATCTGGATCTAGCTAAATTTCACCATTTTGCTCACCTGAGATTCCAAGGGGTTAAAAAATACTAATGTCTAGTAGGCAGAACAAAATCATTGGGACATTATGGGATTGTCTAAAATTGAATATTAAACCAAACCAAGCCTATATAAAAGGTAAACAGTTTCTCAAATAGCTTTTTAATTAGATAGGGAGAATCTGTAAGGGGTCAGGACCAAGACAAAAGAAAGAAGGGCCATACTTTCCCTAATCCTATAGTTAGGAGCAACATGTTGGCAAGGTTTTTCAGCATCTCTGAGAAAAACTATGTTCTGCAAGCCAGAACTTCCACCCCTCTCAGTCTCAGATAACCTAGAAACCTTGTTTTCACTCACACCATGGCAAGACTTTGTTTATTTTAACAAGCAAACTTATGCCTTAGGAGGAGACTCTCAAGTTTGCGTCTTCTAATCATTTGTCTAGAAGACAGCATGCTAGTGTATGACATACTGGCAGAAAGCCATGGATGCTTCAAAAATGTGTCAGAACCACCATCTAGGAAGGAAAATGTCCAGCTAAACTGAAAAATTGCATAAATATATTCCCAACTAAGCACACATCCCAAATCAACATGCCCACAACTAAAACTCAAAGTCAGAAAATCTCAGAAATGGACTGGCTTTCTACACGATGTAAAGGGAAATAATAATTTTGCTCACAATTAGTCTACACTTAGAGGATAATGCTAACTTTCCCCCCTCTATATTTGGAATCCTCATTGTCTGGCACTAATATGTGGCTGTCAGTGACTGCTTTTAATTAGATGTCAGAAAAATGAATATGTCAAAGTCTATTCCATTCCCACACTATCACTATTTTTGCAAATAATTCTTGAGTGAATCTATCTGGCTGTCATATGGGATGATGCATGTTTATCTTTTTTATTGGTTCCTCGTCTATTTCCATTATTTTTATCTAGTCTGCTTTGATTATTGAATCTTGCTAAAGAACTCCTTTGCAATTAAGCCACCTGTCAGCATAGACAATATTAAAAATTGCCATAAACGTGTAACATTAGAAGACACTATTGGAGTATTTACATACCAATTTTCATCCAAGGCTCTCAAGTCACTATCCAAAACTAAATGAAATATCACGTATTGCTGTTTCACATTTTGATAAAATCAAAAAAGTGGAAGAACTAGTGGACCATACTAATAACAATGCCTACACTCTTGGTTTCCCCAACCCAACCCCTACTCTTCCTTTAATAGGGTTTTACAAATTTTAACACTATAAAGATAAATATTCATAATATTGGAAGCATTTAGTTCCCAAAAATGTATTTTACTGATGGAGAAACACATGAAAAAATTCACATTTTAGGGAGGGAGTTCTGATCATAAAGGTTTAATTTTCTAAAATGTGCTGCTCCACAAGTATAATAGAATTGGAAGAGACCTCAAGCGCTGTCTAGTCCAACCCCCTGCCATGCCAGAAAAGTGCAATCAAAACACCTTCAACAGATGGCCATCCAGCCTCTGTTTAAAAGCTTCCAAGAAAGGAGCTTCCACCATACTGCGAGGCAGAGAGTTCCACTGATGATCAGCTCTTCCAGTTAGGAAGTTCTTCTTCGGCTGTGAAATTCCCTCCCCAATGAAATTAGGCCTGCCCCCTCCCGCCTGGCCTTTCGTAAAAAAAACAAAACCCACCTCAAAACCTGGCTGTGGGATCAAGCATTTGCGCAGTTGGTGTAACAACTAGGAAGAGAATGTTTTAAGTGACCACAATGGACTAATCTGGACTATGATTTTGAACCGGTGGACTATTTTAATTGTTACTGTGTGCGTTTATAATTATTTTTAATTGCTGTTTTAATTGTAACTGTGTATTTTAATGTATTGATTGGCATCTAATGGTTGCCTGTTCGGGGGTGAGAAGAACAGGATATAAATGCTCGAAATAAATAAAAATGTGGAAAGTTCAGTTGTCATAGAAGATACCTACAACTGGACCCACTTTACAAGCTTTTGCTTGGCAATATAGCAAAGACTAAAAAAGTAGGAAGGGTTTTAATATTTCCACATATTATGCAGATTTGATGTGAGTCAGAATACTATCCGCTTCCTCACACTAATATAGAGCTTTCACTGGAAATGCTTGGCAACATCTCCACTGAAGTTTTCTGCTTTCCACATACTGGAGGAACCAGTGATAATTTTTTGTCAAGTTTTTGTGGAGTCAGTGAGCTACCACACTGAAATTTCCCTATTGGATTTCACTTATAATTTAAGCCTGGCTAAATATATGGCTGCACCATACATTCCACAAAACTGATGTAGCAGGTACAGGCCACCATATTTAAATGGACTCTAAGGTAACAAGTCCCAGGAATTATAGTTAGTTGTTCATTGTTTTCATCCATGGACATTGATTCATAGCACATACACCTGCCAAATTACCACATTTCTGTATTAGCAGCACTACAACCTGTATCTTCTCCATGTGTTGGGCAACTTGTATCCACTCCATGTGTTGCTGGACTGCAATGTTCACCAGCTCAAGCTAGCACAATCAGTGGTGAGGGCTAATAGAAAATGTGATCCAACATCTGAGGCTACAGACAGCCTATTTCTGACATAAAAGATCATTATTTTGTTTTTCTACATGCCTTCACAGGCATAGATAATTCTTCAATATTTTTCAATAGTTTCCTGTCTTAAAACTTTTTACATTATCTGTATGCATTAGTCACTCTTCCCTTTTAGAACGCATTCCTGAATTTATATCAGTTGTCATGGCAAGTTCGTAAGTTTTCTTGCAATAGTAAAACAAAATTTTAACTGGATTTATGAGGAACAAAAGCAATAATGATTTTAAAAGTCAGAGTCTGTTCTTATTTATAGAAATATGAATGTTCCCCATGATCCCAGACAACAGCTAGGAAGTAGCACACATGGATGCTTTTTAAAATATTTGGCGTGAGGGTCATTTTGCTGGTGTCACTCAACAACTGCTACTAATTGGATCATTAATGGTAGACAAACAATGTGGCAAGGCAGCCTTGGAAAAATTATGAAAGCTGGCCTCTGAATCCCAGTTGCTGAAAAACAAAAGCAGGAAAGGGTGACTGTCTCCACTCCCTGCTGGTGGGCTTCCCAGAGACATTTAGTTGGCTACTGTGTGTTGGCTGCTCCGAGTTCTTCTTATGCTGGTTCCTACTTATGCTCATTTTTTCCAGTACAGTCCACATAAAAATAAACTCATATAAACCAAGGCTGGGGTCACTGCACACCACCTAGGGAATTTTTTTAAAAAAACAACAGGAAAATTGCCTTGGTGGGTCAGACCAAAAGACAACTTGGTAGCAACCAAGATGCTTCTGAGAAGTTTATACAAGCAGAACACAATGCAATTCACAGTTCTGATTGACAACAGTCCTATGCACAGATTGGCTCTTCCCATATGAGAGCTAGAAGTGGGTAGGGGGATGTGGCCGTACATCTGAGTTTCTCTTACAATATTTTTGGATGTAAATGCTCTTCAAAAGACCTTCATGTACTAAAGCAGGTTCAGTCTAACTTGTTTATGAGCTCACTTCAGAGCACAGCACTAAATACATGCAGAGTGGCATTAGATCCAGGATTTACATGAGCATTACTGCCCTGCATTCAGTTGGGAGAATGTCTGCAGAGTGATGCTAGCATTTGACAGACAGATGCTTGTTGTTTCTCTCCAAAGAAGATATAATGAATTGCCACAGCTAGTAACCACTGAAATATCTGTGATTATGCCTAATTTTCCAAGTGTTTATCAACTAATTCATGTGATATTTGCTGTTGTTGTTGCCTTTTAACAATGCCTTATGTATAACCTTTGCCTTTAACTAAATTACATGTAACCAAAAAAAAAAAAATCCTGCTAGAAAAGCCCTATGAGTAATGTTTTAATCCTAAAACATGGGCACAATATCTTGCATCCATTTTTATGTTCTTTTGGAACCTGGCATAAGATATTCAAAGACTAGAAGAACTCTTCTTGTTGATACAAACATGAGAACCCTCTAAATTGGGAGAACATAATGTCTAGTACAGTTTCTTAGGTTGGCAGGCTACATTCCATCATGTAAACTAATCCTAACTCCATTCCATGATTTCCATAGAGGCTGTACAGATCCTACTTTCAAGAAAGATTATCAATGTAGCAAGAATTCATCACACAGATAAACTCAAAATGTACTTAAAGAGAATGAACTCAGAGATCTAGCAAATTTTATGTTTATGTAATGTGCTATTTTTTTATTTGTTTTACCTGAGACCATTCTACCTGTACAACAGTAGGATGATGCAAGTTCTGCAAAGGCTAGGGCCTTATTATAGTGCCATGGCCAGCAGTTCATATTATTTTCTCATTCAAAGCAAACAAAATGTTTTTATTAAGGTCCTGTGTGTATTACTGAAGAGAGCTTTAAAAAAGCCATTCCTTACTAAAATAAAAACTGTTGTCTTTGGTGCTTTTGAACACTGTCTTTTTTTCTAACATCAGAGCCATGAGATGACAAACACTGGATGGCTGCAGGGAGAGGAAGCTGTCAAGGTGAACATGACTAATATGCCTCTTCCTTGGCTCCGTCACATCTACACAAACACCTGTCCTGCTCCCACCAATACTTGCCAAGTGGGATGCTCTTCATCATACCCAAGTGCTGGAACCAGAACTAACTTCATATGCAAGGGACAGCTCCTAGGCACACAGTACAGAACACTGTCGGAGAAAGGCAAAATGTAGACTCTGATGGGAATGTATGTGTTAAACATATTTTTAAAAGCTTTATTGAGCATTCTCAGGATAAGTACATAAGTCACAAAATAAATTTACATAGAAAATTAGCATGGTTTAATGGTCTACATGTTGGACTATGATTCTGGAAACTGAGGTACACTCTCAAAGGCAAACCCTATCTGAGCAAATCCTTTCACGAAAACAGTGTGATAAGTTCCCCTTTGAGTTGCCATAAGCTAAAAACAATTTGAAGACATACCACAACTACTCATAAATGGGTTTGGTCCAAACCCATTAGGAATCTTGTATATGTTGGGAAAGTGGAGCTGTTGTAGGTTTTAGAGGAAAGCTTTTAGTAAGGGATAGAATGATCCTACTCCTGTTTCCCATTACACATTGACAGCCCATGAAATGACTCAAAGGCACATAACAATAGTGTACTGTTACATGAAGCCATTAAGCTTTCCTAGGACTATGCCAGTTTTGCCTGTAGACATAAGAACTTCTTGGGTGGTTCCCCTGGTAAATACCATATTTCTTCAATTCTATGATGCCATCAATTGTAAAATGCACACTATTTCCAATGTGTGTGTGTATCTCCTACAATTCTAAGACATACCCCATTTTTAGAAATGTTTACATGGGCAAAGGCACATCTTATAACTGAAGAAATACAGTACATCCACACCACCATCACCATTTGTCACAGGAAAGATTCTAATCAAAACTATTCCTCAAAGAGATGACCTGCTCCACATATTCAGATGTATTACAAAACCAGATGAAAGTTGATTTTATGGGTTTTTCAATATATTTTAGCTCTCGGTTTCCCTTTAAATGTTTGGAACAGCATTTGGAGCAATTTGAGGTCTGATTTAATGCCTGTCATTCCAGTTGGGAATCTAGGAGCAACAAGATGGAACATGCAACATAGATGTTGTGGGCACACTCCTGTCTGAACTTATTTAATTTGTAGTATTTCCTCTACCTCTCTCTTTTTCAGAGAAAGAACACATGAATCAGAAGTATGCCTTCCATGCCCCCAGTCTTTGAAATCATCCCTGGATAATGGCAGCAAGAAAAGCTGTACAGTAGTGCAATCTGAGGAAAAGAAAGAAAGAAGCAATAAAAGACACACAAACTTTGCTAAAGAATAATACATCTTCCTTCGCTAAGGAAAGGAAGGATACATCTGTGCATTAAGAGTGAGATACGCTCCCCAGCCTTCTCACACCCCATACAACAGAACAAAGGTAGTCAGTCAATTCACATGGAGGCTATTTAAAGGAGAAGCAAGCAGTTTTGATCTGGCTGTTGCCAAAGCCCTCCCAGGGGTGGGCACAACCCTGTTACTGAAAGGAATGGAACAGCAGGTATCAAGAGGGTAATGTCATCTCCAGATTCATGCATAGCAACAGTGTAGGTTACTATAGAAACCTGAGGATTATTTTTAGAATCCATCATGTTTTAACATTAGCAAGCCCATCATGAGTCTGGAAGGCTGAATCCACCCACTCCAACATGTATTTGCAGAGGGTGTACTCTATGCGACATTTCTTACTTATTCAAATGGTACAGCCCAAAGCCAAAGAGAAAAGTACTTGAGTGGACTGTACCATCAGACAGTAGGGCTGTGTGAGTGTTCATAATAATAATAATAACAACAGCAACAACAACAACAACTTTATACCCCACCTTCATCTCCCCAAGGGGACTCGGGGCGGCTAACATGAGGCCAAGCCCAACAATTACAATCAGGCAAAAGAATACAACATAAAATCATAAACTAATACAACAAATAGACGACAATAAAAATAAAAATAAAAATAATACAAAATAAACACAAGAGATAAATAAGAGAATAACCAAGTGGGCAGGGTCAAATACAACAAATAGGATTTTAAAAACCCTGGGTGAGATGGGTGAGCAGGGTAATATATCTGGTGATATATCTGGTGATATATCACTTGAAAGCAAAAAAAAGAGAAAGAAAACTGCATGTGAAAATTGAGTCTCCTTCCAGCATCTTGTAGGGTATTAGCTGTTAATTAATGAGATTCAAAGGACTGCTACTGAAGACCATCTATGCAGATGTAGATTATCACAATGGCATTGGACGAAGAAGGGCTGTGGCAGGGAAACAAAGACACATCATCAGCTCACCTACTGCAGTGCAAAAAGGAAGAGACCCTGATGTTATCACATCAGCCTACTAACTATTCTTAGGTTTCCCAAATACAAGCTCCAATTACCACACTTTTTTATTTGCCCCTTTTCCTTCAAAGATGCAGGACAGTAACAAATAAATACAATTAGCAGCAGCCTAGTCTAATCCCACCCCAACTCTTGAGTGACAAATACCCAGTATTCTGCATTAAATAAATATATACTGTAAGAACTTCAAGTAAATATCCTGTCCTTGCGTAACAAGGCCAGTGAGAAGCAAAAGCCTTTAAGACTGCCACAAGACCCCATTTTGTCTTTGCAGCAACTAATTTAGCCTGGATCTAGGCTGGATCTGCCCTGCCCTATATCCCATGATCTGATCCCAGATTATGTGCTTTAAACTGGATAATATGAGTCTACACTGCCAGATGATCTGGAATAAACAAATCTGGGAACAGATCCTGGGATATAGGGCAGCATAGGTCCAGTCTGACTTTTCAAAACACAGAAGTCATGATCATCTTCTCTCTGGTGTAATCATTGGTGATTGATCATGGGAGCTGCAGTCCAACAATTGGAAAACCATTCATTCACTATTATTCTCCTAAAAACAGTGACTAATACCAGCCTTTGGATTTTTAATCAGCATAAGTAGAGCTTGAAGATAAAGTTGGCTGCCAAAAGTGATTTTATCACCACTCTACTCAACCCATCCCTCCCTGCACACTGCACCGCAAACACCTTTTATTCAGAGCTATTTTCAGACATAAAAGAAATGGGAATTGTAATGACCCATAACGCCCTTGATTGGACACAGATCACACACACTACTGTTGCTGTTGTTACCACCATATGGAATCTTTCACACCTGCCAGGGGTTATAGAAAGAAGTATCACAATAACTGCTTTCCTGAATGTGATCATATGCCTCACATTCACAAAAAGAACATAAATATATTGCAAAGTGATAAGATTCAATATTTTTGTACATTTACAAAAATTAGCAGGGTGCTACTGGGGAACTTCTTAGGGTTTTCCTACTAAAATTATAGCTGGAGCTCTATGTTACTGAAACTCCAATTGTTTATTTATATCCAGACATATTTACAAAGCTTAGAAAGTCATCTTCTCTATGACAACTCCCCATAGATAGCATTGACATTACCCCTGATGGGAAGGGATTCAGCCAAAAACTAACTTCCCAAAAATCTGGTTATTTATACACAACTAGTGTTTATACCAATGTTGCCTGGGTGTTGAAGGGGTGGCTGCGCCCACTCCCCAATCTTTTTTTCATTCTTTCTCTTCCTCTTCCCTCATACTTTCCTCCCTTCCTTTCCTTTTTCCTTCCTTCTCCCTTCATCCTGCTCCTTTTTCTTCCCTTCCTGCATCCCTTCCCCTCCAACAAAGCAGCCAGAGCTGCTTCGAAGAGGGCCTATCTTCATGTCCAATCCTTCACCCAGCAACACCCAAGAGTCCAAGACAGTGACATCACAAAAGGTAAACCCAGTGACATCACAGATGGCCAATCCTTCACCTAGCAATAGCCTTAGTTGTACAGCCAGGGGGACAGAGGAAAAGATTCTCTCTCTCTCCCTCTCTGGTCAGTTCCAGACAGGCCTTTATCCCAGGAGAATCCGCGTGGATCTTCCTGGGGGCTTGTTCACACACACCCTAGAAAGCACGTGCTTTCTGGGGTGGGTGTCAGGATGCTCTCATGAAACTGGCCCACGAGAACATTTGGAGGCCCTAGCCACCTCCCTCAAAGTCCCCAGACCCCTTTGAAAAGTAAAATGAACTTACCCGGCCTCCATTAAAGTCTTGGAGCTGCTCTCCTGGCATGTAGAAATGATGTGCCAGGAGATTTCGCTCCTCCCACCTGCTCTCCTGGCACATCATTACTATGTGCTAGGAGAGCTGCCCCAATACTGTAATGAAGGCCAGGTAATTTTATTTTAGTTTTCAAAGGGGTCTGGGGCCTGTGGGGGAGGGGGTGGGTATTCCCACAGTTTTCCAGACTAATTTTGTCTGCAAAACTCTGGGAATGGTGTCTGGACTGCAGTACTGGATATTTCCCACGCCTTCCAAGAAGCTGTGGAATAAATCCTCTGTCTAATTAATGAGCCACAAACCAGGGTTTTCCTGATTTGTGGCGAATTAATTCGGGACTGTCTAGAACATTTTTATTGTGGGAATTACCACAATAAAGGTACTGTCTGGATAGGCCCTCTCTCTCACACATACACACATATGTCATGTTTCTTTAATATTAAATGTTTCCTCATGCAGACAGCAGTGACAGCCAAAATACTGTATACCTTCCATTTTCCATTTTTTATTTTTATTTTATTTTATTTCACATAAAGTTTCTTGTTCACTCATTCTTCATTCTACAGCCAAATGTCCAAGTGCTATAGATTACAGAATTCTCACATCAAGCCCATGTTGTAGTTAAATCTGATAGGGATCAGCAGTTCCAACAGTACTTTTTGCAGGGTGATTCCCATGGCTGGAGTCAAGCCAAAAAGGACCAAGGTGCCAGGATGAAGAAGCAGAAGAAAAATCTTGAAACATATATTAACCAACTTATCTGCAACCTTCTCTTACTTCCTTTTGAAGGCTATATTGAAAAGCAATGCTCACAACTGTTTGGCTACCTGCAAAACACCTCAGAGGAATGACCCTTTGGCATTGCCAAATGTGTCGGCTAACACTTGAAACATACATATTGGCTGAAATTCTTTTGGTCAGATCAGGTGGCATATGGGTTCATTACATCACTGTGCATCACTTTTCTAAGCTGGGTGTAGAGGTGGCTGGGGAACAGTGGAAAAGCTATCTCTGTTTGGGGAATAAAGCAGCCATGTCACTCCTGAGCTAGCAAAGCAGCTGACTAAGGTGCTTTTCCCTGCTGCTGCCTCCACCCCTAGACTCCCACCTTTGACACAGGACTTAGGACTGTTGCATTTCTGCTGCAATGCTGCTGCATCTGCCTCCTCTTCCTCCCCCAACATAGTATGCCAGCCTGTACGATCTTGGTCATTGTTATTTACTATCTTAATCAACTAACCACTGAGACCAAACACCTCCCACTTTTAAATACTACATCTATATAAGGATGTAGGACATTATTTCAATATTATGGAGGCCCCTCCTAGGGTGTGCCTGCCAACTATGCAATTGCTGTGTGTGAGGTCCACAGATGTTCAAATGCTATTTTATTTCAGAACTTAACCACAGAACCCCAGAGGCAAGCAAGCAACTGAAATAAAGAGAAAATGCTTTAGTTAGTGGCACACATTGTACACATAACATTTAAAGGGTTGGGCCCTGATATTACCAGTTAAAAGTTTTCTGCCAAACAGAAACCGGTCTGCATTCTTAGAAAGTGAAATCCAAAAATCTGCTGCCAAGAGACAATGACATGTATCAGTCCTTCCCAAAGTGGGCAATATTGGGGCAGTAGTAGCTATGGATGGAATTAAGGGTTGTTGAATAGAAATAAAGAGGCAGTAGAACCATAAAAAGAGAAGAAAATTTGGAAAAATTGCTATATATTTCAGCTGTTTTTTTTAAACAGGGAGTTAAAGTCTTAATGATTACTTTATTATCCAAATGAACACACAGAATGCATGTTACAATAGATCAGTAATCAAGTCTGCCAGCCGGTCTTCATGAACAAGTGTGGGCAGGCATGTATGTTGCAGATTGTCAGGAAGCCCTGCATGCATCAGCAGGAATATGTGCATGTAATGACTTGTTTATAATACAATAGTATAAATTGGTGACATGTATGAAATCTAATTCAGGTTGCTTCTGGATTGTGTGTCAAGCAGTTAACATATTGCAAGTATTTAAAAACTTTAATTCATGCTGCTAACAAAAATAGAGCTGAACATTAATAAATTGATAGCAATGCACCAGGTTCATCCTGGGATTAGGATTTTTAAAATGTTATTCATTATTTTAATATTATCCTTTATAATCTTAGTTTTCTGTGTGTAATGTGAATACTACTATGGTTGATTTTAAGAAATAATGTTATAATTTCAAGCTTCAAGTTCTCTTATTTACAACATCTTTCTTCACTGTGCTTTATGATGTAGGTAGAAATGTAGATACATAAAAGAATGCAAATTTGTCACTTCATCTTTGTGTTTGTTGACTTAAAGTAGGTAGATTGCCAGGGGGCACTGAGTTATATTTTTCCTGAAAAGGGGATTGTAGGCCAAATATGTTTGGGAACCTCTAGACCAGGGCTGGGCAATTACCGGCCCTCCAGGTGTTTTGGACTTCAACTCCCAAAAATCCTAGCCAGTTTACCAGCTCTTAGGATTTTTGGGAATTGAAGTCCAAAACAACTGGAGGGCCAGTAATTGCCCAGCCCTGGTCTAGACAGATTATGTTGGGCCAGCAACATAGTATCTTCTAATCTGCTCTTCTCTTGAGATGGGACCCTATCAGTGGTTAAGCATGTGTTTTGCAAGCAGAAATGTCCAAAATAAATTCCTATCATCTCAAATTAATTGCATCCCAGGTAACATGGAATGTGAAATATCAGTAATAGAGAATCAGGAAATATACTGCCAATTGGTTACTTACAGTTGTTACAACTGCATATATGTTTCTGGGAGGAATGCAAAGGAATTATCCATATCTAGTACCTTCTTGAAGAATGCTTCTTATCTCTATCAAGCAACAGAAGTTAAGGAACTTCCATGCTACAGCTCTGGACCTCATCCCTTTGAGGTAAAATTTACGAGAGATAACGGGAGGATTCGCAATACATCATGGTGAATCTGGTGGGTAGTGGGGCAACCTGTCGCCCTGTGCTCTGCATTGCCCACATTATACATTTATTCATTGCACAGCTGGCTTCTCGCTGCGCTAGCTCCATTGTTCTCTTTTCAGCATCCTAGGATGCTTGCAGCATGCTGGAGGAGCGGAGCCCCACCAAAAGTTGCCACACAACATCAGATGGCATCCAGCAGGCTCCATCCTTCCACTGTGCTAGAAGAATCTAGGATGGTGAAAATCACCAATGTGATGAGGTCCCTAGTGCCATTGACCAGTCATGGGAGTATGCCCACTTGCTACTCTTTCCCCATGAGCTAAAATGCAGCTGGAATATAATAAGGTACATTTCCTGCAGTTAGTCACCATGGCTAGGAGCACAAAACTGTGTCTGGGAGCCATTACCACTTGTTTCCCGTCGGAAGAGGAAATGGGAAAGAAGAACAGCTTCCAGCCCCAGATGATGGTGTAATTATGTGGATGGAGACTTAATTCACTGCCAGCAGGCATAATGAACCTTGGCCTTATATCCCCCTCAGTAATGTATACCATTTTATCTCCTCATAGCACATAATATAGAGTATTTTGGTCTAGGGGTAGTTGGCATCCTCTTGGCTTCCTTGCATTTTATACACCCCAAGGTGATAAAATATATTTCTAATTAAAATATAAAAGTGAATTAATTATTATGATTTTTTTGTAGATGGAAGGGGAAAATCCATTCCAATAAAGTGTATATAAGAGAGCTTCAGGCAACTTCTTAAAGATGAAAACGTTTATAGTTAAAGCAGGATCTAACATCTTTTGAATACCAATGTTTGCCCTACTTCAAGCAAGTTACAAACTCAACATTTTCATAGCCCTTTAGTAGCAGCAGGAGACTCTAAAAGCAGAAGTTGACTAAAATGGCAGCTCCTCCATTTTGAGTTGTTTTCCTTTATAACATGCAGTGACAGTCATCCTGCTGATTATTTCTTGTTAAGGGCATTCCTGTCCCTTCTCAATATTCTTGGCTGCTTCCAGGGGGTGAGAGAGGGGAGTAGAAATATGCATGCATTTTGGCCTCATAGTTCTGAATTGTAATTATAGCAATAGTGAACCATTGCTCTTGTAATTATTTTAAATGCAATGGAACTTATATCTTTTATCAATCTTGTGCTCTTGGTCCTTTTGGAAACCTTGCATTATTGTTTAGGGCTGCTACTAACTGCACATAAGGGTCATTTGGGATATTATTAAGTCCAGATAGTCAATAACACTTGATATTGACTTGATAGACACTGAGAACTGGGAAGCCCTGGTCCTTGAGCTCTCTAACTGGAGATCAGCTGTGATTTAAGATTTTATCATTTTTTACAGGCAGCTAAATATATAATCTTTCACATACTGTACATTTTTCTCAGTTCTCATACATCAAAACCCCTCTTTCAGAATCAAATGAAATGGTACATGCATTGTTGTTTGTTTTTCTCCAAAACCACTATCCTAAATGTTGATTGATGGCTACCTGTCATAGCATTGGATTTTTTTCACTCTCATATCCTATGTGTGTTAAGTTGGTCGCTGAATGAAAAACACAGGTTTATTTTTCACATCTGATAGCAATAGCTACATATCTCTAAGGAATTTCTGTTGCTGGAAAGAAGATGGTTTAATTGCAGGAGATATTTCTTCATGGCGCTGTTCGAATGAAAATGGGTTACCTTTGCAATAACTAGCTCAGTGTTTCAAAGCAACATCTTGAAATTTTGAGCCTGCTCCATTTACTTCTAAAGAAGGATTTTCAAGGCTGACCTCTAGGGCCAATGAGCTTAGAATCTTGTTGACAAGACAGTGACAACCGTGTAACATCCTTGCACGCCTTTCATTGCAAGTTCTGAAAAAAGCAGGAACCCAGCCAGCTCTGCACATGATCTTACTACAGTCGGTGACCTTACGCAATCCAGGTAATTGGTGTCCTACTGAACTTAATCCCTGGATATCCCGGGCCATGACTTAAAAGACCTGCCCGCAATGTGCACAGTACTATAATTATATCACATGATTTTTTCAAACAGCTCCACAGACCTTTGGCTACATTGCATTTCCCATCTAGCTTTAGCTAATTAGTGATTCCCATTTGCAGAGACTAAATAGCATCAGATGAGATCTGAAAGGGAAAGTGCCTAGATCTGAGAAAACCTAAGTATGAAGGCAATGTGATCAGCAGACAGCATTTGAACATACCTGTATTTACTCGAGTCTAATGCACCATAGAATCTAATGGGCATCTCAATTTTCAAACGCATAAAACCCAAAAAAGTATTTACTATATTACACGAATCTAATATGCATCCCAACTTTGGGAAGCTAATTTAGTCCAAAAAAGGTGAGCATTCGTTTCGAGTAAACATTGCAATTTAGTAGCAGCTAACCTTAAAAGGAAAGTGACCTAAATATTTTAAAGGCACTATCTGATCTAGGAAAATCAAGCCAAGGCAGCTCTGGTTAATAGTTAGATGGAAGGCTACCAACAAATACCAGATGCTATAAGCTACATTTGTAAGAAAGGAATTGGAAAAACCACCTCTTGAATATTACTTGCCTAAGGAAAGCCTATGAAATTAATGGAATCACTCAAAGGCACATACATATACACAATACTAAAAATGCGGTATATCACTACAAAAAATGTCCCCAGAGCTTGAGCCACCAGTACATGCACTGATGTTATGTACCCCCACTTGCTTTGCACACCTGTGCCCATATGAATTTGTTCCTTAATATCTTTCTCATGTACTGTTCTGAGCTCATGCAGAAGAGAGCAGAGACAAGGGCTTCTATGTGACTGCATCCTAGAGTCATATCCAGGGACACTGAAACAATGCCTACTCTATTAAGCTTTCAAGTACCTAATCAATTTTATTTTCCTAAGCTTTGGGGATGGCATGATTTTACCATTGTTTGTTCTTTTATTATGCTGTTATTGGTGTTTTTGATGTGATCTTATTGTACTGATTGCTCTAAACTAAAGGAGAAATCGATACCTTAACAGAAGGAATGTCAGAGAGAGGTGCTGCTTTAGACTAGAACTGGAGTAGCATAGCAAAGAAATAGTTTGCCAGCAGCAGTGACGAGAATAATCCACTTTGATTGGTACACAAGCACAGGCTGTGATTAGCCAGAGAACATCATGTGCCTCTAGATAAGAACACGGTCTTGATTGGCCTAGCACACACCATGCTGGGTTTATTTACAAAGTTTGTGAATGGGCTAGGGAACGCGCATGGCAAATGAGGCTTCTCTCTTGGCAGGCACCAGGGAGAAGCTTGGTAGAAAATGTAACGATTTGAGTACATTCTGCACATAGAGCAGATAACATACAATGGGAATGAGAATTAATGCTGCGCAACACTTGTTAGCAAATAAGATTCAGAGGCTAAAGATGCTTTGTTTAATTGGGTAGAGTAATATGGGTTCATGGATACTAGCCAGTAACAATGCATGAAGAAGGGAGGGACTGAAATATTGCCACCATTGTTTGTATAAAACCTGTGTGCTGGAAAAGATCGGGGTTCTGTCCACCGGCTGCGTTTCCGCACAGGGGGGG
The DNA here is from genome assembly GCA_030556195.1 of Anolis apletophallus. NCBI lineage: Eukaryota > Metazoa > Chordata > Lepidosauria > Squamata > Anolidae > Anolis > Anolis apletophallus. The sequence goes on along the minus strand of JARBWK010000001.1, from coordinate 90,300,350 downwards.
GGGGCAGACCCATCAGCTGATGTGATGCAAATAAAGCTGGTTTCATTGAATCGCAGTAAGAATTGTCGCGTCATTCCGTCCTTGTGCTCGCTAGGAACGGCAGCTTAGGACAAAAGGTATTGCCTTGGGAGTTCTGGGACTCCAGATACTGCTACAAAACTACTTGCTTTAACAATGTTTGTTCTTTGGCACGATTTAAATTGGGGGAGGGGGGGACATATTCCAGATGTTATTTACTGGCAACTCAGCAACTATGAGGACCACTGGGAGCTGCAGTCCAACAACATAACAAGTTGGAATTTTTCCAGAACAATCAAAATAGTCAAAGGTCTGAAAGTCAAGCCCTTTGAGGAAAGCCTGAGGGAACTGGGTATGTTTAGCTTGGAGAAAAGAAGACTGAGGGGTCATGATGGCCATGTTTAAATATTTGAAAGAATGTCACATTGAGGAAAGGGCAAGCTAGTTTTCTGCTACTCTGAAGAATGGATATGTAGGAATGGAATCAAATTGCAGGAAAATAAGATTCCACCTAAGCATTAGGAAGAACTTCCTGAGGGTAACAGCTCTTCAACAAATTATGCCTTGGAGTGTGATTGAGTCCCCTCTTCTGGGGGTGGGGTTAAGCAGAAATTGGGTGGCCATCCCTTGGGAATGTTTTGATTGGGTGTCACTGCATGGCAGGGAGTCAGATTGGATGGCCCTTGGGGTCTCTTCCTGCTCTATGATTCTATGAACATCTGGAGGTCACACTGTCCACCCCAATTTAAATGTTTTTTTATTAAATGATATAAAGTGTGACACATCTTAAAGACACACATATATCATCATTTGGGAAGAGCTGCTATAATTCTGGCATTTCACTTTTGTTTGTTTTCCACATAACTTATTTCATAAATGTCCTTTATAGCATTCCAGACTACTGCTGTATGAAATGTTTCCCTTTAAAGAAACACATTTCTCAGAATTAGCCTAACTGCACTGCATACTGGGATTTATATGGCACAGAAGTTCTGGTGGGATACTCATACACAACATAACTAAGTCTAAGTCTCTAATGTTGTTCTAGAACTTTTAATAATAATAATAATTGCTCCCTACCTATATTATTGTTATCTGCCCTGAGCCTGCAGGGAAGAGCGGAATATAAGACTGAACAATAAATAAATAAATACATAAAATAAATATTATTATTTGATAAATAACAAGATTAGTACACCACAAACAAGATCACTATGCTGGCTTTTGTATTGGATCACAAGTCAGACGCTTTCCAAGTGTCTAGAACTGTTTATTTATTTATTTATTTACATTATTTCTACCCCGCCCTTCTCACCCCCGGGGGAGGGGGGACTCAGGGCGGCTTACAAGGCAGCAATTCGATGCCAAAGTATACAGTGTAAAACCATAAAACATACAACATTAGATAATAACTGTTAAAATTAAACAATGTTACGTCCACAAACCCATGTTAACAAAACAGTATGCCATATTCTCATCTGTTAGCTTGCCAGTCCTATTCCAGTCCACAGTGCTGCTTTCTGCTATTGTACAAAGGCCTGGTCCCATAGCCAAGATTTTACTTTTTTCCTAAATGCTAGGCAGGATGGGGTCGATTGTATTTCGCTTGGAAGCACATTCCACAGGTGGGGAGCCACCGCTGAGAAGGCCCTGTCTTTCGTCCCCACCAGCCGCATTTGAGATGCTGGTGGGAGCAAGAGCAGGGCCTCCCCGGATTATCTTAAATTACGAGGTGGGACGTAGAGGCAGATGCGTTCAGACAAGTAAGCTGGGCCAGAATCGTATAGAGCTGTGTGATGTATCGGCAAATAATGCATGCAGATCTGAGTAGGGTGGCCTTTTGCAGGTAACAGATGGTAATTTTGTCAGTGCCAATTGTTTTGAAGTGCAGGCCAAGGTCTTTAGGCACTGCATTCAGTGTGCCGATCACCACTGGGACCACCTTTACTGGCTTGTGACGAAGTATTGGCAGTTCAATCTTTAAATCATTGTATAATGTAAGCTTTTCCAGCTGCTTCTTGTCAATTCTGCTGTCACCTGGGATTGCAAGATCGACTATCCATACTTGGTTCCCCATCCCCCCCAATCATGAGATCAGAGTATTGTGCTCCAAAACTCTTGTCAGTCTGCATTTAGAAGTCCCACAATAGCTTGATGTGCTCATTTTGTGAAACTTTTTCAGGCTTGTGATCCCACCAGATTTTTTTTGGCACAGGCAGTATTTGTGGCACAGGTTCCAGTTGTGCCATTATTATTATTATTATTATATTTATTTATACCCCGCTTTATCTCCCCCAAAAGGGATTCAAAGACACTTACCATAAAAGCATTTTTTTACTGTTTAAAATATACAAATATATGAACATTAAAACAGGATTAAATATAAACAGGATTAAATGTAAACAGAATTTAAAAATTCCCAGTTAAAAACCATTAAAACAAATTTAAAGTTAAAAATCACTTACACCATTGCAAGTGATGCTCACTTACCTTCCCTCTGTCCAACTACTCTTTCAAGGGTGTTTGATGGGAACACGGTAGTGGTTGCTCCCAGACTCTGGAACTCCCTCCCTAAAAATGTCAGCTGGTCCCTTTCCTCCTTGCCTTCCATAGACACCTGGAAACATTCCTCTACCATCAGGCATTTAAGGATTGATGAGATGTGGGCTTTTAAGGGTTATATGATTGAGATTTGTGAAGTTTTGATGCATTTTAATATTTAATGGTTTTAATAACATAAATGTTTCAATTGTTATTTAATTTTATAACGGCAGTCCCTGGGTTACAAACATCTGACTTACAAAAAATGGTACAGTTCCATTATCCAGGTGGAGGCCTTTAGGGGGCACTAGAGAGAGAAGGATAGTCCATTTTATGGGGGTGGAGGGTGGATTTAAGGAGGAAAATCATTTCCCCCTGTTTTCCTGTTATTCCCCCACCGATGTCCTCATCAACCCTGGTTTATGATATGGGGAGGGGGAGGGGAAATATCTAGCTAAAACAGGGGAAATGGTTTTCACAGTGGCTCCTCTCGAGCAGAAGGAGGGCAAAACCCAACCTGCTCCCGACCCCCACAACCCAATAAAATGGACTATCCTTCTCTGTCTAGTGACCCATAATGGCCTCTCCCTGGATAATGGAACAGTTCCCAAAAATCTTATAGTTAAAAATGGGGCTGAGCCAATTTTGTTCAAAATCCAATTATTACAGGGACAGAAAGTGAGGTGAGATATTCTGAAGAGGGGCACAGACAGCAAAAAACCCACCATTTGGGGGGGGGGGGGTTAACCCTTCAATGAGCTATCAAAAGCTTGTGTGTGTGTGTGTGTGTGTGTGTGTGTGTGTATTTGGCTGGAGTGACACTTAAAATGTACCTGTTCCAATTTACAAACAAATCCAACTTCAGAATAAACCTACAGAATTTACCTAGTTTGTAATTTGGGGATTGCCTGTACTCTAAAGTGTTCATATTATTTTAATTAACATTGTTTTATGTTTAATATTAGCCACCATAAATCCCTATATCAGGGAGTGGGAGGGATAAACAGATCAAAAGAAAGCAAACTGCACATAGGTTATTTGAACAATCATCTAAAACTCCACCCAGTTGTCCTATATATGTACAGTATGGAATTGTACTTATATGTCAGGGATGTCATTCTGACTGCACATATTGTTTCCAAAATGTCCCGCATGCAGGACAGAGAACTTCACCACTAGTATCACCATTTCATAATGGGCAAATTCTGAGGCTGACCATCTGGGCTGTCCAGAAAAAAGCAAACAGCTCTTTGGACCAGAACCAGATGCAGAAAGAACCGTCCCCATAGTAGAGAATCTTGTTTCAGGAGAACAGGGTGTACTTTCTCCTTAGCCTTGACAAGTCAGTGTGTACTGCAGCCAAGGAGCCCCATTTTCCCTTGGATTATTGTCACATTCGCTCGATGGGAGGATGGAGTACTGACCTGCCAGCAGCTGTTTCACAACTATGGCCCATAGCTGCTGCTTCTCATCTCTGGAATGGCCACCCTGACGAGATAGGTCAAATGTGGCCATTAGCAAGAACAAGCACAATGTACAAGATCTTCTGGAGTATGTTAAGCTTGACTTACAGATTGCATTTAAGAGAAAGGATTTAATTCATGCAAACGATAAGATATAATGTTCTTTACTTGCCATTAAATGACTTGCTTCATCAAAGCAAACGATACTAGATTTCAAGAAGAATGGTCAAATTATAGTTATGTTCCCATTTAATTATGTGAATTTCATTATGTGCCATCCATGCCTTTGTTCCAGTTGCACTTTAAAATGTGCGTGTTCTGATTTTCAACTAAAGAATAAACCTACAGAACCTATCTTGTTCGTAACCCAGGGACTACCTGTATAACGCCAAAACATTTTTCCAAGTGTAAAAATGCTGAGTCGTCTTAAGATCTAGTCAGGGGGTGCTGTGGTTTTTTAATTTGAATGTGTTTTGATGGATTTTAACTGAAATTTTTAGTGCTATTTATGTTTTAATGTTTATATATTTGTATATTTTAAATTGTATACTATTTTATTTCTACCCCGTCCTTCTTAACCCCAGAAGGGGGTCTCAGGACGGCTTACATTTGGCAACAATTCGATGCCGCTACATATAACAGAACAATATAACAATTAAAACAATAAATAGAACATTAAACAATAAAAACAGTATTAACAGTATTAGCAGTATTAGCAGCCATATCATCATTCCAGTCAAATTCCAACTCCATATCCAAAGTGGTATTTATGCCGGTTGTCCAAACTTTTATGTCAAGCTGCTTTGAGTCCCCTTTGGGGAGATAAAGCAGGGTATAAATAGGAGGAGGAGGAGGAGGAGGAGGTGGTGGCAGCGGAGGAGGTGATGGTGGCAGTATTCAATTGTCTCTGCTACAGAAAGGGCAATTAGCTTCATATGGAACAGTTTCTCTAGATCACAATGGAAGTTACTTTGGAGCTTCTGATGGACTAGAAATATTATTACCTATATTTTATTTCCCTTTGTCTCTGTCTTTGCCTGCATTGAAATCCCTCCAGATCAAAAGAAGTAACATCAGAAACAAATTGTAGGGCTGTGAGTCAAATGCCATATTTTTTCTTTTACTGCATGGTTCTTAATATCTTTGTCTGATGAAGAAGCCCGTGATATATTTTGTTCATTTTAGCTGGTCAAGTAATGTACCCATATTTACTCAAGACTAATGTGCCATCAAATCTAATGTGCGTCTCAATTTCCAAAATCCGGGGGGGGGGGGGTGTTTGCTGGTGAATGTAATTGGCAAAAAGTGCATTCTTTGTAATTTGGCCAAAAAGGTATGCATTACGGTGGCTGCATGCTTATAATTCCTTTTTAAAAAAAGTGTTAGAACACCAAAGCTTTTGGCAATGGAAAAGAAAACCTTGGGGTACAACTATGCTGTAGAATGAATCTACTTTAACTGCTGTAGCTCAATGCTATGGAGTCATGGGGGGGCTGTAGTTTGGGATCATGGGAGCTGCCAAAGAATGATGATGCCTCACCAAACTACAAATTCCAGCATTGCATAGCATTGAGCCATGGCAATTAAATTAGAGATGGCATCCCTCAAATAGGAGCTCCAGGTGCTCCTGAAGTAGCTTCCACTTTTGCTTTAGCTTAGCATTAAGATTACAACAGTACACTAATCTTATGTGCATACTAATTTTGGAAAGGCAATTTAGCCAAAAAGGGTGAGTATTAGATTTGAGTAAATACATTATCACTGTTTTGTGGATGTTGGATTTTGTTACATATTGCTGTGTCGTGAGCAGGACTACGTTTCAGTACAGTACATCACTTTCAACTTTAGCTGGTTTTTGTCCACATTAAAGACTAGGGGAAAATGGGGCCGGGGGGGGGGGGGGGCAAATAATGGTCTCTACATTCAGTTTTAATATGATTCAGATGGTTTTAAAAGATAAACATTTCCAGAAAAAAAATTAAAACTGGGAAGCTTAGAGGGCTTTTGGAGATTTCAGGGATTGCAAAAGCACGGGATTGGAGTCACATGCAGCCCACATGGTAGAATGTCCTTATCCCCATAATAGCAAAATAAAGATCAATACATTACAACCTGGCTGAATTATTCATTGTAGCTATCTATCAAAACTTGATTTCAAAGGTTTTGGAACCATTTACTGATGAATGAAAGCTGTTAAATATTCTATCCAATTCGGTATTCTTCAGCAGGGTACATTTACTTTTTTATTTAGAGTATTTATACCCCACTTCGCAGTCACAATGTCTCTCAGAGTAGCTTAAAACTGTTGAGCACTCATTCTCTATCCAAGTCCCATTTTGATTTTTCTTAGATCTTGACCCACTAAATGAAACTAACCATTTTGTCCTTCCTAATTAAGCTGTCGTATTTCATTAACATTTTTCTTTTGGCTTACGTCTGACCTATGTTTTATTTTTTCTTCATCTGGTCTATATTTCTGTACATCTGAACAGTGTTTTATATATAGTATTGGGAAATTAAAGAGTGCATCTCTCACTTGAACATACATACTGACTGCTAAATCCAACAGCAGACTCTGTTGGAGAAGATGACATGCATAGCTGGTATAAAGAATGCCACCAATGGTAGGGACTTTGGGATTGTTTAAGGATATGTTTGATAAGTGACTTTCACACTGTTCCAATAATAGATATAGATAGATGTATAGCAGTCCCTGTCACAGCACTCTTCTAATCTGAACTTTATCACCTCAAAGCTGTTATGTCCTGCTACTTTATCCGACAGTACACAAGGCATCATTTAATGGCTCCACTGCAATCTCAAATCCATTTTTGAAATCCAACATTATTTCTGTTGGCTGGCACTATGCCACAGAATTATGGAAAAATCAAAACTTTAAATTTAATTGACTAGCTTTTGTCTATAGCATTTAATAGAAAGCATAACAAATGCTTTCCCAAAAAGAAAATAGCGGAAAAATATTTCCACCATATTATGCTTGGAAACATGAAGATCTCACTTGGAACAAATCTCTCTTCACAGTGTATTTCCTAAATACTGTTTGCATTTATGCATATGCATGAACTGTTTTCATTATTCAATTAAACTCTTTTCATACAGACATTTTTCAGTTTTTTAAAATTTCACTTCAATCTATTGCTTTTCCAGAAGCAAACTTTGTGTGCTGCTCCCCACCCCCACACACATACAAACTACTCCAAAATGCTCAGTATTTACTTGATTTTTCTTAATAAAAGCAACAATTACACAATTCCTTATTTGAGATAAATTTATATCCCGCCTTTCTCTGAGCACAGACCCAAGACAGTTACAACAGAATAAAAACATACAATACAAAAGTTAAAACAACTCATTAAAAACACTAAATATTTTAAACAGCAAACACAATTATACTGGGATATGCATATGTGCACTAATGCTTTTGCCACAATGTTTACAAAATGAATTGGAAACACCAAGACAAGATTGTACAACTCTTAGTTTCAAGGTCTAATATAGCTCTCATATTTGGGCAGCTCAAAAACGTATGGATTCTGCTAACAAGCAGAATAAGAAAGGTTCAGTCATTCATACTAAACACATAAAAATAAGACTCTGAGAACAGCAGGAAAGAGGAAGAATGATAGCTAGGCTAGATTTTGGTTTACATCAAAATGGAGAGCATAATTAGTGGTGGGGAGGAGAACTTTGGCTTACTATCTGGAGAAGGAATCATACTGTCTGACCCCAAAGAGAACTAGTAACATCATAAGAATAAGCATACAATCCCTAACATTCAGGTCAACTGCAAAGAATGAATTGCGGTGCAGGGATGCTGTTTCAAGAGTACAGACTGTACGGATCTACAAGATAAAAGTCTTACGTAGGCAAGAGAGGTCACTGGAGGAAGGCTGACCCAGGAATTCTTGGCTATGCAACCCTTCATCAGAACCCAAGAGGAATATTCATTCTCTGATCTCTGTGGAAACCATGCCAAAATAATTTCTTCTCCAGCATCAACTAGTATCCCACAGCTCTGACTGTGGCTTTCCTGAGAGGCAAGAAGCTGATGCAGCTTGCAACCCACAAAGTCAATGCAAGAGCATCTGCACCTCTAACCTAAATGCTACCCAATTAATCCAGGGAACCCACACAGTTTCAACAAGTAGGGAACCCATTATAAAAAGAAGTGACTTCATTTTCTTGAAATTCAGATTTATAGAAGAGTAATCCTATTCCTAAACCTACAAGAGTAAATTTCCCAATGCTTCATATCAAAGACAAATCCAGGGACTGAAGGGGATTTTACAACTTCAGAACAGTTGTAGAATCCACAATGCAGACAATCAATCAAATTGACTATGTTCCTATTGTAACTCCTCCCTGTATCTGTAACATTGGCCAGAGTGAGAACAGTAGACTAAAATACTTATTTTCTCCTGATGTTCTAGCTCTGCACAGGGTGGTCCTGAACCTACTGCTGCCCTTGATCCATCAAGAAGAAGAAACAGACAACCATAAAGCTCATCTGGTGACGGCAAGCATTTGTTTCAAGATCAGACCTGTGGCTTTCCTCTTGGCAACTAGACCACCGAACTTTCCAAAGGACTACCACAGAAGATTGTTTGCAATGCAAAGTAAGAGCATGATATTCTTTGGGCTCTCCGTTGTACTTGCATGGTGCTCTGAATGAAAAGCTACTGATATAGAATGGGTAGACAAGGACTTTGAACCCTATCATTACTAAGGGTCACATTAAATATACAATGCTTGTTTTTGCTTTCATTCTTTAGTTGCATAGACCAACTTATCTGGAGTGATCAGATAACAGTATAAATAAACTGAATGTTGTTTATAATAGCATGTAGTTAAGATAGTATTGGTAATGGGGTAAAAAAAAGACCCAGACCTAGACCCACCAATTATTGATTATTTGGCCTTCATGTCCAGAACTTCATTGCCATCTCTAAGACACTGAAGACGGACAGCAAAGATGTAGAGATGGAGCAGGAAGACAGCAGTGGAAGAGAATTCCACCCCCCCACCCCACCCCCAGCATCCTGATAATAGTTAAGAGGAGCTTTTGCACATTTTGGTGGGAAGAGAATTGGCTGAAGTTGAAAAGGCTCAGGAGCTTCTTCCAGTCTTTCAAAGTAAAATAACAGAGGAGGGATTTTGTTTCTCAATACTGCTAAATAAAACTACTTAACACACAAATGTCGTACACACACAGACACATACTCATGCACACACCCATATTAAGCAACAAAGTCATCCTGTTTTATATCCCATATGAACTGATTTTTATAATCTGAAATGTGAGAGTTCAAACATGTTGCTTGCATTTTATTTTTTGACAGCCATACTTCTGTTTACTCAAGCTAGAGGGACTGCCCTTAAATTCTGGTATGCTTTAAGTGTGTATCCACTGTAACTCCACTTTGTGTCTGCCTTTCAATTCTGGTATGCTTGGCAGCTACCCGAGAACTGAAAATCTAGCTGATTACCCTTTGGCCATGGGAAACGCTTAACTAAAACCATTGGGCTAGAATCTACATATTCTGCTTACTCTGAGATTTTTTAAATAAACAAAACATACTTAAGATGAGCACAGAAACTGATGCTGTAAAACAATCTTCTGTTACTGTACTCTCCCAGGTGAAGCCCACCATTTCATCACCAGATATCTTGATTTGACAGTTGCCACAATACAGTTGAGATTCCAAGTATGTTTTTGCATCTGAAATTCTGAGACGGGATATTTTCCAGAACTCTGAAAGGCAAAGGTTAATAATCTGCTCTTCGTATTCTGGTTACTGGTCTTGGCTGTTTATCATATAGACGCACAGACTACTTGCTTTATGTAGATTGTCCCTTGCCTAACATTAACATAACTTCACTCTGGTGGAACACTGATATTCAGTAGAAATCCCACTGTCGTCCAATGGACATAGATCAGAGACAAGATGGCAAGAGTGTGACACCATTTTACTATACACCATTGTATATGATGGGACTTCAGCAATTCATAAAGAGTCCTGGAGCCAACCCCCAGTGGATATCAAGGAGCCACACTACATCCCATATATTTTGTATGTATTGTAATTTGGTTCAAAGTGTTGGATTACTATAAAAGACCAAGTCTAGAAAGGTATCACAGATATCCCCCCTAACGAATTATTCCTGCCTTTCCTCTGTATACTCAAACTCTGAAGTTTTCTGGGCAGACGTTTCCTCCTTCTATGTTATCAGTTACATGAACTACATTTCATGCTTCATGTTGTAGTAAAATATGACAGAAAAGAGAAATTGCTTTGCAAGACACAACCCAGCAGATAATTAAGCCAGAGGTTCTGCGCTCCAGCTGTGCATTGCAGGGCGGGGCGGAGGAGTTTGCGAATGGTTCTACAGTAAACAAAGGCAACAAAGTCATCCATTAAGAGGCCGAAGATCTCATGCCAGCCAGGGCAGCTTACAGGCACCATCTGGATCAAATCATCAGAGCTGTATGGAGAAATGCCAATTGACATCAGCACATGCCAAGCCCTCTAAACCACAAATAGGGCTCCACCAATGAATGCCACCACACAGTTATATGAACTCAGCTGGCATTGTTAGAGCAGGCCTAGCATGGTTTCTTTCTTCTTTTCTTGAAAAAACAAAGAATTGTACTTCCTTTAAATATAGCATAGTGGTTCCAAGCCCAAGAAAACCTATCCACTATAAAAGCAAAGCAGATGGCCAACTTAGTCCACGTCACAGTCCTCCTGCCCAAATGCAACTCCTTCATTATTTAGGAATCAATATTTTCTACAACCCTCACTCTCTACAGCTGAACTTTCATATAGTACTAGCAGACATTTACAAAGTCACCCCTTGCAGTACAACAACACACTTGGTAATTGTTTGATTACTGTGATACCTGGATTCCTTTGAGGGAGAGAAAAGGCAAAAAAGGCCTCTTCTCTTAACCTGTCTGGGATAAGTGTCATTTGGTCTCTCCTTTCCTAAAATGCTGTTCTATCAGCAGCAGTTTTAACATGGTCATATCCTGACTGTGTCAACTCTGAATAGCATGATGCAAGCAGCAAGAGTTGTGGGCCATTGGAAAGCTGTTAGGAATTATTTTGTAAAATAAAACAAAATCTTTGGGGGAATCACAAGCACTGTACAGAGTAGCAGTTGCTACCATGTTTGTTACTCTAGAATGCTTATTGCTTTGAGGCATTATGGGATAATAGAAATGACAGCTATGGCATTTTTCTGCTTAATTAACTGCCAGACTGGAAACCATTAGCCATACCTGCTGCTGCCTTCTACCACCTGAAACTAAAAAATTAAGAATGGTTTTTTGTTTTTGCACAGGCCTCTCTTCATAGAGATTGTGGTGGTCTTTTTTATTAGGGGTATCCTCTCCTCTTTAGTTCTTCCTAAGCATGTCTCCTCTATGCATTTTTATAAAAAGATGAAATTATTTGTCTGTTACATGTTCCTAACTTTTACCTTTGACTTATCCAAGGGTCAAAGCAAAATCCATAATTTTCCTACCCTGCTATGGACTCTGGACCTCATCCCACTTTCTTTCTTTTTTAATTAAAAAAGGGGAAACCTCAGAATTGATATACAAAAAATGTGCAATTCCTGAAAATAAAATTAAGTTTTAAAAAATTACTGTAAAAGAATCATGCAAGAAGATTACTGGCAAGGAAGAGAGCATCCATGCTCATTTGGAGACTGACAACAGCCCATCATATGACGCAAAACTACTTCTGTTTCTATACACTTTTGAAACAGTTTACAGATGGAATCATATAGATAACTGGCAGAAGTAGTTTTGAGTCATATGATGGGCTCTGTGGGACTCCATCTGTAAACTGTTTCAAAAGTGTGTAAAAACATGGAAGGGTATTTTATGAGGTCCGTATACACAAGTATATACCATAATACTCCAGGTGTTGATTTTAAGGGGCCATGGTTGGCACAACAAGTTAAACCATCAGCAACAGAAAATCTTGCAGTTCAAACCGCAGGTCAGTGTGAGCACCCACTGTCAGCCCTAGCTTCTGTTTACCTAGCAGTTCGAAAACAGCATTGTCAGAAGACAAATAGGTACCGCTTTGGTGGGGAGGTAACAAGCGCTCCTGAAGATATGCTGGCAATTTGATCAGGAAGGCATCGATGGACAACAGGCTCCTTGGCATGGAAAAATAAACAAGACAACCTCCTCATGGTCAAGTCAAGCAGAGCCTCCAGATGCCAAAGATGAAAAATGAGGGAAGCATTGCCTCCGTCTATGTACTGTCTGTGTTTGTTAATTGTATAATGGCATTGAATATTTGCCTTATATGTATTCTGTAATCCACTCTGAGTCCCCCCAGGGAATATAAATAAGGTATATTATTATTATTATTATTAATTTTCCATACTAGGCCCAAGATATTTATGGGAGAATATTTAGATGTGCAAGTATGTTTACATTTTACCAGATTATGATTGCTTTGTGTGAAATTAATATTTCAATCCCCAAACATTAAGATTAAAAAAACCTGGGTGATAGAGAAAATATAATTTTTACAGAAATAAATTAATACAACATGGTGATATACACCTGCCTTCATCTACAGAATATAAACTTAATGGAATACTGACTTCTTTGCAAATTATTCATAGTTTCTTCTCCTTGACTTACTTCTTCCATGTTTTCTGTTCTTCTCTTTCCTCTACCATCTTCTGTATTTGTGCAGCTTTTTCATCCTACACAATACTCAATTGCCATTCTACAAGTATGGATAAGGTCATGAAAAATGCCTATAAATAACACAGACAGCAATTCTCTGCACCATTTCTTTCCTCCAAACTCAGCCGCCAAAAACAACACAATCATTGTTGGCTCTAAGGCAAACATTTCCTCCTGTGAGGGGGGCCTACAAAATGACTGGAATCCTTAGCACAGGCATTTAGATTACAGACTCTGAGAATCCCTTGTTCTCATGCCTGCCTTTCTTAAATATCCCAAGGGACACTTCTGTAGTTTCAATACTAAGCACAGTCCTTGGGATAGCAAAAATGAATTCATTGCTCCAATTGTCTATATGCGATTCCCATTGCTGACACCAACAGCCTTGAAGGGGTATACCCCTAAATAAACAGAAAGTACAACTTTCTTATGAAAAGCCATTGTAGGGAAGTAGTAAGAAATTATCAGAGGCAAGGAGGCTGAAATGCCTTTCCAAGGAGACAGTAGAAGTTCATAGTCCCTCTTTCACCCAAATGTCCTCAAATATATTCAAGGGGACCTAGGTGTTTTGGCCTCCCTTTCTATAACCCCTACCACCACTTTAAAAACTCAAGGAAGTTCAGAAAAAAACAGCAACCAGGAACTGAACCCAAAGTCACTTCTGGTTGATAAACGGTTCTGGCCCAACTTACCTGTCTGAACATATCTCTCCCTATGAACTGGGAAGAGCATTAAGATCAGCTGGGGAGGCCCTGATCTTGATCCAACCTCCTTTTGCAGGCATGATTGGTGGGGACAAGGGACAGGGCCTTTTCAGTGGAGGCCTCTTGTCCATAAAATTCCCTCCCTAGTGACATTAGATTGGCTGCCTCTCTCCACATATTCTGAGAAACGTTGAAGATCTGGCTATACCACCAGGCATTTGGGCAATAGGGCTATATGGAATGCAATACTGGCTAGACAGGCACTATGTTTTAATCTGTTTTAATGGTTTTAACTGTTTTAATTGAATGTTTTATCTGTTTTATCATTTTATTATGTCTATTTATTATGTATGTTGTAATGCGGCATTGCATTTTTGCCAATTTTGTAAGCTGCTCTGAGTCCCCTTTTTGGGTGAGAAGAGCAGGGTAGAAATAGAGTAAGTAAATAAATATTTTTTTTTAAAAAAAACAGGCAGCCCAACCATATGTAAAATATAGTCTTGCATATGAACAGATGGAAGCTTTGGATTTGCAAACCCTCAGTGATTTTTTGCTTTGCAAACCCTCCGTCCAAATCCAAAGTGATTCTAGGCTTAAATTATTAAATAATCTTACTTTAAAGAGACCTTTTGAAGAAATGAGAGAAATCATTTGGTTCTTCTGTACAAATGCATTTCTGCTATACTGTATTAAGATATGTGACTCCAGACCTTAAACAACCCTCCACCTCAAAACCAATGGAAACATTTCTTTATGCCAGGATCCTGACACATACTCTATTTTCCATATAGGTACTCAATACACTCAGATTTTGAAGTCTTCTGATTATGCACAAATTCCCCATAAATGTATGGAAGAAAGGTCATACGCCTAACCATCTTCTTGTGCAAGATTTGGTACTCCCCCATGTTAAACTGTAGCTTTTTCTCTCTCTGCTACATCCAATACTTCCTGTGTAGCAAGTTATCTTTACAGCCAGAAAATGTGTCTTTCCATCTGGATTCTGTCAGTTTTCTGGCTGACTGCACACAAACTTTAAAAAAATCCACACTGCTGTCTCTATATCCAAACGACTCCCCACACAAACCCAAAGAAACTTGGAAATTTCTGTTTTTCTGGATAGTCTCCAGGTGAACACAAGACCCCAAGAGCCGAGGTGATCTTACACAATGTGATCATTAAAAAGACACAGATGTCTGCAAATAAAGGATTTAGCTATCAGAATAATATGTATTGATTCAAACATTAAAAAGTTTGCAATAGCTAGTTTAAAAAGTGGAGGTTCTGTATCTGATTTTGCCTTGATGGCTTATCCAGGGTTTTATTTTAACATGACATTCATTTTAGCCAAGGATAAACTCTTTAAAGGTACAGTGCGTCTGTTGAGAGAGGCTCCTAAGGAAGGGGCTCATGGGACAAAGAAATATGGAAATGATATGAGAGAAAAGATTGTTTAAGTGTTTTGTAGTTGTGTACATTTTTAGGTAATGGGCATCTGTTAATGCAGCCCTTACTTTAAATATTCCTGGCCTTGTTTCCCAATTGAGACCAGAAACGATTATAAATTATAAATTACAGAAGATTTATTACTGCAGCAGAAAACTAACAGTTTCCCTCTGGAAGTGGCCAGATACACACAAAGAATAAAAACAATGGTGCAGTATTTATAGGTCACAGATGATCACACAGAAACACATTAACAGACTTTTCTTCTAGGCCCACCTCTCAACTTTTTCCTATTCCATCTTCTCTGCTTTGTGCCAAGGTAATTTATTAGTGGGAAAGATGTGGGTCTTCTTGAAAGACCCGCGTCTTTCCTACCCATGGGCGAAATCTGGACTGCTCCCTCAGATGTCCTGGGACTTCTGAGAGAGCAGTCTGCACAGCCCTATCATGTTTTCCATCCTCCATGAGGCCAGAATATCCGAGAAGGCTCTAACACCCTCCTTAAATCCCTGGCTCCCCTTCTCCTGGCACAACATTCCTATGTGCCAGGAGACCTCAGACACAATGCTAATGGCAACTGGGTAAGTATTTTATTTTTAAAATGGTTTTTGGGGTGGGGGGGGGACATGGGGTCTGAGTGTCTTTCTGTCATCCTGGAAGGTTCTGAAAGGGCATCTAGAAACCCTGTCCCAAAAGTGCAGATTTTCCAGGCTGGTGTGCGGACAATAGTCCGCCCCACATTTTTAAAATCTGGGTCGGCACAGGTCTGGTATCGCCCTGCGTCCTGAATGTCCCTTTCTTTGCAAAGCTGTCAACTCACCCTTAACTTTCCCTCCTCCCTTCTCTGTTGTGTTACCTGAACCACATTTCAAACTGACAATTAATACAGATTTTATTTTCTAACAATTCATAAAAAATATTATTCCAGACAGGTGTCTTCACATCTATTACATGTAAAGTCTTATATGTGAGCCAGGGCCCTTCTACTTCAGGAGCAACATGGCTAGTGGACAGAGCTTGTTTTGCTAGTCATTTGCAGAGCACAGCAATTACGCTTGGGGCTAAAGTTCTCATAATCACCAGACAGGAAGGTTAGTGGTCACGAAGACAAAGAAGGATTCTGGGAACTATAATCCAAAAAGCAAGTTTTTCTAGGTCTGTAACCTCCGTCATTATTATGAACTGTTAGAGATCTCCAAGGACACACATACTCCATCACAAATTCATACATGAGATAAGGATAAGTCCCATAAGCTGTACCCATTCTAAAGATTGACAGGAAATGGCAGAAACCCAAATTCACTCTTTACATCAATGCCTTATGCCAGGTACTTGTTATTGTGTTCTCACAAGGTGGAGGAAGTTGTTGCTGAGAGGAAGGAGATGAAATCTACAGTATACAGGCAGTTCAAGCATCTAACTTATAAACAATTCTGAATGTGAGACAACAGGAAGTGAGAAAAATGTGTCCCTAGGAAGAGAAATTCACACCTGGAAGAGTTATCATGGGGAAAAGGTGTCTCCACTGAAGCTTTATTACCAATCCTTGTTTCTACGACAAGTCACATTTTTCAATATCCAGTTATTACAGGGACAGAAAGTGTGATGAACTCTTCGGAATAGAGGTACAGACAGCAAAACACCACAGGGATGTTAATGCTTTCCTATGCTATCAAAAGCATATATGTATGTGTGTGTGTGTGTGTGGCTGGAGTTACACTTAAAAATGTACCTGTTCCGACTTACATACAAATTCAACTTAAGAACAAACCTACAGAATCTCTCTTGTTCATTAGTCCCTGTAATAAGATACTTGAAAATATTGCATGTATTATTAGAGTAATTAAATGCCTTAGAACTCTTGTGATCAAAATATAGTAAGAGACCCATAACTGCAGAACCCATACCCATGGTTTTCCTTTCTCACATCTGGAGGGGAAGTTGTCTCTCTAGAAATTTGCTAGGTTTTCTGGGAAATTCTATGATAGTATTCAGCTGGGAGGTACCACAGAGTTACATTGCAGGACCTAGAAATTCTCTGGAAGTCCCTAGGTCTTCCAAAACAACTCTAAGGTATGCTGGGACGAGGAATGAAGTAATGCAATAGGATGTGTTCATATCTGCATTTAACGTAATTGCGGTTTGTATTCTTGACTTTCACAACAGCTATTAAATCCTTCAGTTTTCAGTAATAAGAAGTGATATTTTATATCACCAAATTCATTATAAAGACAAAACTCTACTCTTTAAGCAAAATACTAGCCTGGGCTAAATATAGAATATATGAACACAAGTGCAAGAACACAATAAAGTGGTATCAAAATATAAGCTTATTATTAAAGCAGTATGCAAGTCATACATAAGTAGTGAATACAAAGGGCGTGCCCGATGTCCTACCGCGGAGTGTCCTGAAAGCGTTTAGGATCATCGGATCCTACGGATTACAAATCTTTGTTTTCCTGGTTTATTCCTTGTGGAACCTTGCCGCAACTGGATCATCAGATCCATTGGATTACAATTATATTTTTTGATTGTCTTATTTAAGACTCGTCCAGAAAAGAACATCTCTATCCTTTCAGGACACTCCGCGGTAGGTCACCGGGCACACCCTTTATAGTGTTTGTATTCACTACTTATGTATGACTTGCATACTGCTTTAATAATAAGCTTATATTTTTGATACCACTTTATTGTGTTTTTGCACTTGTGTTCATAAAAACTCTACTCTTTATCATCATTAACGTATACTAAGCAACAGCTTTTGTTTGTGATCATTCAAAGGGCTGCTGAAAAGACTTCAAGATTTGTCCCATGGAATCCTTCCAGAGCCAAAACCTTTTCTATCTTCCTATTTAATTTGCTGTGTTTTTAATCAGATGTCATATTTTAATAGCATAAGTGTCAACTGGAAAATATTTGCCAGTTGTCATTTTGTCAACTAATGTTCATATTATCGGGAAAAATGGGGAAAGAGTAGGGTCATGTGGATATCTGTGCAAATAAATGTGAAGTTGAGGAAAGCAAGATCAGGGGAAAAATTAAGGACAGTGAGGATCAATGAAGAAAGTAAAATTGCTTCTGACAACACCAAGACACAAATGCTTTCCCTCAGTCTCTCTGGCTTGAATATAAGTTTCCATTTGCCATTATTTCACAGCAATGCAAACAGTATCTCAATCAACAACATGTGTCCAGTCAAGCAATATGCATGTTTGTGACATGCCGCCTTCTTTCTTACAGACAATGGTTTCTTAAAATGCTGCACATCCCCAGAACAAAACTGGAACAATTCAAAATGTGGTTCTTGCAGCTGCATCTTTTTAAAAAGCAGGAAAGGTTCTTTGCAGGTTCTTTCCACAATCAGGAATGGGGATGTAAGAAAGCTGGAAGCTATAAGTAAAACAAAATAACAAAAAGCGAATACACATCATCAAGGATGGGCAAAGTATAACCCCAATCACACATGACTACCAAAGGCCATTTTTGGCCTGCAGACAGCTCCACGTGCACTCCTATCCCACCCCAAGTCTAAAACAAAAAAATGCATTTATAAACTTTCTAATTGATTCAAAAAGCAGTTCAAGTTGTGAGTTAGTGACTCCACCCCTCCAAATCCCAAAGTCCTTAAAACGCTCACTGAAAAAAGCAACTAGATTGAGGCCATATTATACAACAGTAAGTATTACTAATAGTGTGGCACTCCGATGTTGGCCTGCACTTCCCAGTTCTCTTCACCACTAGCTATACAGGCTGGGGCTGCTGTGAGCAGCAGTTCAAGAACATCTGGAAAGCCACAAGTTTCCCATGCCTAGTCTACAGTTATAGAAATCAATAACATTCTATTCCAATCAACTAATCTCATTTTTTAAACAAATGGGTATTAAAATTGAGAGTTTGGAAAGCCAATATAGTATAGATATGACTGAAGACACGTGAGTCCCCCCTGTGGGAGAAGGGCGGGGTTGAAATAAAGTAAATAAATAAATAATAAATAACAGGATATAGACAGTCACACCATGATATGTGGAAAGAGTTAGCTATTAAAGAGAGATCCACCCTCATTAAGATGTTTGGGAAAGATATTTCATAGTAATGGATGCACACAGTTGCAGGCAATACTTTTTTATACCACAGTCCTGCCACAGCCATTGAATTTTACAGGGGCTCCAGACATCTCCATTTTCCTATCATAAACAATATTATTTTTTCTATCACTTCCTCTGTCTCATTCATTAATATCTGTTGAGGAGAATGAAGAATAGCTGGACAGTGCTGTCTAACAACATGAGAAATCCTCTGTTTGGAAATGTCCTTACTATGAAATATCAACAATGAAATTTACATTTTATGGAAGAGTGCTAAATGCAACATTGTATAACCAGCAGTGAAACTTGCAGAGTATACATGCCTGTCTAATTATTATTGTCAGGTTCATCATGAATAATAATAATACTCACCTGCTCAGGATGACCCTTAATCTCAATAGTTTAAGACAGGAAATTTGAGCCCAGTATAAATGCTATATAAAGTAGAACAACCTAGACTTATAGAAATCTTGTGCTTTCTATTACATAGACAAACAACAGAGAAGTGTGGAAGAAGGAAGGAAAACAATCTGTACACCATGGATGACAACCTCTATCCTGCAATGACTTCCTTTGCTATGAGTCCTGGTCTGCATTAGCAGCGAAGCCCAAGTTTCCATGCCTGCGTAATGAAAAACACTCTGGCTCGGGCTTGGCAACATTTCTACATTAGGAATGCCACAGTTCACAGAAAAGGTCTACTTGCTCTGCTGTTGTAATCCATCTTTACTAGCAAAGAGTGTCACATATAAACACACCACACTGCATGTCAAAAGTCTCCAGGCCTTTGTGCAGCAAGAATCCAACACTTCCCTTTTCTCTGAAATTTGAAGGGAAAACTATGAAATAGAAATGTCAATGGCACAAATGCTTAACTCTGTAAAATACAACTTTTTTTGAAAAAAGTTTTATTGGTTAAAACACAAATACAAAACAGTAACAAGGTATCAACATTACCAACGTAAGGGGCAAACGAGGGGGAGGGGGGACGGGGGGGGGGAGGGTTAGTGGGGGGAAGGGGGACACACGAGACAAACTGTACACTCCTAAAATAAAACAGGTTAACTTCACCCAAAGAGTAGCAATACATAAACGATGCGTGGCCTGGCATGTACCTTCCTCTTCACTAAATCCAAAAACCTTTTAGTTCGATGTTCATATTTTTTTTAACATAATCAATCAACGATCTCCAAGTCTCTTCAAAGGGTTTACTTGGGCTCTTTCTCAAAAGCAAAGTTAGCTTGTCCATTTCTGCTATCTCTAATAATTTGTAGAGCACCTCTTCCACTTCCGGGATCCTTCTTTCCTTCCAGTGTCTAGCAAGGGTGATTCTTACCGCAGTCGCAATGAATGTTATCAATCTTTCTGTATTTCCCCCCAGCTTTTTTTGCTCTAAAATGTTCAAAAGAAATAATTCAGGCTTAAAATCAATTTTTTTGTGTGTTAGCTCTTCCATTAGTTTGTGGATTTTTTTCCAATACCGTGATACCTCCCCACAAGTCCACCATGCATGGTAGAAAGTACCTCGGATTATCTGGCACTTCCAGCAGAGGTCGTTCCCTGTCTTGTAGATCCTGTCTAGTTGGGCCGGGGTCATATACCATCTATATGCCAATTTTTGCAGGTTTTCTCTTAATGTATTCGCACAGGTGTATTGCACATTATTGGCCCATGTTCTTTCCCAACTTTCCTGACTTATTCTGTAACCAAAGTTTTTGTTCCATTTCCCCCTATATTCTAGATATCTAGCTTTTTCCTACTTATTTCTCATAATCATTTTGTATAGTTTACTCACCCTCTTGTTCCGAGCCTGGCAAAAAATTTCCCTGCTACTGTGGGGCTGTCTTCCCATCCCACCTCTTTATCTATTGTGAATCTTGCTTTTAGTTGGCTGTATTGGAACCATCCGATATTGTGTTCTCCCAGTTCCTCCTGGGTTTTTAGTCTGTAGCTATCATTTTCTTTTTGGATCAATTCTCTATATCTTAAGGCAGTGTTTCCCAACCTTTTTTGAGCTGTGGCACACTTTTAACATTAAAAAAATCCGGGGGCATACCACCAACCAAAATGACACAAAATGACACTCTAACACAGTAAAGAACGGCTGGGGGATGGTGGCCTGCTGGGAGTGCCGAAGTCGGGAAGGGGGAGGAGCCAGGCCCCGCCATGCCCCGCCCCCTCCCCCCTTTGGTTCTTCCATAACTTCGCCAGCCTTGAGGGGACAGTGCCAAGACAGCATTGTGCTGTCTCTACCACCGCTGGCTTGGCATTGCCCCCTCAAGGCTGGCAAAGCTGTGGGAGTGCTGAAGCCGGGGGGAAGGGGCAGAGGCAGGCTGCGTCATGCCCCCCCTCCCCCCGGCTTCAGCTCTCCCACAGAGGAGGAGCATGAGCAGTGGACAGGCTTCAGTAGGCAGGGCTCCTCCGTGCGGCTTCAACAAGCAAGGGGCGAGAGTCATGGCAGGAGTCATGGCGGATTGGAGGCTGGTTGGGGAAACGGCCGAAGGAGGCAGCGCCCCAGTCCCTTCTTTTTCTTCGCCACCACCTGGCCCTTCCTCCTCCTGCCCCAAGCAGCAGAAGTTTGGCAGGAGGAGGGGGGAAGGGGGGCAGAGAGCTTTTCTCGCGGCACACCTGATGATTGCTCACGGCACACTAGTGTGCCACGGCACACTGGTTGAGAAACACTGTTTTAAGGTACTTCCCTATATCTGCCAATGGAAAAGGCTTCGGATGATGAGGCTCATAGCAGCGTTTTAGTGTATATCATCTTTTTATGTTTAAGCCAAATTTTTTGTAACGGCGCTTTAATAATATGGTTTTTAAAATTTCTATCCTGGTGGATTTTATTATATACTAGGTAGGCATGCCAGCCGTTTTTGTTTTCCCACCCTTCGAGATTCAGGAGGTCTCTATCATCCAGGTCTAACCATGGCTTAACATTTTCGAGGCAATTTGCCTCGTAGTAGCTTATACGGTCTGGGAGCCCACATCCTCCTTGCTGTATTGGGGCCTGGAGGTATCTTAATTTGATTCTGGGTTTCTTTCCCATCCATACAAAGGATGCCAGTTCCGACTGCCACTTCCTTAATATCATCTGATTCTTTATGATGGGCAATGTTTGGAAAAAGAAATTTATTTTGGGGAAGATCTTCATTTTAATTAGGGAAACCCTGCCCATTAGTGAGAGATTTAAATTTTTCCATCTTGCGAGCTTCTCTTTTATTTCATTCCAGCATTTTTCGTAGTTATTTTTTATTAGCTGGCAATTTTTTGCCGTCATCTCGATTCCTAGATATCTGATTTTTTTCGCCACTGGGATACCAAATTTCTTTTCTAGTTCTAAGCCTTTATCATGTTTGTTCTGTTTTTGGTGATCTGGTGATTGTTTTATTTTTATTGTTTCATGACTACATTCATGTAGCAGGGTGAGATATAATTTTTGTTATTTACACACACATGCATATTTTCTTAACTAAATAGCAAGCAGAACTACAACATATAAAGTGAGCAATATGTCATAAGTGTGTGTGTGTGTGTGTGTGTAAATAAAGGTGAAGGGAAGCAGAAAGGTGCAGAGTTTAGTCTCAGCATGTTGTAACAGATAGTAAAACACAATAATAAGCCAGCTTTTGAGAGAATCTTTACTTAGAATCCTAGAGTTGGAAGAGACCTTGTGGGCCATCCAGCCCAACCTCCTGCCAAGAAGCAGGAAAATCCATTCAAAGCACCCCTGACAGATGGCCATCCAGTCTCTGCTTTAAAGCCTCCCTTTGGTACTCCTGGAACATGCATCCCATTCAAGCTTCTTTTGCTAATCAACTATACTGAGGGCGCTTCCACACATCACTAAAATTCACACCAAAACAGGTCAAAGTAACCCACTTCAGCACAGGTTTAATAAAGATATGGATCTAATGAGGTGTTTAATTAATGTGGAGTAAACCCAGTAAACCTCGGTTTACTCTGCATTAATTCGGTTTTACCAGAGGCATCATTTGAACATCTCCGGTAAAAGCGAGACAGGTCCCGCATTTTCGGCCTATCTGGATGGACCCTGTGGTCTCCTTGCATGTTATACATTTACAAGCCTGAATAACCCCACCAGTTTTTGTTCTTTGCTAATGAATCCTAGTTTGTTTAAGAATCATGCTAATGAGGAAATGTAAAACAGAAACTATCAGGTTGTGCACTTCTTCTTGCACCTTATTCACCATTATGTAAAGGGCTTTATCAAAAGAATGTTATTTTTTAGACTAATGCGTGAATGTGTATATATGATTATTAAGTCTGTTGTGTGAATAAACTAATTAAGGGTATAGTGTGGGCATATGCCTTGCAGAACTCCTCTGGACTTTCAGGCAACAAAAGAGTAAAAAGCTGAAATCAGATAAAGAGTTGCAAACTACTAGAGGACTAAGAAAATGCCACCAATTCTACCAATCCCTCCCTATCTTCTAATCCTTTTAGTTTTCTTTACATAAGCCAGAAAACTGATGAGACAGAGGCTGTTTGACCATACTATGTTTGCCAATGGCTTCACTTCAGTTTGTGAAAAAACATGATAATGTCACAAAGTTTATCATGGAAAAAGTTTTTTAATGTGTTCTAAAAGACAAACATTTAAATTTGAGACCTCCAACATCTATGGTGATATCAACTTATCTAGATAGCTCAGTACTTCATTAAATCCCCAAATTTTCAAAGTGAACACAGAATGTCAATCTGATTTTCTCTCTACTTTATGCTAAAGTCTGGGGTCTTTATAAGGTCTTTCCCCCTCTTTAACATGAGCTCTTTTTAAACAGTCACTTCTCCAGAGACATCGGGTTTCAGGGGCTTACTCAGGATTGGAGGTTTTCTGGCTAGTCTGGCTAACATCTCCATGAAACCTTAGTTGCTCTCAGAATACAGAGATGAACAAACAATAAATACCATCAGTTCAACAGGCTGTGCTCCCACTGAGCACAGCCACTAAGTTTGTGGGATAGCCAGGAGATGAATGGGAAAAGGTCTCATGGTAAGTCTGATCAAGTACAAATTGAAACTTATTATCAAACCTACTCAGTGTCAATGGTAGTCCTAAGGCATCTATTTTTCTCCACCCCCATTGTGTCCTAAACACTGCCACAGTTCTGGGTGTTTCAGTGGTTCAGTGTTGAAAGATGCAAATAATGTGTTTGACCAAGTTAAACCAAACCTCTGTATGTTCGACTATTGCACCTCCTGGCTTAAGCAGGTTTAGGAAGTGGTTAATTTCTCATAGAGAGATGGGATACTCCCAGCTGCTGTGGCATTACAAAACTTGCTGGGGCAGAGACAGCCTACATTTCACCTAAAAGATCTGAACAATTATTTATTTCCTTGGCAAAATGCTGGATGATGTTTGCTAGCAAAAATTAATTTATGCTTGAATGACACTAGTTTTTTTTTCCTGAATCCATTTCAAACTGCTTAGGCTTGAGCTTGGTTGTGAAATTTCCTTGCTTGCCTTGTGAGATGAATGTGGATGACTAAGTAGGCTGGGGCAGTACAACCCTATTGATTATCCTGGATCTCTTAGTAGTTTTTGATACCTTCAGTTACAGTAACATTTGGAAAAGCTACCTAGATTGAGTACTGTTGGCACTACTGTGCATTAATTCTAATTGTACTTTGCCATTACTAGAAGATTACAATGAAGGACTTATGTCTGACCCATGGCACCTATGCTTTGGGATTCTAGAGAGTTCAACTTTCATCCATATTGTGCTTAATATCTATATGAAATCATTCAGTGAGGTCATCTGGGGATTTAGACTGCAGTATCATCAATATGAGAAAGACAGCAAATCTTCAAATTGTGGTGAGGCAGGGAATATACTAAATCAGTGTATTTCATTGCAATGACCTGGAGGAACACAAAAAAAAACATGAGATTTGGTTCAGAAAAAACCCCAGAGCCATCCTGATCCTGAATGTTTTGTTGGCCTGGGGGAGTGCTGTTCAATCTCTTTATGAGAGGGTGTGAGCATGACTGTGAAACCACTAATGGAAACTAAGTATTAGGGGCAAGTTACTCTGGCATTTTATCAACTCCAACGGCTTCTGGTCAACCTTGAGACCAAATTCAATGTGCTCCAACTGACCTTTAGAACCCTCCTTAACCTGGGACTTTGATACATGAAGATGCATCTATTCTCATACATTCAATGGTGTGAACATGGCCACATCAGGTAAGATATGGAAAATTGGTAACTGAAAGGACCTTTGCAAAAACTCAGTCATGCAAAACTGTTCCCTATCCTAATGTCTTTTGTTTTAATTTACCCAAGGGTTTTACATTTTGGAGTGACATTTAAACCTGTTTTATCTTTTTGATTTCAATACCTTCACAATTCAATTATTTTTAATTTGAGCTGCAGTGCTTACTTACCTTTTTAGTTAGATGTATTAATTAAAAACTTTTACTCGAAGTTGACACCAATTCATTGAGCAGCAGATTTTAAAATAAATGTAGGTACCCGACTGCAAAAATTTTTGGATGGCAGGCATCTTAAGGTGCTTCCAGACAGCATCAAATTGCGGGTTTTAATCCCGGGACGTCTGAAGAAGTCCATATCCAGACCTGTTGGTCCAGGGATTTTTGCCTCCATTGTCCACACTTACTGCTTCGTTGTTAGAGGCTCCCAAGATAGCTCCCTGAAGACTTCCATCAGATTTATTAAATAAAAAAACAACTTAAGATGTGAATCTTGTATAAGTTTCATTCCTGGGTTATATAAGCCACAGGGCCACCTGTGCAAATAGGGTGTTGTTCCTGGGTCATACATGTCTGTTCCTGATTGCTCTTATTGTGAAAAGATGCACAACATTGACATGGTCAGGGAACTTTGTCCCAGCCAGAGAAAATGTGCCCTCCAAACATTTCATGAAGTTTCTGGCAGACAAACAAAGTTTTCATGTTTTACTTAACTGTCACCTTCTTTTTAGGAACCGACCAATCAGGAACAAACATCTAAAACCCAGGAACAAGCCTACATTTTAAAATCCAGTGATTTTTGAGTACAGAGACATACAGACGTGCTACTGTACACAGTTCTAATTGGTTACATCAAGCAAAACTTGCAGCCAGCAAAATTAGATTTCTGTAACCAGGTGACAGAGCTGTGTTTTAAATGTGCTGCATTTCAAGTCATTTATCTGTCAAATATTGCCAAATCCATCCTCTATCACAGAAACATGTGTGGGCAAAGAAGAGGCTGCAACAACCATAGTCCTAGCCAAGGAAACATTAAGTGCACTTCAGCCTGCTCAAGTTAATAGGCTTAAGCATGCTCCATTATGTCGGATGGGGGATGGCAGCTTTTAAGTACAACTTAGTCACATATCATGGCATGCTATATCTCTCTAATCTTTACTGGCTCAAACCTGGTAAATGTCCCAGGGAAGACAGATAAATTAGACATGGGAATATTTTGTGCATCGTCCATCTTGTCTAGTCATCAAGCCACAGAACATGCTGTGCTGTTATTGATTTAAGCCTAAGCATTTCCAAACTGCTGGGAGGAACGGGATGGAGGAACAATGGAATGAAGAGAGTTCGTGGAAATAACAAGAAAAAGAAGTTTACATACTACGTGCAAATAAAAATACAGGCAAAAGGCCACTTCACGTGGAGTGAAATAAGATCCCATACATTATTTTCTTTTCTTGACAGAAAAGAAAAGAATGTATGGGATCTTATTTCACTTCACTTGAATTTTTGTTTTGCTTACTGCATATACTCATGGATAAGTCGACCTCATATATAAGCTGATGGTCCCATAATTTGGGACCAAAATTATGGATTTTGATGTGATGATAAGTTGAGGGTCATTCTGCAAATAGGACAAATCAAGGGGCCAGCTACTTCTGGCCACAGTCACCACCATTTTTCTGTCCACACACTCAAAAAGCCCTTTCACCACTCTGCTTAGAGAAGGGGATGGTTCCTTTTTAATTAAAAATTAAAGGACTAAATTAACTCTTCTCAAAAATAGGAAACACTCTCTTTTCAGATTAGAGTGGCAAAAGGTGAGTGCTTAGTCTCTCCTGGGAGAGTTTAAAATTTTAAAAGAAGCATTCGTTCTCAGTACTTACATTGACCCTGGATAAGTAAACCCTGCTTCTTTGGGTCAATTTTGACTAACATTTCTATATTTGTACACAAATAAATAAAGTACTGTATATTGTAATTGATACAACTTTGACATATCTTGAGCATTGAACCCTGTATCTGCATAGGGTATGAATCCCAACCACTTGGAAATGGGACCCAAGCTTCTTTTCCTAATTTGTCCTCAAATATATTGAGTGACTATGGGATGCCCTATGAGCTGATTCCGCTTTCAGTTACTATTAAGCAGCCATATCTTCCTGAAAGGACAGCTATTGGGGAACAGAAGCACAGTGTTGGATGATAAAAGCAACTATAGCTGTATTCAAACTGCCTCATACTCCCAGAATTATCTTGATGCCCTCAGGTACAGCCAAGAATGTGGTCTCATTGCAGTGTTGAAGTAAGCGTCAACTGTACCTCTTATCCATTAATGTATATAGGGAATGGTTTGCCATTTGTTTCAGGAAGCAAAATGTCTTGCACTCAAATTCTTGGGCTATAGCGTTTTGATCTATTTACTAAATAAACAGATTTTTTTTAAAAAGTAACAATTTATGGAATGCCTAAGAAAATATACTATAGTTCTTTTGTTTTTGCCAGAACCACTTCCCAACGAGTTCTGTTGACACTCTCTCTATAAAGTTTATAGCTTAAATCTTTGTCTCATATCCTTTTAGTACTGGAATGATAATTAAATTGCTATGAAATGTGGAAAACTGTTTAACACAATCTCAGAGGGTTTTTTAAAAAAAGATTCAAAATATTGTAAAGCTGTGGAGCCAGCACGATGCAGTGGCTGGAGTTTGGGATTTAGATATAGAACACCCAAATATAAATGGCGCCTGCTTGGCTACCAAATGTACTTGGCAAATGACAAGACTAGTTTCGATGAAGCATTCCCTGGCTTCCTAAACCATAGAATGAGCCAGAACTAATGTTAGGCGCATACACCCCTCCTTTCCTCATGTCATGCCTCTGCTTTAGCACTATGATCCCAATTTGTATGAACCAGAGTTCCATGTTATGTCTGAAAATGGGAAACTAGTTTTCATGTCAGCTTACAAACTGGGACCTTAGACTCAGATGCACAATTTTCTACAGGGAACATATAATCTCATTTCAATTTGAAACAAATGCAGTGAGGCTGGCATGCTCCGGTATCAATCCTGAGGACACAGTTCCAGCTGTTAGCAGAGAACGACAGCAGCTGTGTTCTATCAGAGTCACAGTGCTGTTAATACAATCTGTCACTGCTGGATTTGAAATGGGCTTTTGTTTTACTGCAGCCTTCCAGAAGTCTGCAAAATGGTGCCAAAAGAGATTCATTTAATGTCAGAGCAGCAAGCATGCTCTGCCTCAAATTATGAGAGCTGGAAGGATTGGCACTTAACACCCTCTGATGGCTTGCTGCTGAGGCAGTTATTCACATGTCCTGCCAGTACTGAGGTCCTTGTCAGACAGCCTCAACCCAATTCTGCAAGTATCCAAATCAGTATCTCTGCGCAGGTATGCAAACCTCTTATAGAATATTGATGTCAGGTAAGGTTTATAGAAAATGTTATCTTTCAGCCTCATTCTGCTTGGAATAAATTTGAATAATCCATATGGCACTTAATTAAAGTATTTCTTGATCAAGGAAAGATACATTCTTCCTTTTTTACTCATTGGGTCATGTCTCATGGCAGCCAATAGCTTCTACACAAAATGGGAAGAAAGGCAAATGTCTGAAATAGCTGGTCATTTGTTTTGATCTTCCCTGTTCTAAAAAGTTGGAAAGTATCCAATACACTTGAGAATATTTCTCATCAAGGTTTTGTGCTATCCATTTCAATGTAGGCCTCTTCTTATAATATATAGTATAGCTTCCATTATACTGATAATGAAAAACTGCAGCGTGACACTTAGAATCTGACAACCAACAATAGAAAGCATGGTGCAATTTCATATGTGTCCAGATTGTAATGGTCAAATATATGTTATGCAGGAGTTATCCCCATTATTTGACATAAACTTGATGGTTACTCCCCCTCCCTGACAATGCACACTCATGAGGAGTTGATGTGTAGTGAAAACAGGAGGAAGCTCATCTTATCTCCTCCTGCCCTTTGGGGGTTGAGAGGGACGGGATATAAACGTTCAAAATAAATAAAATAAAGATATACTAAATTTTCCTCCACTCTATAACAACTATTCTACTCCCCAGCATACGCAAGACTCCAGACCCATTTATGAGTTGTAGTTGTGTGCCTTCTAGCCATTTCATACTTATGGTAGCACAAAAAGGAACCTATCATGGGATTTTCTTGTTCACGAGGAGTTTGCCTTTTCTTTCTCTTAGGCTGAGAGAATGTGACTTACCCAAGGTCACCCAGTGGGTTTCTATGGCTGAACAGAGATTCTAACCCTGATCTCCAGAGTCGTTATCCAATGCTCAAACTACCACACCATGCTGGCTCCATTTATGAGTAGAGACCCACAATTATTTTGGTTGCTAAAAGAAATATTGTGCCCATAAGGACTATGGCTATTCTCTTTTGTGTTGTGCCTCCCAAACACCACTAGAGGGAAGTGAAAACTCCCTGCTCCCTTCTCTGACTACAAGTTTCAAACTAGGGAAGTGGTTACAGAATTCCATACAATTCTGCAGAATTCACACAGGCCCCATTCCGCTCAGTCTTAGAAACTACTGAGAAGATGTGGTCTTTACATTTCCTGCACACTACAGAGCATCTGTAAAATGAAGTGTGCAAACAAGAAACTCCTCTGTCTCCAATTCCGTGTTGGAGATGGGTTTTGGCTTTGCAACTACTGGACAATCCGCACTCCCAAAAAGCGCAGAGCCAAAACAAATCCCAAGTTTCTACTGAACATTGCCAAAGAGCGAAAGTTGTTTATGCATTTTAAGAGGAAACAGAGCAAATATATACTAAACATAAAGTCACTGAGTACACAGTCTCATTAAGTATTCAGCTCAGGTAGAGAATGCTGTTTTCATTGTTATTCATCTGTTTTATTCCTATTTGCATATATATGACAAAGTCAATTTATCTCTTTCTGCTTCCATCAGCATAACACAAGAATCTAAATTATATAATGCAGACTTATATACTGTATACTCATTTTCTTCCTCCGTACTCATTCATTCCTAATAGTATGACAAGGCAGATCGAAATATCTACCATACAGCATTGCTTCTACTCCATCTATAGCTCTTAATATTTTTCTACATTTTACACAATCATTTTAATCTAGCAATGAAAGAATAATGTATGTTTTCTGTTTTTACAGAATGTATAACCAATAATATAAATCAGTGAACTGATAATACAGCAAACTTTCTGGAAGGAACGTAATAGCAGTATGTCAAGAAAATTGAGAGCAATGCCCTTAAATCTGAATATCTACAGTCTACTGTGAAATGCATCCAAATGCAAACTTGGGCTCTCTTTACTTACAGTTTGCTAACCGGCTGATATAAAGACAAGAAAGTGAATGGTCCCATAGCAGCCTGATCCACAGTGTACCAAACCTCCTGTTTATGCCTGTTGCAGTATGTTAATCAGGTTTAGGTCTGTTTCCTACCTTTATAATGACTGCAATTTCCATTCTTCACCTCATCCCTCAATGACATCGATTCATAAGAATCTGTGTATGCTCCTGGGCTACTGAGCCTTTCAACGTGCCCTTCCATCTTAGCACCAAGTTTGTTCATTCCAAGTGACAGAGTGCTATGGGACAGCTCCTGACTCAAGTGGCCAGAATATTGCCTTCTATCTGTCCATACTCCAACCCAGTGACACACCTGGTGAGTCCCACATGAGAGGTACAGGAGTTCCCCTTAGGGAAATTTAATCCAAGACCAAGAGCTGTTTCAAATTTCCAGACAGGAGTAATGAAGCCCATCTACCATATGGGACACAGAGGATACATTACAGCTGCACCAGGAGACCATGTATTCATTACACAGTTGCAACAGGTCTAATGACTACAGATGGAATATTACACCAGGAGATCGCTGTTAATAATGCAAACATCCATAAAGGAATGCCAAATGAAACACTTCACACACGTTTCACTTTCCATTTCAATATCCTCCTGGAGAGATTTTAAATGGTTGACAATAGGACTAACAAAATAGCAGCACTTAGGAATAAACCAGCTTTCTCCCCATGCAACCTGGAATGTGTATGCATTAGGTCTTATGCGTCATCTCTACAGCAAGCCTGTATCCAAGAGCTGCTCAGGGTATTTTTTGGAAAGATGAAAATGAACACAAGAAAATAGGTGAATTTTTCTCACTACCTACTGCATTTCTACTCCTTTCAGGACTACTCCCTCCCTCCAAAAAGACCTTTTATTTTCAAAAGGGCCTGTCAGACTGCAGTTAAATGCCTATTAAATGTGTCATGGCTTAGAGTTCTACACCAGATACTGAAGGAGTTTATCCCACAAGGCAGGCAAATTACAGTTACAGCAGGACAACAGGGTCTTTGCCTTGGACTTATCACATGATACCACTTCTTTCCTTCTGCTATCCTGGTGGGAGACCATTAGAAGGAATTTTTATTACAAAAGCATTATTTGTGTTTGGTAAAGAAATACTTTCCAGGCTGTTTCCCAGTGGTGGGAAAGGAGAGGCATAATACGGTAAGTCCAAGGCAAAGATGCTGTTGTCCTGCTTTAACTGTGATGTGCCCGCCTTATGTGACAAACTCCTAATGTGCTAAAATCAATGTAAGTGCAAAAAAATCTACATAGAAGGATCACTTCTATGTAAACTGTAGATTTTACTAAGCAATAATGGTGAAAGGCGGAGGTGAGAGGGAGCTGCATTTAAAAGAGAATTTTTCCTCCACCGAATGCTGCTTTCTCTCTCTTTCTTTCACCTACAGTATACTGGTGGTTCCCAACCTTGTTTTGACTAGGGACTACTTTGACCAGGGACCACTCTCCAACATTAGTACTAAAAGGGTTACAAATAGGGTTTTGGTCAACTTTAGATTCTGTTTGGTTATTTGGGGTGCTGATTCAGAAAATTACATTGGATAGACCACATCAGCTCTAGTTTCTGATACAGAACATATGCCATCCAGTAGTTGCCATCTTCTCACCCACAGAAAACCATTTTTAATAAGCCTCGGCATTATAAGAGTCGGTCTCGTTGCAACAGGGTAGTAATGGTGAGGTTGTGGACCATATTTTAGTTCTTGCAGACCACTGGTGGTCCACAGACCACAGGTTAGGAAACATTGACCTATTATATGACAGTAGCCTTCATAAACAACTAGCATCTCCTGCTGAAAGAAGGGAGGAACCAGCTCTCTATCAGCCAGCTCCTTACATATATGTGAAAAGACAATAAACCACTTCAATTTGAGAAAAATCAATTGGTGGGGATGTGCATTACAAATTACCACTGAACTACTGCTATTTGTATTGCACTTATTAAAATGGTCTTGGGCCAGTGTATCCAAGGGACCGCCTCTCCCCATACTATCCCCAGAGATCCTTACGCTCCGGGGAACGAAATCTCCTTAATGTCCCCTCCATCCAACAATACCATCTTTCCTCTACAAGACAAAAGGCATTCTCGGTGGTGGCACCAATGTTGTGGAATGCTCTACCTGAGGAAGTTAGAGGAATCGGAGAACTGTCTTCTTTTCGTCGAGCCTGCAAGACGGCTCTTTTCCGCTTAGCTCTTCCAGTCGAGTGATTGCTTGCTATTGCCTAGTCTAGTTTAGGAATATTTTAGTACTGTAACAATTTTAGATTAGCTGTTGTCTATTTGTATGTTTTATACTGTATGTTTTATATTGCTTGCTTACACTGCTGTAAACCGCTCAGAGCTTCCAGAGGGAGCGGTCTAGAAGCTGAAATAATAAATAAATAAATAAATAAATAATAATTAGAAATTTATCACCTTCCAAGAAAACCTCAAGACAGATGAGACACTCACCACGGAATTTGATTGTACATCTTGATGAGGTTATCAGTATACTAGCAAGACATATCCTTTTCTTCAAACCTGACAGATTGTTCTTAAGAAGAGCTCTGAATTGGAACAGGATACCCAACAATCTACAAAGCATGTGGTTGTTCTGCTTGATTTTATTAGTACCACCCTCAAGTATAATTTCCAGGGACAAGATGGTAAGAAAGGGAGAGCACAATCAATCAGTCACATCAAATCAAATAAACAAGAGGTGCAAACTACCTTTGAGGGTCAGAATAAGAAAAGAGCAACTTTGCAGTATTCTTCTCCCTGTCTCCCTTAGTAAAAGGAAACCATCCCAGGGTCACTGCTGCTACCATAAACCTAGCTCCAAATACTATAATCATTCAGTTCAATCAATCAATCAAAACTTTATTACGGTCACAGACCAGCACAAAGCGGGCACAAGCGCCCTAAGAGGAGAAGGACAACTCCCCAGTAAACAGTTATTTAAAATCAGACTAGAAATCAGTATAAAATATATTTTAAAAGACAGGATATTGTTGCCTTACGGTGTCAATCATCACCCGTCTGATATTAAGGGCAGCAGCACAGAACTTAGCAACACTGTAAGTCAGTGCTGTCCAACTTCTGGCGGGTCCAGGGCCGGATAAGAGGTCACTGATGACCTGCGGGGCCACTCGGCCCCGCCCCCAGGCCCCGCCCCCAGGCCAGGCCCCTCCCCCTCCTAAAGCCGCCGAAAAGGAGGGTAGGCGGCGCCAGAGCAGCGCGTCACAGGCCTGGCGTGATGCGCTGCTCTTGGCGCCGCCTACTCCTCCTTTCGGCGCCCCGGCCTAGGAAGGGAGGGGGTGCCGCCGAAAGGAGGAGTAGGCGGCGCCAAGAGCAGCGCGTCACGCCAGGCCTGTGACGCGCTGCTCTTGGCGCCACCTTCTGCCCTTTTTGGCGGCTCCCCTGTCCTAGGAAGGGAGGGGGGCGAAAAAGGGCAGAAGGCGGCGCCAACGGCAGCGCGTCACAGGCCTGGCGTGACGCGCTGCCCCTTGGCACCGCCTACTCCTCCTTTCGGCGCCCTCCCTTCCTAGGCCAGGGGAGCCGAAAGGAGGGAGGCGGCGCCAAGAGCAGCGCGTCACGCCAGGCCTGACGCGCTGCTCTTGGCGCCGCCCTTCTGCCCACCGGTGGCTCCCCTGCCCTAGGAAGGAGGGGGCGCGAAAAGGGCAGAAGGCGGCGCCAACGGCAGCGCGTCACAGGCCTGGCGCAACGCTGCCCCTGGCCAGGCCTACTCTGCCTTGGCGCGCCCCCTCCCTTCCTAGGCCTAGGGGGGAGCGCCGAAAAGGAGGAGTAGGTGGCGCCAGCAGCGCGTCACGCCAGGCCTGTGACGCGCTGCCGTTGGCGCCGCCTTCTGCCCGCCGGCGCCCCTCCCTTCCTAGGGGGGGGCGCCGAAAAGGAGGAGCTAGCTCTCTTCCTCCTCCCTGCCCCGCCTCCCCCTCCCCCCCGGCCGCCATTTTTTAAAAAAAATTGATTTTTTTTTTTTAAAAATTTAAAAATGGCGGCTGAGGGCATAGGTGGGGCCGTGTCCAACAGGCTATGGGGCCGGATCCGGCCCCGGGGCCGCCAGTTGGACAGCCCTGCTGTAAGTCATTGCAGTGCTAGAGTCCGAAAGCAGCAGGGTGGAATAACATCTTTCACTGCGCCCTGGGTACTTTAAAAGCCATGGTCCAATGAGATTGGATCTAAGATCTCTGTAGAACATGCATTGAAGAAGCACGTGCTCAGTTGTTTCCACATGACCAGACCCACAGGGGCATAGTCTCTGCTTGAAAGGGGTCTTCTGATACCTCCGCTCCAATACAGCCGATGGGAGGGCATGGCATCTTGCCAGGGTAAAAGCCCTTCGGTGTTTGGGCACCTCCAGGTCTGTTAGGTATGCCATGGGGGCAGTGAGGTATCTAGTGGCTTCACTAACAATGAAGGCTGGGGAACAGGCTAGGTCGGATTGGCGCTCTGTGTCCAGGATCCATTGCTTAATGAGATCCTTGGCTTGGTCCCATCTCATGCTTAGCAATTGTCCTTGGGAGAAACCTAGCGTTGTGATGTTTGCTGCCACTGTTTTAATCCATGTGGACTGGAAGTCGTCTCTCATGATGAGGGGGGCAAGACCACATGGGGAGAAGCATAGGTGTAGCCAGTAATTTGGGGTTCTTTTTGAGAATAGCTGTCCATAATCTCGCTCTTCCACTTTCACGAAGCCTGTCTCCAATTGCAGGGTAGCGTTAGGGACACATCTGGGATCCTGTAAAGCCGCTCTTAGGAATTTAGATTGGACACGCTCTAGTGGGGCATAATTTGAGAAGGGTCCAAGCTGGGCTCCATACAGCATTTGTGCGACTGATTTTGCTTCAAAAAGTTTAAGAGCCACCGGTATAAAGTGACCTCCTCCAGTCCTGAGATATCTTAGGATAGTGGATGAACTCTTTTGTGCTGTCTCTGCTGCACACTCTGCATGGGCTTTCCTGCTGTTGCTGCTATGGAGGATAACACCAAGATATTTAAAGCTTGAGACCTGCTCTATTTTGTTTCCATCTATTCTCCAGTTGTGTCTCTTGGGTCGTTTAGCAAACACCATAATTTTAGTTTTCTGAAAGTTGAGGTGCAACTGTTCTTCCTGGCAGTAATTTGTTAATGCTCTCAGGGCTCTTTTCAGTCCAACTTGAGTTCTAGAAAGAAGAACTATAATCATTCAGTTGATTTCCCTGTATATGTCCTACCAATGGACCTTACTCCACTCACATTTGATTGAGAGTCTTATGAAAGCAATTATTGCTATGCCTCCAAGTTATAACAGGAAGCTAAAAATACTGGCCTCCCTATATTTGCTATATTTGGACCAGATTCAGGCCAGAAGTATATCATAAAATTGTATTGGAGAAGTTTCTCTACCAAAAAGAAAGTGTGTGTATGCAATATATTGTTTGTCCTTTTTATTCTCAATAAAAACAATTTTTTTTAAAAAAGAAAGAGTTTGTCTGTCTTCTTCATGTGTATTCTCTCACACAGTCTGGCATTCTCAATTAGCTTTCTTTAGCCATGGTGAACATAGAATTATAGACTCACAAAACTGGGAGGGGGCTCTATGGGGATATAGCTTCCAATTCCCTGCTCAGTGCAACAGCAAGAACATCCCTATTGGGTTTAGCCTTTTTGAAGACATCCAGAGAAAGAGACCCCACCACCACACTAGGCAATTGGTCCTACATTTCCCAAAATTTCTGTGTGAAATGTTAGAGGCTAGCTCTGCCACCAATGAAGCCAGTGATTCAGCTCCTCTCAGCACTCACTTCTTCTCAACAATATCCCTCTGCCTTAGATCTTGTGGTCAAGGAAAGCGAAAGACAAAAGAACACAGAAAAACAAACTTCCAAACAGTTCTGCTAGACAACTAGCTTTAACTTCCACCTCCTACACAAAACCACAATTTTCCTCTCCCTGTTCCCCAAAAGGAAATTCCCACAAGGCCAATGAACTAGATGTATTGTGCATTACCGGCAGGAAAGGAGTACACAGATAAGACTGGGGAAGGGGACTTTACATATCAGGGAGCATAGGGTTTGAAGTGTACAATCTGAAACAGTGCTTCTCAGTCTTTGGCTCCTGTATTGTTTTGGCCAGGAGGTCTGGGAATTGAAGTACAAAACATCTAAAGGATCAAAGGTTGGGAATCTTTTTATCAAGAGCGAAGACCTCTTGATAGCTCGCTTCCTATAATAGCTGCACAGAAGAGCAATTTTGTCAGCTGTGGCTTCTGTTGCAGGGTTGTGATCTGGTAACTGATAGAGGAACTATGAGAACTAAAAAGACAACAGGGGAAATTGGGTTTCTCATGTTTTGAGTACCCAACTACTTCCTTGGTTGCAGACTACAGTATTTTTTCATTCTATCTTTTTTTTATCAGAGTACTTTAACAGCAGGTCTCGATAGCAATGTACATAGTAACCGTACAAAAGACACCGAAGGAATAAAGGGACTGTCTTCTATTTACTTCTTCCACTCAAACATAAAATATTTCCATTTCAGATGAAAGACACATAAGTAAATGATGCTTATTTGATTTCACCAAATGTAACAAACTTCACCTTGATACAAAATAACAACTGTCTCTCTCTTCATTGGCAGGAATTTGCTT
Source organism: Anolis apletophallus (assembly GCA_030556195.1). Taxonomy (NCBI): domain Eukaryota; kingdom Metazoa; phylum Chordata; class Lepidosauria; order Squamata; family Anolidae; genus Anolis; species Anolis apletophallus. The sequence goes on along the minus strand of JARBWK010000001.1, from coordinate 90,263,092 downwards.
CCTTGCCTTCCTTGGAGCAAAGTTGGTGTTGCAACACATTAGTGTTTATCTTGCTATACCACTTAGCTTAATAAAATGCCATTTAAGATCCCGCAAGTCCAAATTTGTCTTACTCTAATTCAAGCCAGTCCTGTGAGCATCAGCAAAGTAGCTATAAGTGCTATTAGGGCTAGAAACTCACAGACACACTTGTCCCTGGTATGATTGCAGACAGAGAAAGGAACTCAAACCGATAAGGCAAATGTATAGAGGCTCCCTATCACCACCTTCTTGGAGATATTAGGAGATTTTCAGGTGATGGTATGTAACACTTGGCCTCTAATAGTCACCCTGATCTTAATGGGGTCACTGCACTCCAGGTTGATGCTCTTCTTAGCACCTTCCACTCATGGCCCTCTCAAAGCATTAAACAATTAAACTTTTAAAAGCACTCCTTGATAAGCCATGTTACTGTATTTTCCATTCTCAGAGTAAATGAGGTGTCACAGACAAGCTAGGGGTGATATTTCCAAATAGTTAAGCAGCAAACACATCACCATTCTGTTCAAGGATGTTTCTCAACCAAAGTATGTATTCTCAAATCCACCACACTGAAAATGTATTTTCTATAAATATCTACTAGTCTGATAAATCGGAATGTGGATGAATAAATCTCAGTACATTTTAAAAGCCCAGCATTAGCATTCATTCTGAAAAAAATGTGGTGATAACTGAAAAAGTACAAAATCAAATTTTAATGTTAATTCCAAATACACTCAAGATCACAGATAGATCTGTGAAGGTCAGGAATTCTACAATCTTTCCTGTGAGGTCTGAGGTGTCCAAATGAGCTAGGAACTGAACATTTGTGGTGGTGGTGGTGGTGGTGGTGGTGGTGGTGGTGGTTGTTTGCCTTCAGGAACTCCCAAGGCACAGACTGGCAATGAATTGTCACATTTCCCAAATGTGAATCCAAGATAACAATGCGATAATGCTAATTACCTAAGAAAAAGTTGGCGTCAATCTTTCCCCCTAAAATTAAACACTAGAGGGGGGGAAAGCAACATTTTACCAAAACCTGGATTAGAGTTTTATAAGACCAGTAGGGAACCAAATAAAGTTGATGAAACGTCAGGAAAGAATGCTTCTGGAATATGGTCATATAGCCTGGAAAACTCACAGCAACCTGAATAAATTTGTTTGGTTGCACAAGTCAATCATTCCAGAAGTAATTTTTATTACCTCATATGAGGAGGTTTTGTGAGGAATTCAGTTTTGTTTTAAGTCATTAATATAGGCAACAACTGTAACAGTATAATGTGATTTTGCAAAAAAAAAGACAGTTATTAACATGAGGTGATTAGCTATTCATTTTATGTTCCTTTTAACAGTTATAAGCCACCTTAAGTCCTGAACTTGGAAAATAAAAAGGAACTGTATAAGGAGCTCTTGGTTCCATCAGATATAAGGCTATCAGTACCTTGGAGACTCTTAGTCTTCTCTCTTTCCACTAAACCAGTGTACAATATTCTCTTCCCAAGAGAGTCAGATCAGATAAAGAGGAATGTATTGGAGCTGTTTTGCTTGTGTGTTTTTTATTATATGAGAAAGTAGCGGTTAGAAAACACCTTTTATGGAAACGGTTTGCCTGGTAAAAATCCACCTAAGAATGAATATCCATTACCTCAAGACAAAGTGCTGGCAAACAGAGGTGACCTCTGAATTTTCAGAACACATTTTCACATGTCCGTGGGCAGGGGAGAAATGGCACTTCAAAAGGATGAGCTCAGACTTTAATTCTAAAAGTGGAAAATGCAGCTCTAAAATTCCTTGTTTGAAAAGTAGTGAAATTAAATTTTCTGTGATCAAGAGGGAAAGAGAGAGCATGTGTGTAAGAGAGAAACAGGTATCTATGTGGTATGAAACATATTGACAACCAGGGTTCTTTCCATAATAGAGGCATGCTGAATACAGACTTCTGAGTAGGTTTGCTGAAATTATTTTTGGTATTAGTGACTACAGTTCACACTTTGGAAAGTCCTATAAAATCTGGAATGAAATCCAGAGTGAGTTTACTGCATTCCTGATATGGAAACCACCAGTAAACCCCGTAAGAATAGAATTAGAGGCCCAAAGAACTTAAGGGACTTGCACAGAGATAGAAGATTCATTCAGCCAAAGATGGTAAAATGAAATGGATCTGGTTGGGGGAGTTACTGTGTCAAGTTCCTTCTGAGCCCTCTGGGCACCAAGAACATCCTACTCACAAGCTTCAGAAAGAAGCTTTTTCTTTAATTTGTACTTGTGTGCATAAATAAAAAAATCTGTTTTCCAGGAGGATTTTTATTTGGTGTTCTTTTTAAGTTTGATTAAGAGTTTTATGAATAAATCAATTATCTGTAATTGTTTTATTGTAAAGTAATGTAATTTTAGATTGTACTACACCCTAAAACCTGAGTAATGTGAAGGCATTATCTGAAATAAAGGAAGAAAGAAAGCAGCTCCTCTGGTTTCCTACCAGGAATACAGCAAAACAAAAACTGCATCAGGGCTTTAGGATTACTTTTAAGACAACATGGTCATTCTAATTTTTCTAAACTTGCCACCTGTAATGAAGGGTGCATATTGTTTAAATGGGAACATATTAAAATATTTAGAAAGGAATGTGTAATTCAACTCAACTACTTAGTTAGGAACTGACAAACTACTGAGTTAGACAACAGCATTAAAAGGTATTTCCGTTCAGCTGGAGAGTTGTCCTCTTACTCTTCCTAAAGTGATTAAGGAAAGAAAACAATCAACCGCTTACTTTTGTTTTGGTTCTAGATGTGATTCATGATGCTCTAGTTTCCTGAGATTCAGAATCTCTTCCCCAACAGCTTCTGCATTCTGTTGCCCATTTTGCACAAGGTCATGTTACTGTTGAATCATTTTAGGAGAAGCAAAATGAAAACATCAGGTCAACACTGGATTGTATCTTTCCCCGGCTTACAACCCTAAGTGGCAGAGCAAAAATTCTGTTTGTGCAAGAAGTCTGTTTATGTCTTCCAAGTTGCTACAGATGTGCACTGCTGATAAGTGGTTTATTTCTTTGACCAAAAGACATAGGGAAGAGGTAAACCAAGAAGAGAAAGGATTAAAAGGAAAGCTCCTAGAGATACATTGTAAGTAGCACTCATTGCCACTTTGTTTTCATAGCAGCAAGTGTTTTAAATACATGTTTTAAAATAATAAAAATATTTTGCTTTTAAATGTAGCTTTTAGTAAAGTGCCAAAAAATAACCTTTACAGACAGACATGTATATGAAACCTGTTGCTCTTTGTCTGGTCTAGGCAAGAAAGAGCCTTAGGTAAAGATAAAGGTTTCCCCTGACATTAAGTCTAGTCATGTCCGACTTTTGCGGGTGGTGCTCATCTCCATTGTCCGTAGACACCTCCAAGGTCACGTGGCCAGAATGAATGCATGGAGCGCCGTTACCTTCCTGCAGAAGCCGTACCTATTGATCTAGTCACATTTGCATGTTTTCAAACTGCTAGGTTGACAGAAGCTGGGCTTAACAGCAGGGCATTTACAGATCTGCTCTTTCTGCCCCGCTGCAGAAAAACAGGGAAAAACAGAGGCCCCTTCCACACAGCTTAATAAAATCCAACATTACCTTTTTTGTACTGGGATCAAGGCAGATATTGTGGGATTTCTGCTTTGATAATCTGGGTTGTGTGACTGTGTGGAAGGGCACAGCATCTGATGGAGTCTCCTTCTCGAGAGGTTTTTCAGCAGAGGAGGCATGGCCATTTGTCACGAGGGCTTTGATTGTGGCAGGGTGGCTTACAGTTGCTGCCTGGCTCTCTCCTTTTCTTCCCAAGGGAAGAGCTACAGCAAAGAGTAGCCTTAAGGGGACAAAGGTGAGGCAGAAAAAGGAGGGAAGCCAGGCTGGCACTCGGTTTCCAGGGCCTGCCCTTCCTGGCTATGCAGTAATGGCAGCGGTAGTGGCAGGAGCAGTAAGAGCCTGGGGCAAGCAGGGCAACTAGGGAGCCTTCCTTTGCAAAGAAATAAAGAAAACATATCAGAAGACGAGAGAGAGACAAGTGGCCACTGGGACAGGAAGCCCAAGGACAGAGCTACCTAAGGAGAAGGTACAAAGGAGTGCACCTTTTCTGGGGCCATGATCCTCGAGAAGGAAGGAAGGAAGGAAGGAAGGAAGGAAGGAAGGAAGGAAGGAAGGAAGGAAGGAAGGAAGGAAGGAAAAGATGAAGGAAGTCAAGAAAGGGAGGGAGGAATGAAGCAAGGGAGGGAGGCCTGGCAAGAAGGCCAATGGAAATTTGAACAGGGGTTGCACTTTGGACATGTCTGCCTTATAGTAACCTATTAGCTGTTAGGAATTGTGGGAGTGGAAGTCCAAAACACCTGGAGGACCCAAGTTTGCCCATGCCTGCCCTAGATCAAAAAGGCAGCAGACAGTAGAAATACCTCAAACAATGAGGTGTGCTTCAGACCCCTTCAAGAATTAATGTAGACTACGTTATTTTACAAGTGGGGGGGTGATAAACATTTTACAGGTGGAGTCATTATCACTTGCTCAATGATGGAGTCAGGAGATTGGTCAAGCTATGAAGTAGTTGCAAATATTTGATTTTCAGGCCAGGTGCTCAAGTGGCATTGCCTGATGGCAATGATTACATGGATTCCTTTCAATCTGATTCATCCTGAAGAGGGTGTGACACATTGCATAGGAGTCTTCTTGGCTGTCCTGTCTATGAACTTGCCAATTGTAACAAAAGGTTCAGCATGCCAGGACCTGCCAAAATCAAGGCCTGGTCGCAACCCAAAAGGGGATGGCACCTCCACCTCCTATGGAAACGTTCAGCCTGACTTCTTCATTGCTGAAGCAACAACTGTCTCAGAGGTCAAGTCCCCAGGGAAAAGAAATGATTATGTGATGTCGAAGGCTTTCATGGATGGAATCACTGGGTTGTTGTGAGTTTTTCGGGCTGCATGGCCATGTTCCAGTAGCATTCTCTCCTGACGTTTCACCTGCATCTGTGGCTGGCATCTTCAGAGGTCTGGTCAGGAAAAAGATCAAGAAAGGGAAGACTGTTTCTGAAGGACCTCTTAGCCATGTCATTCAGCACACCACCATTTGGATCATCTGCCTGGGATTATTACTAAGTATTATTATTCTTATTTATACCCTGCTTTTCTCTCTTGATTGAGGCCCAAAGCAGCACAGGATAGTGAACAGAGAAACAGTGTACCAGACAGAGGTTCCTATCTGACCAAGAAAGTCATCTCCAGAAGGTAGAGCTCAAAGACTTTTGTTCTGCTGCGAGGTACTTGTGCAATATTCTTTTCCAATGCTTTGCTTTGGTTCTCATGCTGTTTAGCACCTACACAGAGGAAAATCATTCAAGTTTATGAACTGATATGTGAGTGGTGCCCAACTTGCTTTTCAACATGGCCAATAGTTAGGAGTTCTAGAAGATGAAGTCCAAAAAACTGGGGTATCTAAATTCTAGAAACTCTGTTCTAAATTGAGATGCCACCATTATGCTTTGAAATACCACTTGTTTTCACTTAATTCAGTTGAAGTAGCTGAAGTACCAAAGTGGTCAGCAGAATCAGTAACAGATTGGATGAGAAAAATATACTGTCTAGTCTTCTCCAGCCTAGGCAAGGCAGCACTATTGGTAGAGAATTCATTATTTCAAACCATGCTGGGTGGAGCTGCTTTCCTCCTGAAGAGTCAAGCTAAAAGCTCCTAGTCACGCATCAGCAACCTTAAAATGTTCAGGATTTACTACCTGTATAGTGTAATCAATGTGATTATTTTTCCCCTGCTATGTTGTTTCATTTTTTGTTTAAAATGCTAATTATGTATTTTCTATATGTTATTTTCTATAAGCCACTCTAAAAAGCATACATGAAAAAATGGGGTATTATACAGCATAAAGGCATGAAATCCTATCTGATCTTCGAAGCCACGCCAAGTCAACTCTACCTAGTACTTAGATGGGAGACAATCAATGAATACTAGGTGCTGCTGGCTACATTTTAGTGGAAGAAACTGGTAAAAAACAACAACTGAGTATTCCTTGCCTAAGAAAACCCAGGGAAAGGAAGCAGGCTTGTTTTCTGTTGACCTGGATAATAGAAATCAAAGGAATGGGTTCAAATTACAGGAAAGGAGATTCCACTTGAACATTAGAAAGAATTTCCTGACCATAAGAGCTGTTCAACAATGGAACTCTCTGCCTTGGAGTGTGATGGAGTTCCTTTCTTGCAGGCTTTTAAACAGAGGCTGGGTGGCCATCTGTCAGGGGCTCTTTGATTATGCTTTTCCTGCATGTCAGGGGGCTGGACTGGATGACCCATGTGGTCTCTTCCAACTCTATGATTATATATGTTGATAGGCCAAGAGACATTTTCAGTTGTTGCTTAGAAATGGCCAACAAAGCCAACTGATGCTGCTTAGAAACCGATCTCTAGCTGCTGTCGAAAATGCACCTGCAATCATATCCAAATAGATGAAATGCACTGCTGCCTTTATTTATTTATTCCTTCGATTTATTGGCCACCCTTCTCGTAGGCTCAGGGCGACTCACATTCATAAAAGCCATAAAACACAGTAAAACAAATCATCAGTTAAAATTGAAGCAACCAGGCATGCAAACACAGTCTACACATTCATATGTCTATGCACATAACGCTTGGGTGAAGAGGAGGGTTTTGCAGGCCCTGCAGAATGTTAGCAGATCAGTCTGCGCTCGGATTGTGGAAGGAAGGGCATTCCACAGGACCTGTGCAGCGGCGCTGAATGCCCTCCTCCGTGTTGTATCCAGGTGGGTAGATTGTCAGCTAGGCACCACCAGGAGGTTCTGGATTCTGATCGCAGTGGTCGAGGGGGGGCTGTAATGGGAGAGGCGGCCCCTTAGGTACACTGGCCCCAGACCATTCAAGGCCTTAAAGGTCAGAACCAACACCTTGAAGGTGATCCGGTGCTCAATTGGAAGCCAGTGCAGTTCACGCAGCACAGGCGTGATGTGGCAGCGAGATGGAAGGCCTGCCACCAGCCGCCCTGCAGCGTTCTGCACCAGCTTAAGCTTCCGGATCACCGACAAAGGAAGGCCGATGTAGAGGGCATTACAGTAGTCCAGTCTTGAGATGACCGTGGCTTGGACCACTGTGGCTAGGTCATGACGGGATAGGTAGGGAGCCAGCCTCCTCGCCTGTCGGAGGTGGTGGAAGGCCACTCCGCTGACAATGGAGATATGTTTCTCCATTGACAACTCGGAGTCAAGCATGATTCCCAAGCTCTTTACCGAAGGAGACGGGAGAAGAGTCACCCCATCCAGGGTTGGAAGTCGGATCCCTCCCGTACCCGGATGACCCAGCCACAGGATCTCCGTCTTAGCCGGATTCACCTTCAACCTACTGGCTCGCAGCCATCCAGTGACGGCCTCAAGGCAACGATGAAAATTATCGGGTACGGAGGAATAAAAACAGCAATCATCTCTTGCCAACTCAGCCCTGCAGATTGCATACTAGATATTACATTTTATATATGTGTGTGCACACATGCACGTGCACATGTGCACGCATGTACACACACACACGAAAGAGAGCAATTTAAGATGATTTTGTCAGTTCCTTTGTCTGAAATATACCCTAGATCACTGTCTCTTAAACTGTGGATTGCAACCCCAAATTGGATCCCCTTAGTTCAATGTTAACAACAGTGTTTAGAGTGCAGAAAATGTTTCACCTGTACTTCATTAAAAGGGGAAAACCTGCCTCTTTAGCAAGTCCTGCAAATGTTGATTTATTATCAATAAATGTTTGATTTTATACTTACATTATATACCTATATATCTAGGATTGTGTAAACGTTTCTTGTGCAGAAAGAGATCACAAGTGGGAAAAAATTAAGAGGCCCTCCCTAGAGCATCTGCTATTCATTGGCAGTTTCCACAAGTACTAACCACAGCTGACCTTATTTAGCTTTCAAGATCAGATGGGATCTGATGCTTTTAGGGTATATAAGCCTCAAGGTATTCGTTGTAATTAATTTATATATTACCTTTCTATAAGGTATTGTAATTTACTTAACTGGTTAACGAGTTAATTAGATAGCCTATGGTCGCTCTTTCACTCTTGCAGACTAATTGCAAGGTGACCTGCAATAAGAATCAAGCATTTAAAAGACAGTAACCAGAAGTTACGTAAATCTTCATGTGTCTTGCAGACAAAAATGAATAATTCCAACATTTTTCTCCTTGTTATGAACATTTCTACATTTCAAGACTTTTTCAAAATAATTAATTTCCAAAAAGACATATATTAAGGGAATTACTTATCTGACCCCAAGAGCTTGCAACCCAAATGCAACCCTGAAGCTCACAAGTGCTGCCCATCCACCACATAGTTATAAAGAAAGTCACTTTTGCACCTTCTTCAAAGAGATCACTCCATTGTCAGATAAATGAGACTGAGTTCAAAACTATCTTGACAGATTAGAGAGATGGGCCAAAACTAACAAAATGAAGTTCAACAGTGACAAATGCAAAATACTCCACTTAGGCAGAAAAAATGAAATGCAAAGATATAGAATGGGGGACGTGTGGCTCGAGAGCAGTACATCTGAAAAAGATCTTGGGGTCCTTGCGGACAACAAGTTAAAAATGAGCCAACAATGTGATGCGGCGGCAAAAAAAGCCAATGGGATTTTGGCCTGCATCAATAGGGGTATAGTGTCTAGGTCCAGGGAAGTCATGCTACCCCTCTATTCCACCTTGGTTAGACGACACCTGGAATATTGTGTCCAATTCTGGGCACCACAATTGAAGAGAGATATTGACAAGCTGGAATGTGTCCAGAAGAGGGCGACTAAAATGATCAAGGGTCTGAACAACAAGCCCTATGAGGAGTAGCTTAAAGAGCTGGGCATGTTTAGCCTGAAGAAAGGAAGGCTGAGAGGAGACATGATGAGGGCCATGTATAAGTATGTGAGAGGAAGTCATGGGAGGAGGGAGCAAGCTTGTTTTCTGCTGCCCTGGAGACTAGAATGAGGAACAATGGCTTCAAACTACAAGTAAGGAAATTCTACCTGAACATTAGGAAGAACTTCCTGACTGTGAAAGCTGTTCAGCAGTGGAACTCTCTGCCATGGAGTGTGGTGGAGGCTTCTTCTTTGGAAGCTTTTAAACAGAGGCTGGATGGCCACCTGTCAGGGGTGCTTTGAATGCAATTTTCCTGCTTCTTGGCAGGGGGTTGGACTGGATGGCCCATGAGGTCTCTTCCAACTCTATGATTCTATGAGCGTGTATGCATATCTTGAGTCACCCGAGAGCCTTGTGCCTGAGGTCTTCCCAGTTCAAATCTAAGACACTACTCCTTATGTCACAGCAGATGAGTAAGTGAAGAGAAAAATGTACTCCAAATCTCTGAGAAATAAAGGGATGGTCCATAATATAGCATTCATTCCCAATTTCTGGCACCCTGAACTTAGCAACAACAAATTTCCCAAGGCTTGCTTCCCCTAGTTCTTTGATTAGTCATCACTAGTGTGAATCTGTCTCTTGTATCATGTCTGTCTGCATGTTTGTAAATCCACAGCTATGCTATTGGTCATGAGAATATACAGTAGCAAAGAAATCAAAGCCATGTGTGAAAACATAAAATCTTGTGGCTTTTTTAAAATATAGAAAGACGCCTAATAAAATTAGCAGTCAGCAGCCTGTTCATAATTATTTTTATTGGGTATCTCCTAAAGAAGCCTGAAAGTCCAGCCTCACAGTCACCGGAAATATTGAAGCAATATTACTGTTTTGAAGAAAATGACAATTAGGCTTTTGTAAATGGTTTCCATTAGACTTTTGGGCACCTCGGTGTAGCTAAATCAAAGTCAATAGGCAATCAAATCAGTTGTGCTTAATGATGCCTCTTCCAAGTCACACAACAAGCAACAATGTCATCAGAATTAATATTTGGAGGAGGGAGGAGATAATTTTTCCCTATGGCTCTCTTGGCCTTTGGAACTCTGCTAGTTTCTCTTGGAGTAAGATATGCACAGCAGGAAGGGTAAGTGATGATCTGACTGGAATGTGGATTGCCTAAAAAGAGTTATAAAAAGAACATGACTCTTTTTATATAATCTTCAGTAATTCCTCAAGCTCTTCGGTGTCTTGTTTTCTTAATTCTGAGAAACACAAACAGGCCTTGCTAGAAAAGTAATTACATGGCTCAAATCTGCGATGAGAATCCTAGACAAACATGCAGAAACAGGGCCAACAGAACCAGGGATGGAGGAAACAAAAGTAGGGTTATTACTTCACATTGAATACCAAAAATCTTATCTTTATATATCATATCTGTGTATAAATTGTTACTGATATTATAGTTAGCACCACCGAGTGGAATTGTTTCAATGGCAATTTGGTTTTATGTCTTGGGCTTTTTATGTATTTTAATATGTTGTTGTAGATGTTTTAAATTGTATAGCATTGAATCTTGCTGTAAGCCGGTCTGAGTCCCTCTATGGAGGTGAGAAGGTCGGGGTACAAAAGTTTTAAATAAATAAATAAATAAATTTAGGTTTTGGCAATGGATGGTGAGGAAGAACTGCACTAGAGGGAAAGGACATCTAGGTGGTATGAGAACATGGACAAGAATAACCGTTTTATTGGGCATTTAGAAAAGTCAAATTCTATGAAATAAGAAAACACAAGGAGAGTTATTTTGGCATTGGCCAAAGTGTCAGCTGCAACAGATTGGTGGTCCTCGTTCTCCATGCTTCTCCAAGCAAAGAGATGCACAGCTGCAATTGCAGGAACATCTTTTGAATTTTAGCCTATGTAAACCTAATCAGTACAATGCAAAAGGAAGCCATTAATGGGCTGTGATGTTTTAAGGCAAGTGTGCGAAACTGGTCTTTCCGATGTTCTTGGACATAATCTATCATTCCTCACCACTGCCTATGACAGCTACAGCTGATAGGGGCTATAAGCCAAAAACATCTAGATGGCCACAATTGCCTATCTCAATTTTAGGGAATAGATTCTATTAGGTCAATGAAAGCACAAAAGTGGATGAGTCATTTTTCAACAGTTCATTTAATTGCACGCATATCTTCCCTAACACTTAAAGATGCTGAGTACTGTGTTCATAAATAGCTATATTAAATTGCAGCTTCACTCATTTTTATATCAATATGTTCAAGTTTGGTCTCAGGTGATTTGAGAGAGAGAGAGAGAGAGAGAGAGATACACAGTGTGTGTGTGTGTGTGTGTGTGTGTGTGTGTGTGTGTGTGTATATATATATATATATATATATATATATATGAGAAACTGAAATTTAATAGCTAGTGCCTTCATCCAAGATTAATAGTCTAAAGGTCAAAGAAGAGCACACATGTCAAGAAATTATTCCTGTCTTATAAATGTTTTGCTTAAACAGCAAATGTTTGTTTACTGGACTTCCCAGAAGAGGAAAAGGTGTCAGAACGCCTCATTCAGAATCTCCTGTTTATCACAATACTAGCATGCAAAAGTATTCAAAAACACACAGGCATTTCTTGGGTCTCATCCAGACACATAATGGCTTTTATTTGGCACGGAGGGACAGTCTATGTATTACATAGCTGCCATATATTGTTTCAATTTGTTATGAAGAACTTTTAAAAATAAACATAAAATGCATGGAGCAAACTCGCTGAAATAGAATAATTATGACTAGTGTAAGTACCACAATTTCAGGGATTTTTTTTACTTTAAATGGCTACATTTGGCTCCAGTTCGGTGATTTTTCATTCTACCACCCACCTCTGCACACCCACCGCATCTGTAAAATCCAACTCCAGCTACAACCCTGAAGCACTTTTCGAACACACACACCACCAATGTACCTACAAGCTGTAGAGTGAAAAATTATGTACTGGTTAAAGAAGTCTACCATCAATGGCTGCACATTATACTGCAGGCTTCAATCACAGACATTTTAAAATTAATTCTAATTAATTCATGTACAATACCCCTAGGCTCCACTTAGCATGCATGCCAAATATCTGGATCTCATGGTCTTGGAATTATGACTCTGATAGACTGTCAGACACACATTCTCTTTTATTACTAGACATCAGGGTGGGGAATTGTGCAACCCTCCAGATGTTATTAGACTTCATTTCCTAGCAGCTCTAGCTAAAACAGCCAATGGTGAGAAATGCAGAGAGGAATGTACAATTTCCACTTCAGCTGTGAATTATGCCCCCCTTCACACAACCAGTGTCCATGCAAGTCCAGCTGTGCCTACAAAGTATGGTCTGATGAAGAAATCTATCCTTCTTGTGGCAGGGAAGGGTCTTGTGCTAAGTGGCAGGAGACACAACTGGCATTGAGGGGAGAAAATGAGCACACATAAGCAATGGGGACATGGCTTGGGCTAATACAGGGGTTCTCTACCTGTGGCTCCCCAGGTGTTTTGGCCTACAACTCTCAGAAATTCCAGTCAGTTTACCAGCTGTTAGGATTTCTGGGAATTGTAGGCCAAAACATCTGGGGACCCACAGGTTGAGAACCACCGGGTTAATATAACATGCAGTCCCAACAGCATCTGGAGGACCACAGCTGTCCACCAACCTACTCAGCATATTCTAGAGTTATTAATAGAGATCCTAGAATTATTTCCAACAGACATATAGAATTGCTTTGCAGCTCCACTGTCTCATGTACATTAGAGCATAAAATGGTAGGAACATCACTGGATAAAAACCACTTAAACCTGAAATAGAAGCAGCAAGAAATGCTGCAGTGGGTCAGCTGCGAGGGCAAAGGAAAAATAATTTATGTCAACCTTCCAAATTATTATTAGAAAAAGTAGTGATGCTAGCAAGAAACACCTGGGAATTATTTGGCTCATTAGCAGAGATATCTTATTTAAACACCTGGGAAGAGAGACAAAAAATCACTAAGGAAAAACTGTAATTTTGTCAAATTGTCATGTTGTTTCATAACCGTGCTACTGCTGCATACTGCTGAGTTGAAGATTGCCTTCCCCTCAAGCTGGATGGTTAGAAAAAGACGTGCCTTCTTATTCAGAAGTCTTTTGACACACCCTTAACCTAAGCCTCCCTTCAGTGTTCCTCTACTTATTTAAAATACACCAGCCTTTATTTATAAATAAAAACTCGCCTGAGCCATTTACAAAGAGATGCCAATCTACTCTAAGCTCTCTTTGCCCTTTCCAGCAGAAAAACCAGTCATTTGCATGCACTGACTTCTTTCTCTAAAATTTCCCTTGACTTGAATCGTGCTGTTTTCAAGGTTATGTAAGTAGTTAACTACACAACATGAATAGGGCCAATACACAGGAGATTAGAAAGTGTGTGGAAATCCCAATGCAACCTTAGGTTGCAGGTAACTTTCTAGCACTTTATAGTCATTTCCTTCTAAAGGCAAGATGAGCTAGAAATACCTTACACTGGTTTGTAGAGTTGGCCTGTCTAACTCTAAACTGCATCTACGGAAGGGAAGACGCTTCCTAGGATTTGGACAGGCGGCTTTCCTAGTCCTAGTTGGATTGAACATAATATTTCTTGCATGCAATATATGTGCATTACTATTGATATACTAGTAAATCTATAGGATATCGGTCTCCTAAGGGTAATAGTGATTAATACTACCATCCATTCAGCAAGAGGAAAGCCCTGATGGCAAGTGGGGGAGGCATAACTCCCCATAACAGAACCTCTGACGAGCTTGGATAACAAAAAAAAAACCCCAATGTATTTTGGTATTTCAACAGACTAAAAGTGCCAAGAATGTCTGTTACTAAATGTAGGGAGAAAAGCCTAACCATACATCCTACCCTGGGCCTACAGCCAGTTTTCAGTAGCCTTGCTGGTGGATCAGAGCTAAGACAGAGGGGAGACAGCTCAGATTATCCTAGCAATAGACCCCACCAACTCAGCTTCAGCATGCTTTGAGAAAGTGTTCCCTCTATATATGACCAACAATCTACTGTGGGTAATAGACAATATAACTGGGTCAATAGGTAAAATTTAAGAATACCTCTCCAAACAGAATGCTAGTATTTCAAAAATGCCGTTTTTGAAGTTCCTTCAACACAGAAAGGAGCATCATCTTATATGTTGCAGAGTTTCCTCTGTAAATCCTGGTCATCTCTCATTATGTGGATCCTCTATCCCTGACTTACTTTTAAAACATACACCCACACACAAATGGCAGACTTTGCTTATTGCCTTGATCCCTATTCTGGGAGGAAGAGGCAATATAACTTGAATAAATACATGAAAAAGCATTGTTTAGATTATGTCATGATCAGTGCTGAAGACAATTATGAAGGGCCTCTCAGCCCAGCATCTGAGTGTGCCACAGAGTTGGAATAGCAAACTGATCCTGGAAATACTAGCTCTGTAGAGGTGATTTGGGAGCCTCAAGCAAACAAGGAGGATGAGTCAGAGCAGGATCAAGAACTCACAGTGGAAGAGCAGGAGTTGAGTATCACAGCTTGGCTGCAGTTGACAACTGAGGGCATTCGACTGAGAAGTTCTATTTGGTTGGTTCAGCAAAGAGCCAACAGGTGAGGGCACTTAGGAAAGTGCCATAAGGAGCTGAAGGCTGGACTGGTTCTGTGCCAGGAGCAACTTTTGTTGAAGTGCATAGCCAGAATCCCTGATAGTGGACTCTTGCCTTGAACCTTGGTTCTTGTTGGATTGATTATGCATGTCTTGAACCTTGACTCTTGCTGGATTTGACTATGCTTTGGAAGATGGTTGGGATTTGGCGATACTGCTTGGCTTGAACTCTGGACTGTACCCTGACTATTCCTGTGCTTTACCTCTGCTGAATTGATAAATGTACATGATCCTGGACTAACTGACATTGTGAATGGTTAGTAGCTGGTTTGGCAGGGATTCCTGTATAGGTTCTCGGAGATTGGAGAGCATTATTTATCAGATACAATTCCCACCACCACCACGAGGATTTTCTTTTACATATTAATCCTTTTGGAGACAAGTCTTCTAGATTTACATACTGTATAACACTTGTATTCTATTTCTTATGGCCTGATCTCTAGACTTACTAATAATATAATTCTTGACCTGGTTCCATCTTTCTTCAACTTCTTGCATTCTATTTTCATTACATTTTGTAACTGTTGTGTTTGTATATGTGATTGTCCTAAAAATTTTTATATATATATATATATATATATATATATTTCAAAAAAGTGCAATTTTTTTTCTTTTTCCTTCCCAATTATCATTAGGCCAGATTTTTGTTCCTTTGTTGGTGCCTCTTCCTGGATTTAACCACCTATCTTTTTTTTCCTCACTTCTGCTGACCTTTTGATCCAAACCCCCTTGCCTTAATAGCCTGACATCTTTCCTTTCTTGTCAGTATACATTTCCTGGGGGGGATATGAATATATTTATAGCCATGGACTTTGGCCAGGTTCTCTGCAAGATTGTTAACAAAAAGGCATTCTCAATTCCATATGTGGCCCCCATAACATACTGTTTTCAGAATCTGTCTGCCTTTGCAAAGACTGTGGTCTTTTGTGTTGGCAATCTCTGTTTCCTCCATCCCAATTACTCAATTTCCAGCTGCTGTTAAAAACAGCAACACTTCCCCTAAGAAGCAAAGCCAAAAACATCAAACTACTATTCCATCCTCCTCATCCCCACCATGGTTTACTCTTATTTTCGCCTTCCCAACACACACACTCCTTCTCTAATGTTTCCCCATCCCTAAACCAACTCAGAGAAAAAACATTAGAGCTATGTAACCCTAGGTCACATTTCACCCTGGTTTTAATTAGCAAGGGTTAAAAATGGAACAAGACTTAACTTTCCCATAGGAAATCTGTACTCTCTTCACCCACAGTCAGAAGGGGTCGTCTGACACTTTTTCTAAAGAAAAACAACATTTCCCATCCTGGCGCTGGCAGTCTTTGAAAAACTTCTACAATTCTCAGTCTTTCTGTCCAATACTAATAACTGTTTTAAATGCTACATCTATATCACAAGCACAATGGAATAAAGATTTTGTGGGCTGGAGTTTCGCGAAAAGGTTAGATGAAGCAGCTAGACGTAAAATGCTTTTATGTCATTTTAAGTTTATTTCTGAATTGCAAAAGAAGAAAAGAGCACTGTTGACATTTCCCTCCACACTATCTCTTAAGAACTATGGAAATAAAGTATAACTGCAGTGTAGAAGAATGCCTTCCAATAACTGTACTCATAGGACCTCACAGTCCTACAGCTATAAGTATTTGCAGTATAGCTGACTAGTTCATGTTGGACAGATAGACAGAGACATATAGATTCTATGGATATTGGATGCATGCCCACTCCACTCTGTAAACACCTCCAATTTACCATGCTCTAAATTTAAAGATTAAGTTCTGTGATAACTTAACATTAGGAAATGGCAGAACAGGAAATATTAAGGTCTTGGTGAATATGAGCTAGTGAGCCAAATGACAAGGTCTGCCATGTTTAGACCCTGGGAACACTAGAATATATTCCAAAGATAATGTGTACAGCAGCACTAGGATCTGGGACCTATAAGGCAGTAAGGGTGTGGGTTGACACACTCAAACATGTCATAGATATATAATGAGCTTCAGTGAAGCATGGCTCCATGAACTTCTTACTCCCTTCCTCACACTTGTGCAAGGGAAGGAGATAACCCAACCCAATCTTGCATAAAGTGAACATCCCCATTACAATTTGTAAGCCGCCTTGAGTCCCCTTTGGGGTTGAGAAAGGTGGGGTAGAAATGTAGTAAATAAATATCTGAATGCAGGACACTAGTTTATTCTGAGGATCTTCTTTGATGCAGCACCCAATATAGGGAACACCCTCCACTTAAACATCCGATTGGCAGCAAAACTGTTGCCATTCCAGTGCCAGGTAAAAACAGGGCTGCTTATTAAAGGTTTCTGGGCATAATTGCTGTCATCCAAATGTGCACATTTGAGAGATTTTAAATTTCTTGAAAGGCTTTCAGTTTGTACTATTTTTAGTATTAAATGGTTTAATATACTTTTGTTTAAACTGTTCCGATTGGCTTTATTGTATGTTACACAAAGATCCTCAAATATAAAGCTGGATATAAATATTTTCTGAGTCAGTGTGGTGTAGTGGTTTGAGTATTAGACTACAGCTCTGGAGACCTGATTTTGAATCCCCACTCAGCCATGGAAACTCATTAGGTGCCCTTGGGCACACCATATCCTTTTAGCTTAGAAGAGGTTCAATCCCCTCTGAACAAATCTTGCCAAGAAAACGTGCCATAAATCAGAAATGACTTGAAGACACATCACCACCACCACCACAATATTTCAACAACATTATACAATTAATTTACTTGAACCCAAGATTACATAATTGCTTCAGTTCGCAGGTGCTTTCTATGAGAATAAACTACAGATTTCCAAGTTCAGACTTCATCAATACTGAAAGTGAAGCTTGCAAGCTTCTTCCCTTACACGCGGAGAAGGAGGTGGTGGAGGGGAATACAGAAGAGATTGGAAGGGAAATTACAGTATAACCCCTGTATCCATGGAGGACGTGTTCCTGAACTTATCATGGAAATAGGAAAGTGTGGGTAATAGTAATCTAATAATTTGCTAGGTCCTATAACAAAGCTCTGTGGTAACTTCCAACAAAGCATACAATAGAATCGCATGGAAGAACTAGAAAATTCATAGAGAGGTCATATTTTGTCACATGTGGGAAGGTGAAACTGTGGGAACTGGTATCGTAGGCACAGGGGTCATAATGTATGTGAGCTTAAGGCTCACCACAGCTGACTCTCAGAATATTTAGCCACTGTTTATGTCTGAACCAGAGTGATATACTGCAAGTTTGTTTCCATTAGGTGAGATAGATCGTTATTACTATGGCAGATGGTTCAACCAAAATATCAGTCAGTAGACAGTTGCTTGAAAAAGGGAGGTGAGGGATGAGGAAGGCTGGAGCCCTGTTGGCATTTTACCCCTGCACAACTATGTCAGCAGAGGCAGTGATCTGAGGACAGAAAAAGACACAGACACAGTGACTGTGAAGGAACCCGAGAGAAATTGACTACTCGAAGCTGGCAGGTACCACAGCGAAAGTTGTGACAACATCTAGTGCAGAACATCAACTGAATTTTGGCCAAAATTCATATTGGGCATAAGTAAAAATTAAATTGCCACATATTGGTATTACCCTTCTACAAAGCAGCACTTCGAATACTGTCTATAGTTCACTGTACTTGGAGGGGGGGGGGGAGAGAAGAAATACAATAAGCTCAAGTGTAAAGATATATCAGTACATACTAAAATCATGCAATTGCATATCCTATTTCTAAGTATGGTGGTGAGATCTGGACAAGGAAGAAAGCTGATTGAGAGAGAATAATCTAACTTGAAATGCTGGAGAGAGTTTCTATGGATACCATGCACAGCCAAGAATAACTCTGTTGAGGTTACTGCACTTTAACCAGAAAATGACATGACCCATTAGAAAAGACAATAATAGAAGACAGTAGGAAGAGAGAGTGACTCCACTACAAATGGATAGACTCAATCAGGAAAACCATGGTCCTGTATCTCCAAGATCTGAGTAGGGCCTGTAATGACAGGATGACTTGAAGATCTCTTATTCAAGAGGTTGCCATAAGTCAAAGTCAAATTGATGGCAGTTAACAACTTCCACAACTAGAAGAGATCTCTACAGATACCACAGGCCACCACAAGGACAAGCAAATGGATCTAAGAGCAAATCAAGCCTGAATTCTCAGTAGAAGCCAAAAAAGACTTCACTGAGGCTCCTCTGAACATATAATGTGATGACATGACTCACTGGGAAAGATTATAATACTAAGGGAAGTGGAAAGCAGTAAGAAAGAAGATCACATTACAGATGTATTGATTGAATAAAGGAAGTCACAACCTTAAATTTGCAAGACCAGTGTGGGACAGCTGATGGCCAGGGTTCTTGAGAGGTCTCTCACTGATAGGGTCACCATAGTCAAAATAGTACATAACAAATCACTTACTAAAGGACCTGAGCTTAGGGGTGACATAGCACTTCCACCTGCTCATAGGTTTCCCAAAAGCATTTGATTGGCCACTTTATAAACAGAACACTGAACTAAGTTGACATTTAGTCCCATCCAACAGTGCATGTTTTTACAACACTGCACTGAGCACAAGATAGCCAGATTGTAGGCAAAGCTGTTCTGTCTATATATTGTGTTCATTTATAGGTGCATTGGTGTATTTTCCCTCATGGGTACTATGATTATACTAAAACACTGATGGTTTTTCAGAAATACTCTTAAATATCCTCCTGTCAAAAGACACCGCTTCTAGTATTTGAAGGTTTAATCAATGTCCTTTAATATGATAATACCCAAACAAAGCCAGTGATATTCTTAATTTTAAATTGCCTCTTCCTTGAATTGCTCAGAAGATTTTTAATTGTCAGGAGAAGACTGTGATTTGGATAAATCAAAGAAAAGAAAGAAAGGCACGGATCCCAAGGGGGGGAAACTCCCTATCAGTTTATTCTAATTGAAAAATGAACTTTTTTTGCAAGATGCGTGGAGAACAAGGAACACGAAGGAGAAGGACTACACTTACTATTCAGCCCGTCATCTGGGTTGGTCCCGTATCGACATGATTTGGGTAACCAAGTCCCTATTACCGAAGATAAGAAACATCAAAATTCTACCTAGGCAAAACACTGACCACTGCCCTCTGGCAATGGAGTTCCACGGGGAAACGAGGGAAAGAAGATGGAAGCTGAATAGTAATTTGCTGTATTCTGAGGCCGATATAGAGTTAAATAAGAGGCTCATCAAAGAATATTTTGAGACAAACAACAACGGAGAAGTCAGCAAAGAAACAATATGGGAGGCTAGTAAGGCCGTGATGAGGGGCTTTTTTATTCAACAGGGAGCACTAAAAAACAAAAAAAAGATGGGAAAGGTATCATAAACTGAAAAGAGAGCTAGAAGATAAAGAAAAATTATTGAAGCTTAACCCCGGGAGGAACAAGCTACGGTGGGAGATGGATCTTATTAGGCAAGAACTTAACGAATCGCAAATTTCACAAATGGCCAGAAATTTAAGATATTTGAAACTGAATTACTTTGCGGAAGTTAATAAACCGGGCAGATTTCTTTCGAGAAAATTACAAAAAAGAAAGCAATCCCAATATATATCCTCCCTGACTAACAAAGGCAAGCAGACATTCTCTGAAGAGGAAATAATCAAACACTTTGAAACATATTACAGAAAACTCTATGAAAAGGATAATATACGATCAGAGGATGTTGTCTCTTATATAACTAAATTAAAATTGGAGAAAATCACCAACGACCAGAGAGCCTTATTAAACAAACTGGTAGATGAGGAAGAGATAAGGGAGGCTATTAAAAAGCTCCCCTTAAACAAAGCCCCCGGCCCCGATGGGCTAACTGCAATCTATTATAAAGCATTGCTTGAGGAAGTAAGTCCCTTCCTCAAGGAGGTAATAAACAATGTACTGGAGAAAGGATCAATGCCGGACTCTTGGCGCGAAGCTAATATAGTGTTGATTCATAAAGCAAAATCGGATCCGGGGTGTGTGGAAAATTATCGGCCAATATCGTTGCTCAATAATGATTACAAAATTTTTACATCAATTATGGCCAACAGACTTAAGAATCTACTGAACAACACTATACAGGAAGACCAAGCGGGTTTTTTGCCAAATAGGCTATTGAGAGACAACGTGAGAACGGTTCTTAATGCAATAGAGTACTATGATGTTAACATCCAAACCGAAGTGGGCTTTCTCTTCCTCGACGCCGAGAAGGCTTTTGATAATGCAAATTGGGAATTTCTAAAGGAAACCCTTAGAGAAAAAGATATGGGCTATGAATTTCAGAATGCGATCTCAGCCATCTGTGCAAACCAAACTGCAAAAATTATAGTTAATGGTAAATCCTCGGATATCGTGCAAATCCAGAAGGGGACGAGGCAGGGGTGTCCCATCTCCCCATTACTTTTTATTTTTACTCTTGAGCTTCTATTGCAGGACATTCGAATGGATAAATCATTGAAGGGCCTTAGGATCCATGGGGAAGAATATAAACTGAAGGCATTTGCGGACGATATAGTTTGCATTATGGAAAATCCTCTAGAGACAGCAAGTGAATGGATTAGAAAAATTAATTTGTTTGGGGCGGTAGCCGGTTTTAAAATCAATTACAAGAAAACTAAAATTCTTACTAAAAATATGAAAAAAGATAAGAAGAACAGGTTACAGGAACTTTTAAATATCCAAGTGACTAATAAAGTCAGATATTTGGGAATCAATATCACGGCGCAAAATAATCAATTAATGAAGAATAATTATGACATAACATGGAGGGAAATAAGTAAGAAACTTGAGGTCTGGAGACATCTGAACCTACCGTATTTTTCGCACCATAAGGCGCACCGGATGATAAGACGCACCTAGATTTTAGAAGAAGAAAATTGGAAAAAAATATTTTGGGCCAAAAAGTGCTTCAGCGCGGGGCCCACTTTTGGCCCAAAATATTTTTTCCAATTTTCTTCTGGAAGGGTGGACCCTCCTCGGCGCCCTCCGCCATCCCTAAGCCTTTCCCTTGGCCGCCTCCTCCTCGGTCCCGCCTCCCCTCCGCCTCCTCTGCCTCCGTCCGCCCGCCGCCTGCCCCCGCCGCATACGCCGCTTTTGCCTTCCGCCGCTCGCCGCCGCCGCCGCCAGCTTTCGCTGCTTTCCGCCGCTTGCGCCGCCGCTATCGCCGCTTTCGCCGCCTCCGCCGCCTCCCTGCGCCGCCGCCGCGCATGCGCAGTAGGTCCCAAAGCGCATCTGGCGCGTCTGACATCTGACGCTGGCGCGCTGACGCAGGCACGCCTGGCGCACCTGCGTCAGACGTCAGACACGCCAGATGCGCTTGGGACCTACTGCGCATGCACGGCGGCGGCGAGGGAGGCGGCGGTAAGTGGCGGAGGCGGCGGAGAGCGGCGGAAAGCGGCGGTAAGCGGAGGCGGAAAGCAGCGGTAAGTGGCGGAGGCGGCGGAAAGCGGCGGAAAGCGGCGGAGGTGGGGGGCGGGTGGCGGCGTGTGGCGGAGGCAGAGAGGCGGAGGAGGAGGCGGGACCGAGGAGGAGGCGGCCAAGGGAAAGGCTTTCTATCGCCTCCCCTTTCGCTCCATAAGACGCAGCTGATTTTTCCTCCTACTTTGGGAGGAAAAACTGCGTCTCATGGTGCGAAAAATACGGTAAGTCTTATGGCGAAAATTGCTGCAATTAAGATGGACATTCTTCCTAGAATGGTTTTTTGTTCCAGACGATCCCAATATTACGGACAAACTAATGTTTCAACACTTGGAGGAAAGACATTTTGAAATTTATATGGTCCGGTAAAAAAGCCAGGATCAGTTATAAAAATCTAACTGACAGATATGAGCGGGGAGGCTTATCTCTCCCCAACTTGCAGCTTTATTACAAGGCTGCAGCCCTCTCTTGGGTGAAGGACTGGGCAAAATTAAAGAAAAGAAGGCTTCTGAACTTGGAGGGGTACGATGCCAGAAGGGGCTGGCACTCGTACCTGTGGTACGGGAAGGCTAAAGTAGAGGGTAACTTTACTAATCATTTCATTCGAGTGGCACTCTTAAAGGTCTGGAGTAAATATAAAAGTCGATTTTATCAAGCCACCCCATTGTGGGTTTCCCCAATAGAAGCACAGTATAAAAGAAGGCTTCCAGACACGGATTGGTACACATACAAGAATTTGCTAGAAAAAGCTGGTGGAGAATGGACGTTGAAGACGCAAGAAAAACTGAGGTTATCTGGACTAGCTCTGTCATGGTTTCAATACGCCCAAGTGAAGGATTATTACAGAATAGACTCGAAAAGTAAATTTTCCCAGCTGGATAGTATTTGGGATTTAGTAATAAAGAAGGAAAAAAACAGATAAGAATATTATACAATAAATTACTAGAGTGGGATACCGAAATAGAGGCGGTGAAAGCCAATATGACTAGCTGGGCGCAGGACTTCGAGCATTCCATTCTCTTAAGCGAATGGGAGGAGGTCTGGAAAAAAACTAAAGAATACGCTGGAGCAACACCGATAGCCGAAAATTGGTATAAAACATTCTATAGATGGCACCTTACTCCCCAAAAGCTTGCAAAGTATTACAAAGAGGCCAATAGTAAATGCTGGAAGTGCAAGACCAAGCTGGGGACACTACTGCACTGCTGGTGGTCATGCCCCATGACCAAAAAGTTTTGGAAAACTATCCATTTTCACGTACAAAAGATGTTGGCGATGGAGGTAGAGCTAGCTCCGGAAACATTTTTGCTCAACCTAACAAAGAGTAATTTAGATAGAAAGAAAGATAAGATTTTTCGTTTCATCACGGCAGCAGCAAGGGTCGTGGTGGCAAGGAGGTGGAAACAGGAGAAGCCCCCAACGACGGCAGAGTGAGCCACCAAACTAGTAGAGTATATAGACATGGATGAATTAAAAGGAGCTGTGAACAATACAAATAATAAAAACAAGACGGACTGGCAACCCATTAAGAGCTACCTGAGGTTAGAGAAATTGTAGGAATCTGAGGACACTGTAAATCAGCGGTGAAAGAATTACCATCATAAAGATTAAAAAGAAAAAACCATCAAATATGCATGGATTCCCAATCACCCTGACTGGAAGCAATGTATTTCCTTTCATTCTATCTGCACTCTCTTTCTATCCTCCTTCCCAACCCTATCCCTTCCTTCTCTTCCAGTTCCTCCCCCCTCCCATCACTCCTAATTTCTCTATTCGGGCACAACTCTTTTTTTTACACCCCCCCCCCCCCTTTCTTGTTTGCATTCTTTTTTTTTATGATGTATGAAAAATCCAATAAAAACTATTAATTTTTTTTTAAAAAGGAGAAGACACTTTTTGTGGCATGCTGCTGCCTTAGAATGGCAAGATGTCACAGCTGCTTACTTACTATAGCAAATGTGTACTTACTACACATTTGCTGGGTTATAAGGAAAGGGCTTTCATGAATGTGGAAACAATGTAAATTTTTTAATCCACATGTTTGTTTGTTTTTAACTGGGAAAACACTCCCTAGAAATCTCAAGGTCCTCCAACAACACTGTATGGTCAACTTCAAATCAAATCTGGAAAAAGTCAAAGCCACAAAAGTTGAAGGACAACCATTGCACACATTTTAAACTTTGAGAATCAATAGATGTATGAGGTAGCAATAGCCTTCATCCATGTACAGTGGGGGAGGGGAGCATTTAGTCAGATCCCAATTGTACAAATTCTCCCACTTAAAAAGATGAGATGCCTGTAATTGACATCATAGGTAGACTTCAACTATGAGAAACAACACGAGAAACCACATCCAGAAAATAACATTGTCTGATTTTTAACTAATTTATTTGCAAATTATGGTATTTGGTCACCTACAAACAAGCAAGATTTCTGGATCTCAGACCTGTAACTTATTCTGTAAACGGCTCCTCTGTCCTCCACTCATTACCTGTAATGGCACCTATTTGAACTTGTTATCAGTATACACCTGGCCACAACCTCAAACAGTCACACTCCAAACTCCACTATGGTGAAGGCCAAAGAGCTGTCAAAGGACACCAGAAACAAAATTGTCGCCCTCCACCAGACTGGGAAGACTGAATCTGCAATAGGTAGGCAGCTTGGTGTGAAGAAATCAACTGTGGAAGCAATAATTAGAAAATGGAAGAGATACAAGACCACTGATAATCTCCCTCGATCTGGGGCTCCACGCAAGATTTCACCCTGTGGGGTCAAAATGATCACAAGAACGGTGTGCAAAAATCCCAGAACCACACAGGGAACCTAGTGAATGACCTGCAGAGAGCTGGGACCAACGTAACAAAGGCTACGATCAGTAATACACTACGCTGCCAGGGATTCAGATCCTGCAGTGCCAGACCTGTCCCCCTGCTTAAGCCAGTACATGTCCGGGGCCAACTGAAGAGAGCATTTGGATGATTCAGAAGAGTATTGGGAGAATGTCATATGGTCAGATGAAACCAAAGTAGAACTGTTTGGCAGAAATGCAACTCGTCGTGTTTGTAGGAGAAAGAATGCTGAGTTGCATCCAAAGAACACCATACCTACTGTGAAGCATGGGGGTGGCAACATCATGCTTTGGGGCTGTTTCACTGCAAAGAGACCAGGGTAACTGATCTGTATACATGAAAGAATGAATGGGGCCATGTATCGTGAGATTTTCAGTGCAAACCTCCTTCCATCAGCAAGTGCACTGAAGATGAATCATGGCTGGGTCTTTCAGGATGACAATGATCCTAAGCACACCACTAGGGCAACGAAGGAGTGGCTTTGTAAGAAGCATTTCAAGGTCCTGGAGTGGCCTAGCCAGTCTCCAGATCTCAACCCTATAGAAAATACTTGGAGGGAGTTGAAAGTCCCTGTTGTCCAGCGACAGCCCCAAAACATCACTGCTCTTGTGGAGATCTGCATGGAGGAATGGGCCAACATACCAGCAGCAGTGTGTGTCAACCTTGTGAGAACTTACAAAAAACATTTGACCTCTGTCATTGCCAATAAAGGATATATAACAAAGTACTGAGATGAACATTTGTTATGGACCAAATACTTATTTTCCACCATAACTTGCAAATAAATTCGTTAAAAATCAGACAATATGATTTTCTGGATGTGTTTTTTCATGTTGTCTCTCATAGTTGAGGTCTACCTATGATGTCAAATACAGGCTTCTCTCGTCTTTTTAAGTGGGAGAACTTGTACAATTGGTATCTGACTAAATACTTTTCCCCCCACTGTATGTAACCACATAAAATGTTCACATAGAGTTTCACAAGAACTGCACAATGAATACTGTGTGGTGTAAACATCAAGGTTGTTGCATTTTTTAAATGTAACTTCAACCAGATGCTGTTTCTTCATCATCTGTTACCTTGCAGCATATTTTAAAATACAGGCATAACTCAGTTCCTGAGAATGACTTCTTTAACATAGACTTTAATGGCAAAGGCAAAGATGACATGGCAATACTAAAGATAATTTTCTACCCCACGAAAAGAACGTTTCTGCAAACTCTTTATTCAAAATTAATAAGCACACATGAAATGTAACAACTAGATCAAGTAAGCTTTATATAAGTAAACAAAAACACTTTCGACTATCTAGAGATAACCTGAAATTTTCCTCCAACATGTAATCAGAGACAAATCTTTTCTTTCACGACTTTTCTTATAACTGCATTTTGGCCAAACTTACAGATCTATGATCTTTGTTAACAACCAAGGAAGGAGGGGTTAGAAAGACAGGCTTATCTTTTCTGCCCCTTTTGCATTTTGTATCTGCTTAGTAAGAGATTTTGGTGGGAGCCCTTGTTTACCTTACCTGTTGTATGTAGGCATATACAGCTACAACAGGATTGGCTGGATTAAAACTGATTTCTCTGTCCAACCTTCATTGTATTATTTACTTCGGACATGCTGCCTCAATCTGACAATCCTTCAACATGCTTCCAATGTCAATACTACTAAAAGCTTTCCTGCTAGAAGCAAATAAGGAAAATGAGTGCTTGGACAGTCATAAAAAGACTCCGTAAAAAGGAGTAGGGTGTCAGTAGCTTTGTAAACTGAGACATCTTTGTATAACTATCATGAAAATGATCAATAGGGTATTTCCTTGTTTGGTCAACTTCAGGAACAAAGAAAAGCCCCCAGTTCATTCTTCAATTTATGCTAGGATAACATCTCTTCACAACCACAGTACAATGCTTCGTCTCCTCTGAAACCTTGTGTAATTATTCATTTGTCATCTGGCTAATTATAGAAGTTGTTTCATGTCCCATCCAGCCCAGGGCAACTCATTAGCATTATGATTTCTACCCAGAGTTGTTTCTTTTTGGATTAAAACGTAGGTGGCTGAACAAAAAGCAAAAAAGCATTGTGGAAAGGTTTTAATTTTCCCACTCACACCCACATGCTGCTCGCTACAATCAAGAGCCATTAGCTATGGTAGAGTGCTATGAAGCCCAGGTCCAGGGGTGCTTTTGTTTATTCAGTTCTGCCATGAAGAGGAGTACTTTCAAGGGAGGCAGGAAAGCCAAGGCCAGGAAAAAGCAACACAAACAAAGCAGCCACCTATGAGGAACGAGGGAAGCCATGTGCCTCATCTAAGTGTGTGCCCCCCTTCCAATGTCTTCAAAAATGTGGAGCAATATCATATTCATATACAGTATATATGCAGTCCCCAAGTTGCAAACAAGATAGGCTCTGTAAGTTTGTTCTTAAGTCAAATTTGTATGTAAGTTGGAACAGGTACATTTTAAAGTGTAACTCCACACACACACACACACACACACACACAGCATGATGAAAGGTATTTCATACACTGTTAAGCCAATCTACTTCTTCATTCCAGTTTACAAGACCCTCTGCATAAAACATCTGCCTTTTGCAGAAAAACATAAGAAAAACCGGGGCGGAGGGGTGGTTCCAGAGGAAATTCTGTCTCCCATAGAAAGCATCTGGGATGCATACAAGAGGCCTACAAGCAGGCAATAAGGGCAGTATTATTCACTCACAACTATTTAATTTCCTGTAATTCAAAGACAAAACAGAAAAAGGCGAATGGGAAGAGCAGGAGTTCAACACCCCTTCTTCAATAAGCCAGTTCTAAGTTAACATGAATAAAATTATCTGCCTTGACACAGTGGCAGTTCGGGTGGTAAGGTTATTAAATTACAATAATGTCTCTAAATGCAAACCTGCAGTGGTATGCTCATCTCATTAAGTCTGTTTTCACTGATGTCGGACATTTCTATTTGTATTATTCATCTGAAGGATTACACCAAAGTATTGGATACAAGTCTAAAACAAAGAGGTAATTGAAAAATCTGGAATAATGGGCCCCTAGCTATAAGGAACATAGCTATGTATAGAGGTTGCTGGAAACAAGCTGCAACCCCCCTCCCCCCCCTTTCAAACCAGGTGAAGTTCTTTATTCAGCATCATAGACCAGTGGATGCAGCTGAGCTTGGGGGCAACATGCAGGGCTCAATACAAGTCAAGGGCTCAGTATCATTTCTTCATTTGTTTTAATAGTTGCAGAAATGTTCTAAGGAAGGTGACTAATGCAGAACCCTTCATCATTTCAACAGAATTGACCATATGCAAATAATGTTTGGACTATGTAGGGTACACTACATTTGGGCATAAAAAGCACTGAGAATCTGCCTCTCAGTTCTTGAGCTTCCTGAATCATGAAGAGCCTTTGCTAAATGTGATATTTATCAGATGAAAAACTAATGAAGCTTAAATAGCTGTAAATGTCATGAAGCTGAACAGCAGCCTTGACAAGCATAAAAGGAAACCCACGGCTTAGTAAAAAGGCTCACACAATCTATGCAGTGCTACCTCCCCCAGCCTCTCCTTCTAGGGCTTAATTCAATACTAATTCCAGTCCAGCTCAAGGAGCACTGCCTATCTGATGAACAGCTATATAATCATACACCAAGTGGAAAGAAACTACTGCAGCACCAATCCTCATCCTATCAACAGACAGGGCTGCCTCCAGGGCTAGACAGATATCTGCATTCATGTACCAATCTTTAGATGAACAACTGAGTTATATTGGGAAGTCAAAGGAGTTGCTAAACTACCAGTAACAAATTAAAAGAACCATATGGCAAAAGAGGGAAGAGCCTTGGAGTCAGTCTTGAGATATTTTTCTCCTAAGGTATTCAATGTAATCCATCCAAAAACTTCAAATGTGGCACAATACATGATATTCTGTGTCCACATTAGCAGGATAGTCAATGACAGAGCTCAGGGGCTAACAAAGCCAATAACAACAGTACCCACGAGGGGTTCAATGTAATAAATCACCAGATTAAATGTATATCAAAGATTCTGTATTCAATATCAGATTATTGTTCATCACAGATGGATGGTATAATTCAATAAAGAGTGTGTATAACACACAAATCAAAAGTCCCACGCAGGGGTTAATGCTTTCAATGGTTCAAAGTATATCCCACGTAGGGGTTAATGCAAAATCAACATATATCAATAGTTTGTATATAGCATTCACATGAAATTATAAGTCTTTAAGGTATACTCATCCCGTGGGGGACGGTCAGGACGCAGAGGAGTAAATTAGTCCCTCTTGGTGGATCAATCAGGCCGACGGAGTCGCCATGCGTATTGAGAGGCCCAGAAGTCCGTTTCACCGGTAATCCAGTTTTGTCAAGGCTAATCAATAAGCGTCCAGTATCTGCGAGATAATTATAAACATAAACCTCAGGTACAATACCCCAATATATCATCATATAACCAAAGGCAGAATAACAGGGATACATACCAAATCCAATAGACAAATGTAATATAACCCAGGCACAATAGCCGATCACGGGTGACCCAAAGGTAAACAGTAAAAGTGCTAGGAGGGGTATATATTGAAGATCAGGGGGTTAAGCCAATGAACTGAGGGGGATTACGTCATTCAACCCGTTGGGCCATTCAGTGTCAGGAGGAGTGTCCATTTAATTTCAGCTGATCTTAACAAATCATTAGTATGTTGGTGAGGACATGGTTTTATTTGCTGTAAGATCATGAGTTTTAAAGAGGAAGCATCATGTTTCTTGTCCTTGCAGTGTTTATAAAATGCTGAATCCTCAGAAGCTCTATGGATCTTGCTTCTATGTTCAATAAAACGGGTCCGTACCTCCCTCGAAGTCATCCCCCATAAACTAATGAGCAGCCACAAGAGATCCCATAAATGACGGATTTAGAAGCACAGGTCCCATAATCCCTGATCTTGAATGTTCTGTTTTTAGCCATGCTATAAATTTCTTTATCCTGGGACACATTAGCACATACAGAGCAGTGGGAGCATGGTTTCATGCCTGGACTCATGATGCTCCTGATGGGTGGTCTATGTCCATGAGAGTGTACCAGCCCAATTCTTAGACTACTATCTGCAACCCATAGTGTGGAAGACACCAGCTTTTCTCAGGGACACCACCCATTTCATTTCTAAAATAGAGAACTTTACCTTAGAACCTGGAGATTATTTAGTTACCCTTGATGTGGTCTCCCTATACATAGCTCAAAAGCGCACCCGCAACATGAAAGACTTTCTGGTACACTCTCATGGACATAGACCACCCATCAGGAGCATCATGAGTCCAGGCATGAAACCATGCTCCCACTGCTCTGTATGTGCTAATGTGTCCCAGGATAAAGAAATTTATAGCATGGCTAAAAACAGAACATTCAAGATCAGGGATTATGGGACCTGTGCTTCTAAATCCGTCATTTACGGGATCTCTTGTGGCTGCTCATTAGTTTATGTGGGGATGACTTCGAGGGAGGTACGGACCCGTTTTATTGAACATAGAAGCAAGATCCATAGAGCTTCTGAGGATTCAGCATTTTATAAACACTGCAAGGACAAGAAACATGATGCTTCCTCTTTAAAACTCATGATCTTACAGCAAATAAAACCATGTCCTCACCAACATACTAATGATTTGTTAAGATCAGCTGAAATTAAATGGACACTCCTCCTTGACACTGAATGGCCCAACGGGTTGAATGACGTAATCCCCTCAGTTCATTGGCTTAACCCCTGATCTTCAATATATACCCCTCCTAGCACTTTTACTGTTTACCTTTGGGTCACCGTGATCGGCTATTGTGCCTGGGTTATATTACATTTGTCTATTGGATTTGGTATGTATCCCTGTTATTCTGCCTTTGGTTATATGATGATATATTGGGGTATTGTACCTGAGGTTTATGTTTATAATTATCTCGCAGATACTGGACGCTTATTGATTAGCCTTGACAAAACTGGATTACCGGTGAAACGGACTTCTGGGCCTCTCAATACGCATGGCGACTCCGTCGGCCTGATTGATCCACCAAGAGGGGACTAATTTACTCCTCTGCGTCCTGACCGTCCCCACGGGGGATGAGTATACCTTAAAGACTTATAATTTCATGTGAATGCTATATACAAACTATTGATATATGTTGATTTTGCATTAACCCCCACGTGGGATATACTTTTGAACCATTGAAAGCATTAACCCCTGCGTGGGACTTTTGATTTGTGTGTTATACACACTCTTTATTGAATTATACCATCCATCTGTGATGAACAATAATCTGATATTGAATACAGAATCTTTGATATACATTTAATCTGGTGATTTATTACATTGAACCCCTCGTGGGTACTGTTGTTATTCACATTAGCAGGATAAACATATCTATGTCCACTTCTGGGCAATGCTTCCCAAATCTGGTTCTCCAGATGTTGAACTGCAACAATCAGAATCATTGACCATTGCTTGAGATCAGTGGGGCCTTCTGTGAGGTGATGACCAACACCTAAGAACCCAGGTTTAGTAAGCATTGCTCCTAGGTTTGGCTATGGCTTCCCAGCCAACATGGAGATTACTTGGAAATGCTGTCCTCTGTCGATCAATGGTGATGCCATGCATGGTGTGATGTGAACAAACAGTGTGCGGAGAAATGTGCTTCAGTGCAGAACTTTTAAAACTAATTGGCAGTTAACATTAGAAACATTTGACCCTATTGGTCACCATCACTGCAAATAATATCTAGAGTACACAAGGAGAAATGATAACACCTGATAATTCTATGAATTTATTTAGGAATTGACAGCATCGCATTCTTATCAGTGAATATTGCAGGGAGTTCAGACCAGTGCCAGTGGGAAGGTGAATGCTTACAAAATTTAAGTCCAAAATTGAAGGAAGTGTTGCATGGTGCAAAATCCTGTTTCCAAAACAAGTTTAGGGTCTTGGGAAGTTCATTAACAATTTGCGCAGGGGTCGGGAACCTTTTTGACTCAGAGAGCCATGAAAGCAAAATATTTGGAAATTTATTTCAGTGAGAGCCATATAATATATATCAGGGCTTTCCAACTTCTACCGGACCGGGGGCCTGAGTTCCAGTCAATGATCACCTGGGGGGCCTTAGGGTCTGCCTCTGCTCCGGCTCAGCCCCCTCCCTCCCCTGGCTCCGCCCCTCCCCACCCCCTTCCCTCCCCCGGCTCCGCCAAAAAGGAAGAGGCAGAAGCCCCACAAGGAGGAGGCCGCTGCGCAGGCTGCCTCCTCCTTTTGTAGTATTAACATAACTCAAAAACCACTGGACAAATTGCTGCCAAATTTGGCCACAAAACATACTAATACTAACCCAAGGAGGGACCATCAGTCAAAAAATTGCTTTTCTCATTTGGGAGTTGTAGTTGCTGGGATTTATAGTTACCACACAAAGAGCATCCTGAACTCCACCAATTATGGAATGGAATCAAATTTCCCACACAAAACTCCCATAACCAAGAGAAAATACTACAAGAGTTTGATGGGTATTGAGTTTTGGAGTTGTAGTTCACCCATATCCAGAGAGCACTGTGGACTCAAACAATGTTGGATCAGGACCAAACTTGGCATGAATACTCAATATGCCCAAATGTGAACACAGATGGAGTTTGGGGAAAATAGACCTTGACATTCTGGGATTTATAGTTAAAACACAATCGAAGAGCATCCTGAACTCTTGCAACAATGGAATTGAACCAAACTCTCTGGCATATTGAATTCTCATTACCAACAGAAAGTACTGAAAGGGTTTGCTTGGAAATTGACCTTGAGTTTGGAAGTTGTAGTTCACCTCCATCCAGAGAGCACTGTGGACTCAAAAAAGGATGGATCTGGACCAAACTTGGCATGAATACTCAAATGGGAACACTGGTGGATTTGGGGGAAAATAGACCTTGACATTTGGGAGTCGTAGTTGCTGGGATTGGTGGTTCACCTACAATCAAAGAGCATTCTAAACCCCACCAATGATGGAATTAACAATCTTGGCACAAAGAACTCCCATGACCAACAGAAAATACTGGAAGGCTTTGGTGGGCATTGACCTTGAGTTTGGAAGTTGTAGTTCACCTTCCATCCAGAGAGCACTGTGGACTCAAACAATGATGGATCTGGACAGGAGAAGGAAGGAAGGAGTGGAAGAGAAGGATGGAAGGGAATGGAGGGAGGAAAGGGAGGAGGGAAAGTGAGAAGGAAGAAAAGATAAAAGGGTGGCAGGAAAGGAAGAAAGGAAGGTAAAAGAGGGGCAAGGAGGGGGGAGAACAGTTGAAAAGGAAGGACGAAAGGGTGGGTGGATGGGTGGGTGGGTGGAAGGAAAGAAGGTGAAAGAGAGGGACGGAGGAAAGAAGGAAGAGTGGAAGGAAAGGGAGGGGGGAGTAGAAAGAGAGAGAGAGGGAAGCAGGGGGGGGAGAAGGCCGGCAGATGGAGGCGAGTGTGCTGAGGGCCTGAGCGCCTCTGAGCGCACGTAGCAGCAGGAGGAGGAAGCGAGAGAGAGGAGAAAGAGAGAGAGGGATGGGGCAGGGAAGGAAGAAGGATGAAAGGGTGGAATGGAAGGAGGGAGGGAGAAGAAATGTTGTTCACCATAATGCTGAATGCTTCCTTGCAATAACTCCTCCCTGGGAAGGGAGGGAGGATGACAAGGAGGAAGGAGCTCTGCCGAGCCACATGGAGCGCCCATGCGGCCGGGTCGCTCTTCCTGTTTGCTGCCAAGGGGGCGGGGCCCGAGAGACGTCACTCCCTCCCATTGGCCCCCTCCCTCAGGAGAAGAGGAGGCGGCCAATAGAAAGCCAAGGGGGCGGGACCAAAAATAATAATCAATAATAATAATATTTTTAATCAAAAAAGTATTTTAAAAATATTTTTGAAATATATTATTTATTGCAGGAGGGTAAGGGGCCGTAGCCAAGGGGCTTGGGGGCCGTGTGCGGCCCCCGGGCCGCCTATTGGACAGCCCTGATATATATAATATATTTTAAGACTGAATTCAACTAAATGTCAGTATATACGTACATACTATGAGAAAAGGATTCCCCCGGCAAAATGATGGGACACTTCAGACCTGGCTCTGCAAAAGGCATGCTCAGGACTCTGGGAAGGAAGAGAAGATGGAAGGAAGGGGAAAAGAAAGAAAGAAAGAGGAAATAAAGGAGGGAGGGGGAGAGGAAGAAAGAAAAGAAGAACGAACTATGGAAAAGGAAGTAAAGAAAAGCAGGAGAGAGACAAGGAGGAGAAAAGAAAGAAGGAAATGGGAAGGGAGGAAAGGAAAGGGTGGGAAAGGAAAGGGAGTGAGGAAAAAGTAAAATAATGAAGGGAAAAGAAGAAAAGAAAGAAGGGGGAGAGAAGGAAGTGAAAAGAAAGGAAGGAGAAGGAAAGGAAGACTTGGGAAAAAGAATAGAAGAGGAAGGAAGGAAGAGGGAGGGAGGGAAAATGGAAGAAAGAAGGAGGGGGAGAGAGGGAGGGAAAAGGAAGGAAGGAAGAGGGAGAATGGAGGAAAGAAGGAAGGGGAGAGAGGGAAAAGGAAGGAGAGAAGGAAAGGGTGAAGGGGAGGGAGAAAGGAAGAAGGAAGAGGGAGAATGGAGGAAAGAAGGGAGAGAGGGAGGGAAAAGGAAGGAGAGAAGGAAAGAATGGAAGTGGAAGGAAGGAACGAACAAGGAGGGAGGGAGGGAGGAAAGAAGGTAGGGAGAGAGGGAGGAAAAGAATGAAATAAAAAGAGAGGGAAAAAGAAAGGAAGACAAAGGAAGAAAGGAAGGGGGAGGAGGGTGCGGGGCCCAGGCGGACCTTGGTGTCGACGTTGGCGAGCCATTCCCTCCAGAAGGTGTTGAAAAGGCAGCAGCTCTTGAGCTGTCTGACGATGAGGGCGATGAGCTGGGCGTCCCCCGGAGGCAGCAAGGCCAGGTCCGCAGCACCAAGACCAGGCCCGCCTCCGCCGGCTCCCCCGAGGCCTATGGTGGATGAGGATGAGGCGCCGCCGCCAGGCTCTGCCATCCCCGGCGAAGAGGACACAGGGCCCCAAGAGCAGCAGCGGATGAGGAAGAGGCGACAATGGTGGTGCGGAAGCAGCAGTCGCGGCGTATTTGAATCACTCCTCCCTGCTGCATGCTGGGAAACTGAGGCCTGGGCTGCTCTGGAGAGCCAAATGCAATCATGAAAAGAGCCACATCTGGGTCCCGAGCCATAGGGGATTAATTACCACACTGACGTAGAAGCCACTCATGACGATTCTCACTTTACACAAAAGTTCTGGTAATAAGCAAAAATAGCTAGCTTGAAGCAGACTTATGAATTCTGAATTGATCTTCAAGTAGTTCCCCTGATCTCCCAATTCCAAAACTGTCCAGATGTTGGAATGAAGAAGATTTGATTCCTCTAGAATAGCTTATTAACTTTATCTTGTCTGCTCCATTTATAGGTTTCTGATGGTGGTTGTGTCTTGTGTTAAGTTTCCTTATGTACATCTGGCTTGCCTCAGGAAACTACTTTCTGTTAAGTTAATAGTGCCTGAGAACACACATACTTTTAAAAATTAGATATACCTGTAGTCCAAAAAATAACATTTTCTGGTTCTCTTTGTGTGAAACGTGCTTCTTGGAAGTGTGCTCAGCATTACAGCTTTACAACTGTAAAATATAAATTTGAATTTTCAAAGAAGCAGTACATTTTAAGGGCAAGAATGTTGGCTTCATCCTAACATTTTCTTCAGATATGATTACAGTCTCTTCCCCCTCCTGATAATATTGCTACATCCTGTGATGTATAATGGTTCATACAATACCATCCATCACGTTTATAGTTACTACATACATTTAGAGAAACTCAGCCATTCCCCACTGGCTAGAGTTTGCTAAAAATAATAAACAAAGAAAGAATAAACAAATACATCCATACTCCTTTGTAGGTCTGTTTAATCACAGAAAATGTAATGCAGATGATCTGAGCTTATACAAAAGCATCTAGTGTCCCTAACAATAAATGTTCGCAAAACCAGATGACTGTGAGCAGATCTCCATATGCCAGCCAAAAATACATAAACCTGCTCCTGGTTTGGAAGAGTTTAAATAAATCCCGGGTGCTCCAGCTGCTTAGTCTTAAGAACATAAGAACATAAGAAGAGCCATGCTGAATCGGGCCTCAGCCCATCTAGTCCAGCATTCTGTGTCACACAGTGGCCCACTAGTTGTACACAGGGATCTCTAGCAGAAAGGAGCGCAAAACCCTCACCTGCTCCCGACCCCCCACAACCAGTACCCGGGGGAAATCCTGCCTGCCTCCATCAACACAGAGGTGGCACTTCTATACTGCCACAAGCAAGACAGGGTGGAGCTTCCCAGTTCAAAATTATAATCTGGCAGTTTGAACAATTGGCTGGTTGTAGCCTTCAAACCTGTGAAAAGTCCTTTTGGGGAACTATAAATAATCTGATGCCCACTGTGAGTGACTTTGCAGTTGTAGCAACCAAAAGCATTTTTTCCAAGCTATGAGGACCTAGTACAGTCATCTCCCAAAGCCAATGTTTTAGCTCTCTGATTTTGGGAAGTTCTCATTCTGCTTCATATGGTTTTAATATGATGGAAGTAACTTCATGAATCAATAATGTGATTGAAACACCACCATTACTATAGCAAACTATTTTGAAAGTAAGAACGAAACACATTGAAATCAATTCCAGTAGCTATGTTTTTATGCACTTCCCATTAGCCAAGTCTCATGTATTAATCCAGCGCAATGTAGTATTGGACTTTTGGAGACTATGATCCAAATCTCTCCTCAACCACAGAAACCTGCAAGTTATACTCTCACTTCCTAAGAGGAAGGCAACAATTTCCCTCTGTACAAATCTTGCCAACAAAACATCATGATAGGTTAACCTTAGGGTTGCCATAAACTGGAAATAACTTGAAG
Source organism: Anolis apletophallus (assembly GCA_030556195.1). NCBI lineage: Eukaryota > Metazoa > Chordata > Lepidosauria > Squamata > Anolidae > Anolis > Anolis apletophallus. The sequence goes on along the minus strand of JARBWK010000001.1, from coordinate 90,226,239 downwards.
GTACACAACAAAAAGCACTTTGTCTTCTCCTGAGAGATAACCTGTAGAGAAGGTAGCAGTCAGCGGCAGAATTAAGCCACAATCAGAGGCACAGCCCCTCCAGAGCTCCAAGACAGGAAAGGCAGAAGCCCCTCTTGGGTCTGTCACTTAGGTCACCTTGACCTAAGTGGCATGAGCCAGGTGTGTGGCCCTCCAGAAATTGTTGGGCTACAACTACCATCAACACAATCAAGCATAGCCAATGATGTGGAATGGTAAGAGTTGCTGATTAACATCAGGTGGCTACACATTCCCTAGTGACTTACCTGCTCACTAGTAATATCAAAAAATAAGTGAGAAATCTTGAACTTCCTTTTTCCTATTATCCATGATTAACTGTGGGAAAATGTGCATCTAATCTAGGCCAGTGGAATAAAGCTTTATTATCACTGCACCATTCGCTTATCCTACAATGGTCCAACAGAAGATCAGTAGTGTGCCGTCGCACCCGGGCTATCAATGCCTTGTGAAAGGGTGAAGACATGCTTTTTTGCCTCCCTTTAAAGGCTCAGGGTTCCAAGGACCAAACTGGACACTTTAGTTAACTTAAACTCTTTATTGTCCATTTCATGAGTTAACTTCACTCAGGCACATTGCTTAGTTTCCCCCCAAAAATAACTGGCTTGCTTTAGAGTTCCTTTGCTGCTTTTGTCTAAGAAGCTGTAGCTGCAAAGCTCTCTGAGTCCTTTCTCTCTCGATGGCTTTGAGGTGGGGACACTCGCAGCCCCAGATGGCAGAACTTGAACTTACAAAGTCTTCCTCTTGAAGCCAAATAACTGGTTTGGAGGCGCTTGGAACTCCCCAGAGTTACTCAGCCTTCCGATATGCTGAACCTTCTGCTTGAATTCCAATGATATCAGACTGGTATTGAAAGATGGCCTGACCAAGGGCCTGGTCTGGCAAACCTTCTAAACACATCCTTTCATGAGAGGTCCTGGTTGTCTCTGGAATGAAAAACGGCTTGTTTCCAGATCCCTGGAAACGGGGCAGAACAAACTCAACTGGGCTCTGCAAATGAAGATTGGCAGGTGCTAAGGACCAATCAATGCAACTGAACCTCTTGCAAACTGTGCAGGCTGTAAAAACACACTTTAACAAAGCAAACCTTTAAGAACTCAACATTTTCTATGCAGGTGGCGCCCACCGCGCCATCACAAGTAGAGAGGAGATTTAATGGCTTTTTATTAAACATTTTCACCTATTGGCTTTTTCAGACATTTACACAAATCTGACAGTGCAGTGTTTACAATGTACAGTATTCTGAAGAAGATGCTTTAACTGTACTTCATAAAAGGAAAATCAGCCTGATTAGAAAGCATTGCAAGTACTGATTTGTTATCAGTAAATGTTTGATTATTATAACTATTTGATATATTTATATACCTGGGGCCATGGAAACATTTCTCAGGCCAAAAGAGGCCAAGAATGGAAAAGTTTAAGAAGCCCTGAACTTGACCAATTGTAACCATAGTCTTAGCTTTATGGGACATGCAGTCAGATTTCTGCATCCATGGATTCTAACATCCATTGCCTGAAATTAATCCCCTCCCAAAATAAATCCTCAAAAATGAAACCTTGATCTTGCCATTTTATATAAGGGATGCCATTTGACCAAACCATTGTATATAATGGGACTTGGACATACACAAATTCTGGTGTCACCCCAATCTGAGTCACAGCACCAAAAACTGTCACTCCAATCTCTTAAAAAGTGCAGCTTCAGAGATACAGCCAGCAAAATAATTGGGTATTTCTTGCTTTCAGAAAAAAAGTTTTATTTTGGAAAAACTCAGAAGAGGTAGGAAAAAATGCAGAGAATTAGAGCTCCAGTGGTGCCTTCGCAATAGAGGGACCATGAGCAGTGACAATGCATTGGCCTTTGTAGTTTCACAGTGCTGTATCACACTTTTGGGTGTTACACAATCAGGCAATTTCACACTATGGTCCATGTCCCCACCCTGCAGCCTCCCTCTGTCCAATTCTTATCAGTAGGAACTGTTCATCCCAACCCAACATATGCAAGGTGAGTGCTGATGTCAATAGGCAGCAATACTCCAGCTGTGTCCAGCAGAGTGGCTTACGGGGTGCTCACGCTGGTATTCACAGGAGGTCCTGAAACCAAAGCCCAGTGGATTATATTTTTAAATAATTTTAAATAATTAAAATATATATAAAGGATTCCTGAAACTGATGAACTCATACAAGAGTATAGAGAATGACAAAATGAGAATTTCTTTTTCAAATCTGATGAACTTGCAATAAGGTGAAAAAATACTAGTCTAAGATTTATTTGTTTATTCCATAAATTAAAATTAGACATTGTAATATTACTAGTGATGTTTCTGCTGAGCATTATTGTTTACAATTTGGATTGTGAATTTCAATACCACCTAGACTATGCTTTGCTCAAATTTGAAGAAAGACCAAAGCGCTGATCATGAAAGTATTCTATTGATTGTTCCACTTGCTGAGTTGACCCAAATGGACAAATTAATGTGGCTTCTAAAAATACCAGTATGCCAGATGAGGACTTTCTGAAGGCTAAAAAAATGCATAGATATTGCAAGAAAGACAGAATCTAATGATGTAATTAAGCTGCAGTTACAGCATTTACCAACTTTAGTGAGATTATGTATTAGATATGTGTTGGTGGAATAATCCTTTTTTTCTTGTTTTCTTTTCCTTCCTTCTCTTATATTTTTGACTGTATGTTATTTTGTGGTAATACAGATTGCTGGTGTTAAATACTTTTTTTAAAAAAAGACACTAAAAAGATTCACCATATTTATCCAGTGGTTAGCACATAAGAGTTTTAAGTTGCAACCCCTATGGACACTTAATTAGCACTAAGTCTTTCAATCTAAGCCCACAGTGCTCATTTTAAACATGGGAGTAACAATGGCACATTTGTCATTATGTGCCATTTTACCAAGTTGAGCCACTGGTTCCTTAAAGGACACTTGTGTAACATTCTTGGTCACTGCCTTTTGTAATCACAGGCAATTATGTAATGCTCTTGGTCATTTTCTTGTCTAGTAAGTGGTAAACCAAGTTGAGTGCTTCGAGGCATAGTACTTCTCTGAAAAATATTTCAGGCAAAATTAGATCCTCAGGAAAAAAAACTGCTTTTGGCAATACTGTTCTCCTTTTCCCTTGCTTTCCTGGGCCTCTTATTTGGGGGCTCTTGCTCAACAGTGCCACTTAATTTCAGCTCCAAAGAAAACAGAGGAGGATCTGGAAAGGATGACATTGTACTAAATGAAGAATGCTCTTTTCCAGCATCGGAAGTAACCTCAAACAATGCAAGAGGGGTTGCAGTCCAAGCTGGAACATTGTCTCCAGCAATCAACTTTTTTCACAAAACTGTCTAATCTCCTACAGCCATCCGGCGTCATGATCTTCCTCTTCTCCTCACCAAGCTCATCATTTTCTATTTGTGTAATGGGGGTCATGTCTTTTGTGTTGTGGCCTCCCCGCACATTTCTTTGAGATGAAATGCAATCAAGTGAGCAAATGCTAACCCATTATGACAGCTTTACCTCTCATTCCAGCTTTTTAGTGGTGTGCGTTGGATGGCTCTAGTAAAGATCCTTCACTGTTGTTAGTTCTGTGCATTGTCTGCAAATTATTCAGTTGGGTTAGATGATGATTATTCTCTGAGGCCGGGTATCTGCCTTTCCACAAATTCTAGAAATCCACAGGGCAGTCTGTTGTGGGAACAAATCACTGTTCTAGAACCTGATAAGATTAAGAACTTATACAAACGATATGGTTGCTGTTGCTATAACTTGTTTCTACACTAACTTTGTGTACACCAACTTGCTACACAAATCAGGCAACTTTGTAAATGTTATAGCAAGCTCTGAAATATAACCTTCAGCCCCTGGTATTCACTGGCGGTCTCCCATCCAAGTACTAACTAGAACTGACCATGTTTACAAGATAAGACAGGATCTGATGCTTTTAGGGCATCTATCCCCTTGGCCATTTATATACTTTATATAGTTTTCTTTTGAAACACTTTCCATTGGCATATCCAGAATCGTTGTTAGATTATCTACCATGTAATTTTTTTAATCTTCTAGCAACCCTTTTAATTTTTGTCAGAAAAATAGCATTTTCTCATTATAGACTATTAAGACCTCTTGGATATATATACCTTGAGTCCCATTCATGAGATAAAGGTGATATATAAATAAAATGATTGATGGATACCATCTGCACGCAGTGATCTGTTGTTTTTAATTTGTCAGTAACTTTTCTAGAACATCTTGTTAACACAATTTGCCTCAGCAACTCAGACTCCCTTCCTGAAAATACTAGTTGAGATGACAATATCTGCTCTATATCTTCTGCAGTGAAAAATGATGGAAATGATTCATTTAGCTTGCCCCTACTCTTCTTACCAGATTTTAGTACTTTCTTAAACTCTGTTAAAATCCAGTGGCTTAACTGGTTCCCTTCTTCTGATGTATATTAAAAATTATGTTTTTGATCTCGATCTTCCTTTAAATTATTATTTATTATGTTTCCAATACCTATTTCAACTCAGTACAACTGAAAGTTGACTGAGGTTGCAATCAGGTTTCGTTCAGCTGTTTATAATATGAGGTCCCAAAATAACATTAATCTGAAGGGGTTTAAAATAGTGCAAACCTTTTTGTTCACTTACTAGTTTGGGTTTCTACTTCCGGTGTCACAATTATTCCTTAGGCAGAGAATGGGAGCATTTGATATTTTGTCTTTGTCTGATAATATGGCATTGTTTCCTTGTACAAACTAAGGGTTTAAAAGTCATGTGTGGTACTGGTCACTTGCCCTTATGTCCTTTTAGAGACTGGGACACAGCGCCTTTTCTTATTTTTCATTTTGGTTTGTGATTTCATTTGACTTCCCTAAAATATGCATATGAATGTGTGTATGAGTGTGTCCCGCCTCCTGCACAAATCCCCTACATATGTTTTTGCACCCCTGCACAATGAACAGTGATTTTAAAATATGGGCAAATCTTCTCCCCAAGTGGTAGAGAAACAGCAAACTGTCATGCCTGGATACAAATGCACCAAGGCAAGAAAGACCTCCAAAGCACCAAAAATGGCCTTTAATGAAAACAATGTATCAACCAGAAGTCACTTATCGTTATGTTTTATTCAAAGATCAGGCTGAAAAAGGAGCAGTGCAGCCTGGTGTGGGAGAGAAAATTGGCCTCTCCAGACTACACAGTTGTCCGCCCCTGCCTAATGTAGCATGTTGACCCTTCCCATTCACTCTGTGTGTGCTTCTGCAGGTATTTGTGCAATCCGCTACAGAAAAGAACAGATACTGAACTGCCATTTGCTGCTTAGAAAGTGCCAGTTGGTGCAGCAGAAGTTTTTGTATCAAGAATTCAATTTAATCTGATCTGGACTTCAGCCCAGAATGAACAAATGCAAGAGGAAACCTGAGTGTTCCTCCAGCTATCATGAGAACAACGGAAGATAAAATAAGGTTTGCTTAAACCTCATTATGGATTTTATCTTATTCATAGTAAAGAGCAGTTAGTAAAAAATGTTCTGGCTGAGATAACTGTTTGCTCCCATGTCTTTTCCTCTCCCTTTCTATTATTTGACTCTAGATAAGAATATGAAAAAGGTGCTCTATGGGGCTGGTTCAGTGCATTTTCCTGACCGAGGCAAAGGACAAGGGGGAGGGAGGGTTTGAGAAGGAGGTAGCTGTGCTGGAGGGAGGGAGGTGAATCAGGGGAAATGGCAGGCACCTCGTGCTTGGTACTGAGCTAGGAGGTGAGGAGCTCAAAGGGGAGAAGTTGAGGCAGGTCCTTGATTTCCAAAAAAGAGTACAATTGGTCTCGCCCCATTTGAAAGAGTTGGAGAGGTTGCGGAGGAAGCTCTAGTGTGGAAGGACTCAAGGGCTGGTTGCCAGTGAGTTGCCGTCCCTGATTTTTGCTTTGTTTGTCTTTAGGTTTCGCTTTCGACTGATGTGAAGGCTGCTTGGAAGGCTTAGATTTTTTTATGCGGTGGCTCAGTGGAAGAACCAAGGGCCACGGCGTATTTTCCTCTGTATTTAGAGAAGGCTGGACTGGTTGGTCTCTCTGGGTTGGGAGGAGAGAAGGCTGGTCAACCGGGGGGTTGGGAATGCCTAGTCTCTTCAGGTGCCAAAGCCTGCTCATAGAGCCAGGCTTTCGGGTGTGAACCTCTGTTCTTTTAAGCCCGGTTGGTGAAGACTCTGCAGATATCACATGTTTGGCGGTTGTGTGATTCGCCCAGGCATAAGAGACATTTTGAATGTTTATCGGCTTCAGGCAGGTTAGCCCTGCAGGCTGAGCATTTTTTAAAGAAAGGGGTTGATATGGTATCTTATCTGATAGCCAGTCCGTAGTCAGGGTTAGAGAACGTCAAATCATCAGGGAATCCGAATTAAAATCAGGTAGTCAAGTAAAGAGAAGAGTGAAGTCCGTATGTTGCTGCTGGCATGGAAAAAGGAACTAAGGCGTAGCCCCACCCATGGGCTTATCTATTATTGGGAGGATGGGCGGGGCTCCGCCAAAATTCAATTAGATCTAGAATGTTCTGAAGTTGCTGCACATGTGCAGGGGAAACCTACATGTGCGCATTTCACAGACAACACGAAGAATAAGTGAAGTGTTTGTGATTTCTGGCCTCCTGGACTGTTGTGAGGATCAGAATGTAATTATCCATCATCTAACTTCCTCGGTATTTCAGTGCAAGTTTAGCCCCCGGTATCAAAATGCTTAAAATGATTTTTTAGAAAGGGGGGGGGATTAGAAATGAGCATTTAACTACATATTTTGGCCAGGATTAAAAACAAATGCCACATTCATGTTGAAACAGGATGAGACAGACTTACAAATGAACAAATGTGGACTAGAAATAGACTGATTTGTCCTTGTGTACCAGCGCCAAAAGCTTAATTCTGCACTGCTGGATTTGTAATTTAGCACTGAAGTAGAAGTGATGGTGTTAGTATGTGCATCTTAGCTAGGGGGAGGGTTGCACAGGATTCTGTATAACAAAGATTTGCTAAAATCCTATTCAAACAAAATATCTTGGAGTCTTCACTCTCAGAAAAAGATAATGATTTTGCTAATTTAAAACATGGATATATTTACATGTATGACAGATTTTAAAGAGTTGGTAGACTGCACTTGACACTTGAATGAGAGATAAGGATCTTGGGCTCATTACATTAATATTAATGTGAAAATGACTTATATGTCTATATGGTGCCTCTGTGACCTGCCATTTCCCACTTCAGTATCCAGTGTTGTTGTCATTGTATGTATTGCATATATTCATGCCAATGCTGTTGTAATCTTAAGGTTCCACTGCAGTTGTCCTTCATAAAGATCACTTCTCATTGTGTACTATCAAATCATTTCTGAGGTGACCCTATCATGATGGTTTCTAGGCAGTTTGTTCAAAGAGGTTTTGCCATTTCCTCAAACCAGGACCTTTTTACTTTACCTTTATGGGTAAATTGGGGGCTTCAGGGTGGCTGTATACCATCCTGATTGTAACTGGGATGGCATTTAGCCAGCCAGCCAGCCCCCTCGGGGAAAGCTTGGAAATTTTGGGCAGCATAGGGACTGAAATCCACGCCAAATCATTTTTTAAATCTGCTTTGGTGCAGATTTTAATCCTGACTGGAAGTGCCCTTGGGAACATGGTGTAGGAGTAGAAATGTTTTAGAGCAGGGGTGCTCATTAGGTAGCTTGGGAACTACTAGTAGATCTTCGGCCCTCTTCCAGGTGATCTTTGGGCCTCACCAGCCAGATGGGGTGCTCCTGCCATGCGCCTGCACACCCTGCGCGCGCGCTCGCTCCTGCTGCTGGCTTCTGCTCTCGCAGTGCTTCTTTCGCCTGCGGGGCATTGCAGGAAGAAAGAAGCACGAGGCGGGGCTTCTGGAGGGAGCGCCCTGCCTCTCTCTTGTCCAGAAGCAGCTTTGCTGCCTCCGTTGCCAGCGAGACAGGCAGGGCGGAGCGCTCCCTCTGGATGCTCCGCCTCATGCTTTCTCCTTCCTGCAATGCCCCGCAGGCGGAAGAAGCTCTGTGCGGGCAGAAAACAGCAGCAGGAGCACGTGCGGTGGCAAGAGTGCGCGGCGGTGGGGGCAGGTAGATCTTTTGGACTTGGTTGCTTTAAGAGTAGCTCGCATGCTGAAAAAGTGTGAGCACCCCTGTTTTAGAGTAACATTGTTTCATTCTGTGAAACAAAACCAAAAAAGATGTCTCTCATGCCATGGGCATGGTTTGAGGATTCTACGTATTATACAGCTTTATGACAGGCATGGCTTAACAGAGCATTCCTATCTTGTGCTCAAGCTTAATCTGCTTCTGTTACAATGCCAAAGAACATAATTAATAATACTGGTTAAAACTGAGCCTCTTCCTTGGCTTTGCATAGAAAGGAATAACCCATCCATCACTTTCTTTATATTTTTAAAAGATAGAAGGTGCAATAGAAGCACACATTGTTAAAAGTTCACAACAGTTGAGATTAAAACAGTATTGAGCTAGCAAAAGAAATGAAGCCATATAAAAGATTACTTTTAAACAAAGCTTTTTAAAAAGCACAGGGCTGCAAAAAGCCCTTTTCTTGTTCACAATCTTTTGGACAAATCTCTGAGCTCCTCATCCCTTCCAGTTGCATGGAGAGTACTGTTTGCCAAACTTTTTTTATTTTCTGAATCTGATAATGAATTTACGATGTTTCACATCTTCTTGAAGTCATAAATACACACTGTGTCTGCTTGGGCTAAGGCTAGACTGTAATCCAAACAACTAAAAACTATTTTTGCAGCCGGGGCCCCCTCTACACGAGGCAAAATTGCTCGGAGAATGGGAGACCTGATGTTTGGAATTAAATTATTGTACAGGCAGTCCCTGAGTTACTGTACATACATCTGACTTACAAACAACTCACAGTTAAGAGTGGGGGTGAGACAGCAGGAAGTGAGAGAAATCTATCTCTAGGAAGGGAAGTGTACTCCTGAAAGTTATCATGAGGAAAAGGTGTCTCCACTGAAGCTTTATCACCAATTGAAAAATTAAAATTCCCCGTTAATAAGGACTCATGGTGGCTTACATGAGGATCAAGCCCAGTCAAACACAATTAAAACATGAAACAATAAAATACATGTTAAAACATCATAAAAACATAACCATCATAAACAACAATCCGTAGCCAAGCACAGTGGGCATGTTCAAAACTAACTGACGATGCAAAGGCTTGTGCAATACAACTAACAGGACACAGCTGATAATAAGATGCAATGGCCAGAGAGGCCTGATAAGGGCTAGAGGGGTCAGATCAATGAGTAGAATACACTGCAAGTGGAGAGATATTAATAAAGTGCAAGTGCGCAGTATTAAATTATAGCTGGGGGGATATCAGTGGACTGGATTAATCAAAAGCACAATGGAACAACCAAGTCTTTAGGTCTTTACAAAAAATGGACAGGGTAGATGCTACCGTAATCTAATCTTCCTGGGGAGAGAATTCCAGAGCCAGGGAGCCACCACCGAGAAGTCCCTCTCTCTTGTCCGTACCAACCGAGAGAAGGGTTTCCCCAGCAGATCTTAGCTCACGCTGGTTCATAGGGGATGATATGATCACGAAGATATAATCAATATAATCAGCTTCCTGGCCTCAAAACAGTTCCAGGCATGGCAATCTGATCACCGATTCCTCCCAAACTGGTTTCAAACTAGATTGATCCTGAGTCAATCTGCCTGTAATATGGACTCCCTCCTTCCCTATTGGCTTCAAATTTATTGAGCATTATAGATATTTTCAATGTCATATCATCCCAACTTTTTTCCTTCTTCATTAGTATTAATCATGTCAAGCCATTTTTAAAAATCCAAGCTATGCTTTATCCAATATGACTTTTGTATCTGCTTGCATTTCTCTGCAATTGAACAGTTGAAAGGTCAGCTTCGCACCCTTCATTTTATTTTTGATTCTTACATTCTTAAATTCAATCCAGCCAGTGCATAAGGTAGGAATTTAAATTTCTGCCAAGTTTAAAAGCAGGCAGGGAGGGGCAAAAGTTGGGTGAAAGTCATGTTAAGAATCCCAGTGCGAGTCATTTAGGCTATGGCCTCATTATTGATGCATGTATTTTTAAACACAAGTTTTAGCCAAAAAGCTCGCTGGCCATGTCATTTTAACGCTCTTTGATGGCTGATATCAAACTAACAAGTGCTGCAGGCGATCTGTGCATGGAGGCAGGGAAAGGGCACCCTGGGTTTCCAGTCATACTGATTACAGCTCTGACACTTTAATTGATTCCCTTACTGCACAATAAAAAGGGAGAGTTGCTTTATTCATAATGTTTAAAAGGGAGAGAAAGAGTGCCATAATTGTGCGTCTGGAGCCTTAGCCTTTATCAAAGTGGCTCACTTTATCTGAAAAAATGCCAGCAAAATCCAGAGAACCAGCCTGTAAAACATAATTAGAAGATATTTCTTATCTCAACTGTCTGGAGAATCTATTGGGAATATTGAGTGAGAAAGCAAGAGACATGGAAACGGATGGTTTCAATGTTTCCACCACTGCTAGTCCTTCTCCCTCCCCTTCCTGTCACTCCCAAGGGATCAAACTTTTGGCAAGCAACTACATTTTCAAGGAATGGCTAATGGGGCCGTTTGACCACACATACTTTAAGGCCTGAGAACATCGTTCCCTAAATATGATCCAAAGTACTTCATTCCCAATTTAATTTCTCTCTTGTTTTCTCTCATATGCATTCACTCAGTCACTCTTTCACACGCACATGCACACATACAACCTTGCCTAGATGAGTGTTTGTTTTAACATTCCCATATCTTAACACAAATTTAGGTTGGCTCTACACTGCCCTAAATCCCAGGAACTAATCCCAGATTATCTGCTTTGAACTGGATTATATGAGTCTACACTGCCAGATAATCTGGGATCAGATCCTGGAATACAGGGCAGGGTAGATCCAGCTTTAATAATCTGGGATCAACCTTAATAATATGGGATCAGATAGAAAAATTTCACAGCCTTAAACAGAAGAGTGGAGATTTATTTGAAGAAACAGAAACAGAAGAAAATATCAATTTCAAACCCATTTCTAAAAGAGTATCCATTTTTTTCTTATTTTCTGTTTTAACAGACCACCTTTAGGTGCCAGTTCAGAGCAAATGTGGATTATCTGATTTGATAATCTGGATTATATAGCTTTAGACACCTTTTTTTCCAAGCATTTTTGAGGGAGAGTGCCTAGGTGGGTTTTGTTTCTTTGTAGAGAAGTGACCAGATGTTTTTGATGTTTTGTAATATCTAACCTTATTTTCAGTGTAAACATTGCCTCACATCAATTATTCCAGGTTAAGGCACTCTTCATGTTAACTAAGGGCCCATCCAGACAGGCTCATATCCTGGGACCTATATGGGATTTTACTGGAGGCGTCCGAACAATACCTCTGGTAAAAACAATTAAGGTGGGATAAACCAATTTTAGCGTCCTAGGATGCTTTCACCCCATCACGACATTGTATGATATTCAGCAGAGGCCCTGCCCACAACTGGGGTGAAAGTATTGCCGGATGCTTCCATCCCAACACGGGAAGCTCCACGCAAGGGTTTCCTTGGTTTGTTCTCAATTAATTAAATACCTGCTAAGATCCAGGTCTTACTATGTGTGGGCCCTGTGGGGATTGGACCCAGGGACTGTGCCATATAATTCTGGGCTGAATCTACATAGGCATCTTGGTTTTTTGGGCTCCTGGAGCACAAAAGATAGAGAGGGCACCCACCACTTCCACCCAAAGCCCGAAATTTTCCCCTAAAAATAAATAAAATGTACCTGGCTACCATAACTTTGCTCCCCGTGTCCTCCTAGTGTGAGAAAATGATGTGCCAGGAGCCCAGAGGGGACAGGGGGAATTTATTTGATTTTTACAGAGAAATTGGGGGGCTTCAGGGGGGCTGCATGCCATCCCAATTTTACTCTCTTACTCTCTGTTTATGCTTTGGCTGCTGCCTGTCACTTCTTGTTATGTGTATTTTGTTCAATGATTATTTAAGTATTTTCAATATTTGAAGACAGTTTTTGGTGACTCCACATTTGGGAAGGTTATACTCATTTGAATTGTTTACCATTTTATTTCTGTAACCTGCCTTGAGCCATGAGGAGAAGCCGGAAAGAAATAAAATAATAATTATTATTATTATTTTTCGTATTAGGAATGCCATTGTACTACACCCTTGTGTATATTGGGACTTGGGCATCCACTGGCATTAAAAATCTGGGGTTGGCCCACATCTGATTGAAACAGCAAATATGAAACAAAAGACATTAAGCTTTTCCTCCCTGTCTTTGTCAAGATCTCAGTTAGTTCCAAACTGATACTAGTTGAACTGGTCAGGGGTCTGCAGCTTAATAGAAACTCTCCTCAAAAAGCCACAGTTCCAGTCCAATTCCATCAGAATTCACATTCATGCTCTAAAGTAAAAAAAGAACAGCAATATGACTTCCATTGTGCCATCTACCGTTTGTCACTCACATATCTGAAAAGGCATTAGCAACCCTCCAATTGAGAGTTTATGTCATCCCTCATCAATAGCTGTGATGGATAGGACAGGTGTGGTCCAAGAGCCCCTGGGAGCTACACTTTATGCTAATAGTTTTTGCTAATGGTAGTGCAAGGAAAGGGTTCTCCAGTCAGAAAAGTAAAATATGCTACCACGACTTACATTACCTCCAACCTTTACTTGCTTTGTTTGAGACTGTTATCTGAGTCCTTTACAGTGTCAATTTTCAGAGAGAGAGAGAGAGAGAGAGAGAGAGAGAGAGAGAGAGAGAGAGAGAGAGAGAGAGAGAGACCAACTTGTTTCCAAAAGGCCTGAAAAGGGGCAGGAGGCAGAACAAGGGAATTATCTCCCACTCAGGTAAGTCCCTCGTGACTGAGTCCTACATTTGTCCCTCCCAAAAGATGAGTTTCTTTCATGTTTGGGGATAGGGGATTACGACAGCAACTATGTATGGGGGAATGCTATTAAGCCCCCTTGCAGGAAAACAACAAACCTACAAGAATGGGAGGCAGAGTTACATGATAGGTCAAGGAGTCAAAATAATCTTTTGGATTCTGACCGATAGAAGCAAATTAATAATTCCCAATGAACATGCCACAGACAGCCCTGGGGTGAATTCTATTGCCTTTTACAAAGACATTAAATTTTGCACTGACTTTGATAAGCACTTTCAAAAAAACTAAGGTCTGTTAAAATGACTATCATTCTCTCTCAGTGTATCCTAATTGTTGCTGTCCCTGAAACTAATTACTTAGGAACCACAGGAAAAAATACTACATTATCTCAACATATTTAGCTGTTCTTCTGTCACTTCAAGCCGGCACTGTTTCCCTAGCAATGAGTTCCTCCCACAGTTTCCTGTTTCCACATGCTGCAGTAGACAGAGGACCATATTCAGCAATGTGCGTAACAAACTGCATAAGCAGATCTGCAATCTTTGAAGTCAGATGTATTTATTCCACATTATTATCAGGCAAGCAGATGAAAGGAGCTCACATTTGAGAAACTGTGAAGGTTCCTAATGGGTTTGTAAAGCTAACATGTCCATGAAAACGAGTACAGAATAAATCAAATTCCGGAGATAGCACAACTTTCAAAATGTCCAATGTCCCCCTCAGGATTGTTTTAACAAATTAAAAACTTGGGCTAGAATAGTAGTTTGTGAAAGGGTGAGAGAACCAAGTAGATGCCAGAATTGTTTGCACAGTTTGATATCTTCCAAACATAATAGTTTTCAATTGTGGTATACATGTTTCCTTTCAGCAAATCCCAGCCCTGTTTTTTTTCCTATGCAAGCCATCTCAAATAGACATTTTATTGAGAATTGTGGAGTTCAAAGGGGTTCATATAGAGAAACCATCAGCCATTGCCAGAATTCACAACGAATACAACTCTGGGTAGTGAAAATCCCATTTTTATTTAACGAACTCCAATGAAAAAAATGTCCACAGCCTTCCAATGCAGTATATTCCATAGTCAAAAGGTTCAGGAGTTTCCTTCTAATAACTGAGAATTTTGGCCACAATAGCTTTCCACCAACATATTTTGTTGGCATCACCTTAAAGCTTTGTCTCATATATTTATTGTTCTCGAAAATTGCATGTGACCACCAGAAGTAAAATCATTCTGACATTAATATGTAAGCTATATGTCTACGGCAGGGGTCCTCAAACTTTCTAAAGGACCAGGTCACACAGTCACTCAAACTGTTGGAGGGAGAGATTATAATTTGGAAAAAAATTAATGAATTCCTATACAAACTGCACATATCTTATTTGTAGTGCAATTTTTTTTAAACAATGCAATAATTAAAATGAAGAACAATTTTAACAAATATAAACTTATTAGTATTTCAGTGGGAAGTGTGGGCCTGCTTTTGGCTGATGAGATAGGATTGTTGTTGTTGTTGGTGTTGTTGTTGTTGTGTGCTTTCAAGTCGTTTCAGACTTAGGTTGACCCTGGGTGTGGGCCGGGTAAATTACCTTGGAGGGCTGTATCTGGCCCCCGGGCCTTAGTTTGGGGACCCCTGGTCTAAGGTCTGTGGCATTTCTTACTACTATAACCCCCCTTGATGGATTGTTAGCTTGTCATGATGAGGGGGCTTGCATGTTCCAATCAACCTGCAGGCATAACCATAAGTCATGCATTCGGGGGGATGGGAGTTCCAGACTGAGCACAATCCTCAATGGCAGATCAGGCGGAAGATAAAATGGTACATGTTAGAATGGTTGTGAAGGTGGAAGAAGGCTGCAACAGATTGAGAAGCCACTGTCATCATGTTAATCACACCACTGGTTGGGATCCTCACTCTGTGAAGACTGTGTGTTGATTGGCTGTGCACTGACCTCCACACAATAAAAAAAACTTCACAAACAGGTATCTTCCAAGAAATTGGAAAGCCATCATACTTTCCAATCACCTAAGTGAAGTACTACAATAATGGAATTAATAGAAAATTATCTTATGTGAATAGATTAAAATGAAAACTCCATAGAAATGCCAATGGATTTTTGATTTCCAAATCAGCGTCCTAGAATAAGAAATGGGTAAATATATGGTCCAGTCCTGATGCAGATCACAGTGATGGCCAGATCACTTCAAGAAAGATCAGTGAGTTTAACTAGCACTAGATAGCTCTCGTGCGTTCTGGCAATGTGCTCTGGCAAAGATAATCGATTTCCATAATACTTTATCAACCACCTCAAATTACTCAAAAATCTAAGAATCTAAAGAACTATTTCTTCTGGGGCAAGGTCCATAATTCCAGGCCCTGAGCAGTCCCCTATTTTTATTTTTTATCCTATTACCTTTTGTCTTGGAGAGAACTCTGCACCCTCTGAAGCACCCAATGTAATTTATGAGCAACATCATTGCAATGATACTGCCAGTCTGAAGTGCTTGTGATATTCAAGAGATTTCCTGGAGCTGTGAACATTTTGTTTATCATTTGTTCACCTGTGGGACTTGTGCCCTAAAGCTGAAGCAAATGGTAGGATGGTTAGGGGTGTTTAAGCTCAGGGGTTTACCTTTCCTACAAACAAATACTACTTATACCGAGCCAAAGGGGCTTACAAATTCATCCAAGATTTAGCTTCTTTTTCATATCCTCTGCCCAACCTCTCCTCAATTCAACCCATGTTGACTTTCTTCCTTGCATTAGTCAGGACCCAACACGGGCACCTGTAATGCTTCTCTGCCCTGCATTACAAATGCTGATTTTGAAACAGCATTTTGCACCATGTGGGGCTCAAAGATGTCCTACTATCATGTGTATCAGACATGGCCCCCAAACGATGGGAAAAAATCATCATAGTTTTAAGGTCAGTCAAATGGGCTTTTAGCAAATACAATAAGAGTTCTAAAAATTGGACAAGATGAACGAATAGACAAGTTTGTATTGTTGGAGGCTGTCACGGCCAGAATCACTCTTGTTGTGTGGTTTCTCTGAAGATGCCAACTACAGATGCAGATGAAACATCAGAAGAAAATGCTGCTAGAACGCGGCCATACAGCCCAGAAACCACACAACACTCCAATACACAGGTTTGTTAATATCCAGTCCTAGTTGCTGCTTCGTAGTGCCTTCAAGACAAAAGGCCTGCAGAAGCCAAAATAGATCACAACCTCTGGGGATGCTTGCCAAAGATGCAGGTGAAACGTCTGGAGAGAATGCTTCAAGAACATGGCCATATAACCCAAAAAACCTGCAACAACCTAGATCATGATTTTTGCAAATTTCCAAAGCCACAAACAGCCAGGAGATAAAGCCCTTTGTTGTCCTGATCCTTTTGAACAAATAAGCATGCCATTTTGATGCGGGGGGATTGGTATCACTCAAAATTAAGCACCTGGTTTCATAATCTGGTCCATCTGGGCGACTCTAAAGTAAGCATCTAAATAATAGAAAATTAAATTCAGTTTGCATCTAAATAAGTGCTGCCCAACCTTCGGCCCTCCAGGTGTTTTGAACTTCAGCTCCCAGAATTCCTGAGCACTGAAGCTGGACTGGGCTTCTGGCCTGACCAGCTATTCATCAAATCACACAAAAGCTCATTTGATCCAGTGCTCTCTTTTAGTAGGTATCAGGACAATATTCTTGGCAGGTAAGAAAAGCAAAACACACAAAGACAATGAGCTTCCCATCTACTGACCTCCAATAGCATCTTGAGTTCAAGGCCAAAGGAAAAATCAAGTAAGAGACTTCCCATCAGATATCTCAATGTACTTTCTTGTGATAGGTACTACTTGTTGTTTAAAGATTTTAAAGCAGCCATGCAGAATATTTTATTAGCACAGCAAAACTAGAAGAGGGAGATGATTTCTCTCTATGTTTCTCCCATGCTACTCAAAGAACAAAAAAAACCACCCCAGATATATATTTCCTTTTGGGTACATAAGAGTTCATATAGGGCACACTACTCTTGGTGGAAAGTTACGATATCTATTTCAAAATAGATAAGTGAATGGATTAACTAACAAATTCCCATTTCCACAGCTGTGATCAAAACTGGAATCTCCCATTGCTATTTGAAAATGGAGAAGGAAGACTTTTCCTTCCAAATGACTCTCCCATGCCAAATACATTTTTGTCCCTGAATGCATATACCCAAACACATAAAATTAGCTGTCAAAACTTAATAACTTTTTGGAATATTGCTCTGCCATCTTTAAAATAACTATCTTTGTAAAGACGGAAAAGGTAGCCAGAGTGTTATAGTGGTTTCAGCATTTAACTATTATTCTTCAGATCATGGCTTGAATCTCCGCTCTGCCATAGAAACCCACTGGGTGAACCTGGGCAAGTTACAGTCTTGCAGCTTCATAGGAAGACAATGGTAAATCTCTTCTGAACAAATCTTGCCAACATAGGGTTGCCAAAGGCCAGAGACTACCTGAAGAAACAACAATGTGGGATAAAAGTAAGCTGAGATATGTTTCCAAGTCTTGAATTTCTGGACTCTTGGATCAAACTTCTGCTCCGCACTGACTTTAGACATACTAACACCCAAATCCTCTCTGTCATTATCTTGAACCACTTGTGCTTTTTTCCTCAGTTCTGTAAGCACCACTCAGAAGCAGGTGGGCTTTCCTTAGAGTGAGCTGTGTTTACACCCACTGACAAAGACAAGTGAACTGCTGCATTCCTCTAGTTGCTTAGAAATGTGATTTAAAGCCAAAAAGAGATTTTTAAAAATAAAAAAACCTTGAGGTTATGATGTATATGACACAGTCTCTTTCATTTCTGCTTCTTCCTGTTCATGCTAGGCAAATCTCAAGTTTTGAAAGGATGAATAACTATTATAAAGGCTCACAACAACCAGACTCTCCTCCTACACAATCCACTCAGGAATCTGAAGAGAACACTCTGACTTCCATCAAAGTAAGATCCGCACCATAGACGGTAGACACAAAGACAACTCCTCTTCCTGACTTTTGCACTAAGCTGAAGAAGGGAACACATTCTGACAGCCAAAGTGCTGGCAAGAAAAACGCACTCCCACTCCACCACATGCCACAAGTCAAACAGTGACCTGCCTGCTGCTTATGCAGAGAAAACAGACAGAAGCACCCTTAGAAACAGAATCTCTTGTCTCTAGAGGTAGTACAAATGCATTCTGCTACTCACCCCCATGCACCTGGCTGAGCACATACCATAACAAAGACATGGAGTATCCCCTCAGAAAAAAATAGGCACCATATTCTTCTGGCATGATTTCAAAATCCTGACTGGTCCAGTATCAGTGATAGTCCTCTGCCAGGTCTCCTATGCGAATGAGCAAGGCAATGTAGAACTGGGAAGCCTGGCCATTGAGCATTCTAACTGGAGGTCAGCTGCCACCAACAATGCTGTGGATTTTGATGAGGCAGGAACAGAGGAACACCTTCCACCTAGAAATGATATCCTCATTGTGAAAGACCACATGGATCCAGAATAGGTCTCTACATTTTCAGACCCACTGCCAAGATTCTACTTCAGGAAGACAATCATACTCAGCCACAAGGGATCACCTATGATAATGATGAATCAGACCTACTAACCTCAAATATGTTCTGTTAAGATATGGCCTCAAGAGGTAACATTATCCGCCTTGGTTATTTCTTGAGTCTTTACAGCAAGCAAGTGTACAAAAGACAGGAAGTGTGGTGGAGTCTCCTTTTTAAGCCATGGCCATATGTTGGAAGTGCTTTAATTGTGTATTCCTACATGGCAGAGGGTTGGACTGATGGCCCTTGAGGCCTCTTCTATGATTGTTTCTATGGTACAGTACCACTCCTGGCTTAAAATTGCCTCTTGGCAGCAGTGAATTAACCTTTTTTCTCTCCACAGACTTACCTTGTTCTCATCTACAACTTACAATTCTCTTATACTGGGTTTCGCTTACCTGTTTAGTCATTACATTAGTATCCCAATCTTATTCCAAGAAATCACAGAGGCACTTCAGCATTACACCAGTCCTGAAAGGAACACTGGGCTAGAAGATTGTTCCTTTGCCAAGTCTACTGAGTGAACTTCTCGACCAAGCAAAATTAGATTTTTTATTTCTTTGCTTCTAAACTAATACTGTAATCCAGTGATGTCAAACTCATTTTCAGCTAGGACCAACATCAGCCTTATGGTTGCCTTCAAAGGGCCGGTTGTAATTGTAAGACTGTATAAAGGCAACTATATTGTCCTGGCAATCAAAAGCCTCAGAAACCACATTAAATTACATGGTGGGCTGAATTCAGCCCACGGATCCTGCATTTGGCACATGTGTCCTAATTTATGCATTAGAATCTTGGAACATGATTTGACAAACATGCACCACATCTCAAAATACTTATTAAATTAGCTATTATTCTTTTATCCAGATAAGTTATCATCGTATAGTTTTATATTTGATTTCCCATCAAAGGTAATGCTCAAGGCTGCACTTCTTCTTCACCCTTACGGTAGGAGCCCCCTGATGACACAATGGTTTAAACCCTTGTGCCGGCAGGACTGAAGACCAACACTTTGGAGGTTTGAATCTGGGGAGTGTGGCTGAGTTCCCTCTGTCAGCTCCAGCTCCCCATGAGAGAGCTCATGGGGAGTAGGGACATGAGAGAAGACTTTTACAAGGAGTAAAACATAAAAACATCCTGGCACCCCCTGGGCAATGTCCTTGCAGACAGCCAATTCTCTCACACCAGAAGCGTATTGCAGTTTCTCAAGGCAAAAAACCTAGGAGTGGAACTGCACTACAATCTATGTTAATAGTCTTCTCAAGAGGCCTCCATTTCCGGGCCTAATTTGGTCCCATCTTGCTTCTTCAATGAGTTCCTCCCAACTTTATAAATGACAAGTGCTATCTGCCAGCAGTACAAAAGTGACTCTTTCTCAGTGATACAATTTCAAAGAGGTTTGTATATTAGCCTGCTGCCACAAAAACAAAGAGTTCTTTAGCTCCTTAAAATGTAACAGATTCATCACAGAATGAACTTTTGTGGTCTGCGGAATCTGATGAAGTGGGCTACTGTGAGCAAAGCTCATAGTGTAATGCTCATTAGTCTTTAAGGTTGCCCCCGTTTTCCCAGTGTCCTCTATTAAGAATAATTAAATTAGCTTGCTTCTGAAATAGAAGGGATTTGACAGAAAGGGCAGATTAAACACTCCACCACTTCTTGTTGGCAGTGATGGAAACACTGACACCACCAGCGTTCCTTATAGCCATTTCTGACAGAGAGGTACCCGTTTGTGTTTTTTTGGTCTAAGGTCGCAAAGATACATTTAACTAAACCATAAAATACTGGTCTGAATCCAACAGCTGGTCTCAACTAGAGTTAAATCCATTGGAACAAGTGCTGATTCACAAGTCTACACTTTCATAAGTATGATTAATTCAGTGAGTCTATTCTCATTGAAACTAGCAATTGGATTTAAATGTTTTTTAAAAGTATTTCATACAATATGTATTACTATGAATTGCTACTGGCTTAAGAGCTCAGAACACTTCATATTGAAGCTCTGCTGATCTGTCAGCTCACGAAAGTGTAGAAGAAAGAACCACACAAAGACTCTTGGTAGCAGGGGCGGTCTAAGGTAATTTTAAATGGTAGGCGAACATTATTTTGGTGCCCCCCCAAAAACATTATTTTGCTGCCCCCATGTAAAACAAATATACAATTATAATATCACAATACTATTAGTAGTATTATATTGTATCAATGTATATACAATATATTATACCATACTCCTACTATATTATATCATAATTATATTATACTACATTACAATATAATTATATTATAATATATTGACATTATAATATAATGTAACATTCTATTATATTATTATTATAAAATAATAAAATTATTTATTTAAATAAAATTATCCTCTACTAAATATTTTCATTACTCCTATAAAACTCAAATAACCCAAAATAAAGTAAAATAAAATATTATATATTACTATTTTGTACAATACCACTATACTGCAATATTGTTTGTAATATTACATGTAATATAAAATATATCATTATTCTATTGTTATATTGTATTTGTATTATATTGTATGACAATATTAAGCAGAACTGTATAATAATCAACAAGAAATGCAATGTAAATGCATCAAAATCAGAATATATTACCTATCACCCAACTCATAATTCATAGGAGTCTCCCATAAGTCCAAAATTAGGATCCCAATGTAAATGTAAATAGAAAAACAGCCAAAACGTTCAAATGAGGTCGAATACAGGCAGCGCGGCCTGGGCAAACTTGGGCCCGCCCTCCCTCCTTCTAAGTGTTTTGGCCTCCAACTCCCACAACTCCTCATAGCCTCAGGCCCCTCAGGTCTAGACAGAAATAGAGCCGAAGAAAGGAAGGAGGGAGAGGCCACAGAGGAAGCGGAGGAGGAAAGCCCTTCATTCATTCCTTCACTTACACTTCCTTCACTGATTCTTTTCTCCTTCCTGCAAGCGCGCGCAAGCGGAGACAAAGGGGGAGAGGGGAAGCACTCCTGCCTGCCCGATAGGGATTGCTTTTCTTACAGGCTTCTGCGCAGGGAGCTACTGGGCATGCGCGGAGGTTTTCGCGCATGTGCAGTTGCTTCTGCGCTCAACTTCAGCTCCAGAGCAACTGCGCCTGCATGGCGCACAAGGCCGGGGTCAAAAAGCAGGCAGCTGCAGCACTGTCTGAGGAACATCGGCAGGGCCAGGATGGCGCCCCATGCAGCCAGGATGGCGCCCCCTTCCCTTGGCCTATCTTGTAGGACCGCCCCTGCTTGGTAGATTCTACTTCTTTACTCCCGGATTCAAACATGATCAAAGCCAAATGCAACATTCAGTTCTCAACACACCCTTTTATACTCCCCTTTCCCTCCAAAATGCCAGACACTCCCCCTTTTCTCCTTTCCTTCCCCTGCAGAGATTCTATAGTCCCTTTTCCCTCCAAAATGCCACACTCCCCCTTTTCCCCTTTTCTTTTCTCTGCAGAGATTTATTGTTAGCTTTTCCCGCCAAAATGCCAGACACTCTCCCTTTCCTTTCCCTGCAGAGATCCAGACAGTTGGAATGTCAGTTATCATAGTCCCAGGTTCCAAGGCCACGGAGCTGGGACTTGGGGGCTGACACTGATCTCTGCGTAGTCAGTATAATTCAAATCTTCATGTCCTATTAATTTTCCCCTTTGATTTCTTCAGGGTAAATCTGACTTTTCCCCCACAATAATACATCAGCAAAGTCCCATGTATGGCTGTGAAAACTGGAGAGTGAAGAAAACTGACAGAAAGATAATCAACTCATTTGAGATGTGCTAGAGGAGAGTTTGGTGACAACATACCACGGCATATTGTGGTCCCATTCTGGCTGTTGTACAGAGGGAAGGGCGTATATGTGCTGGCTGATGACAGTGAACCATTTGACAAGTGTTGATTGTGGTGCCTACCATGCATGACATGAAATGCCAACAGCAAATAACAATATTGCCAGGGATCTTCTGTGCACATGTACATGTTAATATGAATGACTTCATAAGCACTTCTTTCTGCACCTGTGTGCTATTGGGCTGTTGCTTGACAAAAAAATACTACACAACTCTGGCTACAGTAATCCCTTTTGCAAGGGCTGCAATCCTATGCACATGTAAGAGTCAACACATGAAACACTGAAGGGAATTTATTTCTGAGTAAACACAAGGTTTACCAAAAGATTTAAGATTGTGGAGAATTGCCCGTGCAATAAACTTTTCAGATAAAGCCACTATGCATAAATCTGTGCAATCTGCATTGCATTAGCACAAGAATAATATTCTGCAGTTCAGTTTGCATTCTCTTTAGGTTGTGGATAGGCGCAATTTGGAGACTGAGCCCAACTAGCTTAGTTCCTAATCATTTAATATGGGAAGGTGGTTAGGCAATTAGAAGGTGGCAAGGCTGCCCTCTAGTGGTGGGTACCTAACATTGCTATCTGAACAAGAGAAACATTGGAAAGGGAGCTGAAAAGCAAACATCTTTTCCTCAATCATCATGATCATACGTGATCCCTCCTGGTCAAGGGTGTTTGTCTTCCAAAAGTAGAGTCTTGTCAGTGGATATGTAAGGGACTGTAGAGACCTATTCTGGATCTGCATGGTCTTTCACAATGAGGATATATATTTCCAAATGAAAGGAAGTCCTGACTCCTTCCCCTTGGCATGTTTCTCCATTACCCACTCTCCAAAGTTCACAGTACTGCTGGTAACAGCTGACCTCCAGTCAGAATGCTTGAGGGCCAGGGCTTCCCAGTTCTGTGTTTATTTCAAAATCTGAGCGATGTGTGATCTCTACATCAGTGGGAAGCTTCCTGTCAACAAAGTGTAGAATCATAGCTATGAAGATGGAAATTATGTTTGGGGTAATAATGCGTTTCTGATTGACACCTGATCCCACCTTAAGTGCGTCGTTTTGGGAGCTGTTACTGTCCAAGACCGTTGCCATCATGCAGGAGCCACAGGATGTTCATAGTTTGGAACAAAGCAATATTTGGGGGTGCAAATAACTGAAATAAAGCTACTAGAGCAGGCATGAGTAAACTTTGTCCCTCAAGGTGTTTTGGACTTCCACAATTCCTGCCAGTAAACTGGCTGGTATTTCTGAGAGTTGAAGTTCAAAACATCTGGAGGGCCGAAGTTTTCCCATGCCTGTACTACATGGTAAAGAAAAGGGGGGGGGGTGTTACGATGAAAGAAAGAACAGCTGAATATAGTAAAATGCTGCCCTCTACTGGCTGAGAGCAGGAACCCCTTTCAAAGTCAGTAATTGAAGACAGAATATGTCCAAAAAAATAATACTGGCAGGATAAATGAAAGGCTTTGTCAGCAGAAAGCATGCAGAAAGGCAGGACCCTTATGACTAAAAGGCAAACATGCATAAAACCCTAACTACGTTACAGTGTTAATTGAGCTGAGTTTCTGCTCACATACTTCCAAATTCCGTGTACAGGTAGACTCTCAGTTAACCAACATCCATGGAGATTGATAGATGCTGGACAGGCATGTAGCCAGGGGGCTAAGGGGGCTTCAGCCCCCCGAAATTCTCAGGGTGGTCCGCGAGAAGGCCTTACTGGTACATTATTTAAACTGTTATGTTTATTCATATCATGATCTGATCACCATGCTCAGTATATCCCACATTAATGGGGCTATTGGGATAACAATACAAAAGGTTTGCTAGGGTAGACCCTCTTCCACCCAGTCTCAGCCCCCCCCCCGAACCAACCTCAGCCCCCGAACCAAAATCCTGGCTACGGCCCTGATGCTGGATAAACATACTTTCTAGTTGCTTGAGAATTACTATTAAAAATAGGCCTAACGAATACTATAATCATACTATACCATAAACTCTTTATCAATGTGATAGTAATATTGAGAACAAATTAAGACAAATAAAAACCAACTTCATTTACTGTAACACAATTTTAATTTATTAATAATTATTAGTGTATTTCCATTTTTATTTAAAGTATTATTTCTTCTATTTTTGCCTGTTGCTTGAAGTCTGGGTAACTGAGCATCTACTGTACCTATTACTGTTACAGTACAATCCAGCTCTAATCACAGTGTTTCCTTATAACACTCCAGTTCAAAATTAGAGATAAACAAGGCCAGAAAAGAAATGAGGCAGAATTAGGGATGTAAAATTTCTGGAAATTTGAAGCTATGGCAAAATGTATTTTCTCCTAAATGAGTGGTTCCCAACCTGTGGTCCGTGTACCACCAGTGGTTCACAAGAACTAAAATATGGTCCACAGCCTCACTGCTACTACACCATTGCAACGAGAGCAAGTGGGCTCATGAAACCCTCTTATAGTGCCAAGGCTTATTAAAAATGGTTCTCTGTGGACAAGCAGATGATGACTACTGGATGGCATATGTTCTGTATCAGAAATGAGAGCTGATGTAGTCTATCCAATGCAGTTTTCTGAATCAGCACCCCAAATAACCAAACCGAATCTAAAGTTGACCAAAAACCGATTCGTAACCCTTTTGGTGCTAATGTTTCAAAGTGATCCCTGATCAAGTGGTCCCTAGTCAAAAAAAGGTTGGGAACCACTGCCCTAAGGCGATGCTCAAGCTTATGTATCCTGCTTACCATTGAAAGTACTCTTTCCCACTAAGCTATTGCTTTAGGGCCTTTCCAGAATCTGTTCCCAGGTTTTCTGCTTTTAATTAATGAGTCCACATTGCCAGATAATATGGGATAAACAGAAAACCTGGCACCAGATCCTGGGATCAAGGGTCTGCCTGGAAGGGCCTTCAGACATCCACAAGTAGATCACCTTCCAGAAAGGCATTGTGGCTTGAGGAGAGTGGACAACAAAGCCGGAACTAAAAACATTTCTTTGTTTTGTTTTATTTATATTCTGCTTTGTTCCCAAAGTGGCAACATGCCAGATTGAGTGACATCCTGGAATTGTTTAGCTAGTCACAGAAAGGCTCCTTCCACACATCTGAATAAAATCCACATTGAACTGGATTATATGACAGTGTAGATTATCTGCCTTAATATTCTGAGTTGTATAGCTATGTTGAAGGGCCCAGAGTCACACATGTGCACAAGGAGAGAGAGAAGGAGGGAAAGAAAATGTGTGAGTTAAGGGAGAGAAAAGTGAACTACATCTAAAGGAAAATTTCAACAGTAATTCATTTTACATAGGCTGTAAGACTACACTATTTAACATTTTTGATGGTAAAATGCAGCAAACAACCTAACCAACACACAAAAATTAACAGTGTTGTTAGCAATAAAAAGAGAGCCAGCATGATATACTCTGGAGACCGTGGTTCAAATGCATGCTTGGCTGTGAATATGCACTGGGTGACCTTCAGCAAGTCACGTTCTTTCAGACTTAGAAGGAGGCAAGGGCAAGCCCTTTCTGAAATAATTTTGCCAAGAAAAGCCCACGAAAACATTGCTTTAGACTTAGAGTCTCCAGAAATCACTTGAACGCAAAAACAACAGATTTTTTTAAACAACAACAGCAGAGGAACCCTAAGGCTATAACAGAAATGGCATGAATATATACAATACATTTTCACATTCCAAACATAAACATGTTTACTTAACAGGCAGTTCCAAAAATTTCATCACATTTCTCAGTTTCCTGAATCTGTCCAACAGCCATGTTACTCTAACCTTAAGTAGCTGAATGTTACATTTCCAGTAGGACTGAACCAACCCACAACAGCAAAGATATTTAGAAGCAGGCATTAATACCTGTTTCTGTATCACACTCAAGAGCAGGCATGGGCAAACTTAGGCCCTCCAAGTGTTTTGGACTTCAACTCCCATCATTCCTAACAGCCGGCATTATCGGGTGACTTACAAATTAATGGCGTTTAAGGAATAGTATTAGGGGGAATGGATAGTAAGGGAATGTCTGCAAAGCCCCTAGGAGGTGCACATGGAATCCATAGGACTCTGCGGAACAACTGCTGTAAACTCTGCTTTCATCTGCTATATCACCTTTCATCCAAAGAATTAGATAATCACCAATATGTGTATCAATATATACCATGTCTTACAAAGAGAAGAAAAGTTGTTGCTTTTAAAGCAGAGTTTCTCAAACTCAGCCATACAAACCTACTGACTGGCCTTGTGCAAATCACATTGTCTTGAAGCCTCAGAGGAAGGCAATGATAAAACTCATCTACATAAATCTTTCCAAGAAAACCCTATGATAGAATTAGAGTCATCATAAGTTGGAAATAATTCCTCCCCACATAAAGGCATCTAAAGCTGCATCTGGCTAGATACAGTATTGAGGCCCCTGCCTGTGATTTGAACAGAGCTCCCACAGACTGATCCTCAAGCAAGGGCCAGCACTACCATTTGGTGAAATGAAGCAGTTTTCTCAGGAAGCAGATGAGAGAAGGGCTGAGGAAGCAGCAGTGCCCTCTCTCCCTCATCTTTCGCTTCTGTTGGAGGATGGCCTGCCCTGAGCTAACCTGAGGCAATCAAAGGTGCCACCTTCTCACCAGAAAACCTATCTGTTGGAAGTTAGATTCACCTCCAGTCTGGTGTCAGGGTGGCCAGTGTGAAGACTGAAACCAGTCCCTGTACCTTTCATGGCTGTGTAGAAGAGGGGAGCTTCAGCAGGTTATCTGCTTGTATGACAAACAACATGTGCAAAAACCATCAAAATACAACAAAATCCACATGCAGGGAGGCCTCTGAATTGACAACCACTGGAAGTACTGAAGCAGTCTCCAGTTTTTAATCCAGTATTTATTTATGTGCCATATTTATACCCTGCCCTTCTCAACCCCAAAGAGGAATCAAGATAGCTTTACGCATAGGCAACTATTCAATGCCTTAAAAACATACAATTAAAACAACATTTAAATTAAGATTAAAATTAATACACATTAAAACAGTTAAAACCATTATAAACATTATTAAAACCATGGCATCCACAATTGTAATGGGGGAGCACCAATAGTCATTGCAAATTTTCCATATCAATCTATTGCACTTCTCTGAAGGCTTGACCCTAAAGTAACATTTTAACTCTTTTTGAAGGCCAGGGGGGAGGGGACTGGTCTAATGTCACTGGGGAGGGTGTTCCATAACCAAGGGGCCACCACTGAGAAGGTCCTGTCTCTCATCCCCACCAGCCGTGCCTGTGAAGGAAGCAGGACTGAGGGCAGGGCCTCCCCAGATGATCTTAATGTCTGAGCTGTTTCATAGGGGGGATGCGTTCAGACAAGTAAACTGGGCCAGAACCCAGCTTACCAGGCCATAGCCAGGATTTTGACTGGGGGGGCGGGGCTGAGTTTGATTCGGGAGGCATGAGTCTGAGTGAGAGAGATCCCATTAGCATAAATTCCTTCTTATTATAATTAGTATATAAACACATGGATTCCTTTAGCAGTTACCTTTGGGTCACCCTTCTCCAGTTTGAGTGGGTTTACGATCGGTGAAAAACTCCATTAGGTATGTAATTGTGTCAATTTTTAAACATTGGCTTAGTTTGGTGTTTGTATAGAATTGTGTATTAATTTATGTTCATATGAATAGATTTTATGGAAGCCCTAATGTCTTATATATACACCTTGAGAAAGCGACTTCGTGAAACGGCTTTTTGGCCGCTATTTTAAGCATCTGCGTGCCGTTGGCGTGTTTACCACCTCATCTATTGGGAGAGACGCCTATACTACGCTCTCCGCATCCAGGAACAACTTCCATCCGGAGTGATTTTCACCTCTGTTTTTTGGACTATCATTGCATATGGGAAATTTCACCCGTGGATATACCTTGTGTTTCATAACCTGTGGAATTACCGTATTTGGAGACTTATGCAGCACTTGAAACTACATTTCCAATGTGGATTTACAATTAAAGGACGGAGATACCTATGTTTTGGGACTCACTGAACTCCATTGGAACTCCACTGTTCTCCAAGGACTGACCATCGTTCTCTTTGATTCAACTTACTGTTACTTCGTATAATGTGTATACTGCACGTATGTATATATCTTATATCTTCCACGGCTTTATAAGAATTTAATATATAATCCTTAAGGTCTTTCACCTGTGTTTGTTCAGCTTGTACTCAAGCCTGCTCGTTGCTTCTTCTCTCATCCCCACCAGCCGTGCCTGTGAAGGAAGCAGGACTGAGGGCAGGGCCTCCCCAGATGATCTTAATATCTGAGCTGTTTCACGGGGGAAATGCGTTCAGACAGGTAAGCTGGGCCAGAACCCATCTTACCAGGCCCATGGCCAAGATTTTGATTCGGGGAGGGGGGGCTGAGCTTGATTCGGGGGGCCTGAGTCTGAGAGAAAGTCTACCCTAGCAAACCTTTCATATCGTTATCCCAATACCCCCATGCATATGGGATATATTGAGGATGGTGATCAGATCATGATATGAATGCACATAGCAGTTTAAATAATATACCAGTAAGTCCTTCTTGCAGACCACACTGAGAATTTCGGGGGGGGGGGGAGTCTGAAGCCCCTCAAGCCCCCCCTCCCCCTTCAGCTACATGCCTGCAGCTTACCTAACAGTAACTTTAACTGGCACAGTAGGAGAGGAGACAAACCATTTCATGCCCAAGCAGCCCAGTGTCTTGGAAGCCCCTTCAAGGCCACTGGGCTATTTGCTATGTTGCAGGCGCACCTCCCACCCTGTAGGGCTGTGTTTTTCAACCTTTTTTGAGCCGCGGCACATTTTTTACATTTACAAAATCCTGGGGCACACCACCAACCAAAATGACACAAAATGATACTCTAATACAGTAATACATATTGTTGATATGTTTTTAAATGTATTTATACACTCAGTGTGAAACCTGGGCCTGTTTCGATGAACACAACATATATATGACTTCCTCTCACATACTTATACATGGCTATCATGTCTTCTCTCAGCCTTCTCTTCTCCAGGCTAAACATGCCCAGCTCTTCAAGCTGCTCCTCATAGGGCTTGTTATCCAGACCCTTGTGAAATTTCACCCTGAGTGAAACTTGCTTCCAGTTAACTATGGATGTCATGAAGCTGTTATAAACAATTCCTTTGGGGTGGGGGGAGGCAATCTCGAAAAATCCAGTAAAATAGTAAAAAAAAACACCAACATTTCCAAGTGGAGAGACTCAATTTATTGCTCGGAAACCTGTGAATGCTTCAGCCTTCACAGTGAGGTTTGCTCACTGCCCAATTCACCGACGTGGAGCTTCCGGCTTTGGCTGTTCTCGTGAGAAATCCAAGCCAACGCGAAAACGCCGACTCAATCACTTCCACCCAGTGCTCTGTTTTTGCGGAGGGAGGAGGTAGCGAAAGAGGCCACACAGATCTGTGAAACGTATAGTCTATACGTATCATAGATCTGTGTGGCCTCTTTCGCTGCCTCACTCCCCCCAGTGCTGAAAGAGGGAGAAACAGCTGCTAGGAGGAAGAGTGCCAATTTCCCACGGCACACCTGATGATCACTCACGGCACACTAGTGTGCCCCGGCACCAGGGGCGGTCTAACGTAATTTTAAATGGTAGGCGAACATTATTTTGGTGCCCCCCCAAAAAAACATTATTTTGCCGCCCACCATGTAAAACAAATATAGAATTATAATATCACTATACCATTCGTAGTATTATATTGTATCAATGTATATACAATATATTATACCATACTCATACTATATTATATCATAATTATATTATACTACATTACAATATAATTATTTTAGAATATATTGACATTATAATATAATGTAACATTCTATTATATTATTATAATAAAATAATAAAATTATTTATTTAAATAAAATTATCCTCTACTAAATATTTTCATTACTCCTATAAAACTCAAATAACCCAAAATAAAGTAAAATAAAATATTATATATTACTATTTTGTACAATAAACCTTATACTGCAATATTGTTTGTAATATTACATGTAATATAAAATATATCATTATTCTATTGTTATATTGTACTTGTATTATATTGTATGACAATATTAAGCAGAACTGTATAATAATCAACAAGAAATGCAATGTAAATGCATCAAAATCAGAATATATTACCTATCACCCAACTCATAATTCATAGGAGTCTCCCATAAGTCCAAAATTAGGATCCCAATGTAAATGTAAATAGAAAAACAGCCAAAATGTTCAAATGAGGTCGAATACAGGCAGCGCGGCCTGGGCAAACTTGGGACCGCCCTCCTTCTAAGTGTTTTGGCCTCCAACTCCCACAACTCCTCATAGCCTCAGGCCCCTCAGGTCTAGACAGAAATAGAGCTGAAGAAAGGAAGGAGGGAGAGAAGAGGTCACAGAGGAGGAGGAGGAAAGCCCTTCATTCATTCCTTCATTTACACTTCCTTCACTGATTCTTTTCTCCTTCCCTGCAAACGGGTGCGCGCGGCGGAGACAAAGGGAGAGGGGAAGCACTCCCTGCCTGCCCGATAGGGAGTGCTTTGCTTACAGGCTTCTGCGCAAGGGAGCTACTGGGCATGCGTGGAGGTTTTCGCGCATGTGCAGTTGCTCCTGCGCTCAACTCCAGTTCCGGAGCACCTGCGCCTGCGTGAAAACCTCCGCGCGTGCCCAGAAGCGGCGTCGGAGCGCACAAGGCCGGGGTCAAAAAGCAGGCAGCTGCAGCACTGTCTGAGGAACATCGGCAGGGCCAGGATAGCGCCCCCTTCCCAGATGGCGCCCTAGGCGGCCGCCTACTTGGCCTATCTTGTAGGACCGCCCCTGCCCGGCACACTGGTTGGGAAACACTGCTGTAGGGGCCCTTCCACACTGCCCTATAACCCAGAATATCAAGAAAGAAAATCCCACAATATCTGCTTTGAACTGGGTTATCTGAGTCCACACTGTCATTTGTTCCAGTTCAATGCGGATAATGTGGGATTTGATTCAGCTGTGTGGAAGGGGCCGATGTCTTGCTTTGAGGCACACAGCCAGTGTGGTGCAGTGGTTTGCCAGCTTGAATTATGGCCTTGGAGGCCAGGGCTGATTCCTTGTTTGGCCTGGGCTGGCCTTGGTCGGGTGACACACTCTCAGCCTCGGAAAACCCTGTGACAGGATGGCCATGCATCAGAAACCACTTGAAAGCAAACAACAAGGCATGGAAGTCGATGCCAGAACAGCTTGTTTCTCTCCCTTGCTTTCCAGTAGCATTGCAAGTGCCCTGGCTCCATGCGGCGGAGTTACAGCTGGGTGAGGCAGACACCGCTCACCAGAGAAGGCGGAGAGACCTTCCTTCCAAAAGGGCAGCTCCCTGGGCTCCACAACATTGCGCCAAGGCGGTCAGAGGAGCGTCCAGCTGCCTCCACGGGACCTCGAAGGACTTACCCCGCGGGACGGCGCCGGGGACCCAGAGGCCGGACTCACCGCCCAGGCTGGCGCGTAGGGCCAGGCACACGGACTCCGTGTTGCCCATCGCTTCCGAGGGGCCTGCCTTTCCTTGGAGGAGACGGAGAAAAGGCAGCGGGGACGCGGACTTCGGCCCTTGGCAGCCGCGAGTTCTCCCGCCAGACCCGGAGTTCAAACGCGGCACGCGGGGAAGGCGGGCGACCAATGGGCGAGGAGGGCGCGCGGCACCTGCTGCCAGGGGGCGGGAGGGCAGGCCGGCTCCCTCGCGGCGCCTGCCTCGCGCTCGCTCCGCCCGGGCTCTCTCTCCCGCGCGCGCCCCATGGAGGCCAGCCAAGGCGCTTCTTTCAACGAAAGGCTCCTTTGAAGGCTTGGCGCCGAGTCTCGCCCCTTCCCCCCCACCTCTTTAGGAGCCCATTTGCACCGTATCGGCAGCACAGGGCATTTACGCTGTAGACTCAACGCGCTTGGACTCCGTTTTAACTGGAATGGCTCAATGCTATGGCAATATAGGAATTTTAGTAGGCTCTTTGCCTTCCCTGCCCAAAAGCGCGGCTTCCTGGCCAAACTGCAAGTCCCAGGATCGCAGAACATCGAGCCACGGCCACCGCGGCCTCCTTGCACTCAGCTGAATAAAATCATCCGCTTTCAACTGGAATGTATGGCAGTGTGGACTCAGTAGCCCAGTTCAAAGCAGGTATTGTGGGATTTTCTGCCTTGATATTCTGGATTATAGGGCTGTGTGGAAGGGCCCTCCGTTTAAGTAGTGTCAAACTGTGTAAAGCAGTGGTTCCCAACCCTTTTTGACCAGGGACCACATTTACCAGAGGCCACTTTGACCAGGGACAACGTTTACCAGGGGCCACTTTGACCAGAAACCACATTTACCAGGGGCCACTTTGACCAGGGACAACGTTTACCAGGGGCCACTTTGACCAGGGACCACGTTTACCAGGGGCCACTTTGACCAGGGACCACGTTTACCAGGGGCCACTTTGACCAGAAACCACATTTACCAGAGGCCACTTTGACCAGGGACCACGTTTACCAGGGGCCACTTTGACCAGAAACCACATTGACCAGGGACCATGTTTGCCAGAGACCACATTGACCAGGGACCACATTTACCAGGGGCCACTTTGACCAGAAACCACATTGACCAGGGACCATGTTTACCAGGGGCCACTTTGACCAGAAACCAGATTGACCAGGGACCATGTTTACCAGGGGCCACTTTGACCAGGGACCATGTTTGCCAGAGACCACATTTACCAGGGGCCACTTTGACCAGAAACCACATTGACCAGGGACCATGTTTACCAGGCCTTTCTTGAAGATCGGAGTTACATTTGCCTCCCTCCAGTCCTCGGGTACAGTGCCTGATCTTAGAGAAAGGTTATATATTTTGGCCAGAATTTCAGCAATTTCACACTTGAGTTCCTTAAGAACTCTGGGGTGGATGCCATCTGGCCCTGGTGATTTATTGACATTTAGTTTAGTAAGGCATGTGAGAACATCTTCCTTGTTTATCTCTATCTGGTTTAATTCATTTAATTCCCTCCTGAAAAACTGACTCAGCTGCAGGCATATGTTGTCTGTCCTCCTGTGTGAAAACGGAAGCAAAGAAGTCGTTTAGCCGCTCAGCAATCTCCTTGTCTTCACTTATTGTCCCTTTCTTACCATTTTTCGTCAAGTGGCCCAACTGCTTTTCTAGTTGGGTTTCTACTTCTGATGTACTTAAAGAAGTTTTTGCTATTTTTTTAAATATTCTTAGCTATATGTGCCTCAAAATCTCTCTTGGCTTTCCTGACGGTTGCTTTGCATTTAGTTTGCCAGAGCTTGTGTTCCTTTCTGTTCTCCTCAGTAGGAAGAGCCTTCCATTTCTTAAATGAGTTTTCTTCTTTCCAATCACATCTTTTACTTCATTTGTAAGCCATACTGATGTCCTCTTGGACTTTCCCGGCCTCTTTCTTGTTTTAGGAATGCATTTTAGTTCGGCTTGTTTTAAAGTATTTTTAAACAATTTCAAAGCATATTGGAGGGAATTGATTTCTTTTACCGTTCCTTTTAGTTTGTTCTTTACTATTTTTCTCATTTTGGTGAAATTCCCTTTGTGAAAATTTAAGGTCTCCGTGTTAGTTTTCACTGACAGTTTGCTATCCAAACTTAAGTTGAAGGTTATTGTGTTGTGGTCACTGGTACCTATGGGCTCAGTTACAAGGACATCTTGAACGAGATCTTGTTCATTAGTTAGCACCAAGTCCAGGATCCCCTTTCCCTGGTTGGTTCCATGACCATCTGCTCAAGGGAATAATTGGCTAGCATATCGAGGAACCTTGTCTCTCTTTCATGCGTAGAACAAGAATTTAGCCAATCTATTCGGGGGATAGTTGAAGTCCCCCATTATGACTAATTTATTGCTTTTTGAGGCCTGTTTAATTTCATTTTCCAGATAGCAGTCTGCCTCTGGAGTTTGGTTGGGAGGGCGATAGCAGATCCCTAATGCTAGATTAGTTTTTGTCCTGGGACTTTTACCCACAATGTTTCTGTAGGTGAGTTTGAATTTTCTTGAAATTCTAATTCATGAGATTCTAGCTCTTCATTTATGTACAAGGCCACACCGCCGCCGTTTTCCCTCTCCTGTCTTTTCCTGTACAGTTTATAGCCTGGAATTTTTGTGTCCCAATTGTTTTCCTCTGTCCACCAGGTTTCTGTTATGCCAATAATATCAATATTTTTTTCTTTTGCCAAACATTCCAGCTCCCCTATTTTTGTTTGAAGGCTTCTAGCGTTTGCGTACAGACATTTATATTTATTGCTCTGATGCCCTTTCAACTTTGGCTGTTTATGAGAATTTGTAGAAGGCCTACCATGTCCTACCTCTTGACTACTTTCTATCTTTTCTGTTGACTCAGCCATTTGTGCGTAAATTTCATCCTCCATACTTGGCGTTTCACCCTCTCGAACCGGAAGCTGCCCAGCTCCTGTCGACTTTCCCCTAGGAATCAGTTTAAAAGCTGCTCTGAAGCCTTTTTAATATTAATTGCCAGCAGTCTGGTTCCATTTTCGTTCAGGTGTAACCCGTCCCTTTTGTAAAGGTTCGGCTTTCCGAAAATGTCCCCAGTTCCTAACAAATCTAAACCCTTCCTCTCGACACCACTGCCTCATCCACGCATTGAAGCTCCTGAGCTCTGCTTGTCTGGCTGTCTGCGCGTGGAACCGGTAGAATTTCCGAGAATGCTACCTTTGAGGTCCTGGACCTTAATCTTCTACCTAGCAGCCTAAATTTGGCTTCCAGGACCATCCGTTTGGCCTTCCCAATGTCATTGGTACCGACGTGTACCACGACTGCTGGCTCCACCCGGCACTATCTACCAGCCTGTCTAGATGCCTCGTGATGTCCGCAACCTTTGCACCCGGCAGGCAATTTACCATGCGGTCATCACATCCATCACAAACCCAGCTTTCTATGTTCCTGACAATCGAATCGCCCACTACAAGAAGCCCCCCTCCTATCGCCCGTTGAGAAGTATCCTCGGTGCAAGAGAATATGGGCACATCCTCCGAGGAAGGGGTCCCAACTAAGGGAGCCGGTCCCTCTTCCTCAGACTGATGTCCTCCCTGCCCAAGACCCCCATTTTCCAAAGCAGCTGGAGGGCTGCTCAGAACGGAGTGGGATGCTCCTATTTCATCCCTGGAGATCTCTTCCTCCTGCCTCACTTCCTCTCTGTGCTTCTCCAGGTCTGCTACCTTGGCTTCTCTCATGTCTCCTCATAGGGAGCTGGAGCTGACAGAGGGAGCTCAACCCACTTTCCCTGGATTCAAACTGCTGACCTATTGATCAGCAGTCCTGCCAACCCAAGGGTTTAAACCATTGCACCACCCGGGGGGCCCTGCTGTTGTGGTAATGGAGAGCAAACTATTGAACTCCGTTTGCACCAATGGAAGTAAGTGAAGGACAAAGGTGGAAAGTGAGAGGAGATAAGAAAAAGTGTGGAATTTTAGAAGCAGCTGAAAAGTAGGAAGCTACAGGATTTATCAGAGCTGCCCCTGCTAAATTGGGACAGTTGGGGGTAGGCAGATCAGCAGGACTTTCTTGCAAGGTAAGTGCTTAAGCATAAGTAAAATGAAACTATTGTTGGATTGAGCATAATAAGCTGTATGGCGGTCCACCTGGGCTTGGATTGAGTGACCACATAAGTTGCTATAAACTCCTATGCCCAGGGGATGCAGATTGCTTTCCTCTTGTGGGGAGACTTCTCACAAACTTAGCAGACTGAGGCCTTTGAAGAAATTAATGAATTTATTTAACAAGTCACAAACAGGTGACTGGCCTTTTGGATGGTTGCAAAGTCCATAACGCCAAATAGTTGAAAATTAGTTTACTCAGTCCCTTTTGCCAAGTCCATGGGCGATGGATTGCGATGCCTCTCCTTCTCTTCTCTGGTCAGCCACCACGGATGGTGGACAGACCCCAGCCGCTGGATTCCTTTAAATTGAAGGTCGAACGTCCTTCCTCTGCTGACTCCAGGGCTGGTTGAAGGCGGTATTTGTCATTAAAAGAAGGTGACAGGCCGGAGCTGGCAGCCCCGTGGCACAGTCACATGTCCCTGGTGGTCACTGAGGTAAGCAGAGAGGTTTCCTCCCTTTTGTAACCTTTAGAATTGGAGGAAATCCTAAGACACTGATTGGCTGGGACTATGGAGGGAAAATACTAAGGGCTGATTGGATGGAAATACTAACTTTGGAGGGAAAATACTGGGTGATGATTGGAAGAAGGAAACAGAGAGAATGAGCCCCTCCCAACCAGGGAAAACAACAACCCAGCCCCAAAAACTGCAAATAGGCCTTTACAACAAATTGAGGCCTGTTAATCTAACACAAGCACATAAAAATAAGCATACACTTTCACTATAACCAGGCCAAGCCTAGCGCAGGCCGCAACAAGCTGTATGTTGTTTAGAAATTTTAGTTGAAAGACACTGATAAGAAAATGATATATTTATAGCACAATCTGATTATAGTTACAAAATCAGATTGATGCAAACCTGTTAATGCCTCTCAAAAGATACACAGCAAAAGGTCTGGGGAACAGAGCTTGTTAGAGAATGCCTGGCTTAGACCAATAAAATACACAGCCTTACTCCTTCTCCTTAAAAACGCAGCATGCTAATAATTAGTCCAGACAAGAGAGTTAAAGTCAAAAAGGTTTACTTACAAACAAAGCTTACATGATGTAAAACATCATGCAGGTACAGCATTGCAGAAGAGGGCTCAAAATGGCAAACAAGCCTCTCTTCTCAAAAGTTACATCAGGAGACAGAAAAAGAGTGTGAAGAAGTAGGAAGTGACAAAACAGGAAATTACAAAAGGTACATCCCCCCTTTACAGCCTTGCAGCAAACAGGAAGTGAATGTGTGTTCAGATTGATAATTCCAACAGCCCTCCTCAATCGTACACACATTTCTTAAATCAGCCCCATCTTGACACGTAGGTCCTGAAAACCATCTCTTGGTAGTGGTTTGGTTAATATGTCCGCTACCATCTGTTTCGTTGGACAATATGACAACTCAATCATTCCATCTTGTGTGAGTTTGCGCACACTGTGATATCTAATTCCAATGTGCTTAGTGCGCATCATCACCTTTTCTGACTTGGCAAACTTGATACAACTTTGATTGTCCTCAAAATACTTGGATTGGCTTCTGCTCGTCTATTCCAAAATCAACCAGAAGTTGATGAAGCCACAGAAGTTCATCTGATGCCAAAGAAACAGCTATGTATTCTGCTTCAGTTGTCGATTTAGCTATCAGTTCTTGCTTCCGACTGGCCCAAGAGATAGG
This sequence comes from Anolis apletophallus, assembly GCA_030556195.1. Taxonomy (NCBI): domain Eukaryota; kingdom Metazoa; phylum Chordata; class Lepidosauria; order Squamata; family Anolidae; genus Anolis; species Anolis apletophallus. The sequence goes on along the minus strand of JARBWK010000001.1, from coordinate 90,188,464 downwards.
ACCATCTCCGTATAAGAAAAGAAATCCACTGACCGACTTACAGTCCGAAGAATCTCCAGCCCAATCCGAGTCTGAGAAACAAACTAGCTTTGGTTCATTATTACCTGGCAGTTTTAACTGTAAGTCCATCGTACCTTTCAAGTATCTTATCACCCTTTTCACAGCAATCCAATCTTTCTGAGTAGGTGCACTGACCTTCCTGCTCAGAATTCCAACAGCCGATGATATATCTGGTCTTGTGTTGGTTGCTAAATATAAAAGTTTTCCAATTGCTGTTCTGTACTGGTCATTGGTTGGCAAAAGTTCACTTTCTCCATTGTTTCTCAAGAAGTCTGTGACCATTGGTGTTGCAACTGGATTTGCGTCTTGAAATCCAGTAACCTGCAACAGGTCAATAATCTTCTGTTTCTGGCTCAAGAGAAACGATCCATCTTCTTCTCTCTTGATCTGAATTCCAAGATAATAAGAAACATCTCCAAGTTCCTTTATCTCAACTTGCCTGCTCAAATGATGTACAACTTCTGTGTAGTCCTGATTTGAGTGCGATGCTATGACCAGGTCATCAATATACGTCAGAATGAAGCAACTATGACCATTTTTCACTCTGGTGTATAGACATTGATCTGCTTCTCCTTGCTTGAAACCCAATTGCTTCAGCATCTCATCCAATTTCTGGTTCCATGCCTTGGCGGCTTGGCGAAGTCCATAGAGACCTTTCCTAAGCTTGCAAGCAAGGTTAGGTCTCCTCTTGTCTTCGAAACCAGGTGGCTGTTTCATATACAGGTCTTCAGTGATCTCACCATGCAAGAATGCAGTCTTGACATCTAGGTGTCTCACCGTCATCTTCTTCGAAGCTGCTATACTCAGTAGTAGTCTCACGGTGCTGTGCTTCACTACAGGTGCAAAGGTCTCGTCAAAATCAATTCCATACTTCTGTGAGAATCCTTGTGCAACCAGTCTTGCTTTGTAACATTCGATTCTTCCTTCTGAGTCTTGTTTCAACTTGAACACCCATCTGCAGCCAATAGCTTTCTTTCCTGGTGGGAGTTCAGTAAGAGTCCAAGTCTCATTCTTGTACAAAGCATCTAATTCTTCCTCTGCAGCTTTCTTCCATTGTTCAGCTTCTGAAGAAGGTAGCATGTTGATTTCTTCTATGGTAGATGGCTCACTGGGTAGTAGTTTTCGTCCCTATGGGGAGAAAGATGAGATATAAATAAACATATAATAATCATCATCATCTTAGTAATCAGATTTACCTAACCATCTGTCATTCCATCAGCAAAGAAGAATCTGCGTAGGTACCCAAAAAACATTCACTCCCAGCTGTTTGAGCTTCTTCCTTTCACCAATCTAGAACAGGGCATCTTAAACTTTTTCCACTTGCAACCGCTTTTTGCCCAGTAAATTCTTATGTAACCACAGGTATACAGTCAAAGATTTCTGAACACTATCCTAGTATCTTAACTAGGTATTAAATTCAAATATGTGCCAATAGTAAATCAGCATTTGCGAGACATGCTAAATAGCTTGGTTTTCCTTTTTATGGAACACAGCCGAAGTATTTTCTGCAGAATCCACTGTAAACACTACATGTTGTTGCTAATTGATGTGTGTAAATGAATTGTGTTCAGGAATCTTGTATATTTCATTACCCCAACATTGAGCTAAGAGAACCCTATTTGGGGTTGGGGCCCACAGTTTAAGAAGTGCTCTAGAGCAGTGATGGGCAAACTTTTGAACTTGGTGTGCCAAAATTTGCCAAAAACCGAGGATAACTTGAGTGGAGTGTCATTTCAAAAAACAACCCCCACACCCACACACACAATTTCTCAATATTTATAGTTTAAATAACAAAAATGTGGCTTGGCTTTTCTTTGCGAATGAAGATTCAGGAAGGACTCATCCCACGGTTTCTACAAGCGCATTGATGATTCGGAGGTTGGATGTGTCCTTCGAGCCTGTGCAATGCATATTTCTGGTGGAGCGCAGAGTGCACAGAACTGGCCTCACCCTTTAAACCAAAGATTCATCTGCTGGGGCCTAGCAAGCTTAGGATGGTGGCAGCGAGGTCCTCAGGTTGTAGGTTTGGTTCGAGTTTCCTTCTCTAGATGGTTGACATTACAGGGTTAAACGAGCACCATCTGCCTGGGTTTGAGTTTTCCTTCTCCTAGGATGGTTGCCAAAAGGCTAGAGAGCCCATCCTGCCCTTTGACACTCTTTGTCAGACCCTTCAGTTGTGACCTGTCTGACATGGGAGGCCCTACCAGTAGCTATTATGCCTCCACCAGCATAGCTCATAACTTCATTAGGGTACGCAAGCCTCTCCCCCACAAGAAGGGGGTGCCAATGGAGAGGAACAAAAATGTACTATTGTCATATATAGCTATATTTAATAGACCAAAAACTAATTATTTAACTTTCCTGTTTAGTGACTTCTTTATTAATCTGTTAGTTGTTTTCTTTTATTTATTTATTTATTTTATTTACTATATTTTTATACCACTCCTCTCAACCCAAAGGAGACTCGGGGCAGTGTACACATGGCAAGAACTGCCCACATATAAAATACTGTACATCAGCAATTAATAAAACAACCATATAAAACACAAATTTAGCAATTAAAAATTTAAAAAACACAATCTCAGCGTCTCATTATTAAAATCGATTTTCGTTGCATCGTCTTCATTCCTTAGGTCTCAATTTAGGTAATTACGCTTCATCTGCAAATGCCTGGTCAAACAGCCAGGTCTTAACTTTCTTGTGAAACGTCAAGAGGGTGGGGGCAGATCTGATGTCACTAGGGGCCACCACTGAAAAGGCCCTGTCTCTCATCCTCGCCAATCGCGCCTGCAAAGAGGGTGGGATCGAGAGCAGGGCCTCTCCAGATGATCTTAAACATCTTGGAGGTTCATAGGTATTGATATTATTTAACTTGTGTGGGGTGCCGTGAACTAAGAAAAATGAGAAGGAGGGGGAATTCTTTAACTATCCTGCCTTAGTGACTTTTCTGTTGCTGAATTTCATTAGCTAAATCTTCAATTGAAGGTTGGTATTTTGCACACTTCAAGTCCAAGGAAGCACTACTAACTTCATCTGTCAATCTGTTTATTTTGTTGGTTTTGATATTATTTCACGCTGAGAATAGGGTCTCACAAAAGTACGCAGAGGGGAAAATTGTGAGTAAAGCCATTGCTATATTTTTCAGGGTGCTAAAAATGTCTGATAATCAGTTCCAAGCACCCCAAATTCATAGTGGCACTTCTCTTGATTCTCCAAGTGGCATCTTTCTGGTAATGGCAATCACAGGGCCCCCAGAAATGCATTCTCCTGTGGCACTCCACTGCTTCCTGCTCCCTAGCTGGAAGTGACATCAAAGATCCCCTAACAGCCTAACTGGAAGTCCCAGAACTAGACACTTTGTGTTGGAGTTCTGTTGCTTTGGCCTACAGATCTCTGGCACAGAGTATCTACACTACATTACAGCAAATGTTTCATCCTCGACTACTGCACCTGGTGGTGCAGGAGCCAACAATGAAGCATCCTTCTCAACATGTGGCCCCATATTTCTCTGCATGCAGCCACATACAGACGCATGCCACTGAAAATGACTAGGCGTGTCAGTGCTGATACGCATGTCGTAGATTCGTCATCATGGCTCTAGAGCAGGGGTGGGCAATACCGGCCCTCAGGTGTTTTGGACTTCAACTCCCAGAAATCCTAGCCAGTTTACAAGCTGTTAGGTTTTCATGGCTGCCCACCCCTGCTCTAGAGGATGGAATACAAGAACTAGACCAAACAACAAACACATATGCTAAATATTTCTCTGAATGCTGCACACACTTTGGCATCCACTGACACACAGGGAGCGCTCTTGGCCCAGCTTTAATGAAAGAAAGCTGGCACTGCCTGTAGAGGATAAGCTTGGTGGTGGAAATAATGACAGGGTGACACAGAAACTTGGAGCAAACGCTTGCCCAGAAATACTTTCACTTCAGCCAAAGCTCCAGAGAGTAAATATATTCAGTTCACTTTGATCTTGACACCAACCAAAGCAAAGTCTGTCCTCCCATTTAAAATGAATGCTAAAAAGATCTGTTGATCTCAGAAGGGAACGGGGCTATCAAAACATGGTTCAAAATATATATTTTAAAAATAGCAAGTAGAACTTTGATTTAATAATGCAGATTGGGGGTGGGGGGTTGAAAGCATATGGGAGTTTCACATTAAGCAGGCACCCCACTACAGACCTGCAGCAGCTCCAAACATCAGTGTTTCCCAACCTTTTTTGCGCCACGGCACACTTTTAACATTAAAAAAATCCGGGGGCACACCACCAACCAAAATGACACTCTAACACAGTAAAGAATGGCTGGGGGATGGTGGCCTGCTGGGAGCAGCTGCTGGAAATGCCAAGCTGAGGGGGAGGGGCGGAGCCAGGCTGCGCCATGCCCCTCCCCCTCCCCCCGGCTTCAGCTCTCCCAGCAGCTGCTCCAGCCTTGAGGGGGAAGTGCCAAGCCAGCGGGGGCAAAGCCAGCACAATGCTGGCTTGGCACTGTCCCCTCAAGGCTGGAGCAGCTGCTGGTAGTGCCGAAGCCGGGGGAGGGGGCGGAGCCAGGTCATGCCATGCCCCACCCCCTCCCCTGGCTTCAGCTCTCCCACAGAGGAGGAGCATGAGCGGTGAACGGGTTTCAGTGGGCGGGGCTCCTCCACGTGGCTTCAGCGAGTGAGGGGTGAGAGTCATGGGGGGAGTCAGCAGATTGGAGGCTGGCTGGGGAGGCGGCCGAAGGAGGCGGCGCCCCGGCCCCTTCTTGTTCTTCGCCGCCGCCTGGCCCTTCCTCCTCCTCCCCCAAGCAGCAGGAGTTCGGCAGGAGGGGGGAAGGAAGGGGGGGCAGAGAGTTTTTCTCGCGGCACAGCAGGAGGTCCGTCACAGTTGTTGGGAAACACTGCCATAGATGATAGGGATGTGGGAGTGCAGTAGTGTCACTGAACACCATGAGTTGGGCTGCACTTGCAGGAGAGGAAAACAACTGATGGGAGCTGAAATGAAACAAAATGTATCAATGTGTTACTTTAAGGCACAGATTGTGGGAAATACCTTCTTGTATGATAGTTGGGAGGAAGGCTTTATTTTGTGTGGACAGGCAAAGCCTTTTTATCTAGATACTAGGGCTTTGATTCTTAAACTATGTAGCGGGAAGATATTTTGAAAATTGTGTATTGTGCTTAAATCCTTTGTCTTTATAATTATGTTTTAATATGTTTCAATTGTTTTTAACCATGTGGTTAAAAACAATAGAATTGCTTGTTTAACTTTTGTAAAATATTATTTTAGATTAACACCTTAAAAAATTAAACTATTGTCAGCCACCTCAGGTTGCATGCCAGAAGAAAGGCAAGGTATTAAATTTATGTATATATGCATGTAATAATATCTGTATGTTTTATATCATAATCCACTCTACAGACAATAATTGCTATAAGTAGCTGTACAACTGGCCATTAAAGTAAATCCCCCCTTTTAAATGTCTTACTAAATTGTTGTTACATTTTTAAAAAATAAAATCCCAAAGCTCAGCGTTAAAGGTACATGGTCATAGAATCACAGAGTTGGAAGAGACCTTGTGGGCCATCCAGTCCAACCCCCTGCCAAGAAGCAGGAAAATCGCATTCAAAGCATGCCTGACAGATGGCCATCCAGCCTCTGTTTAAAAGCCTCCAAAGAAGGAGCCTCCACCACACTCCTGGGCAGAGAGTTCCACTGTTGAACAGCTCTCACAGTCAGGAAGTTCTTCCTAATGTTCAGGTAGAATCTCATTTCTTGTAGTTTGAAGCCATTGCTCTGCATCCTAGTCTCCAGGGCAGAAAAAAACAAGCTTGCTTCCTCCTCCCTATGACTTCCTCTCACATATTTATACGTGGCCATCATCATGTCTCATCTCAGCCTTCTCTTCTGCAGGCTAAACATGCCGAACGCTTTAAGCCGCTCCTCATAGGGTTTTTTTCGCCAGACCCTTTATTATTTTAGTTGCCCTCCTCTGGACACATTCCAACTTGTCAACATGGTCCTCCCTCTTCTTATTTTATCCTCACAACAATCCTGTGAAATACCTGAGCCTGACTAGACCAAACTCACACCACAAATGGGGTAGGGATTTGAATCTGGATTTCTTCCATTATAATCCAACTTTCTTTTGCTGCATCATGTTGGTCTCTCATGGCATAATGCACCCTGAGGAATCAGATTAACATCTTAACATCAGATGTTGATTCTCCCTAGAACCCAGCTATAACAGCTAAATCTAGAGCAGAGGGAAGCCAATGCAACCTTGTATAGCATTATGGCAAAATAAATGGAAGTATAGAGATAGATGGTGCCTGTTGCAAAGACTTAAATAGGAAATACCAAGAAATTTGCTATGTCTCATTCTGAGGCCATGCAATAACAACAACAACAATTTTATTTCTTACCCACCTCTCTCCATGGCTCAAGGTGGGTCACAGCACAATCAAAACATACCACAAATACTAAAAAAAACAAAAACAGACATATTAAAATTCAGTTCCATAAAAAATATACACATCAAAACATTTCTGTAAAATACACATTAATCACACAGGACAGAGACCAAAACTCAGGGCATGAGTTTAAAATTCATGTTTTAAACTGACTGGGTGGGCCTGGCAGAAAAGGTTCTGACAGCTAATCTATCTGTTGGAGTTCTTCTGGCAGGTCATTCCACAGTCTTGGGGTGGCTGACGAAAAGGTTCTTTGGGTGACGGTGGCCAGTCAGGTTCTGGCCAGTTGAAGTAGCCACCCCTCAGAAGACCGAAGTGTAGCAATGAATATCTCATGAGGGGGATATCTCCTTGGTCTAAAATGGCAGGGAGGGGGCAAAAATTATTCTACCTCCTACATGCCAAAGTTTCTTCTACCTCTTAGAGGACATAAGGTGGGATTTTTTTTTCTGGGGTGGGGCATGTGTATGTATAGTATGTTTATGTGTAATATGTTGTTGTGCATATCCAAGTTGTTTTCTGACTCTCCATCATTTCTAGCGTGAAATTCAGGACAGATGTGGAAAAGCAACATCAGAATGGGCCCAAGATGGAAAATGTTATTAATGAGGAAGAACACAAAAGCTAGAAGAGTTTGTGGGAGTTTGCTTTTGCGTGAGTCTATTGGACTGGACAAGATTCTTACTTTCCACTCTCCTTCAACCCCATATCATCTGAGTTTAAGCTCCTTTAAAAAAAACTATGAACTGAGTTTAAGGCAACTGAAGCAATCTAGGGACAAAGGGTGAAAGTTAGAGGAAGAAATAAATACTGGGACATTTTTAAAAATAGCTGAAAAATGGAAAGATAGGACTGCCCTCACCAAATTGGGACAGTTCAAGTATATGGCAACATACACAAATATATAGATAGGAGAATGTTCAAAGTACTAGAATCTCCAACAATTACCTTAATCAGGGGACAGCTCACATGCAGCTTGTCTTCTTCACCACAAAAACAGTTCTTGCAAACTGGACTTCCAAATGTTTCTGGTTTTGTTTTGGGGAAATGGGATAAAGCTCATCATGGGTCCTAAAAATCTAAAACATGGTTCGCAGACCCCTGGAGATAGTCCAGCACTGGCTTAGATTGCATGACATTTTATCCTACCTCCATAAACAGCTTTGCTGCTCTTCAGCATCCCGTCCAAGTGACCAACGCTGTCACCTCATTATTTTACTTTATTCAGCATGATCCCACAATATCTCAGTGACATCATTTTCCATTACTCGTTGCCATGCAGATATTTGTACTCCAAACGCTGCACCTTTTGTCAATAAGAAAAAGAAAGAAAGCTTTGTTTCAGTTTCAACTCAGAAGGCCAGATGGATTATCAAGGCATAACTTGATATTGCCAATCTCACCCCTTTACTAATTCATTTTCTTTGCTTCAGAATTCCAGTCTAAGAGGCTTATGCAAAAGTGGTATAGAGAACAATTCAAAATATTAAGCCTTTTCTTGGGATGGATTTTGTTTTCTTCATTGACTATTTGGCACAGGGCCTCATAATTTTCACATATGGTTGTACATGCAAGAATATCCATGATGATAAAGAAACTTTTTTTCTGTGTTATAAAAGCTTTCTTTTCCATTTGTAATCAATTTCCCCTCCCAAAAGTGCCCCAAGGTTTGCCCCCTGCTAAATCAGGCCAAACAATAAACTTCATATCAATGATTTATGGAGGCATCAAGGTAAGATCAAGGGGCAGACTCCAAGAAGTTGAGCAAGAGGGCTTCCAAATGCACCAAATCTAGTTTGCCACTTTTTGAAATATATGTCCTAGTGCTTTTTGTATCTGAAAGAAACTGCTAAAACCACAGTCGAAAATTACTTAACTGTGCCACTCCCCTCCCCCCCCCCCCGCTAAAAATGTCACTGACCTAGTAATGCTCATGATCTGGGTTTAATCATCTTTGTGCCACAGTACCCCAGAACAAGCTCATATCCACACGAAACTCAACAGTTGGCCTGAAATCTTTTTCCTTCTCCATTGTTTCCAAATTATGAGCCCCCGAGGAAATAACAAATACACTAATTGTTCGTGCTAAGCTCCATGACCTTATTCTTGGTGCTATTGCGTTTGATTCCTTTTCGGTTGCTCCAGTTCATGAGGTCATGCAATTCATACCACGTAATTTCCTGATTCTTCTATGTACTGCCTCATTGCTTAGTATCATCACCAATTTTATCAACACTCCTGTTAATGTCCTCTGTTAGGTCACAAATAAAAATATTTAATAATGATGAGACACAAGACTGATTGTGGAAGGAGCTTAGTTATTTTACTCCAGGTTAAAAAAACCTTCCTTTTATCAATAGATCATTAGAAATCTACTTTTGGATTAACAACCTCTACAATTTCCTGGTCAACACAGCTACTGAGATCCCGGGAGTTATATATATATTTCCAAACTTTTCTTTTTAGTACCTTTTAAACTTATTGCAAAAGTTGCTCCAAAATAATGTCTTTAGGCCTGCTTCTCATAATATGTGTGACACCCACCTGGAGATTGTTTTTCTTTTTCTGAAGGGAACTGACATGGGAAATGCTGGTGTGAAAGCATTATACAAGCAGTTCCCATGTCAGTGCCCTCCAAATATGTTTGGCTGGGGATGATAGCAACTGTGGTCCAATATGTTTGGCACCAGGTTAGGAGAGGCAGCTTTACCCAACATAACACTTGTGCTTCAAGTGAGCTTTTTCTTCAAGGTGATAGAAGAACATTCTCCAACTTATTTGGCACCCTTTCACACAATAATTATAGCACCATGATTCCATTTTATCCTTCAGGGCAACATTCAGGGCCTTGCAGTTTAAGAAAAAATATTTTCAATGCCACAGTTCTAGTTCCACTGATCAAATTGCAAATCTCATGATTTAATTGAGTGTTGCCATGGAAGGTAAAATGTTTCTCAAGTCGCTCCTGACATTAAAAAAAATGTCCAAATGTCATTGTAATACTATAATTGTGTGGTGTGAAAGGGCCCCTGGAGGAAAGAAGCTATCTTAGGCAAGCACAGGGGCACACAGTTCCATATCTCTGAACGTTGTTGTCTGATTCCTCATGTCTGCCACTGAGATGACTTCTGCTGGATGGTACAGCAAATTCTGAGCTCTCGCCCAAATGGTGCAATGTTAGTCCATATCTAGTTTACCAGAGAAGAATCTGTTAACAGCACAGAGATATATTATGACCTCAACTTGTGTAAAAAAATAAAAATAAAAAAGTTCCTCCCAAGGCTAAGGGTGTAAAAAGTATATTATATTTTCTACTCAGGAATTATGCATGTCTTTCATCCAGTCTGAAAAGTGCATTTTGTAAAGGTCAATGCAAGACCTTGAAATAACGCAGCAGTGGAAAATATTACATCTTTGTTTCCAAGTATTTTAAAAGGATGTGTGCCAGATTTTACATATTACACACTTTGTGCTCAATGAGAAGAACCTCTCTTGTCCTCAGATTGCAATATGGAGTGTAAATTTGTTTATGACACCTTCTGTTCCACCAAGGAACTCATTGCAGCTTATAGGTTTTTCCTTTCTTCTGCCAGTTTATCATTACAAGAAGCCTATGTGGTTGTTAAGGCTGAGAAAGACAGTGACTGACACACTTTTTGACTTATTGACTCCATGTAGACTAGAATCTGAGTCTTCATGACCACCATACCACATTACCTCTATTTGCAAGCCCCTAGAGATCAACCCAAGTCTGTATCTGTGATTTTTGTATGGACCCTGCTGCTAACCAAAAGAGTAAAGATTATGCAAAATATTTTAAGACCAGATAGAGACAAAATTAAAATGAGATTACTCTTTTAATGACGCATAGCATCAATTTATTAATCCCCCCCCCCCCACTTCATTTTATCACAAGTAGCATTTCCTCCTTTGTCCAGAAGATGGCAGGATGAGACACACTACATCTAACTTACCTACAGTGCTTGGTACTTTTATTTCCAGTTTTCTTATTGGACAATTTGTCCAATGACACCTTTAGAGGACCATGCAAATCCTTGTATCTTGAATAAGTTTTATTTTTGTAAGGAGAATCCAGGTGCAGAGTCTCAGTGCACCATCGTGGAAGGGGTGTTTGGGCATTTTGCATGTGTTCTTATAACTTTCCTGTACTGAAAAAGTACCTCCCTCTCTATGCCTGTCCATGGGCTGAGATTTGCTGAGATTACCTTATGTTTCCTAGAAGTGAGGAAAAACACATGTAGGGACTTTTTGGCTACAGTACAGTTGCAGAACATACTCTCCTTAGACTTCGCCCAATACATACATATACACAAATGTATATTGTTGAACTTCAACTTTTTAAACTATACAATTGTTTAATATGTTTAGATTGTTTTAAATATGTTAAATGTATATCGTACATTTTCAACTGTCCAACTGATTTTAATGCATCTATCCAAATATCCTCTGATATAGGCAGGAATAGAAATCAATTAAAAGAAGAAGAAAAAACAGTAAGAAGTAGACTCCAACCACAGCTTCCCAAGTTTTTATTTATCATATCAGAAACAAATTGGGGGTACAGTTATAATGTATTTTAAAACACAAAGTTAAAAACTTGGCATTATATTAAATGTCATTTGACCAGAAGCTGGACACTTGGGGTGCCTCTGGTGTCGCTGTAAGAAGGCTCTCCAGATTGCATGTGGCAGGGCTCAGGCTGCATTATAGTTGGTGGTCTGTGGTTTGCTCTTCTCCACACTCGCATGTTGCAGACTCCACTTTGTAGCCTCATTTCTTAAGGTTGGCTCTGCACCTCGTGGTGCCAGAGCGCAGCCTGTTCAGCACCTTCCAAGTTGCCCAGTTTTCTGTGTGTCTGGGGGGAATCTCTCATCCAGTATCAGCCATGGATTGAGGTTCCGGGTTTTAGCCTGTGTCACAAAAGACAATGGGCAGTCATCAAACATGATAGTGCCTATATGCCTGCATTTTGGTATGTTCATAGATTATATGCTTATGGGAAAGTACAAATAAGATTGTCTGGAATAGAAAAACTGAACTCTTGTATTCATTCTGGAAAGAGTTTACACTGTAAACTGAAAGGCCTTGGACCTTACAAGGAAAACACACAAAAACCTGCAGTAACTTGCTTGCTAATTAGGGGGAAAGTCATTTTTCAGTTGGGACTTGAATTGGAGTAAATATGCATCCAGATCTATGTAAGCATAGCAATATAAATATGTACATTGTTGATAAGTCAAGTTTGTGTAACCACTCTCACACCCAGAGAGAGTTGAAAGCTTTATTGAAGAAAAGATATGACATAAATATAATAGGAAGAACAGACGATGGCTTAGGGCCTTTCCACACACACAGCCATATAACCCAGAATATTAAGGCAGAAAATCCCACAATATCTGTTTTGAACTGGGTTATGTGAGTCCACACTGCCCTATATTCCAGTTCAAAGCATATAATGTGGCATTTTATTCAGCTGTTTGAAAGGGGCCCTATAGAGACTGCTTTAAGCCCTTCCAGTAATGCATTTCCTTTGCTGGATTTTAATATGTCAGTTTAGAAGTAAGTCTGAACATCAAGCTGCACATATAATTCATAATAACACGTAGGCAAGCGTGCAGATGCCAAATTTAGGAATTTAGAACAGGAGCAATGATTTTAATATGCTAAAATTAGGTTATTTAATACAATGTCTATTAAGGACTCAGCAAATGATTAAAGTTATCATTACCATGAATTCAAGCATACTTTCACTCACAAAAGTCTCATCCAGTAGTAGGCCATGTTGCCAAACATAAACACCAAAGATGCATAATTCCTAGCTGGTATTATGACCTTTCATGTTTGGTTTTTAAATATTTTAAGTAGGAATCATATCATTCTGCACACTTCTGCTAGAAGACAAAACTAGCAAACGATATGATAAGACAGGAAAATCAGAGTGATATAAAAGTCGATCTGCCTGGCCAGACTGAAGGCCTATCTTGCTAGTATTTTTTTCCTTTCACAGTAGCCAACCTGTTTCTCATGGGAAGCCCACCCATTATGCATTAAGTCAAGGGCACCTTCCCCTTCATTCTCCAAAGCAGTGTGATGGGGCCTACCTACACAACCATGCAGAGGAATAAAAAGGAGGGAGGAGGAAGAAGAGGGGAGCCCTCCATTGACACCCCCACACACACATTGAAGGGAAGGAGCTGCTTCCCTCTTTCCTCACCAACAGTTCCAAACATGCCTTGCATTATGCATGTCATAATTTTTCTCCTACTGAATTAGTGGGAGATTTTAATGTTGAGGCAGGTTATCAGAAAATTAGTGTTAAATTCTGGTTTGTGCGCAGGTTAGCACAGACAATACATTAACAAGCACATATGGGTTCATTGTCTAAGCCTTTCTATAAGAAGGTGGAGGGAGTGGTTCTAGTGCAGGGAAAGGCTCTGGGAACATAACACAAGAAACAACTATGTATGGTTATGGAGTTCATTACTCAGCCTGTTTAGCAGCCAGAGTAATTAATTTAGATTTGATTCTGATTTTCTGCACTCTCTGATTCTCTGGAAACTCAGAACTTCAGTCTCTAAGTCAAGTGTATTTACTATCTATGTCCCTGGGCTTATAATAATTGTCTTGAAGATTACAATCCCATCCTCACTAGAAGATATATATAGGATTACTGTGGCATAGTGCTACAAAATGGTTTTTAAAATAATGTGCCATCAGACAAAACCAAGGAGCCTACTAGGTGAATGACATTTTTGGTGTTACCTAGAAGACAGAATCAAAACATCTGTAGCAATTCAAAAATAAATAAGATGATGCAATTAAGATCTTCCTCACGGATAATGGCAACTGAATGAGGAAATGTAGTAATGCTGTCTACCAATATGTAGAATTAGGATGACATAAGATTTAGCAAACTGGGTCAAGACAGTAGTCAGTCTAGCTCAGTATCCTGTCATCAGTGTTAGACAGTGCTGAATGTGGCAGGAAAAAGTGCACGAAATTACCGAGCAATTATCATTATGTAGGTCTTCTTGTTTACTCCTTGCTTCCAGCCACCAAAGTTTAGCTGCATACATACAGGACATGACAATGCTGTGCTTTGGTGGTGATAGAGCATAGCAGGAATGTCAAGGTCTCCTCCTCCGGTCTCCTCCTCCATTACCCATTAAATTACTGTACATCCCTTCCCTTATCTGTGTGAATTGCCCAATATCCTCTCTCCCTGTGGCCCTGCACTGTGTGTGTGTGTGTGTGTGTGTGTGTGTGTGTGTGTGTGTGTGTGTGTGTGGTACCCACTTATATCGAAGTCATAATTCTTCAGACAGCCCAGCTTGGAAGTTACATTTGTTTCAACTCATAACAATGGGCCCTTGGTATCCACTGATGAAAATAGAAAACAGTGTTAGATTATCCCTATATACAAAAGGGGGGGGGGGAGTATTCAGTCAGATACCAATTGTACAAATTCTCACACTTAAAAAGACGAGAGAGGCCTGTAATTGGCATCATAGGTAGACCTCAACTATGAGAGACAACATGAGAAAACACATCCAGAAAATCACATTGTTTTATTTTAACAAATTTATTTTCAAATTATGGTGGAAAATAAGTATTTGGTTGATAACAAAAGTTCATCGCAGTACGTTGTAATATATCCTTTATTGGTAATGACAGAGGTCAAATGTTTTTTGTAAGTCCTCACAAGGTTGGCACACACTGTTGCTGGTATGTTGGCCCATTCCTCCATGCAGATCTCCTCAAGAGCAGTGATGTTTTGGGGCTGTCGCTGGGCAACACCCTGACCCCCCCATAACCCCTAGATAAAATAAAACTTACTGGGCCATCATTACTTTTTTCCTCATGCTCTCCTGACATGAGGAAATGATGTGCGGGGGAGGTGAGGAGAAAAATCCTTCCTCGCCCCTCTCCCCCATCTCCTGCTGTGTCCTTTTCACATGCCAAGATGTATGGTGGCCCAATTAGATTTTATTTCTAGAAATTATTTGGCGGCTTGGGGGAGAAGGGTGGCGTCATCCTGAACCTTTGAGATCCAAGACCCCAAAATGTGTGAGATGGCAATGGGGACTCGTCCCCAGGTAATTCCAAGACTACCCAGGAGTGAATCCCCACAAGCCCAATAACTGATTAAACCCAGACCTTTCGGGAAGGTGCAGATCTAATGGGGTATCTAATTAATTTGGTTTTACCAGAGACATCATTTGGACGCCTCTGGTAAAACCAAGATAGGTCTCAGTTATAAGGTCTGTCTGGGTGGGCCCTTAGACACATTATAAGTAGGGGAAAGTCATCATTAAGCTTCCTACATTTTGGCTGTAAAGCCAGAGAGTGGAGACCTGCTTGTATAAAAAGGATGAAGTTGCTGGTGTCTCCTGCTGCACAAAGGCTGGCTAATGTCATCACCATCAGGTCATCCTCTTCTCAGAATCCCCCCTTTATTTGGAAATACTGCCACAACTAGGCGCCCAACAAATGCTTGATTGTGGGTTGTCTCCCCAAAACAGAAAGGGAAAGGTGGAGTAAGGAGAAATAATAGCAACACAAAGCAGGCAATCTGCGGCATGATGTTTTCTTTCCTTGTTTGATCAATGGCTTCCTCCTTGCTGCTCTTCTCTCCCTATTCTATTCTATCCTACCTCCCTTTCTTCCCATTCCCCAAAAGCATCTCATAAAAAGCCTGAAGGAAAAGCAAGTGGCTCAGGCATGAGTGCAGGTGTTTTCTCACACACAGAGAAAGTGAGAAGATTTGTGTGTGTGTATGTGTGTGTGTATCTAATGGGACGTGGAGGGGAGGAGAAAGGATGACATAATGGAGCCTTCTGATTATATCAATACTCCATTCAAAGGTCTGGTACAGTTGGACATGAGTTTGAAAAAGAAAACTCAAAGAAGCACTGCCACAGAATCCTGGGAATTTCTATTCAATATACAATTCAACACTCATATCTGTGCGGATTTGTTCCAAGCCTCCACATGGATACCTGAAACTTTAAATATAATTAAGCCTATATTTGGACTTTACTTGGGTAGGATTATAAACACAATCACATTGGAGGACCTAGAGCAGCCCATAAAACACTTCTTATGGGAATATTTTTAAGAGCATGGGTAAGTAAAATCATGGATATTGAATCAGTGGTTAAGAGGATTGTATGGTATGCCTGTCTTTCTTCAAATTTAGTTTTTACAAGGACAAAGGCTGTCAGGACCATTAAGCTGCATCCCATTTTCAGTCTACTGAAAAGATCTACACAGCTGATATTGTCTTATTCTTGGAAAGCAGTTTTATTGGTATTATTTTGGAAGCACATGGTGAGTTTCTTGGATTCCCTGTTTTACAATTACTTCTTGCCATATTAACAAAACAAACAAATCCATCCTCAACTCAAACTTTTGCAGCCTTATTTGGTAGACTACAAAAAAGGTTAGCCAACATAATCCAGGCTTCAGACAATCTTGCCCATGAGCCTGCACTGTTCTCTCTAAGATGTCAGTCATTGTACAGTAAATAATAGTATTGCACTGTGTAGGGTCTCTATCATTCTTTCTCTGGAGGCAAAAAGATATGTAACTACCTGCTTTCTATGGCTGGATCTACATTGCCATATATCCCAGGATCTGATCCCAGATTATTTTATTATCCCAGATTATCTATCAGTGTAGACTCATATAATCTTACTTGTCCGAACGCATCAACGGCTACGTCCCATCCTGTACCCTAAGATCATCCGGGGAGGCCCTGCTCTCACTCCCGCCTACATCTCAAATGCGGTTGGTGGGGACGAGGGATAGGGCCTTCTCAGTGGTGGCTCCCCGTCTGTGGAACGCACTCCCTATTGATATTCAATCAGCTTAATCCCTCCTGGCATTCAGAAAAAAAGTGAAATCCTGGTTATGGTACCAAGCGTTTGCACTTTAGCATGATACGGCACTTTGATTGGATTGAGATGGCAATCTGGTGGACAAGACCTAATGCTTATGGATAGAATACTGTTTTAGCTGTTGTGAATGTACACAATGCATTTTAATGTTAATTGTATTTTTAATGTATTTTAATTCTAGCTGTATTTTAATGTATTTTATTCTTAACTGTTTGTTTTTATTATATGTATACTATGTGGCATCGAATCGTTGCCGTTGTTAGGCCGCTCTGAGTTCCCCCTCGGGCAGGCATGTAGCCGGGGGGGGGCTAAGGGGGCTTCAGCCCCCCCCCCCCCGAAATTCTCAGGCTGGTCCGCGAAAAGGCCTTACTGGTACATTATTTAAACTGTTATGTTTATTCATATCATGATCTGATCACCATGCTCATTATATCCCACATTAATGAGGTTATTGGGATAACAATACAAAAGGTTTGCTAGGGTAGACCCTCTTCCACCCAGTCTCAGCCCCCCCCCCGAACCAAACTCAGCCCCCCTCCCCCAAATCAAAATCCTGGCTAAGGCCCTGCCCTCGGGGGTTGAGAAGAAGCGAGGTAGAAATGATGGAAATAAATAAATAAATAATCCAGTTCAAATCGGATAATCTGGAATCAGATCCTGGGATATAAGGAAGTGTAGATCAAGCCTTTGTTCTCTGTGGTCTCAGTGTGTTTTAATTGGATATGCTTGCTAGTTTAGTCCCATGGCCATTTCCTGGTGCCTGCAAGGTATTGCTTGTTCCATATAACTAGTGGCTGCCAGAAGAAGAATCTAACAGAAACTGGCTTCTCCTGAAATGTACATTGCATCCTGAAATTACATAAGTCTCTATGGAGAGATGTGCCCTTTACAATAATGTAGGGCCTGGCAAAATCCAGAAATGGTAAACAAGGGTGATTAGCCACATACTGTGGAATTATGTAATAATTATGAAATCAGCAGGAGCAGCAGAAAATGGGGCAGAGATCTGATAAAATGACTGGCTTGTTGACCTGCAAAAGTAACATGCCAAAACAACCAAGGAGGCAGGGAATGAACTATTCATTCATTCTTCCACCCATCCTTCCATCCTTGCCTTCTGTCATTAAGACTATTCCAAAAAATGTGGTAACATGGTTGTAAAGGCTCCTGAGCAAATAAAACAACCACAGAATAATTTTTACATTGAAAGAGTAGAAAACAAATAGTACTAAACAGGTATTTCTCATGATGGAAGGGAGTAAGTACAGAATCCCCTGACATTCTGCATCAAAATCAGTGCTTTTTAAAGTTATTTATAAATCATATGGCATTAGGAGTAGTCTTCTTTTTGGTCCTGCTTGATGGCAAGGTCCGCTTTACTGGTTTGTTGGCGCCATTTCACCCAGTTGTGCGCCTGGTAAGGGTGTATGCCAGCAGTTTTCAGATCATTGTGCAATGTGTCCAGTCAGCATTGCTTTGGTTGTCCCTTTGGTCTCTTGCCAGACACTTCCAAATCAAAAACAATCTTGCGAATGGACTCGTCTTCACCTCGGAGAGAATGACCATAACATCTGAGGCATGATTCTTGTAATTTGTCCACAATTGGAGCAATGCCAAAGCATTGCTGGATGTCATCCTTATGGATGTGGTTAAGGCATGTGATACCAGCTTTAAATTGTAGCATGCTAATCGCCATAACACCGAGGTGGTGTTCTGCTTCCTTTGTTGCTGGCCATCTTTTCGTTCCATATATTGCAGCAGGCCTTATGACAGCTCAATAGTTTTTTTGATTTTAGGTAATTGGGCATCTTCATATCACAGAGTATACCTGCAACCAAGCGCCGTTTCATCCAAGCCGCATTAATCCATGTGATGACTTTATCAGAAAGGTTGCCATCTATTGTCAATCCAAGATACTTGAAAGTGTTGACTTTTGGGAGATCCATCCCATCCGCCTGGATGGTACCAGTCTCCTAATTGGTTGTCAGGTACTCCATCTTCTTGATGTTGAGGCAAAGACTGAATTGTGCCAAATGGTCACACCATGCTTGCACTTGACATTCAAGTTCTTCCTTGTCCTCAGAAGCAAGCATTACGTCAACAGCATACAGCAGGCCTGGGCAAACTTCAGCCCTTCAGGTGTTTTGGACTCCAACTCCCACAATTCCAATTGTGGGAGTTGGAGTCCAAAACACCTGGAGGGCCGAAGTTTGCCCAGGCCTGGCATACAGCAAAGTCCAAGGTGCTGGTTTCTGCAGGCCTCTAGTAACAGCATCAATTACAACAATGAAAAGGAGGGGAAAGAGATCTGAGTCGTGATGTCCACCGACAATGATGGGAAACTCCGACAATGTGCTAGCAGTGGCCTACATCCTGCTTTTTTGGATCACTGTACAGAATCTGGACCAAGTTGACCAGTTCTTCAGGAACAGCATGTTGGCATAATGTGTACCAAATAATTTCATGAGGGACACAAGCAAATGCTTTCTCCAAATCAAAGAATGCGACATGAAATGACTTTAGTTTCTCACAGTATTTCTTGACCAAGAGTCAATCAATCAAAACTTTATTATGGTCACAGACCAGCACAAAGCGGGCACAAGCGCCCTAAGAGGAGAAGGACAACTCCCCAGTAAACAGTTATTTAAAATCAGACTAGAAATCAGTATAAAAATATATTTTAAAAGACAGGATATTGTTGCCTTACGATGTCAATCATCACCCGTCTGATATTAAGGGCAGCAGCACAGAACTTAGCAACACTGTAAGTCATTGCAGTGTTAGAGTCCGAAAGCAGCAGGGTGGAATAACATCTTTCACTGCACCCTGGGTACCAAGAGTCAAATTATGTGAATTGTATCAATGATACTGCAACTGGAGACGAAACTGCATTGGTTGGTAATGAGATGAACAATTTTGCGAATTCTGTGGTCGATAACACGTTCAAATATCTTCATGGTATGCGGCAGCAGGTGGATCAGCCAGTGAGTTGCACAGTCCACAGGGCTGTGGACTTCAACTTTTTTCACGATGATCAACTGTACAGGGCCATAGTTTGGCACAGTTTGAGGGATGAGTAGATGGTCAAATTCCTTGGTGGATATTTTCTCAAAGTAATTGTGCCATTGGTTCATCACTTTCCTTCGATCCATCAGAATCTGGCATTAGGAGTAGTAACACCTGCTAATGACACCAAATAATTCAAGATGATTAAAACAAAACAAATAGATTGCAGAGAGATGCATTATTTTCTCTAATAACAGTGTGGGTGTACATCTCTGTATGTTTGATAAGATATATATCTCTACCACACTTCCAGACTGAAATGGATACTGAGAAGTCCCAGAGGATGTGCATTCCATGGTTAATTTTTAAAATATAAATTTATTTTAATTAATCAAAATATGTCTATAGCTTACAGTACAATGTTGAGTCACTGAGGCAATAGATTTCAGACTGCTTGGGAGGTTTCGCAAATGTTGGGGTCCTCTTAAAGATGGCCCTCACTATCCATGGATTTTGCAATCACAAATTGAACCATCCATGGATTGAAAATATTTTTTTAAAATCTAAAAACGTAAACCTGACTTTTGTCATTTCAGATAAGGGAAATCATTTTACTATGATATCATGTACAGTGGGACTTGGGCATCCATAGCTTTTAGTGTTCATGGGGGGATCTGGACTCAAACTGCAGCAGATACTGAAGTGCCACAGTATAGAAAGTCTGAGGTTTGTCCAAATGCTTGCTAATAGTTTTCAAGTTTCATTGCTTTAGTTTGTGTGAGGTAACCATGCTACACCTACTATAGGATCTACAAACTTTCCCAGTGTGAAATGAATGTGCACCCTTGAAGGGTGTCTGGGTGCATCTATACTGTAAAATGAATGCAGTTTGACACTACTTCAACTACCGTGATTCACTACTATGGAATCATGGGAATTGTAGTGCTGATGCTTCACCAAACTACAAATTCCAGAAATCCATTGCACTGAGCATTGGCAGTTAAAGTGCTGTCAAGCTGTATTAATTTTACAGTGTGGATGCATCTGAAACAGAGAAAGAACTGTTCATGTGCAAATTGCTGGGGGAAAGATTTCCAGAAAACAGATAACTTTGAACATTGCTGCCATAGTGTTGTCAGTTTTGTCTCACAGTAATATATGCAGGAGACCAGACAGACAGAGCATAAGGCAGTTTAAAATGCTTTTGATGGCCAAAGGATAATGGAACATTCATGTAGTTAAGATGAGGAGTAAATTAGTCACACATTTGTTATGTACAAAGCCCATTTCCCTTACTGGAATTTTGTCAATTATCCATCTCCCAATTGGGCCTTGATACAAATACTACATCCTCTTCCTGCATCTCAGCTCCACTTTATAAACTAATATAGCAAATTGAGCGGAGGAAATGAGACTTTAAAAC
This sequence comes from Anolis apletophallus, assembly GCA_030556195.1. NCBI lineage: Eukaryota > Metazoa > Chordata > Lepidosauria > Squamata > Anolidae > Anolis > Anolis apletophallus. The sequence goes on along the minus strand of JARBWK010000001.1, from coordinate 90,167,599 downwards.
TATGAATAATTATAGGAATGAGAAAAGGGCACACATATACACATACCTGACAGATGGAAGAAATGCAGCCTGTTATGATTTACAGAGCAGTCTAAGCCTATCCAGGTGATCTAAACTGTTCCAGCTCATGAAATTCAGATGTAAGGATGTGGTTTGTCTTCTAGAGAATCAAGGAACCACCTGTGGTTTATAAATACAGCCCAGCATGAATACAGTTCTTTCAATGTTTGTCAGAGTTTGGCTTTTAAGTTGAATGCCTTAATACTACCAAATAGAAGTATTGCAGTAACTGCATTTTAGCAGGGAGAAAATAAACATTCTTTCTAAACTTCCTCCCACTCCCCTGTGTTTTGAGGAATATAGTACACACACACACAGATTATCCTGCGTGGGCAGTGGCCTACATGACAATAGAAAGTGATTTTATCTGCCCTTGATAGCCCTATCAAATTATGTTAAAGACACAATTTTTAAAAACTCCTTCCACTTTAATTTTCAAAAATAATAATGTTTTTTCAAAAATTCTGACAGAGATGGAAAACATAAATAGAAGGAGGATGGGAGGGATACCAAGCACAGACATTAGGTCTTCACATGTCAATGCCCATGGATCCTTTCAACCTACACAGTTATAGCACTGTGAATCCTGTCATAGCTGTATCCTCGGAAATCTTGGGAGTTTGTAGTTTCATGAAGTACTACTAGAGGTTTCTGGCTGATAATTCAAAATGCCCCTTCCTACACTGCCAATCCCAGCTTTCCATTTTAGAACCAGGCAATTAAAGTGGAATCATAGCACTATAAATCTATAGTAGTGAAAGGTTCCCATGTTTGTCTTGCCCAACTGTGGGTGGCCCAGTGGGAAGCTTGAGCTAATCTGTGATGACATCTTTATCACAGAGATGTCAGGTTGTGTGACAAAATGTATTTCTTATCATATAGTCTCCTTTCCTTGAAATAGAGTGGCGTTGCCTATGGAGAATTAATTGACTGGTCTTCCTTATTCTACTTTAATCTGTTTGGTATTATATTTCTTCAGATGTAGTCTCATGTAAAGGTTCCTTTGTCTTTACCTTTTGCTTCTTCAACATCCCTGGACCAATAGTCACAAACTCCTAAAAGTGAGCAGCCATTACCAGTTTAGAATCCAACTACTACAGATGTGTTGCTGCCAATATGGCAAGTTTCCAGTTCCCAGAGGCCTTTGTCTTTGCTAAACTGAGGATCCCAGGACATCTTGAAAAACCAGTCCATGTGTTTCCACAAACCCTGATGTGCCGACACAGTTGCTATGTTTGGTGGTGATTAAGCAAGATCCATTTCTTGTTTCAAGCGTTGACGTAAGCCGTGCAAATCTGGAAGTGGTTATACGTTAGCCCACAGCATTCCAGAGTTCCTCCTTGGGCCAATGAGCTCTCTGTATGCTGCAATCCATTATATTAAGCATTGCCTACTTAGCAAGGCACAGCATTAGAAAGAAGAGCTCATTCAGACTAAAAAAAGGTTCTGATTTAAAAGAATGGCTGTCCAATTCCAATCTTTGTTTCTGGTCAGGACCTGCTCACTTTTTGAGTAGTTGTATGTGTGTTTTGCTCTGCTATTGGGTTCAGCGACTTGCTAGTTTAGGAATTAGATCATGAACTGGAAACAAATTGACTGAAAGACTTGTATTTCTTGTACTAGATGGAAACATATCTGATCTTCAAATCTAGCTGGATTGGCCCTGGTTAGTGCTTGGATGATAGACCAACATCAAATACCAATTGCTGTAAGCTGTTTTTCAGAGAAAGAGACTGGGAAAATCACCTATGAGATTTCTTGCTTAAGAAAACATTATGAAATTCATGGAGTCGCCATAAGTGGACAAGCAACTTGAAGATGCATGCAGACACACACGTGTGCATATTTTGCTGGAAATGTGAGAGAGGGCCTTCTCAGGGCCCTTCCAGACAGGCCCCAAAATGTGTGCTCTGGCACACTTTTACAGGAGGCATCCAAACTATGCCTCCAGTAAAAGCTAAGGTAAACCCTGCTTTGTCCTGAATTACTTTGATATTTCATTATATCCAGGCCTTTCCAAAAGACCACTAGCAGCCTTCCTGGCACATAAAAATGATGCACCAAGAGGCAGAGGAGGTGCAAATTGCTCCTGGCACCCTACCTCCTGGTGTGTCATTTGTACGTGCCAGGAGAGCTGCAGGAGCAGCCTCATGGCAACCTGGTAAGTTTTTATTTCATTTTAAGCCTTTTAGGGGAGGTTTTATTTTGGGGGGGGAGGAGCTCCATTCCAATATGGTAGTTAATGCACTGGAATGGGGAACAACCCCTGGGAGGTCCCGCTTCTTTTGAGCGCTCATGGGGACTTAAACTTACTTCTAGCCTGGAACTGCCTCCAGTGGCTGCCCCTTGATCGTAGAACTGCTTGCCTAGTGAGGCTCGAATAGTCCCTTCCTCACTGGCCTTTTGTTGGCCAATGAAAACTATTTTATTGAGACAAGCTTTTACAACTGAAGCCTTTTAAGGAGACAGCTTTAAGAGCTATATCATTTTAAATGGTTTAACTTTTATTTTTGAAGTTGTATGTTTTTAATATAATGAATAATATAATTTTGTATGCAATGTCAACTTTTTGTATGTTTTCAAACATAATTCTTTAAATGTGCAAGCTCCCAAAGTTAGCTACTGCTATGTGATCTTTTAGAAGTGATGCTAACATTCATTAAATTGAACCAAATTGGCAACTGTAGTTTGTTTTTAAAAAATCATGAGTGCAACAGAGGCCTGTGGTACAAGTCACACACTCCTCCTGCAAATTGTAGTATCCTCAACACCCACAACAGGACTTGTATCCTGTTGTGGGCAGCAGAAGGCACAACACCAGCCAGCTCTTGGGATGCTCCTTCTATGTCATTTAATGAGGCCACACTCCCATTCTGTGCATGTAAAAATAACCCCTCAAAGCTACAATCATATTGCAAAAGGAATTATTAGTTGTTGGTACAACTAAGGTGTAATATAGGGCCCTTCCAGGGAAGCCTTTCATTGGCAATCCTGGGGCTCAAAGGTGAGAGAGGGCAACCCCCCCCCCCAAGCTCAAAATTTCCCCCTTAAACTTATTGAAAAGGGTCCCTGGCAGTAATTAAGCCTCCCCTCATGTCCTCCTGAGTAGAGGAAATGATGTGTGAGGAAACTGGAGAGGGGGGGGGGGGGCGTCTCCTCACCTCTCTCATCTCCTCAGGCATTATTTCCTCCATTCAGGAAGACATGAGGAGAGACTTAATGGCTGCCAGGGACCCTTTACAATAAGCTTTAAGGGATGGGATTTGGGGTTTCAGGGTGGCTTCATGATATCCCAATTTCAATCAGGATAGCATCTAGCAACCCCTGCAGGAAAAGTCCAGATTTTGGGTTGGGGATGGGGACTAGAATGCGAGTAGAAGTAGGTTATTTTAACATGTTTTAACTTGCATTTTAGTATAGTGTAAAAGGGCCCGTAGTCATTTGTCACTGGAGAAGGATTGTATTTGCCACTGGAGAAGGAATGGATTTTAGGTAACTAATTACTTATGAAGGATGACTTGCAAATCTGGCTGAGGAAATGGGGAACATTCTTTATGGGTGCTCTTTTGTGCCAAACGTAATGCCATCTGTCTTGCTGAAAGATATATGGTGTGATGTCGACATGGGTCAGGTTAGCCATCATGTTGGGAAGTGGGAATTTAATAAAAGAGCAGGATCTCAGATGAATAGATGTGTTTTCTGAAGTATGTGTAGATTCAGGTTCCCCTTCTTTTTGCCCCTTTATCACATACATGCTTCACTCTGAAATGTATGGAAAACTTTGTAGACTGGTACTACCTTCTTGCTTAGAGCAGACCATGGAGAAGCTTGCTAACTGAACTGAGGCAATTATTACCACATGGGGTTATTTGAGGAGGATATGATGCAAGAAGGGGGGGAAGCATAAACAGTGCTCAGAGCATTTCAAACAGACCTCTGAAGATGCCAGCCACAGATGCAAGTGAAAGGTCAGGAGAGAATGCTACTGGAACATGGCCATACAGACAAAAAAAACCCCCACAGTAACCCAGTGCTCAGATCAGGTTGGAAGAAGGGGACATTATTAAAATATTGTAAGGTAATATGAAAAGATATTCTTTTACCTCACCTTCCCACTAGCCTACACTCTGTCCTGCCCTGACCTACCCAGGTAAGCTTTCTTGAAAAGTACAGGTGCAAGTGGCTTCCCTCTCATCCCATTCACCAGCTCTAGGATTGTGTAACATCACGGCTTTCCTGTGTTTGGAGTATTTGATGGGTGTGCTGATGGCCTACTAACTGACTGAGTGTAATTTTTTCCATACTGTCAGTTTCCACCATTTGAACTGCATTTCCCTAAAGAACCTAATATCAAGAAGAGGGGGAGGAAAACATCAGTTATCCTCAAAAGCAGATCAGTGCCAGTATGCAAATGTTCTCCTGCTTGTTTTAAAGATCTTCCATGGTTGGAAAAGTGAAATTAATTTGATGTCTGCACTGCTACTAAGATTTCTTTCACCATGGCCTCTATTTTGTTGTTTTGTGCCTTCAAATTGTTTCTGACCAATGGCAACCCTAAGGCAAAACTATCACAGGGTTTTCTTGGCAAGTTTTATTTAGACGAAGTCTGCTATTGCCTTCCTCCAAGGCCAATGGAATGTGACTTGCTCAAGGCCACCCAGTGAGTTTCCAAAGCTGAGCTGGGATTCACATCCTTCTCTCTAGAGTTATACCACCTCATCAGGTAGGGTGATTTTAGCATCCTAAGATGCTTCCACCCCATCTGCAGGACTGATGGGTTCAATGCAAGGGAGATTTCCATGGAAGCCCTGCCCCTAACTAGGGTGAAAGCATCTCCAGACTCTTCCCTGGTGATACGGGAGGCTTCCTATATTTTGCTGGCTCCAATGGAGCGAGTATGGGGCCTCTTTACAATGGCGACACTTTACTCATGTGGCAGGGAAAGCATCAACAGGAGGGAGGTGCACTCGTGGTAACAGATTTGCCCTGTTGCTCCCGCTTTCATCCCCAGAAGCCTGGTAAAGTGGGTGTGTGAATCCATTCTGTTTTCATACTGTTTTTGTTTTGCATTTCGGGTGCCCCCCCATTTTGTTTTTGAGATATTAGAAAGGGGCCAATCAGATTTATAATTCAGAGTACTATTTCCATTTCAAGAAGAATCCTCCTGAAAACGGAACCGGGGGTGGGTACCGGAAACGTAACAAAAACACAACAGATTCTGTGCCATTTCACACACCCCTAATCCTTTTTTCATCATCCTCAAAGATTGGCATTGACAGAAAAATCTCCATTATTTATATTCCAAATAATGGAATGGGTAGCTGCATGGTCTGTTTCTATGCCACTGATAGTTTTAAACCTTTCTGGAAAAATACAGAAAGTGCATGAGATCACCAGGCAGCTACAGTCAGGAGGAGTTTGTTTTCACCATCACATGCAAAAAGAAATATAGATCTGGATCTCTGCCACTGAAAAGGGGCTTCAAGAATAGCCTAAACTCCCTGTGGGACTCCAAGACTGGCCTGTGTGATGAGGAGTAGGGGGGGCAAGATGCCAAATCTCCATTCAGTTATGAGTGGAATGTCTGTAGATCCTTTCAGGAACACAGTGTTCCTTCCTGTGATATGAACGTCACCATCTACAAGAAAGAAGGCCAGGCAGGAAGGCTCAAGCGCCCTTGAGGTTCCCACCCTCCTTTACCCTTAATTCTAGTGGGGCATGTGCAGTTTTTTTTCTTTGACCTAATATAAACAATCCCTCCCTTTCATAAGCAGGAGGTAAGGGAAATGAATGGAACAATGGTAGCTGGTTGGCCAGCATAGGCCAATTACAGACTAAAAAGAATTAGCTTCCTAATCCCACAACATTATCTCCTGGTTCCCACACCCTGAGGTCCTTATTGTCCTGGACCTTGGTCCCCATGGATGCGTCACTGATGCAAATATACCTAAGCATGACTCTAATACTTTTCTGGCTGCAGATGCTTTCATTTAGATCTTTTCCATCTGATAAAAAATGTCCTGTAGCCTTATCATGAAGCAACTGCCTTTGACAGCAGATGACAAGAAGCAGAAAATGGACAGAGTGGTAAGTCCCATGTGATCTGGGGCTCATTCCCTCAAGAGAAATACAGCTGTATAATTCCATGTTCACAGTCATTGATCATTCCTATGAAATGCTGGGAGTTGCAGTGGAGGGGGGGGGGAAGCATTTCTACTGCCTCCAGGATTTCATAGGACAGAACCTTGACAGTTAAAGTAGAATAATTGCACTATATTTGTGCAGTATGAATGGGCTCCAGTTCTGTATACCTTAAACTATTCTGATGCACCCAGATTAAGTGGAAGACCCCAATGATGCAAAGTGATTCAACATATTATTTGCATCAATATGATGCCAGCACTGTCAAAATTTCAGTGAATTGTAGTCTACAAGAACATGTGCCATACTACATTGATTAGTCTTCATAGTATGCTAAGATTTATTGCTGGTTTTGCCCAACGTGTGGAAGATACTTTTGGAAGTATCTTCCACACATTGGTGATTCTACATCTTCTCATGTCATCCATTCTCTGTTGCTTCAGATTGTCAACTGCCTCTGTATCCTGGCTTTTTCCGCTGGGCACTGCCCTCCTGCTTCCATGCCAAGCAGCCTCACTAGTTATCTTGCTCTGCTTTGACTGAGGAGCACAGCTGTGGCTTTTTATAGAGAGTGTGTGTGACTGAAGCCCAGACAACAGGGAAGCAAAGGGCTCCACCATCCCAGACCCTGCTTGAACTTTGCAATAGCGGTTCACACATTTTGGGAAGGAGAGAAAATACCATTGCTTCTACTAGGCAACGGGGCAAACAACAGAGTGCAGCTGTAAACAAACCACAACCACCTCATTCCTGACAAGTGACTGTAATATTGGCTGTGGGCCTCCTATGAATGTGGAGCAGAGAGGCATCCAGATTGCTGTTTCCTTGCCCAGAGATACACGACAAGATAGTTATTTTACTGTCTCTAAAGTGAGAGTTTTTCCCTATGACTGTTTTCTGCAAACAAAGAAAAGCATTCATATTTAAAACTTCAGCATCAGAGCAGTTTGCAAGGGTTCCTTGAGTTCAAACCTCTTCACTCATTGTATAGAGCTATAGAAAGAGCACAAAGGAATACAAGAGGTTTTCCATACTATTCACAAAATGTGGATTCTACAAGAGTTGTACTCCTTTTCATAGGAGTAAATCCTAATTGCAACAGTGGGGTAATGTCAGAGTATGTATTTCAGTTAATAGGCATTCCTAAATACTTTTAAAAGTCAAGTCTGATAATAATTGAGAATCTTGAATGTCCTACACGTGACTGCAAAACTACTAAGGATGTCTCATGAGAGGCTAAAAGCAATATCATGTGTTTAATGAGATATCATAAGCCACATCCACAGGTGCTTTTATTCTTCCATGAAGATGCTTTATCAGACTCATATGATAAAGTGTTGAACACTCAAACTACTATACTACAAATATTTCTGTAAGCACTATTTAACTCTGCAAATCGTGTACTATTGTTTTTGTTACACAGGAACTGGAACTGCATTACTGATATAACAAAAGGACTATCATAGTGCCCATGGGATAGAAGTAACTGTTCATTGCTCTTACAAAAGCTTATCATGCTGGTGGGAATGCACATACCGTATTTACATTCCTGAAAAACAAAATTCAATAAATAAGACAAGCACATTAAAAATGCATATGAGGACAGATTAATTCTTCTTTTAAATCTTAATTGTTCAGTTCTTTCTCAGGCAATTAGGATTAGAATAGAAATTAAGTATTTTGTATTAATCCAAGAGCCAGCTATTTTTTGCAATCTATTACTAAACCCCAGATTCTTCAGTCATCAATGGGGAAAAAATCTTGTGCTTTCATATGATTTAATTCTTCTGTGAATGAACAAAAGAATAAGAGAGAATTATCTATATCATGTGTCCAGAAGGAGCCTTTAGTAAGAAATGCTAAATTATTCCACTGTAGTTCCTTCCTTATAGTTTATTAAAGGTATTGCAATGATATGTTGGATTGCAGTCAAAGATGCCATCCTCAAGAAATAAAAACTGTAAATTAGGGTCTCCCTGTCTTTGAACCTTTCTACTAATTCTTAAATTTAAATATGTAAGTATGTATGTATAGAGAGAGGGGGCAGTTGATTTGTTTTATTATTTGTTTTCAAAAATTACTGAGCTACAGAGATATATAAGATTGCTAGCAAAGCTTTTCAAGACAAAAACTCAGTTATGATCCAAGATTTTTTGATGCCTGAGGCGTGTGCCTATACCATTTCATCATGGAGAAGACATTCACACTAACTGCTGAATCTAATGTAAACCCATACTCTTTTGTCCCTGAGACCAACAGGTTATTTAGGGAGTGCAGTTCAGACCACATGGCACCTATAGAGCTTTGTTCTCTTCTGCAAGTGTTTAATTCTGCCTAATGGTAGAACCAGATCTATATAAAATAGCATACTAGATTTTGTATTGGTTGGAACATTTGGCTTACTCAAGGCCCCCTCTTCTCCTGGAGCAGCAGACTCTGAAACTGATACAGTACACAGCAAGAAAGATACAAGTTACACAAAAATAATTAAATAGATACAATTTATCAAAATTGTTAGACAGAATAGAGGGCTGTTGGGGGAGGGCTGTTAGGTCCATTCCCTCTCCTTTAGATCTTCAGAATTTCACAACTTTGGACCTCCATAAAAGATTTTTAATAAAAAGAGAAAATCATATATTTATTTGTAGTGTCTTACTGAACTATAAATCTTTCGGGGGTGGGAGTGTTACTGTGGCACTATAACAGATACTGAAGTGCTGCCTGAGCTGAAAGTGCTGCACAGCTAAACAAGAGTAACAGGAAACACCCACTGGCAACATCCTGTTAAGAATGTATACACACTTATGTTTCCCTTATGCATGCATATGTCCTTATTAGTGGAGATTGAAATATCCTTCCTCCCTCTGCAGCCCTCTGCACCTAACCTGGATTTAATGAGAAGCCTTTGGGCCCCTCTGATCACAAGGCTATTCTATGTTTCATGAAGAACATGCAGGATCACAGAAGTATCTGGCTACACATTAAACAATACCATAGGTACTGAGATCTACTGGCATCCTCCAGAGGTCCTGGCACTGCTATAGTAATTTTGCATCTGACTGTGGACACAACCACTTCTGCTCCTCCCCACAATACATCTAAGTTGGGAAGCTTGGGAAGACATAAGTTGGGAGGCTTCATTGGCTACAAACTAGTAAAGTGAGGTCTTTCACTGATCCAGCCCTGTTGACAAAATAACTTTTGAGTGCAAACTTTTGAGTAGCACAAAAACATATTCAGCAAGCAATTTTTTATCTACTAGAAACATTTCTGCCTTCTCTTTTACTCGATTCTACCGTAGTGGAAGCAGAGGGCACAAACATTTTCAGGCATGAAGCAATCCCACGGGCATCTATTGGAGCCCTTTCTCTCCCCACCCACACATGTTTCACTTTTAGCCTGATATAATATCTGTCAATCTTATCTTGATGTTTTTCCTCCCTAGCTAATTTGAAACTGAAAAGCTATGTGTTTCACATGAAAATATTTCCATAGCCTCCAGGAGGATCATTTCATACCAGGAATAGAGCAAACTGTAATTGGGATACAGCTGAGGCCAACTTAAAATAGCTCAGTGTGTAATCCTCAGTGCCACGAATCCATCCTGATGTCTGGAACAGATGGGTAGAACAGTCCCTCTACATGTGGGTCTGTCACACACACAATGCCATAAATGACCACAGTGCTCTCTGTTGATCCAATTGGCCAGTGGCACATGGACAACAAAGTGGGGAGCTGTAACTTTGCCAGTTTAACTACCCACCTCCCTTCCTTATTCACCTCACCACACTCCACTAAAACAGCTCACATCACATTTTACATTCCAGGAGCTTCTGGAATGCATTAGTCCTGGATAAAAGTACAACAAACTCAGAAGTGTAATCCTGACGTCAACCATCCCTGGAGTTTGGAAGAGAGGCTATAAACAGAAGGATGAAAGGAAGTTATAAAGACCATCTGCTTTAGCTTCCATGGGCACATATTAGACACACAGAGACACAAAAGGTGATGGAGGTGACTGGATTTGTTTCTCTGCCAAAGTGGCCATTCATTGCTAGAGAAGAGCAGAAACTACTAAACAGTTGTGCAGAAAATCTATTCCTATGTCCAGCCTTCTTACCCTTGGTAAGAAGGTACAGAAACTGCAATGGAATCATCTTGTTCTTGTGCTCTCATCTGTTTTTCAAGGAAGAAACTCATTGAACAGTAAACCATATATCTTGATCTGATTAATTATGTTTGTATGCTGAAAGTTTTTAAAGTGTTCTGCAAAAATACAATTTTGAGCTTGTCCAACCTATTTTGAAAATCAAGCTTTTCCCCTCTTCTCCACCACTTGGCAGAATTACTATAGGATCAGTCACTTTGGAGGAAAGTAAGCCAGTCATTAACAACAGATATTTATTAATATGTGCTTGATTTCATGTATGCTATAACCTAACAGGAAGCAGGCAACTTTCACAGGGCAATTGCTCTTGTAACTTCCTTTGTTTATGATGCCAAAATGATGATTATTGATCATGCATACATTTGTGACCAACTGTGGTCACAAATGTATGCATGGGTGGGAGTGGGGAATACGTTTGCATTCAGTTCATGAGCAATGCCTCAATGTACAAGTATATTTAAGGTCAAAGTCCTTTGCTTCCCTGTCCTGGTGGTTTTTAACTTTTGGCTCTCCAAAGACTTTGAACATCAATTCCCAGAAGTTCTCAAAGATTAAGGATTGCCCAGAATCAAGAATTATGATAGTCAAGGTTCATAGAATTCTGGAGGGCCAAATAATATGCTCATGAAAGCTGGACACTGAAACTGGAAACTGATAGGAAGATCAACTCATTTGGAATGTTGTGCTCGAAAAGATTTCTATAGATTGCCATAGTCGGGGGGGGGGGGACAAATGCATGGATTCTAGACCAACTCCGTCCTAAATTTTCATTAGAAAACAAAATGCCTAAACAGAGACTATTGTACTTTGGACACATCATGAGGCAACCTGACCTATTGGCAAAGACAATATAATGAATAAAATGGGAGCTGTCATCATGGCACTAACCTTTCTGCAATGGTGGATTTGCATGCTCCTTTGTGGCCAGAGGCTATGCTGATGGCACCAGTGCTGTTGGTAGAGTCTCTCATGTCACACGGGTGTTTTTGCTGAGGAACCAGATGAAATGCACCAAAGACAACTGGGTAGCAGCAGTATTAGGGGATGACATTGGTAGACGATCTCTTGGAGACAACAGCAGTAGCATGATAGCTAACATTTGTTAGTACTGTGTAGAGCCAAAATGATGTGCAGTCATTGACATGCACAGAGGTGAAAGGAAAATCTAAAGTAGCACTATACATATTTTAGGAACATGGAATAGGAGAAGCATCAATTAGGGTCACTAGACATTGAAAAACAAGAAATAAAATTATGAACATTGCATTACTTGGGGTGACTGAGCTAAAGTGGACAGAATCACATTTTCAAAAATAAATGGAGTGGCATTAATAGTGAGGAAAGATGTAGCTAAGGCAGTCAAGAGATAAAATGCACTCTGATTGAATAATAAGACTTCAGGGGAAACTCATCAATATAACAATAATCCAGGTTTATGCTTCAACTACAGAAGCAGAAGAAGAATAAATCAAAAGCTGTTTTGGAGTCCAGGACAAAACTGATCATACAACTGTAATACAAAAGCAGGAAATAGAGTAGAACCAAATATTGTAGGAGAATTTGGCCAGGATCAAAAGACAGATTGAATTTTGCCAACAGTGTGTTCGTTGCAAACACTTTAAAAAAAAACCTCCACAAAGTGACAGTATACATGGACATCATCTAATGGCCAATGCCAAATAAAATACATAATTCTGAGCAGAAGATGAAGAAATTATATTCTCTCTGCAAAAACAAGACCAGGAGCAAATTGTAGCACAGACAATGAACTGTTAATATCAAAAATTAGAGTAAAGCTGAAGAACACTGAACCAAGCGTAATGTAAAAATACATTCTGAAGTACAAAACATCAATGTCAAAATAAAATAATTAAAAAAATAGATTTACTCTATTAAGCCTGGTTGATGGGTAACCAGAAGAAATCTGGAATGAAGCCAGGGATACCATCAGTGAAGGATGAAAAAGACATTGCCTGTAGTGAAAAAAGAATGAATTCTCAATAGATGAGATCCTAATGTTTAACTAGCATATAGTAGGCAGACCTCCATATTCACTGTGATTAGGGGCACAGGACCCTCAGGAAAGTGAAAAATTATAAATAAAGAAATTGCTCTTTTTTTACCTGATTGAATACCTCTCTAGAAATTTCAGAGTCTTCAATAATGCCTCTATGGTCAACTTTATTTGGAAACTGATTGTGGAATCACATTGGAAGAGCTATAGATTTCTAGAGAGGTGTTCTTTCCTGAAATCTCCAGTTCCTCCAGCATGATTGGAAGAAGTTGTTTAGAAGAAATCTATGAATAATTACAGCCACAAAAGTTAAAAACACAATAATGGAGGAATGACTATGTGGCTAAAGCACTTTAGCTATGACTTCTGGTTTTTAAAAAGGTTCTAGACATTGGTGAAAATCTATTTGTAAAATGTTGCAGGGGATCGGATGTGACATGTAATCAGTAAGAGGGAGGTAAAGAGGCCCAGGTGTCTTTCTTTAAAGGAGACTGAATGCCAACCTATTAATGTTCAAAAAGAACAAAACCAAAAAGAATTGGAAAGTTTCAGGCTCCTTCCACACAGTACAATCCCACATTATCTGCTTTGAACTGGAATATATGGCAGTGTGAACTCCGATAACCCACTTCAAAGCAAATACTGTGGGTTTTTCTGCCTTGATATTCTGGGTTGTATGGCCACGTGGAAGGGCCCTCAGTAATTCCTTGAATATTGTTACCCATCTGCAGGCACCCCTTCTTTATGAGTAAAACTTTCCAGGTCTTTCAATGTGTCTACTCTAAGTAGAAGTACCACTAATATTGGCCCATTAACTACAGTTTGGTATCATATATCTAAACTCTTATTACTCAATAGCTAATGACTAAAATTGTTAAAAGTACTTTTTGGACCTCAAGTTCCAGATTGCCATACCCAACATGAGAGACTGAACAAACTTGGCAACATCTGAGACAGTTGATTTAATTCTGTGGACTGTGAAATCCAAGAGGAACATTCTGTTTGTGAAGTAATCTACATGTTAAGCAGAGAATCACAAAGAGTAGAAACCATCTGTTTCTACTCTTTATGATCCTTTTACAGTTGTTTTGAAATATATTTGACGTTTCATTTGTTAGGAGCTTTGGAAGTTTATTTCAGTCTTGCAGAGCTGTGATATGAAATAATTCTACTTTAAACACATCTATATTATGTGTCCACCAACTGAAAAGAACACTTGAACGTGAAATGTCTTTTTTAACAGAGGGAGACATCTCTTATAATTAAGTTCTGTGTGTGTTTTGCCATGTGAAACACAGCTTACTTCCAGAAAAGCAGGTCTAGGATTTCACCTTTTTATACTTTTGTCATCGCAAAAGACAGTGACACCTTGGATCCCATAAAGAGTTATTTTACTGCTGCTAATGGAGTTTAAAATGTATTATCCTTTTTTCGGTCCCCACATAGCCAAAGAAAGGAGAGTGGCCTTTGTGTTCATTGAGACCTCTCCAAACTAACTGAACTACAATGTAGGGTTTGTCTCTATATGGACCAAAAACATATGGCCAACTCACAAGACGTTTGCTTGCTTGCTGCAAACAGTCAAGACACAGGTACGTCCCCATGGCGAGCTGGGATATTCATGGGTCAAAGCCAGGGCCGTAGCCAGGATTTTGTTTCGGAGGGGGCTGAGTTTGGTTCCGGGGGGGCTGAGACTGGGTGGAAGAGGGTCTACCCTAGCAAATCTTTTGTATTGTTATCCCAATAACCCCATTAATGTGGGATATAATGAGCATGGTGATCAGATCATGATATGAATAAACATAACAGTTTAAATAATGTACCAGTAAGGCCTTTTTGCGGACCACCCTGAGAATTTCGGGGGCTGAAGCCCCCTTGCCCCCCCCCCCGGCTACATGCCTGGTCAAAGCCAATACCTTTCACTGCATTGTGCCTCTATAGCAGTGTTTCTCAGCCTGAGGATCAGGACCCCTGGGGGAGGTCATGAGGGGGGTGCCAGAGGGGTCACCAAAGACTATCAGAAAATACAGTATTTTCTGTTGGTCATTGGGGTTGTGTGGGAAGTTTGCTACAATTCTATCATTGGTAGGGTTCAGAATGCGCTTTGATCATAGATGAACTATAAATCTTAGCAATTACAACTCCCAAATAACAAAATCAATCCCCCTTATCGCCACCAGTATTCAAATATTTGGGTATTTGTGCCAAATTTGGTCTAGTGAATAAAAATACATCCTGCATATTAGCTATTTACATTACAATTCATAACAGTAGCAAAATTACAGTTATGGAGTAGCAATGAAAATAATTTTATGGTGGTGGGGGGGTCACCATAGCATGAGGAACTGTATTAAGGGGTCGTGGCATTAGGAAGGTTGAGAACCATGGCTCTATAGCACGGGCCCTCAAACTAAGACCTGGGGGCCAGATACGGCCCTCCAAGGTCATTTACCCGACCCTCGCTCAGGGTCAACCTAAGTCTGAAATGACTTGAAAGTTCATAACAACACCAGCAACCCTATCTCACCAGCCAAAAGGAGACCCACTCTTCCCATTGAAATACTAATAAGTTTATATTTGTTAAAATTGTTCTTCATTTTAAGTATTGTATTGCTTGTTGTAAGTGTTTGTTGCACTAAAAATAAGATATGTGCAGTGTGCATAGAAATTCATTCATGGTTTTTTCCCCCAAATTATAATCTGGCCCTCCAATAGTTATGAGGGACTGTGACCTGGCACTCTGTTTTAAAAATTTGAGGACCTCTGCTCTATAGGGTATACACTTTAGTAGCAGTTGGGTCAGAACACATATGATTACAACCTTTTCTTTATCAGCCGCCTTTTCAAAGGGGAAAGCCCATCACTTTTCAGTTCCCCATTTTTCAGAAAGCCCACGAGTTTGGCTCTTAAACTAGGGAAATGCCATTATGAAATTAGTGACTATTATGATTATTTATGGTGGGAATTTTTACTTTGCTCTTCAAACACATTACTAAGGGGCTAGTTTTTAATGTGGATGTATTGGGCTGCCTCATGGCAAGCAGATCTTGGGAAAGTTTGAGAACTACATCTCCCTGATTCTCCTTGCTATTGAGTAGTGGGTACTATAGTCTCAAAAGGAAACATACTCAAGATCTAAAAGCCAGACCTTTGCTTCATGTAGTCCACTCCATTTACCCCGGTGAACAGAAAATTTCCAGGGTCTCAGACTGAGTGTAAGTCATCCATTCAGACAGGACCCAAAGCATCTGAGTTCGCATGCTTTTGCCAGAGATGTCCAAATGATGCCTCCGGTAAAATTGAATTAATTTGAGACAAAGCAGGAAGTGCTTTGATACCTGGTAAGACCTGAATCTTTGATAAGATCTCGGTCTTTCCAGGTAGAGGTCCAGTGTGGATTGGGCCCAGGAACCCTGTTACGTGATACCTGGGCCCAATTTACACAGCCTTCTTGGGTTTTTTGGACTCTATGAGCCTGAAAAACCCAGAGCGCACCAACACCCTCACCAAAAAACCCATAGACGCCCAAAAAAATTAAAACAATTAAATCCCCCCCCCCCCCCCGGTCTTTTGGTGTGTCAGTTCTACATGCCAGGAGAACTTCAGAAGTACTTGAATGGCAACCAGGTAAGTTGTTTTAATTTTTAAGGCTTCTTTTGGGGGGGCTTCTGGGTGTCTGGGTGCACTATTGGAAGGTACCAGGAGGGCACGTAGACACTCCTCGGGTTTTGGTGGAAGGGGTTGAGATTTAAATGAGTGCCTAAGTGGGTTTCTTAAACCCATTTCAGCATGCATTTAAGTGAAGTCTGGAAGTGCCTTGAGTGTACAGTACATAGTATAGAAAAGATACAAATTACATAGAAATCATCAAAATGATGCAATTTATTAAGAGGTTTAGAATTGCTGTAGTTTGTAGGGTACAGCTGCTGCTAGGTCTGCTCCTGATCCTCTCAGGCTTTGGAGCTTTGCAATTCCAGGCCTCCAAAAAGGGTTTTTTTTCATAAAATGAAAAAAAAAATCATATATTTGCTTAAAGTCACTTAATGAAGTATAAATCGTTTGGGGGGGGGGCATTGTGGCTCCATAACAATGTGATTATTTTAACGGAAGATGCCAAAGGTGAAACAAGGAACCCTTTCCATACAGACATGTGCCCTGCTGAGTTATAGCCCTTTCATTAAGGATATGGAGGGAGAAGAACAGTGCTTGATCACACATGTTAGATATACTCTGTGACTGAAATTATTTCTGGCTTGCCACAAATCTAGTAGAGATACAGTGGCCCCGTGGTATTTGCTGGGGTTTGGTTCCAGGATCCCCCACGGATGCCAGAAATCATGGATGCTCAAGTCCCATTAAATTCAATGGCATATTATAGTGATGTTCCCCATATACTGTATAATAGCAAAATCAAGGTTTGGTTTTTGGATTGTTTAAAAACATTTTCAAGCTGGGGATAGCTGAATACAGTATTCATAGATACAGAGAGCTGATGATGATCTAATTGTTGTTACCACCAACAGTTAAGAATTAGGTGAAAAACAGCTTGGTTAGTCCTCTTATGACTGGTTAAGCCACAGCTGTGTTGAATAACTGGCATCTCAAGTAAACAGTGATATGCTTGTTTCCACCTTTGCCTGAGGGCAGTAAAGCATTACATGGAGGGGAGGAGGGGTCCACAAAATCTGGCTCACTTCTATGACTGTGATATTGTTTACTTTATGTGAATTGCTTGTGTCACCTGGAGTTAATGCTAGGTGCTTTACAAGGTGGATTCCAAGGTGCGACTGAGGTGTGGCAGTTTATAGCACAGAAACATAAAACGAGAACAATAAGTGTTGTCTGTTCCCATGTCCTGCCCTATAGGAATATATAACTAAAGTACTGCCCCAAAAGCGGGTATTCAAGCTCTACAGTTGTCCCTCCACATTTGCTTTATTGACCTTTGTGGATTTGATTATTCAAATTAAAATTGCCTCTCAAGTGTGACTCTATGACCAACTCTCTCCGGTCAAAATCAAAGACCTAGTGATTTATAGAAAGAACACATCGCTAGGAATCTCTAGGTCCTCAAGTACAGACATTAACCACAGTCAGGCGGGAAAATCTAGTAATCTCTAGAGAGGTGTTATTTCAGGCTATAAAAATTGCCATTTCCTTTTTCCAGTTTTTTCCCATTTTATTATTTATTTATTAGGAGCATTTATATCCCATACTTTTCAACCTCCAAAGAGGAACTCAAGATGGCTACCAACAGGCCCCACTCAATGCCAAACAATAAATAACAAAGCATAAAATACACTTAGCATACATTAAAACCATTGTAAATATGCATTAAAACAGTTCACCATTTTGAGTTGTTTTCTAAATCAAACCATTGCCATCAATCCACTTTCAAGGGGGGCCCTGTGCCTCAAACCCCAGCAAATGTGGAGGGGGAGTTAACTGTATTCCAGGACCTCCAAAGAAGAAGAGCCCACAACTCTCTGAGGCAGCCTATTCTACTGTTTTTCTTAATGCTTCAGGTACACAGATAGTTTGGTTAAAAGAATACAGAGTCAAAATTGCCCTGCTGCTATATGTCTGTGTGAAGCCTGTATGTGGGCAACATGTCAGTATTTATAACTCTAATTTCTGGGCACCCGTAGCAATCTATCCTTTATTGAGGAAAGGTATAATGGATCTCTCTACATGAATAAACCATAGCTTGCTCATTCACACTCAAATTTCGTTTTTTCAGCCCCTCCTTTCTGACAGTGACTACTGTGCTTATTGTTCAATCTGCTTGTATTTGTACAATGGCATGGCAACCAGCAAATCCAGGAGCCCGTTCCTGTCAACTTCTTCGTGACAAAATTGTGTTGTCAGCAACAGGAAGTGATGTGATTGCCTTCCTCACAAAAGGGAAACTCCTCGTGGTTTCCATGGGGATATAGGCGACTGTGTAATTACAGACTTATATAATCTTAAAGTAATATACACACACAGGGGGAAGCAGGAACAGGATCCAAAAGTATGTTCAATCAACAGCAGGCTGGGATATCAACATTGTAAATTTAGATCAAAACAGTGTCCAGGCATAGCAGAATATATGGCAAGCAGATCAGTCCATGCAATTAGCCCTACATATCCACAGATTTTGCAACCAAAGATTTCACTATCTGTGGCTTAACAAAAACATTTTAATCTAAAAAGCAAACCTTGATTTTACAATTTTACATAAGGGTACCATGTTACAACACCATTGTACGTAAAGGGTCTTAAGCTTCCAGGGATTTTGGTGAACCAAATCCCAGCGGATAGCAAGGGCCCACTGTAGTTGTGTGTATGTTGGGGCCCTTCCAGACAGCCCTATATTCCAGAATATCAAGGCAGGAAATCCCACAATATCTGCTTTGAACTGGGTTATCTGAGTCCACACTGCCATATATTCCAGTTCAAAGCAGATAATGTGGGATTTTCTGCCTTGATATTCTCTGGGATATACAGCTGTGTGGAAAGGCCCTCCGAGAAAAAGATTCATTGTATACTGTTTCTCTAGCAGAGAAATTTTGGAGCCCCTATAGCCATGGAAAAAGAACACTGCTCAAAATAATCTTGGCTTACTCCCCTATAATAAATCACTCTACATAAATAACTGTAACCTCTTCAAAAATAACTCTCCAGCCTTGTGCCTCAAACAGCGCAAGTTGCAACCAGCTGGAATGGCTTTGCTTGGGAATATTAACTGTGCCTCAAGCTGCTCATTTGGGCTCTTTTTCTGAGGGACCTGCTTAGATCACTGCCAGGTTATGTGTTCTAGTCTCCTGTGGGATATACAGTACATAAGATTTTGCAACCTGTAGTAGACTGGAAATCCTTTGGAGATGCAATTAAACTGGTGGTGGGATCTTAAAAAACAAAACACAGATTGGATTGGGGTTGCCAAGGTTGTAATTTTCCACTGTGTGAGCTTTGGTTTACAACTTCTTGCACTGCATGAGGTACAAGCAAAAATATCTATTACATAAGATGCATGGGGGAAGGGGTACAGCTGGAAAGGAAACAATACTGTGAACGAATAAACCCCACAGTGGACTTTTTCTTTTTCCTCCCTAATTTATTTATTTTCCACTTTTGAAACTGATATCTCAAAGACTGTTATCTTAAAAGAAACATATATCAACAACATTCAATACTAAAATGCAAGCAAAGCATTCAAATACATAACTACATGAAAAATAAGCAAACCACAGTAAAAACACTGATAGGGAAGTTCATCCAGGGACTCTGTAGAGAAATAGGCATAGAAGCGTCTTAATAGTGGTGCTACTCTAGCTGGGGGTAGTCATTGCATTTAAGCCAAAACCTAACAATCTGAAGAGGGATATTAACACATCTAGATATGAGAATAGGATATAGAAAAGTTAACCTGTTAATATTATGTCCAAATGATCTGGTATATACACTGAATGTTAGGACTTTTGTTTTGTTTCATGCTGTTTCTTGGTTTTTGATATATAGTGGAGTGCCATGTACTATGAAAATCAGAATATTTGGAAATTATGTACAAAGCATTTTAATTGCAGACACAATTTCCACAAGAAATCACATTTACCCATTTACACTTTAGGATATCTCGACAATCCTTTCCCCACATATAAAAAAAGATTTAATGAGTGCTGTTTACACATCACTTCAGATTGAGTTTTTGAGTTAATGATGAGTAATTTTCAGATGTTCTGTCTATGCGTGCCATCTACAATAGCTTGCAAAGGCAGAAGAAAAAAGTATTTGAGGAACCTTAGTTTGAAGTCATAGGGCTAAAAAGGCTGGCTACTTTTTAAGGTTTATGTCATGTAATGACATTTACCAGAGATCTTGTGTGGATCACAGACATACTCTCATGATAAGGTCACTTACCTAATTTATTTATTGTATCAGAAACAAATCAAGAATACAGTTGTAATGTATTTTAAAAAAACACAAAGTTTAAAAAACTTGGCATTATATCAACCAGAAGCAACTCACCTAATTATTAACATTTGTTTCATGTCAAGTGCTAGATTAGTTAAATTCTCATTGTCTGTTCTCAGCAAAGTGATTATTGTTTAACTCAAGCCCCTTCCACGCAGCTGAATAAAATCCTACATTTTCTGCTTTGAACTGGAACATATAGAAGTGTGGACTGGAACCCAGTTCAAAGCATATATTGTGGGATTTTCTGCCTTGTTATTCTGGATCATATGGCTGTGTGGAAGGGCCCTCAGTTGCTTGTCTGTTAAATGGAAATAATCTAAAACACATTCTGATACAGATAAAGATTAATAGATAATATTATCATGGGCATGTTGGCTGCAATTATATGCAGGAGTGCAAATATCATTACTATATATATTCTTTAAAAAACCAATTGTTACTTAAGCACCACAGTCCAGTGATAACAGCTAGATCCCAGGATGGGTCCACATCGTATTATCCAGTATAGAGAACCATGTGTACCAAAGTAGCTCAATGATATGGTTCAAATATTTAAAATGGGGAATTATTAATATCACCTACAAAAATCTTCTGTGATTTCAAGACAAATCACCATCACTTACTATCTCATTCATGAAATGGAAGTTAGCAGAACTGACTTACCTGATGTAGTCAAGGGTGTGTTCAGCCAGACTGTCTTTCACTTTTGGTCTTTCTTGATTTCTGCCTTCTGCAGTCCCCCATCATCCCACAAGCGAGAAAAATGGTATGTTGCAATCATTATCTATTTGTGGACAGCACCACTGTTGGGGACAGATATCAGGGAAGGGGTGACATTTGGTAGAAAATTACAATAGCCCCTTATGCAAAAATAGGCCTTTTTGCTTTCTAAAAAGAGTGGCCACTTATTCCCACTCCTGTTTTGGATGACATGCCCCAGAACTTCCCAGCTAGGAAGAACTATGCAGCAGCAGCAAGGAGTTTCTGGCAGCTACCCCAAAACAAAGCATTTCCAAATTTAGATTTCCAAGGTCCAGCTTGCATCTGTTTCCCTCTCCTTCTCCTGCTTCCGTTTCATTAGAACTAGGGCCGTAGGCTGGGAAGTAGTTTTCCAGTTGCCATAATGTCAAGTTTTTAACTTCGATTGTGATTGTTCATTGTAACTGTATTCTGAATTTGCTTCTGACACGATAAGTAGTGCTCTATGCAAACCATTATTAAGTTGGATTGGTGGACTTGCTTGATTACAAGGTCATATTCACCTTTCTCCAATGACCAACATTTTAGCTAAATTACAAGCTAGTCTTCACTTGGTTAAAATCTACAAGGTTCTACCAGAACAAAATGCAAGCTTCTTTCTACCATATGAAGTATTCTTATTTGCTCTCATTCAATAACATGTATTTAGCAAATGTAATAACAGTGTGCCTGGATGCTTTCTTACAATGCACTTGCAGCTGACCAGAACCTTACTTCAGAGCTGCTGGGAAACAGAAGGCTATGTGCCCTTTGCTGCATTCAGCAATTCTCCATTTTCTTCTGTTGATCCCCCCCCCCCCCCAATGTACCCCAATTGATCTCATAATGTAGATCACTCTTTATTTTAGGCATCTTCGATCCAGTGCATGGACGTGCTTTCCCTACTGTTTTCCCCACCCAAATGTTTCAACCAATATTCAACTTGCTTTGTGTTGCAAACGTTGCTGAACATACTGAGGCAGAATGGATTTCCGCTGTTAGCCCCAGCTTCTGCCAACTTAGCAAATGTGAGATCAATAGGTACCACTTCAGTGTAAAGATAACAGCACTCCATGCAGTCATGCTGGCCACATGACCTTGTAGGCATCTATGGACAATGCTGGCTCCTCAGCTTAGAAATGGAGATGAGCACCCTTGATTTAATGTCAAGGGGAAACCTTTGCCTTTATCTAACTTATTAGATTTGATATCTAGTTTCATTTATGCATGCTCTAAAAAATACCCCCTCCCAGAAGTGTTTGTGGGCCTCTCTGGATCCTCCAGTTCAATTCTATGGTATGCTTCCAGACCAGGTACAGCTAAAGTATAGGGTTTTTATTTATCCATGGTTTCAGGTATCCATGGGGGTAGTTCTATATAAATATGCACACTCTAATGAGAGCCACAGATATGGCATGTGCCAGATATTATATAGGAGACGCCTGCTTTGTCAGTGTGTGGTTGCAATTTCTTAGGAGAAAAAAAAGTGTGGGAGAGAAACATAGAAAGGAATGAATTATTTTTCTTCAATAGAAATGTCATAATTTATTCAGTTTGTATAAAAAGCCTTGTCTTCTCTTTTAGAAGAAGAAATATATTATTTCACATCATAAATAAAATCTGCAAACATACAACTGTCGGCGACCAAAAGACACAAATGCTTTGTTGTGCTTTCAATGTCAGTGCTCCAGAAACAGTTTAAGATGTATTTACAGGTGTACAGTACCCAAAAAATACTGAGGTATATTTGTTTCTTAAAGAAAATGAAACTTCAGACTTGAAAAGGCAGAACGCACAATGGAAATTACACGGTTTAAAAAATAAATAAATACCAACGCTTTCTTGCACACAGGGACAGGGTCACTGTTACTGTAGCCTAGCAATGAGAATACTGTCGGATTTGCTACTGAAACAGACTAACAGACAGAAAACTGTTAACGAGGAATATTTCAGGAGTAGAAAGCATTGTCCTGTGAGCTTTGTCTCCTTTGTAGGCATCCATACATTGGTCAAAAACACTGTGTCCTTCAGCAGGATCATCTAGCAGAAAGAAACTCGCTTTCTGGAGTCAGATAGGCTGAGCTGTGCTGGTAATTCTATATTGCTCTGTGGCTGCAGTCAGAGAAACCTCCTGCAAGCTAATCCGCCTACTCCCACAGCTATTGCACGCCTCAGGTAACAGCAAGAGGGTCAAGTCTTTGTGCAGCGAACCAGCCTGCACCTGCCCTTTCAGCAGCTGGGAGAGGTGGTGATGGGACTCTGAAGGTAGCTTAGTGCACTGGTGGAAGTGTGGACAGGGATGGAGACTGGGAAGTTGAAGACAGTCGTGGTGCCTCTGTCCAAGGCAGACATGGCAGGGCTTCCTGCTTCTGCAGAGCAATTTGG
The DNA here is from genome assembly GCA_030556195.1 of Anolis apletophallus. Classification (NCBI taxonomy): domain Eukaryota; kingdom Metazoa; phylum Chordata; class Lepidosauria; order Squamata; family Anolidae; genus Anolis; species Anolis apletophallus. The sequence continues at coordinate 90,144,134 of JARBWK010000001.1, read as the reverse complement.
AGCCAGGACCTGGGACTCAAACTGCAGCAACTGCCCCATGAAGCTGAAGTTGGGAGAGATGATGCTTCTCCTCTGCTTCACAAACTCAAAGGCTTCGTCCAGCTTGACGCGATTGGTCCTCATAAGGTAAGCAAGACAGATGGTTGCGGAGCGGGAAATGCCAGCTTGGCAGTGAACGAACACTCGCCCACCGTCGTTTTTAACAGAGTCTGAAACCAATGAGTTAAAAAAATCACTGTTAGCAAGCACTTTCTTGTCAAGCTTTTGTAAACACTGCATTTCACTTAGTATGCTAAAGGGCGGTTATTTCCTAACTGTATAAGGCAGCAAGCCACTTGGTTGGAAGCAGAAACTAATGCAAAATAGGATACAGATGCTTCATTTCTCATTGAAGTTGATGGCCCCTGCTCTTATTAGCTATCAATATGCACTGAAAAATTAGCATTTCAGAACATTGTGTCTGCATAATAGCCAGTGCCTATTATAATCAAATATACCGAGATTCAGTGTCCCTCTTTATAAATGCCGTCATCTGAGGGAGGCATAAGCTCCAACCTCTAAAGAGATACCCTTCAACTCAGCTATAAAGGTGTCAGGAGCTGTCTATTACAAGTCTGGCAGCTAAATTTGTGAGCCTCCAATATGTATGCTGCAGGGAGAGAGAAACGTCGTTTACCTATGAAATCGATGGCTTCGTTAAACCAGCAGCTGATGTCGGCTTTGTGGCTGTCCTCCACGGGGATGCTTTTGTACTGATAGTGCCCTTCAAAATGGTTCGGGCAGTTGGCGGAAACGTTGATCAAGGCTGTGATCCCCAAAGCATCCAGCATGTCTTTCCTGGATGCATGATAGGCACTGCCTAAATACAGGAAAGGCAGGATTTCCACAGGGCCACCCTGAAATAGAAGAGAGAAGAACACGACCCGTTAATCCTCTCCGGTGAAAGATAGCTTCACCTCTACACCGTCTCCGCACAACTGCTCCCTTTTGAAATTGAGAATTCGTTGTGTTTTCAATGTCACCGCTTTCCAAACGGAGCGGTTCTTTCCACCCGTGTCCCAGTTTCAGGGCAGGGGGAGAGGGAGAGGAGGGAGAAGGGAAACATCCCTGGATTGTTTTCCAACTGACCTGATCGTACAAAGGGGTCCCACAGGAGCTGCAGTTGGAATCGGCACTGCCGGGCGCGATGCTGGAGCTGAGTGGCAGCGTCAGACTCTTGGGAGCCGAGGGCTTTGTGCACAGTTCGGGGCAGAGGGAGGAGAAGGCATCATATCCGCCTGCAGAAGGGGAGAGAGGGAGGAAAGGGCGGTTGTTAGTTTCAAGGGCTGCTTTGAGAATGAGGGAAATTCTTTACTACCACAGACAAGTCACAAAGAGCGTGTTCCCACTCTACCAACTGGTCCCTTTCTGGGTGGCACTTACTTCCCTCAAGTAAAGATTATTTTCTTTCATATTCTTGCCCAACTTTTGTTCCTTGTGGGTTAAATCTCTAGTCATCCGGTCCCTTTGTGTGGTCCTCATTTCCCCCAAGTAAAGATGGGGAATATTCTTGCCTCACTTTCTGGTAAGTTAAATCCTTAGCCAGCTCAGCGGATCCCTTTGGGTGGCACACATTTTCCCAAAGGATAGACTGTTTTCTTTCATATTTGTGCCTAACTTGGTTCCTGGTGGGCTAGATCTCTCTGCTGGTCCCTTTGGGCAGCATTCAGTTCCCTCAAGTAAAGATGGGGAATATTCTTGCCTCGCTTTCTGGTAAGTGAAATCTTTAGCCAGCGGATCCCTTTGGGTGGCTCCCATTCCCCCCAAGTATAGACTCTTTTCTTTCCTATTCCTGCCTAACCCGGTTCCTGGGGGGCTCAATCTCTGGCCTGCTGCTGATCCCTGTGGGTGGCCCCCATTCTCCCCCAGTGAGGCCTGTTTTCTCCCCCCTCCTGTAGACCCCAAGCGTGGCGGCTCACCCTTGAGGAAGGCGAGGCGGGCGTGGCGGGCCTCCCTGGCGAGGGCGTGGAGGGCGAGGAGGAGGGTGCTGTCCCGCTTGGGCGCCTCCAGGTCGGCGCTGCGCTCGTCGAGGAGCACCACGGCGCGGTAGCGTCCCTGCCGGAGCCGTGCGCGGGCCTCCTCGTTGGGCAGGAGGTGCTCGAGGCCCACGGCGCCCTTGGCCCGGCGGCGCACGATGGAGCTGAGCCGCACGTTGCACGAGCCCACCACGTGCGAGGCGTTGAAGGCCAGGAAGGAGCGGCAGTCCAGCACCAGCGCCGCGCCCGAGCCCAGCAGCTCGCGCAGCGTCTCGCTCTCCACGGCGCACACCTGCATGTTGACCATCGCCAGCTGACAAAGCGCCCCGGAGGAGGAGGAGGGAGGAGGCAGGGAGATGGCGCCTGCCCTCGCAATCTCTCTCTTGCGGGGATTCCTCTCTCTGTCCCTTCCTTCTTGCTTTCTCAATGAGCAGCTAGTCCTGGTGTTTAGATGATGCTGAGTTCAGTCTTTTCCTCGCAGCCTTTGCTTGGCTTCAGTGGCTGCCGTTTCCTTGCTGCTTCGGAGCGCGAGGACGGCACCTTTTATACTTTGCCTCGGCTTTGGCCCCGCCCCGCCCCCTCCTCCCGCCCTCTTGCTCTTTGCCTTTTTTTGTAAATTGTGAATGGGGGCCGGCCGAGGTCACGTGACGGTCTCTCTCTCCGCGAAGACGTCACTTGGCGGGCAGCCAGGCGGACACTCCCCGCCCCGGGAGCGCGCGCGCGTCATCACTCGAAAAGCGAAGTCACTCCGGAGCCACAAAAGCCCCGAGGAAGGAAGGAAGGAAGGGAGGGAGGGAGGGAGAGGGAGAGAGAGAGAGGTCCCGCCCCTCCTCTGGCCTCCTCCTCGGCCTCCTTCTGCTGCTCGGGAGCTCTTCGTCCAGCAGAGGCGCCACTCGCCGCAGCCCAGCCTTTCTGGAGGGCCAGGAAAGGGCACTCGAAGGCCCGCAGCGATCGCTCCCTCCCTCACCGGCGCAACGTCCTCTCACAACCTCCTTTCACCCCCCCCCCCCCCGTTCCGTTGTTTTGTTGACCGACCTCTCCAAGGAAAGGCTCCCCCCAGGCTTTCTGCTCCAGGCCTCGAGGCTGCCTCCCCTTGATTGGCATTCAAGCACTTCCTTAATGCCGCATTTCTATCAAACAGGTTCTACTGTCGAAGGCTCTCATGGCCGGAATCACTGGGTTGTTGTGCGTTTTCCGGGCTGTACAGCCAATGTTCCAGAAGCATTCTCTCCTGACGTTTCGCCTGCATCTATGCCAGGCATCCTCAGAGATTGTGAGGGCTGTTGGAAAATTCTGCAAGGCTATTCAATGCTCACCAAAGTGCCCAACTGCAACATTCGTACTTGCCTCCAGCAGGAAAGAGTTCTTTCTCCCACCCTGGACTTTCCATAGATATATAAACCCCATTTTCCTAGTTTCCACCAGAGCTCACAACCTCTGAGGATGCCTGCCATAGATGCAGGCGAAATGTCAGAAGAAAATGCTTCTGGAACGTGGCTGTACAGCCTGGAAAACACACAACAACCCATGCAAGAGGTTCTCTATCTATATCTCTCTCTCCACATTACTTCGCGAACGAAGATTCAGGAAGGACTCATCCCACACTTTTTATAAGCGCGCTGATGACTAAAAAGGCCAATCTGAGATAGGCAAGTTCGGTTGCAGAAAGCACAGCAGAAAGTCTCCTTGGGTGATGTTGTTTCCAAGTTGCGGTTCTTTCTGCGTTGTCATTTCTCTTCGAGACCCATTCGGCATGTCTTCTCAAAAGAGGCCACAGCATTGTGGATAATGTGTTTCCATGCCTCCTGATCTGAGACCAGAGTGGACCATTGTTGGTGATCAATCTGGCCGAGCCTGAGATGTTGTTTCAGGGAGTCCTTATATCTCTTTTTGGGGACACCTCTCTTGTGCTGATCCGTAGCGAGTTCCCCATAGAGTAGTATTTTTGGGAGGCGGTGGTCCTCCAGCCTAGAGATGTGCCCTGCCCAGCGCAGCTGTGTTTTCAATATCATGGTCTCAATGCTGGTGATCCCTGCTTGCTCAAGGACAGCAACATTCGTTACATAGTCAGTCCAGTGTATATTTAGGATTGTGCGAAGACAGCACTGATGAAAGCGTTCGAGGAGTCATAGGTGTTGGCGATAGGTGACCCATGTTTCAGACCCATAGAGGAGAATAGACAGTACGATAGCTCTGTACACACTAATTTTGGTGCTTTGCCTCAGGTGTTTGTTGCTCCAGACTCTTGTGAAGCTTTCCGAATGCACTATATGCCTTTGATAATCTGTGATCTATCTCTTTATCAATCTTGGCATCTGAAGAGATTATGCTTCCCAGGTAGGTGAACTGCTGAATGGACTTAAGCACAGATTTGCCTATGCTGACTTGGGAATGATGGTGTCCTTCCTGTGGTGCGGGCTGGTAGAGAACTTCTGTTTTCTTCAGACTGACTTCCAGCCCAAACAGCTCTGCAGCTGTTGCAAAGCAGGATGTAGACACAATGTAGACTTCATGGGGAAAGGGAGGAGAGGGATTTGCCAGGGTTATTTATTTATCATGTCAAAAGCGAACCGAAGGTACAGTTGTAAAATGTATTTAAAAACACAAACAAAGCTTAAAAACTTGGCGTTGTACTGAATGTTCCTTGACCAGTAGCTGGCCACTTGGAGTGCCTCTGGTGTTGCTCTAAGAAGGTCCTCCATTGTGTATGCGGCAGGACTCAGAGGTGGTCTGTGGTTTGCTCTTCTCCACACTCGCATGTCGACTTACAGCATTTGCTTGAGTGAGCATCTTCTACACCAGGCCTGCGCAAACTTCACCCTCCAGATGTTTTGGACCTCAACTCCCACTATTCCTAACAGCCGGTAGGCTGTTAGGAATGGTGGGAGTTGAGGTCCAAAACACCTGGAGGGCCAAAGTTTGCCCAGGCCTGGTCCACACTAGAATTAATACGGCATGGCACCACTTTCAACAGCAATAGGCTCAGTGATGTGGAATCCTGGGAGCTGTGGTTTGGTCTTTAGCTCTTTTTTTTTATTACCAAAACACTGCCGGTATCTCAGCAAACTACAATTCCCAGAATTGAGCCTTGACAGTTAAAGTGGCATCATGCTGCATTCATTCGACAGAGCTCTCCCAAGCACAGATTTGTACCATTGGTGTCAACTACCAATGCCCCTGGGAATAACAGGAATAAATACACACACATATATAAATTTCAGACTGGCTCTATTATCCAGTCATGCGTTTACCTGGTATCATTAAAGGTAAAGTAAAGTTTCCCCCTTGACATTAAGTCTAGTCATGTCCAGCTCTGGAGTTTGGTGCTCATCATTCCTAAGCCGAAGAGCCTGCGTTGTCCATAGGCACCTCCAAGGTCATGTGGCCAGCATGACTACATGGAGCAACGTTACCTTCCTGTCAAGGCAGTACCTATTGATCTACTCAAATTTGTAATTAGGCCCAGCTTCTGTTAGGTTGGCAGAAGCTGGGCCTAACAACAGGAACTCACCCCACTCCCCAGATTCGAACTGCCAATCTTTAAGTTCAGCAGTTCAGACCTGGTATCATTAGAAAACATAAATACCATACACATAAAGGTCCCTTTGGGGTTATTTTTACAGCCCATAGCATGAGCAGCAGTTCTGTAATCACTGATGTAGACACGTGCGTTCTAAATCAACCCCATACTGAATCATAATATCATAGAGCTGGAAGAGACCATTATGGGCCATCTAGTCCAACCCCCTGCAATTCAGGGAAAGTACAATCAAAGCACCCCCAATAAATGGCCATCCAACCTTTGTTTAAAAGCCTCCAAATAAGGGGCTTCCTCCACACTCCAAGGCAGAGAGTTCCACTGCTGTACAGCTCTTAAGGAAGTTCTTCCTAATGTTTAGGTAGAAAATGTAACCAGAATGACATTTCCAATCTTAAAAGGGTTGGCCCTTCTTTGTGAAAGATAAACATATATGACATAATGTGTGTATATAATGCCTTCATTCAGTATTCTTGGAGAGTGCCAAAGGGAACAAACAACCTGAAAAGAGAGGAAGGACAGATTCATTCCCCATATCCCAAACAACTGATCCAGGATTTGATAAAATTATTCATGATACCTATCACAACCTATTCAGGTTTACATCCAGCCGTGTTTGTTTTTAGAGTCAGATTAATCCTCCTCAGGGTTAAGATACAGCAAGGCTGTTCTCAAGGACAACCTGGGGAGAGAGGGTGGAATATCAATAAAGTTTTATTATTTATTATTATTATATAAGAATCAGGTAAGATGAAAGTCTGCTGAATCATTGGGTCAAGTCAGTTGTGACTCATTCATGACCCGTTCACTTCAGTGACCTTTCATACTACAGAATTATAACACTATGATTCCATTATGATTGGCAGGTTAGGGGAGGGTTTGTTGAATCCTCAGCCTGTGAGCTCCTCCGGTGCCTCTGACCAAACTGCAAACTCCAAGATTTCATAAAATGGCAGTCAAAGTGTTATAACTGTGAGGTATGAAAAGGCCCTTAAGTAGGTTGTCTGTAGAGCCAGCCTTATCTGGAATGGAGCCGTGATAATTCTTAAGTTTCCTGTAATGGGAAGAGTCTCAAAATAAACAGTCTTTGGGAGTCTTGAATCTTCCTTCTTAAATGGCTCCGCAACAACCATATGAAATAAAGTCTTGATAAAGTGCCTATTTTTAAAGTTCTCATGAGCTCCTGCTCAGCTTCATGGCCTTTACATACGCTGTGAGGTGCCACAGGGGTCAGTCTTGACTCCCAGACAGTTTAGCATCTGTGTGAGCATGCTGGGAGAGGTCATTAGGGGTTTGGGGCATTGGAAGCCATCAGTATGTTAATGAGACTTGGCTCTCTTTCTTCTTGTGATCTGAGTTTGCTGCACCAGCAGAAGTGATGGAGCAGTCCTTGGATGCTGTAATTGGCTAGATGGGGGAGGTCAATAAACTGAAGGTGAATCCCTTTCAGATTGTGGCTCTGTGGACTGGTGGTTTTTGAATCTAGGGATTTTGGTAGGTTGCCTGCCCTAAATGAAGCATGTCATTTCCCTGAAGGAACAGGTGCCTAGTCTGGAATAACTCCTAGATCCATGCTTGTCACAGGAGGCCCCGATAGACTTGGTGACTCAGTGGACGCGGGGCCAGCTTTGATTGGTTATGGCCTTTCCTAGACAGGGATAATTTAGCAATATTAGTCCATGCACTATTAACTTCCTGACTCAACTACTGCAATGTACTCTAAGTGGGGCTGCTCTTGAAGGTGGCTTAGAAACTGTAGTTAGTGGGAAATGTAGCAGCTACTAGACTTACTGGAATATCATTCAGATGTCAAACAACACCAGTTCTGAAGGAGTTGCATTGGCTGCCAATACATGTCCATTCTGAATTCAAGATGCTGGCAATAATGCTTAAACCCCTAAATGTCTTGGGAGCTCTGTTTCTTTATGCCTGTCTGAAAGTGGAGATCTATTAGAAGTGCACTATTCAATCAGTAGGGAAATACACTGTGGGAGGACATGGCAGAGGGCCTTTTCTGTAGTGGCACCCTGGTCATTGAATTCCCTGCTCTAGCATCAATGTTAGAATTGCATGGTCAAGTTAAAACTTGGCTTTTTAATTAAAACAGTGAGGCCAAACTGATTTTCATGTTTTATACTTATATGATCCAGGATTGTTTAAACAGGTTTGAAGCTGTTTGTTTTTACATTGAAAAACTATGTAATATATTTTTGGTCTTTAAAAAAATTAATTATTATTTTAAGCTGATTTTATTATAAATCGCATTAAGATCTATCAATAGGCTGAGAGAGAAGGAAAACCTCTCATTGTGGAAGTACCCCCCCCCCCCCCCAACATAGTTGCATGACTAGTAACATGGGAGAAGTTGCAGCATATCGAAAGAGAGATCTATCTGTTGTCAAAGGCTTTCATGGTTGGAATCACTGGGTTGCTGTGAGTTTTCCGGGTTTCTGAAACATGGCCATACAGCCCAGAAAACTCACAGCAAACCAGAGATCAATCTTCTCCTTGTTTGCTGTTCCCCATCCCGAAATTAGAGGCTTTTGTGTATCTGTATGGATGAAAGATTGCCTGTCTCAGGCATCTTCACTTACTTTTGGCTTTTTCCTCAACCACTTGCTAATATCACCCTTTTCCCCAAGCTAGTCATCAGGAAATATTGCTCACGGCCAGAAAAGAGGCCCCCCAGCCCAGCCGTACGTTTGTTCAGCATTGCAGCCTCACATCCTAGAAAATATATTTCAGAGGTTACCAGCCCATACATACCTTCATCCGAAAGGACTCTCTGATTGGTCTAATATATCACTTGCTAAGTAGGCCTGAATATCTTCAAATTCAATGTGTGATGATGAGGCAGAGCTATCTGCATTCATTTCTGCTGATGACAATATAAAACCATCAGCACAACTAATATTGTATAAAGCAAACTGCACAGAAGACTTTCTAACCTTTTGAGTGGTTTGGAGAAGGGATGGTTTCTAGGCTTTTCAAAAAGAACAAGTGTGTTTTTCAGACATTTTCCCCTTTCGTGAATGTCGTAGCTAACAATTCCCCTTTATATGAACGTATGCCCACTGGATTATTAATTCAGTGTAGATTCATTGGGACTTTGAAATAAGCAACCACATCTAACCAGCAAATATTCCACTGGTTTTATGTAGTTGAATGCCCATTCACACTTATTAATTTTTCCCGGACTATAAGGGGAAGCAACAATAGTCCTGTTTATTATTGCTTTTCACAAACCTTTTACAAGTAACTAACTGAGCCAGAAACAGTTCAATTCCCCCTTTGTGCCCTAACAACCAAATTGCCTATGGTAAACAACTATAGTATGGTGGCTTTACATACAAAGGAAACGTCAGTACAGAAATGCTGTGGTCTTTTTTGTTCTTATCTTCCTCCTTTCCTTCCTCCCTTTTTGGTGATTACTTACATCCTCTTTACTTTTTTGACATCTTACTTACGTGGTTCTTCTCTCACTTCCCTTACTATTATTTTGCTTTCATATTTTAATCTGTAACCGCAGCTCACTTTCTGCTCCACTCTTTGCCCCCCAAGAGTATATGTATTATCATTCATGAAAGCATTAACATAGTTTAGATTTTTTTCAAGCAAACTGCTACACTTTCCTAGAACATTCCAGAATTTTCTCCACTTTCCTGATGTTTTTTCACAGGTCTTTTTCTTTTCCATATATAACAGACATCCATTTTAAAACTTTGTCAACACTCCACTGCTGGCATAAGCAAACATCAGTACAGCTTCTTTCCAATGTTTATCTTATCAAGAGCTCTATAAACTTCTATGTACTTGATAATCTCACTTTATTATTGCTTTTCGATTCTCATGGCATACTTGAACCACATATATGTTCCATGAATCGTGAGGACTACGGGTGTACTTTTTGTTTTAACAATTCTGGCACACTCCAGAATTTATTGTAAGGCTTAATTCTATTTAAACTTTAAGCAGACTTTTCTCATGTAACATGCAAACTGGCAGCCTACCATAACTGATTGTGCAATTGCCTCCATTCAGCAAATTCAGTGTCAAGATTCTCAGTTCAAAGCCAATATAGATTTTGTTTTCTTAGAAATAAACATAGCCACAGTTTCATTTCTATTTATTTATGCATTTTTGTACTGTTGTTATAACCACACTAGGAATTAGTGACATACAATGAACTTAAAAACATCAAATGTTCTGGGATTAAATTCTACTTTCAGCCCAAAATGGTTATGAAAACAATGCTGAACTTTTTCTTGGCGATCAGGTTACTGCACCTAATCAGGACACTAGATCCCATAAAAGGGGAGCAAGATGAGATCAGAGATTGGATTACTACAGCCAGAAACCACCAGCACATTTTAGGAACTTTATAATATCTAAAATCACTCAATGAAGAATATAATCATGACAGTGTATCCATTTATTTTAAGAGAGAGGAATAAAAAGCATCAATTCTGATGTGATGCAATTTAAGGACTTTATTGCATGGAGCTGCTATTCCATTGCAGTTGTGTGATCATAGGTAGCAGATACATATTGGGTTGAGCACCTTAATGATCTCACCTCTCTTCATTTGTGTAATTGCGCTGATTCACTAATCCCTTGCACAGCTATCATACTTTCTCATACCCTCGTAACTTCCATTGTTCTCTCATTTTAATTACTTTTGACAGCAACTTCACAGTTTCAGCAATGACTAACCAAAAAAAGGTAAATATAACTGAGAAATCTATCTTCTATCTATCTATGTATATAATAAAAGTCAGGTGCGGCGGAACGTGCGGAGGAATATGTGCTAGCTTTTCGATTGGCTGCCACTGTGGGATTATTTGCATAAAGGACTCTGGCCAGCCTCAGAACTCCAACACTCTAAGGCACCAGATTATTTGCATAAAGGACTCTGATTGGCCAGCCTCAGAACTCCAACAATCTAAGGCACCAGACAGAGGGCATTGGTTGCCACTGAGGAACTATTTGCATAAAGGACTCTGATTGGCCAGCAAAATAGAATGCAACTGAATGCTTGAGTTAGCCAAATGACAGTTTTTTTCCGTTGGAAATGGAATGTTCATCTTCTGGGAGGTGCGGAGGTGCCAAGAAATATGTGACTGTTTCGACAGGTTGCCACTATGGGATTATTTGCATAAAGAACTCTGATTGGCCAGCCTCAGAACTCCAACATTCTACAGCCCCAGACAGAGGGGATTGGTTGCCACTAAATGGTATTTGCATAAAGGACTCTGATTGGTCATCCACATCCCAACATTCTAAGGTGACACAGAGGCCTCAGGCAGTCAGACACTGTGGCCCACAGCAGTGACGGATCAGAACCAAACTTGCCCACTTCACAATGCAACCCTCACCCAATGACCAATACAGATCAAAATTAGCACTCAGAGCCCCCTTGACCCACTCTACACCCTGGTGCTGTTTCAAGGAGGATGGACCACAGATGATGGGACTTGAAATACCTTCACTCGCCTTCTGAGACTGCTGCAACCCTCATCCAAAGAATGATCAAGACCAAATGTGGCACACAGAGCCCCCAAGACCCACTCTACATCCTGGTGCTGTTTGGAGGGGGAAGGACCATGGCCGATGGGACTTGCAGTACCTTCACTAAATTACTGAGACCACTGTGAGCCACATTAACATCTGATAAGGAACAACCTTGGCACACGATGCCTTTATTAAATAACCCGGGCACCGCCGGGTCGCCAAGCTAGTACTAAATAAACACAAAACTGACATCCTGAGAACAACAAAGGGAATACGGGACAGTAGAATAGGTGAATTTCACGTCCTTGTATTACTTCATTACTAGAACTAAAGCAGAATGGACCCATTGCATAAAGTAAGTTTGTGAAACCACAAACTATCAGTAGGTTGATTGCAGGGAGCAGGCAGACCAGTAGCGGGTGTGTATGACAACCTGCGATTGGGACTGTCACCAAGTTTGAACCCATAATTCAAACATTATAGGGGATTATTCCATTTAACACAATTTAATGATTCTAGGTAGTTAAGGGTTCTTTAACACATTCTTTTCAAGGGTAGGGATAATGAATGTTCTTCAGCCATGCTTTTTGAATTTACACCTTCTCATTGTGAATTACAGTGAGTGAAAGACTTTGTTTTCCCCCACATATTGCAAATGGTATTTCCATCAAGAAGGTTATTGTTGTGAAGCTTCAACATCTAGAATTCTCCAGATGCCTACATAGACATAGAAAATCAGTAACAATTGCAAGAATTATAAGCCAAGTGAAGAATTGAATCCAAAACCAATGTTAAACAGTATGCATAATCTCGAAGTAATGACACAGAGTTTATTGTCTTCACTATGGAAGGCTTCTCACATACTGCTTCTAAATGAAGGGCAGTTTACCTAACCTTTGGGGAAATAGCCAACTTATTTTCAGTTCATTTCAATAGCTCAGATGGGAACAGGCATGGACGGGGTAAAGCTACTTCTTGGCAGAGCTTTCATAAGGACAAACTGTAGCTTAGCATTCACAGTGGAGCACACAAGTCTAGGCTGTAATGGGCTTTCCTAACCAAGGGCCTACCAAATGTTTTGGATGAAAACGTACCATCATTCTCAGACAGGAAGCAACTTGAGACTAATGGCAGTTTTAGCTTAATGCATCTGGAGGAAATCTAAGACACAGAAATGGCAATGATGTTGATCTCAGGTTTAGGCACTTCCCGGGGGGCACACGACAACGACGACCAGGAGGACCGCTTTACCATGTAAAGACATAATCCTTTCCCACAATTTTTATGTGCAGCTGTTGCCTCTGAATGCAGAGGACCATTCAAGAATATTAACATATTAATTAATCAATTAATATAAGCAACACCCCCCCCACTATGAATTGGTACAATCTGGGGAAATGCATATTTTTCATAATTGCCATAAGTGTTTCTGAAGGGAGATATAGCACGAACCTTTAGTTGTAAGCCAAAGGATTTTTATTCAGAATGATCACTCCATCAGATCTAAGAGCCCTTCCAGACAGACCATATATCCCAGGATCTGATCCCAGGTTTACTGTTTATCCCAGATTATCTGGCATATAATCCATAGGATACTCAATTTGTTCTTTTGAGGAAGAAAGACTAAAGGGAGCTTCTGCTCCCATTTACTTAAAATAGTTAATATGAAGCCTCGATATGTTTGGAAACCCAGACAAAGCAGAGTTTTCGAAGTTGTATGGCGATATTCCAGAAGCTTTATCTCCTGATGTTTCACCCACAGAGAAGCAGAGATCTCTGATCATATCTGATTTCTCAGTACAGGAAAACTGGACAAATTGGAGAAGCACAAACAGGCACTGCATACACCCCCAAATACCTCCTTCACATTTCTAGTTTTTTATTTCCTCGGACATGCCGAATGCCTACCCAAGGCTGGTGAGAAAGAGATTTGATTACGTCTGATCTCACCTTTTCAAGGGCAAGAGTCAAACCAAAGGATTCAAACATTTACAAGAAAGAAGAATGTAACGGAATGTTATAAAAGCTTTCCAGACCTATAAGAGGTTTGCCAATAGAACAACCTGCCTCTGAATTTGGTAAAGTGTCTGGTTTTAGGAGTTTTCGTTCAAAAGCTACAAGACAATCTGTGAGGAATGCAGTAGCAGCAAATTCTCTATACTAGCAAGGCACTAGGTTAGATGACCCCCTCACTGTTATGATCCACTGGACTGTGGAAATGAAAAGCAGAAGTTAAATTAAAATGAGAGGAAGGCAGAGATGCCCTTACAATAATTCTTCACTTTATCTTTTTAAAGGTCATTTAGACAAACAACAATGACAAAAAGATGTAAAGTGAGCAAATTGTGAGGTTAAAGTAACATTTAAATAACTCCAGTGACTTGAGTTTAGGCTGGACTTCCTTCCTGTCTTAGCAAAAGACGCGAAATTCAAAGATGATTTGTTGTATCTCAAAAGATTAGCCTTTTAGAAAAGAAATTAAAATTAGCAGCACAATTGTATAAGATTTGTAATGAATGACACTCTCAGGTGGGAGCCATAGTGGGAGCGATATATTCTGAGAATATGAGGCAATTTAAAAGAGAGAGAGAGATCAGTGAATCAGGTCTCTTGTCTCTCCTCTTCATTTTCCGGCTTGCTTCCCATTCTGTCCCAAAATGCTTGACAGGCATTGCTGAATGGCTTCAAGTCATTTCAGACTAATGGAGGGTTTTGCTGAAGCTAAGAGTATGCGACTTGCACAAGGTTGCCCAGTGGGTTGTCATGGTCAAACAGGGGTTAAAACCTTGTTCTCTAGGATATCCTGACTAAAATAGCCCCATATTTACTGGTTAATATATCGACAGGCATACCAATCAGTAAATCCTATGTTGATTTAATCTAGTGGCTTTCATGGCAGTAGGGTGATGAATATAATCCCGGTTTAAGTAAATTTTAAAGGAGAGGTCCTAATCTTTATCCCTAAAACAGGTTCCACAACTCCTTTAAAGTCCAGGCTATAACCCAAAATGAATCTAAACCCAAAATTAATCCATCACCCTACTAAAATGGAAGTGAGTCACCCTTAGATTTAGAAATCTGTTTTTATCTTCTCCCACCTTTCATCTCCCATATGTCAATTTGGCAGGTTAGTTTAGGTCATTCCTTTAAAAATATATCAAGTCGTCACATTAACATGGATACTTAAAAACTAGAGGTAAGCTGTTTTTAGAGTGCTATTCCATACTCTATGTCAGGGTCCTCCAAAATTAGAACCTCTGCTCCATCTTGTGTACTGCTGGGCACTTACTGCCATGAAAAGGTCAGCAAGGAGGTCTTCAGAGAGTAGGGATCCCCTTGTTTTGGGTTATGTTTTTCTGAAAACATTTTTAAAACAATCAATCCACAATAGGTTACACTGGATTCAAACCTAGAGTCACTTCCATTTTCTGCCAGGGCAGAGCTGGGGATGAGGGGCTGATGATTTAATCTATTTGGAATTGAAACTTCCCAATCAATTGGCTCTTTTATCTCCCAAAGGTAAATGTTCCGAGAAAGGAAGACTCCACGGAGTGGCTGAAAGCACAAAATCAAAGTCAAGTCTCCTCCTCTGAGACCAATGTTTGCTATATACTATGGCTCCTGGCATACTTACTCAAAACTAGAGGGTCACTGTCTTTTAAATACCCCAAAAATGGCCATAGAAAGGGAGTTAGTTATCTATATCACCAGTTCTTTCTCTCATCAGATGACTTCTGATATAAACAAAGAGAAGCCATTTCCTCTTAACACAATTTGGAAGGAAAGATTTTAAACAATTCCAGTGCGATGAGTGCAGAGCTTAAATTACATTATTTCAATTTTCATATTACTCTGAAAAATCAAAGGTCCAGGGAACTATAGCTTAGTGGTTCTTTTCCAGCATAGTATTAACAAGTTCATGGTGACATAGAAACCACATGAGGGTAATTCCTCATCACATTCATAGGGAAGGAGACTCATTTCTTCCCACCTCATGATTTCATAGCCACATTTACTGTGCCTTTTACATGCCTGGATTTTTCCTATACAAATCAGTAGTGAAGCCGAGAAGAGAAGGACTGCTATTCCCCTTGCTTTTTTATCATTTTAAAGTGAGGACGGAGAGGTTTCAAAGGCCACCACGTCATTTATAGATGTGTGTAATAATTAACTAGTAATGGAAAACGGATGCAGTGACCAACTTCTTTACTTATTTGCTTAACAAACTCGTGACGTTGACAGATAACTTCTGACCTGACATAGTTTTACTTGTCTAAATTTTATCCTTCCTCTAATTCTGTATATAAAACATGGGTATAAGTCTCAGAAAACTGACAGCCAGGATCAAACTTTGGATTCATTCTAAGGGCCAGCCTGATATAAAGGACAAGGTTCCCCTCCCAACCACCATTTCACCTAGAAGATGCTAAAGTGGTCATTGAAAGTAATGGGGGAGGGGATATTGTTCATGTCATTTTAGGACAGCAAGATGGCTAATAATGACCAATCTTGATAAAATAGTGAAGAGTAGAGACATCACACTGGCAATGAAGATCCACATAGTTAAAGCAATGGTATTCCCCATAGCAATCTATGGATGTGAGAGCTAGACCATAAGGAAGGCTGTGTGAAAAAAGATATATGCTTTTGAACTGTGGTGCTTCTTGGACAGCAAGAAGATCAAACCAGTCCATAATCTGGGAAATAAACCCTGACCTCCAGGAAATAAAGCCCGATATTACAATGTTCCCTTGCTAATTTGCTTATTGCGGACTCGCTGTTTCACGGATTTAACAAATATTAATTTAAAATATATATCATGGTATTTTCACTGTTTTGTGGAGTTTTGCCGCTGCTGCTCTCCAAGGCACTTTCCCTCCTCAGTCCTCCCTCCCTCCAGCCTTGAAGGGCCTTTCCTTCTGTTCCTTCACTTTATTTTAAGTTTATAAAGACTTAAAATAGCGTATAACTACTAAAAATGTATAAATATTAAAATAAATAGAGTGTCCCTACATCGTGGTTTTTCACTTATTGCGGGAGATCCTGGAACCTAACCTCAGCAATAAGTGATGGAACACTGTAGAGGCAAAGATGAAGTACTTTGGCCACATAATGAGAAGACAGGAAAGCTTGGAGAAGACAATGATGCTGTGGGAGATGGAAGGAAAAAGGAAGAGGGGCAGACCAAAAGCAAGATGGAAGGATGGTATCCTTGAAGTGACTGGCTTGGCTTTGAAGGAACTGGGGGTGGCCATGGCCGGCAGGGAGCTCTGGCGTGGGCTGGTCTATGAGGTCATGAAGAGTTGGAAGCAACGGAATGAATAAACAACAACAGCAACAAAGGGTGGTTATGATGGGGAGGCAGGCCACATGAGACACATACTTCTATTTTTTAGTGGAGAAAAAGCAGCTAGCATTATTTATTTATTAATTATTTGTGATATTTGTATACCGCCCTTCTCAACCCTGAAGAGGACTCAGAGTGGTTCACAGAGTTGGCAAAAAATCAAGAAAGTTTCCACTGATGCCTTCTACTATAGTGCGTGCTCTCTGCCACCAAAGGTAACACCCATGTGGTGCCTAAATAGGGCCAGCCCTATTAATGCCCTACAAACACCCTCGTATGATCAAATTTAGAATCAAGCTATACATTATACAAGCAGTGACATGAGGAAGGTCTGGGAGAAGAAGAGGGAAGTCGCATTACTATTGATGGGTGACATTGTGTCTCCTGCTCTTCTGATTTAAAATTGGTTGCTAGCCTGGCAATTTAAGCAACTTGTCCTGAGGATGAGACAATGTAATAGCAAGAGTACAATCAAAAGGAAACGAAATGTAAACTGTTTGTTTATTTTCCCCTTATGAAGTTACAGCTGTATAAATGGGGCTTATGTTTTAATCACATCTATGAAACCATTCTTAACATCTGCCTGAAGACAAGATTTCTCCTAACCCCTATCCACTGCCTTAGGATATTCACCTTTGTTTCAGGCAGTTAATCCCCCACATGCACACATGCCTGTCTTCTTTTAGTGGAGAACTGAAGGGGAATGATTTTTAATGGGCAAGAACCCTTTCAAAATCAAGATAGACTTTATTTATTATTTTGTAGGAGCAGATTGTAAAAGAAACAAGGACCCTTTTCAGACCCCTTTTCAGTCAACAACTTGTGGTTGGAAGCTGCTGGTCTCCAAAACGTTTGTCATGACTCCAGGTTGACTAACTGGGATTCTGTACACTTCCAGCATCAAAGCCAAATGTACATGCAATAGTGATGGGGTAGGAAGGAGGAAGTGGGAGGCAGAGGGAATGATAGCCCAAACAACAATGGCAGTAAATCCAGAAACCTGTGGTGACCCATCAAAGACATTAATGCTCCAGATAATATCCCCTATTAGCTGTGAATGAAAAGCACCGATCAGCATGTTCTACCAGTCTACATGTCCTCATGATGTGACTTAAAATATTACGTATGCAATGCACATGAGCAAGCTGCTTGGGGAAGTCCTCACAACACATTGCCCAGAATAGCTAATGCCATTGCTCAAGGGCTAGGAGGAACGGTAAGGCACAGATCTGAACCAGGTTTCTAAATCTTGTGAGTGCCAGGACACAGACACAGGCAGAACAGCCCTTTCCCATGGAACTAGCCAGAGCCACAAGGCAAGGGGAAGCAAGGGCTACCATTCCAGTGAGCCAGCACCATTGCCCAGTGGCTCAAGTGAAGTCTGTCTAATACAAAATGGTGGGGCACCTGATAAAGAGTCTGGATTCTACATTAATGGGAGGGGAACCAGCATTCTACATAGGCAATTTATTACTGAGCAAATAAATACTGCTGTGGGAAGCAAGAGAGTGCCATTATTAGTCCTCTTCCAGGAATAGAGAAATAGCTGTAAAACCTAGCCTCTTCTTCAGGGATGCATGCGTGTATGTGTGTGGAGTTGGCTGGTAGTAATATTCTTAACTAGAAAAGAAAGGAGATAGCCAGGTTAGAATCACAGTCTTCTCCTGTAGAGGGAAAAACAGTCACAGGAGAAGTCATAAAAGACATTTGTTAACTGCCAGTACATTCACAGGGCCTTTATTCTTTTCCATGGGCTTGGTTTCCACATGTCACAATTTCTGCTACTGAAAATCAGCAAAGGCCTAAAACAAGATGGAGGGTGGTAGAACTGTATTTGTTTCAGAACTGACTTTGAGGGCAGATCAATGATCTAGTAGCTAGAATTTGGGACCATAGGTAGCAATCCTTGAGCTGAGCTGGAGAGAGACAGATGCCTTGAAGCCATCGGTCAATGTATAGCGACCCCATGACTTCATAGGAAAGGAACAATCAGAAATGGCTT
The DNA here is from genome assembly GCA_030556195.1 of Anolis apletophallus. Lineage (NCBI taxonomy): Eukaryota > Metazoa > Chordata > Lepidosauria > Squamata > Anolidae > Anolis > Anolis apletophallus. The sequence goes on along the minus strand of JARBWK010000001.1, from coordinate 90,125,721 downwards.
TGACATTCCTTCCTCTAAAAAAGAGTCTACAACACCCGGTATTTGCTGATGATCTCCCAGAGTGGTTCCACACAAATGCCAGATTTTTATTACAGTAACTATTTTACTTGTAGTTAGTTATTATGACCATGCTACCTGGGGATCATAGAAACTGTAGTCCAACAGTATTGTTGAAGGCTTTCATGGCTGGAATCACTGGGTTGTTGTAAGTTTTTCGGGCTGTATGGCCATCTTCCAGAAGCATTCTCTCCTGACCTCACAACCTCTGAGGATGCCTGCCATAGATGGAGGTGTCAGAAGAGAATGCTTCTGGAACATGGCTATACAACCCAAAAATTTTACAACAACCCTGTAGTCCAACAGTTCTGCAGGACATTTGGAAAGAGGAAGCTATATAGAGTCACTACTGAAACCACACCCCTGAATGTTGCATGTAAATAGTTGAAGGGCCTGTTTCATTGTGCATGGCAGCTAGGAACTGCAGAGACTTTTTCAGGAGATGCACTTTAGGACTTTCCACATCCTCTAAAGCAGGGGTGCTCAGAATGGTGATCGGGATCACCAGGGTGATCTTTGGGCCTCATCCTGGTGATCTTCAGGCCCCTGACCAGTTTTTGCTGTTGGTCTTCTTCACGCGCCCCTGCACACTGCAAATAAGTCCTCTGTCGTTGCTCCTCCCGCTCCTGCTCGCGCGCCGCTCCAAAGCTCCAGAGTCCAAGAGGCAGAATGGGCCCCCTCTTTTGGATTCCTCCTCCTCCCTCTGTCCTTCTCCAGCCACTCAGAGTCGTAGGAGACCAAAGGGGGTGGGCCTGGATGACGCGATGCATGGCTGGCCCCGCACGCATGCGCAGAAGCACCCATTCTGCCCCTCTGACTTCTCGTGAGCTCTTGGAGGTGGCACGCATGCTGGCAGCGTGGAAATAGGAGCAACGACGTAGGAGAAGAATAAGGACGCGTTGGGGTCATTTCCTTACCGCATCTCAAAGGTCGGTCTTTTTACTTTGGGGTGGATGCTTGATTGTTCTGTGGCATGTCTCTTTGTTTATTTTTAATGTTTAAAAATGGCTCTTTAGCTCCAAAGCCTCTCTGCTTGCTTTGTTCCTTGAGAAATATATGTTGGGGAATATGGAAATGTGGGAGAAATGGAGTGGTTGGATGTATTTTTGCATGCCCCTTTGTTTACCTTGCTGAGTATTAAATGGCCTTGCAGTTCAAAAGCCTCTCTTCTTACTTTCTGGCTGATAATATGTGTGGTAATATGGCAGTGTGGGAGAAATGGGGTGGTTGGATGTATTTTTATGCTCTGTTTTATATTGTTGTTATTAAATTGAAATGTTGATGTTTTATAACTTCATTTTATGTAAACTGCCCCGAGCCTGCTGGAAGGAGTGGTACATAAACATTAATAATAAATATAAATAAATAAATAAGAAAATAGTTATACGTTTTACATTTCTGGGTAGGTGATCTTTGGGACTTGGTTTTTAATCAGTAGCTCCCATGCTGAAAAGTGTGAGCACCCCTGCTCTAAAGAATCCCAGTTCATTTACCAGAGTCCAAAAGGGAGAGTGGTAGAAAAGCATGGCCTGCAGAATCTGGTGCTGATATATCAGTTCTGGAATGGCCAGGACATGGACTCATATTATCTTCTCTTATGGGCAATCCCATAAATCAAAGTTTGGGAATGGTGGCATGTTTGGAGCCCTTTTGAGAGTTGCATGAACTGCTAAAATGCATCCTTCTGGAAATGTCTGGAAATCCACTTTTAAAAGGCATTTCTATAGATATTTTAAACAGCACAAGTGTGGAGGGCTGCTGCTAGCTATTGAAAAAGTTAATTACAAATTGTGGAGTAGGAGGTCAATCACTCATTTGGGAAAAGGGCAGGAAGCCTGGGGGCTGTCAGAACAGTCTTAGGAACTATCATAAAGCAACAGAGGTGTTCACACTGTCTTGAATTCAATACATATTTCATTATTTGAATAGCACTGGGGGATAGGGGACATTCCCCACAATTTATATTGAAGGTGTGCTAGAGAGGTGGGAGACAAAAGAACCAAGAATGTGGGAGAAGACATGGAGCAGTAAGGAGTCCCTAATGAATGGCAAATGAGTAGTTGTGAAATTTACCTGCCTACCTAACTTCTCTTGCCTCCCATTCTTCCTATACCTGGATCCCAGCTCTGCCATTATTAGTCTAATTTGGAGTCCACATTTGGAGAGTCCTCTGCTAATAGGGATATCACAGCCATTAAAGACATTGCCTTCGGTGGATCCAGGACTTGTGAAGCGGAAATGCTGGCATTCTTTGAAGAGCAGGAACAAAGACATCATCTGCCATCAGAATGTTCTTCTCTCTGTCTTAGTATCCAATGAAGGACATACAAAATATCCGTTGAGTGCTAGGGATTCTTGGTGACTAGACACTTGCTTTGTCTAACAGCAGGCAGACACATCTAAAAATAAATATGGGAAGCACAAACGAAGTACACTTGTCTTCACAGACTCTTCCACAAGTACCCTGCCTCAGTAGTCTAGACAGAAAGTAGTGAAACAGCAGACTGCAGTCCATAGAAGAGGATGCCAGCATAAATTTATTCACCTTTCAGATAACATAAGACTCTGTTCTTTTTGTAGCAGTGGACAATCATGGATGCCCCTCTAAAAACAACAACAGACTACTACCACTGAAAACCCTATCTTTACTACTGCAACTGGACAACAATAAGATAACCTGTACAAACAAGGAAGAGCTCAGTAGGAGAGGAGGTGCCATTTCTCAAAGCATATCTTCCGCCAATCCTAAATAAGAGGGGCTTTAACAGCAGCACACCTAAACACCTATGATCACTAAGTGCAGTGTTCCTCAACCTGGGTGTCGGGACTCCTGGGGGGGTCACAAGGGGGTGACAGAGGGGTTGCCAAAGACCATCAGAAAACACTGTATCTTCTGTTGGTCATGGGGGTTCTGTGTGGGAAGTTTGGCACAGTTCTATCATTGGTGGGATTCAGAATGCTCTTTGATTGTAGGTGAACAATAAATCCCAGCAACTACAATTCCCAAATGTCAAGTCTATTTCCCCTAAACTCCACCAGTGTTCACATTTGGGCATATTGAGTATCTGTGCCAAACTTGGTCCAGATCCATCATTGTTTGAATCCACATTGCTCTCTGGATGTAGGTGAACTACAACTCCAAAACTCAAGGTCAATGCCCACCAAACCCTTTCAGTATTTTCTCCTGGTCATGGAAGTTCTGTGTGCCAAGTTTGGTTCAATTCCATCGTTGGTGGAGTTCAGAATGTTCGTTGAATTTAGGTGAACTATAAATCCCAGCAACTACAACTCCCACATGACAAAATCAACTCCCCCCCCCCAACCCCACCAGTATTCAAATTTGGGCGTATTGGGTATTTGTGCCAAATTTGATCCAGTGAATGAAAATACATCCTGCATATCAGATATTTACATTACAATTCATAACAGTAGCAAAACTGCAGTTATGAAGTAGCAACGAAAAATACTTTTATGTTTGGGGGGTCACCACAATATGAGGAACGGTATTAAGGGATTGTGGCATTCGGAAGGTTGAGAACCACTGACTTAGTGCCAAGGTGATGTTAAAGTAATTACTATGCAGACCTCTCTAAAAAGTGCAATCTACTCTCATAACATTTCATATGAAAAAACAACATCAAAATGTGGTGAAGATGGCAAAGGCTACAAATGAGAAAGAATGCACAATATAGGAAAGCCTGCAGCAGTTTGATCTTGTCTGAGCCTACTGGGCAAGATTTCACTTGCTCCTGTCCTGCTCACTTCTACACGCTTGCAACTGAGGCTGGGGCTGACCTCTGAGTAAGCATACTATTCTGACTAAGATCAGTTTGTACCTCCAAAAGACCACAAACTCCTCATACGCATGTACTTGCAATATTGTCATGCCTGTACAAAGGTACTGCTACGTATATAAGTTTTTTTTAAAAAAAAATATATCAGTGTACACTATATTGTGTGTGCTTTGTGTTTTGTCCAAGAAAGGGGCTTCATAGTTGTTATTTTATTGCATTTTACAAACTTACGAAAGTAAGCGTCCAGTTTTTAAGATATTATTTATGCATTGTATGTCTCTAATGAACTGTATGCTTAGATTTCATAGTGTAGCCAAATCTGTCAAATTTCTGGAACTTATAATGTATTTCACCTGAGGCAGAATTTCTAAGCAGCTCATTATTTATTGACGAGTGTAAGTATGCATACATTGTCTCCCAACCAAACAGTAAAACTGGGTATCAGTACTCAAAGAGTATGTGACATGAGCCATGTAAGGCTGGGCTTTTGTGGGAGGGAAGTCAGGCTGAATATAAATCAGGCGTGTTCCTTGTGTAACCAGGTAGCACTGAGAGTGGTGTCTACGTCACACACAGGCATGAGTCAGAGACAGGGTCTAGAATGCTTTAGTCACCTGACAGGTCCTGTGGGTGCAGCTTTTGTTCATGGGTTCCTAAACAGTGAAAACATGATGTGTTCCATGAAAGATCCCCTTCAGGGCACGGAAGTGAAAAACAGTTCACAACTTTCTTGCTTTTTAAAAATGATCCATTACTACCGTAATTGCACTTGCAGCTGCAAGTGTGTAGAGTAATACAAAAATTAAGTGTAAGTTTAAATGGAAACAGGAGAAATTACTTCTTTTTATTTTATTTTTGCCACCAGATACTTAACTGCTTTATTTCATTTTTCCTGAAACTGAATTTCATATTCAAACTGAATATTCTATTCAGGGATGGATTTCATCCAAAATTTACACAAAGAGTAACTCTCATAGTTAATGTGAATTAAAGTGGAACAAGTTTTGCTTCCCTATGCTGTGACTGTATTTTCTGACACAAATAATTACAATTTCCCTCAGAAGGACACTATTGCAGAGTATTGCTTTATGGAATATATGTACTGGAATACTTTCAAGCCATGGATGGTTAAATTATTGGATACAGAATCCATGGATTCAAAAGGCCTAAATATATAGTTCTACTAAGCAATCTTGAGCAGAAGTCTCAAAATACTACTACAGGGGAATAAAATCTGTTTATACTGAAGGAGCTTTATATTCTTGGCCACCTTTTGTTGGAAGGAGGGCATTCTGTAGTTTAGATGCTTAGTTTCTATTGCTTTGCTTGAATAGTAAGTGTCAGTTAGGAAACCACAGCACCATGGTGCACCTGTTGTTTCTTCTCTTTAAGGGCATAGGGGGAAAGAGGAGCATTTCAACTTGGCTTTTAAAGAACCAAACTAAAGGTGATATACATGACTAATTGTTACATTTCCTGGCACTTTTGCCTTTGGTTAAAAATAGCAGAAGGCACAGAGATTTGGACCAGAGAGAATCACAGAGTTGGGAAAGGGGGATTAACCTCCCCCCCCCCCAACTGTGGACATGCATGTGTGTGCATGCACACCCAGAAAGACACCCAAAGCTATGATTATATGCGTAACAGGATTTGTTTATTTATTTATTTGCTCTATTTGTATCTCGCCTTTCTCTACCCCAAAGAGAACTCAAGGCGGCTTTACATATGGCAACTATTCGATGCCTTTGGACAAGAAACAGTTAAAAATACACTTGTTAAATTTTTTTAATTAAATGCATATTAAAACATATAAAACATTGCATTCACTATTAAAATCACACCATCCTCAGTCATAATCCAGTGTCGTTCCAAAGATCAATTGTACATATTTTGAGGCTATTATTGCACTATAGATTAATCTCCAAAGGCTTTGTCCCAGAGCCAAGTTTGTGGAAGAAAAAAGTACCAACCTCTTATATGTCCTCTATACTCATAACAACAAATTGGAGATGCAATAAAAATGGAAGGGACTAAGTGACCTCCCTACAGCACTGAGATGCCCCAATCCAAATAACCTGCTTCCTGCAGCCACTTTTAGCCAAAAGACAATTAATTGGGTGAGGCAGGTTCATCAGAGATTTCATGTTTTTTATTTAGTTAATTCTGATATAGGTCAGTCTCCACATAATATCATATCCCTTTCATGCACAAAATCTAAGCTTGAGTCAACCCGAAAACACATCACTACTTAAACATGGGCTTTATATTTGTTTCCCAAATCTGTTGGGTTGGTGCCCCATTCCAACATTAACATACTTTCTATTTCACTTTACCTTTACAAAAAAATTAGATGGCTGAGAAGAAAGAAGTGGAAATACAACAAATAACACTGGTGATAAATGGGATAAACAGATTTCTTTTACAACAATTAAATATAGTTATATCGGGCAATTTAACAGAGGATTTTTCCAAGCTCATGATTCCTAGCATTACCTTTCAAAAGATATCTTTATAATAGTCATAACATCTGTGTAGTCATAACATCTTTATAATAATATAATAATAACTTTTAAAAATACCCCACCACCATCTCCCCAAAGGGACTCGAGGCGGCTTACAAGGGGACAAGCCCAAAAAACACAGATTAAAACATAAAAAATAAAACAAAGCAACATCAGAAAAACAATTACAATCACAGTGCACATTTTTAAAACAGTATAATGGCTGAAAGATTAGGTGCTGAGCAGACACGTAGCCGGGGGGCTTGAGGGGCTTCAGCCCCGCCCCTTCCAAATTCTCAAGGTGGTCTGCGGGAAGGCCTTACTGGTACATTAAACAGTTATGTTTATTCATATGATCTGATCTATCCCATATGCATGGAGGTATTGGGATAATGATACAAAATGTTTGCTAGGGTAGACCTTCTCTCACTCAGACTCAGCCCCCCCCCCCCTGAATCAAAATTCTGGCTACGGCCCTGGTGCTGAGTGTGGAGGGATCATGAAATGTGGAATCGTTCCTAGATACAGTCCAGGGAAAGTGCAAAATACGATTCAATTCAGTTCCACGATAAGTGATTTTCTGTGCTAAGAGAAAGGAGAAGAAGTAGGAAAAATCATGGTAATCAGAAATGGAATATGATATTGCCTGATTCCACCAAAAAATCCTATGCTTGAAGCAGGAGGTTTTCATAATAAATGCTGAAAGCACCCTGAGATGAAGAATGTTTTCATACATGACCATAAAAGTGCATTTGAGCGGTTTAAAACTTTGTTGTTGTTGTTGTTATCACCATCAAATGTACATGGCACTTTACAATAAAACAACTATTTTTCCCTGCCAAAGGCATACAATCTAAAATATACCCACAGAGGAAAAAAAAAAAGATAATCTCATGTCTAAGAGAAAAGTTATAACTCCCATTACTAAGACATCTCTCAAGTAGATTCCATTGAATCAATTAAAACTTATTCACTCCAAGCTTATATTTGTTCCACTGACTGAATGGATCTGCTCTAGCTGGCAGTACAACTGGATGTAGAGCTTAGAAAATTAATGTTGATTTCCTTTAATGTGTGGGTTTTTTGGAAACGCAACTTCAACAGAAGCCATGGGAACCACTCAACTACTTAGAATTAACCCATTTTTCGTAGAAACTGATGCCCACGTTTCTATAAAGCTACGAGCTGGAAATACTTTCTCATTGTTTATATTTAAAGATACCTCACTATGAGTAAACACAGAGATGCTTATTCATTTTCTCTGTACGTTCAGATCTTAGCAAGAAGACATGTCTGTCTCATGTGACTGTGAGGTAGTGGTTGGGTTTCTTAATGAGAAGCAAGTGAAAATACAACATTAGTCACAAAAAAGGGAACAATACCAGGCAGTTCTGAATCTAAAAGCCCTTAGGCTGTGGAAAGTTAAACCTTGTCCCACTGTGTCAGTTCCAGAAGTACATCACAATGTATACGGACTGACTGACTCATACAGTATTAATTATTATGTACTGGAACAGTGTAGTCCCTCCCAATTAAGTGTGTGTTTTGACACTGTGCTCATGTGATACACCAGCAAAGTTTTCCTTTCGTCTTCTGTCCCACTGTCCTTTTACTGAACTCTTTGTTATTTGCACTGCGTCACTTTGGGGCTGTTCACACCTTCTATTTCAGGGAAAGGTCTGATGGCACCTTGAAACTTAATAGATTTACTATAGAATAAGCTTTCTTGTTACCACTTTGTACAATCCATTCTCCACATTTGCTGGGGTTAGGGTCACAGGACCCCCGTGAAAGTGAAAACATGTTAATAAATAATGGCATTTTAAAACCTCTGTTCACAGCATCTATGGTCAACTGGAGAACCTATAGATTTCTAAAGATCTCCTCTCTTTAGGAATCTAAATCCTTCAATGTGGATCTATGGTCAGTTTCTGAAGGACATCCCTGAAGGACCTAAAGATTCATAGAGGACATTTTAATCCACCAATCAAATCTACAGAAGTCAAATCTACAAAGGTGGGGGTGTACTGCTCTTGTGAATAGTTCATCACTGATTATACCTTTGATACATTTCAATTTAAATATATTTACATTGTGTTATTAGAAGATGCACTTAGACCCCACATTTTACTTCTACACTCAGATACGCCTTACACAAGGTTGCTTTCAGACTGTCTAGCAGTTTTAATCAAAGGGTATTGCAGAGCTATCCCATGTTTCCTTCTTAATAGTTCTTTTTTTCTGATAAGAAAAGGCAGAAAATGTGGAGGACAACGGCGCTTGTTTATCCATCCATCCCTTTAAAAATTGACATTTGAGATGCAATTATTATAACCATAACAAATTTATCTAAACAGTGGTTCCCAAACTGTTATCCATGGACCACCGGTGATCCACAAGAACTAAAATATTGTCCACATCCTCACCATTACTACACCATTGCAACAAGAGCAACTGGTCTCATGAAGCCCTCTTATAGCGCCAAGGCTTATTAAATATGATTATCTGTGGGCTAGCAGATGGCAACTACTGGATGGCATATCTTCTGTATCAGAAAATAGAGCTCATGTGGCCTATCCAATGCAATTTTCTGAATCAATACCCCAAATAACTAAACCAAATCTAAACTCGACCAACAACTGATTCGTAACCCTTTTGGTACTAATGTTGGAGGGTGGTCCCTGGTCAAATTGGTCCCTGGTCAAAAAAAGGTTGGAAACCACTACTCTAGAGGAATCGTATATGTATATAAAACTCTTAATAGCTTACAATGGTAACTTCCAGTTCCTACTGTCAACATTCCCATCCTCTCTTATGCGTGCTGAATAGATGTATGAAACTCAGAATAACACTTGATGTGTCTATGGTAATTAAATGTAGTATAACAATAATGTACCATTGTAAGTACTTATACCAGATTTATAACTGTATTTATGTGAAAATGTTATATGCTCTAGTTACTTATTATGCTATTTTCAGATATAGTCACCTTAGGAAGACTAAAATAGTTGAAACCAGTGTGTTCTACAGACTCCAGTTCAACTGACTGACTTCACAAGCGGTAAGGCCTTTCTCAGCCTTGAGTTGCCTCCAGCTGAGAAAGGCGGTATACAAATGCAGCAAATAAATAAATAAATAAATAAACTATGTCTAATTTTATATTCATTTCGATCTATGGAGCATTAACATTATAATTGTAAATTGTGTACTGGTTTATTCAATATAAGTTTATATTTCATATCTGTTTATTGATTATTGACCAATGCATACTGTTGTACTTGTGGGTATATATTAGTTTGGTGTATAATCAGGAACTCATTTACTCTATATCACAAACTACATATCCCAAGATTCCATAGGATTGAACCATGGCAATTAAAGTGGTGTCAAACTGCATTAATTCTTCAGTGTAGATATAACATCTGTCTTTTGCTACTTCAGGGACATTCTAGACAGGCCCTACATCCCAGGATCTGATCTCAGATTTTCTGTTTATCCCTGATTATCTGGCAGCGTGGACTCATATAATCCAGTTTAAAGCAGAAAACCTGGGATCAAATCCTGGGATATCGGGCTTGTCTGGAAGGGCCCTTAGACTGACATGGTTATATCTTTGAAAATGTTGGTTCTAGATGTCTGGTCTTTTACCAATTGCTGCACACATGATTTTCCAATCCAAAATAGATTATTTTCACACAGTATTTGTCATAAAATCATGAATACTTAATTTTGGATGGTTTACCCACATGATGAGGGAGAATGGCTCATGCTTAAATCACTTTGTGTGGAAATGATTTTGCTTTGTTTTTATTTTGGTTTATTATTATTATTATTATTATTAGTCATTTTGAGCATTTGTTTTAATAGAAATAAAATAATTTAAATAAAATGTAACTAGATAAAATTAATTACAACTTCACAAAGTAAAAAAAATGACAAATGCTACTTTTTTCTTTCACGGGAACAAGGCTGAGATCTTAACATAATAACAAAACGGTGACAGGAAGGTTGAGCCTCAGTGTGAAACAGGTCTTAGTAATTCTCAAAAGTTTTATCTCTTGATTGTGTTCATTCTGTTTTTGTCCTATTGTTATTTTCATTTTATGTCATACCACGACAGATGGTTTTCTTTCCTCCAAGTTGATTGTGTGTGTGCGCGGAAAAAGGGAGAAGAACTGAACATTTACAAAAGGCTCAAGCTGATTCCGAAACTGTAAATAAAAGAAGTGTATGAATCATCCTTGTCCAGAAATGACGAGTAAGGCCAAAAAGGATCGCACTTCACAATATGAAAAGCTTTGTTCTAACCAGCAGCCCAAGCTATCTGGGTTTAGAATGAATCATCAGAATATCACAATCAGATTACCAGCATAAAGTACAGAAAAGTCCCAAGCAAAGAAAACGGTACTAGTTATGAAACAAAACATGGTGTACTATTTGGTTAGTTCATGTAGCACAATACAGGAAGAGATGAATGTGCAATAACAGAAAAGTATTGTGGGAAAAGGTGATCATAAATTTTGTCTCAACATTTACAGTACACAGATATGTTCCAAGGTATTCATAATTTAGTAAGATGCAATTTTGAGGCTAAATGAAGTTAGTCACCAGTATAATTCAGGTTTTTGAAAGAGTTAAATCCTTTTATTGTTATCTGAAAGTAGCTAAATAAGTTATTTTTGGTTATGTTTTTTAAAAAATAAATACTTAAATGCTACAAATTGCTGGCCTGTAGTAGAAGAGTAGTAAGGCCACAACTTCTGAAAGTACAGACCTAAGTTCCAAAAATCCAGGTACACCATTCATAAAAAGATGCCATCAAGATACATTCTGTCACTGCAGTAATTATTTGAATTGCAAATGAATAATGTCAGGAAGGTTGCGTTTCTTCTATGCTCTGATACACACCTGTATTTAAATAGATATTTTGTAGGCAATGCTGAAAACTGTTGTTTTAGTGTGTTTTGTAATTTCAACTGTGATGGCGCGGCAAGCACCCCTGCATAAAGGATCTTGAGTTTATAATGTTTTGTTTTGTTAACATGTGTTTTGCAGCTTGCACAGTTTGTTAAAGGTGAGGTTGCATTGATTGGTCCCTAGTACCTGTCAATCATGGTTCACAGATCCCAGTTGAGTTTGTTCCACCCCCTTTCCCAGGGATCTGGAAAGAATGCCATTTTTATATTCATTAGACCACCAGGTTTTCTCCAGAGAGGACGTGACTGAAGGTTTGCTAGACCAGGTCTTGCTCAGGCTGTCTTCCAACACCAGACTGACTTTCCTTGGGACCCAAACAGAAAGCCCAGCATACTGGAAGGTTGGGTAGCTCTGAGGAGTCTCAAGCACCTTCAAACCAGTTAGTTGGCACCCAGAGGAAGGTTTCATGCCTTCAATATAGGCCATCTGACTGGGGCTTCGAGTGTCCCTACCTTGAGGCCATAGAGAAGGAAAAAATTAAAGCTTCCTGGACTAAAGTTGCAGAGAGACTGTAAAGTAAGATCTTTCCTTTATTTTTTTCGGTGAACTAAAGAAATGCCTGAGTGAAGTTAACTCATGTTATGAACAATAAAGCCTGTTTGAGTTAACTAGAGTGTCCAGCTTGGTCCTTGGAGCCCCAAGCCTCTAAAGGAAGGCAAGAAGCATAGTATAGAGAGACAACGTCCTTGCCCTTTACTGGGTATTTACAGCCCGGGTGCAACGGCACATCAACATAGAAAGTGTATTTATTTTTTATTGGACAAATACGTATTTTTCATTCTAAAAGCTCACAAGATGGATTAAAGTAAGGAGCTTCCGCCACACTATGAGGCAGAGGGTTCCACTGTTGGACATCTCAGGAATTTCAATCCATTGCTCCAAGTTCTAGTCTCCAGGGCACCAGAAAACAAGCCTGCCCCCCTTTTCTTTGTCACATTAGCCAGTAGCTTTTGCCTGTGTGGCTCATGTGGCAGATACAAATAGGTTGTGAGGACCTCCAAGGAACATTGCTACAAACAGCTACTATGATTTCTGTGAATATTGCAGGTTTTGTTCTTTGTTTTGGGCCTAATATAGTGCAACTAACCCTGTACATCCACCCTCATGTGGAGGTGGCACAGCCAGTTCTCCACATTTATGGATTTGACTTAATAAGATTTGATTATTAATGGATCTTATTAAAATGGTATCTCCAAGAATCTCTAGATCTCCAGCGTGAAAACTGACCATGGAGGATCTTGAAAAGGTTGACCACCGACTCGCACTAAATGCATTCTAAAGAAACTAGAGAAATTCAGAGATGTTCTCTCAGGTCAAAAGTGATTTGATTGTTTTCCACTTATACCATGGTTTAACAACTAGAAAACCAATAAACAATATAACATTGTTCACATATTTTAAGATAACAGCTGCTGAACTCACTTTATGCTCTAGAACTGGAATTAATGAAAAAGAAATTCTTATTTTATGTTTTTAAAGCCAACAATTCCTGGTGAGACTGAGTGATTTTGATTTCTTTTATTACTTGGATAATGGAGTGTAGAAAAGTTATATTGTGTTATAAAATAAAAACCCCAGCAGGTTTGTTATCTTCTTTGAAAGGAATTTATAGTCTTTTCGACAGAAAGAAACAGAATGTCAGGGTCAAGAATTTATTATGGTTTACAAACCAAACAGGAACACAATGTTTGAATTATTACTTTAGGAAGGAGCGGGGAATGTGTGACTTTCCAAATGTCATTGGAGTGCAATTACCATCAGCTCTAGGCTATCCAGTATAACCCATGATGAGGGATGATGTTGATTATGAGGATAACAACAACCACAATTTTATTTCTTACCCGCCTTTCCTCGTATCTCAAGGCGGATTACAGAATGGACATTGCAGTCCAATAAGATATCAAATTTTGCCATTACAGATCTGGATTTTTCTAGGCATATCTCTCATTTTTCAGAAAAAAGTTCCCAGACTCTCTAGGAGTTTAATTGGTTCCAACCTGTCCAATTGAATTCAAGCATGATTAAATTTGGTTGCTGTGAGTTTTCTGGGCTGTATGGCCATGTTTCAGAAGCATTCTCTCCAGATGTTTCTCCCATATCTATGGCAGGCATCCCCAGAGGTTGTGAGGTCTATTGGAAACTAAGCAAGGGATGTTTATATATCTATGGAAGGTCCAGGGTGGGAGAAATAACTCTTGTCTGTTGCAACATTCACACTTGCCTCAAGCAGACATGAGTTCTTTCTCCCACCCTGGACTTTTCACAGATATATAAACCTCCCTTGCTTAGTTTCCAACAGACCTCACAACCTCTGAGGATGCCTGCCATAGATGTGGGCAAAACATCAGTAGAGAATGCTTCTGGAACATGGCTATATAGCCTGGAAAACTCATAGCAACCCATGAAAGCCTTCGACAACACATGATTACATTTCTCTGGATTGTTGCGGTCTTTCTGTCTTATGACTGCTGTGAAGAAAAGGGTAGAAAAAAAGGAAGAAATATGACTCAAAAATGAGTCAGGGAGGGTAACAGATGGGTGTATGATGTTTGCTTCTCTCTTCCCAGCTAACAAGAGGAACAGCGGCCTGTGTCCAAGCAGTTGATGCCATCTTTCCAGCTTGCTTCGTTGATTCTGCTTGGAGGAACCAAACTGGTGAGAGTGTGACTCATCTTTGCTACTTCTGTTCTCCTGCTGATCAATGTTTGCTTAAAATTTCCCCTTTGCTCTACCATATCATTCAACATACCTAGATCAAATGGAATGCAAGGACATTTTCTGTACAGGGCATTTTTTCCATATATACTCAGAATGCAGCTGCCCCTCAAAAAGCCATATTTGCCCTGCCTGTATCATACAACCACCCGGCCTTTTCATTGCTTCCTTGACTTTTTTCTTAGCCTCTGGAGGAGTCTGTTTTTCTAGCCAATACACGGAAACCACATGAGGCTAGGTCAGTAAGAGAAGCCAAGCAAAGTTTTCCATAAATTCCGTGCTCATATGGGTTATGTGTATCTTAACAGTTACATCAATGTGTTGTCACCAGTTATGACGTTAGTAGCATCACAAAGGCCATTAACTCACGTCCAGCCAGATTTCAGAAACCCAGTTGGGTGCGGGTCAAAGTCCACATACCTCCCCAAAACCTGGGGAGTGGCCTAGATTCCCTGCTGCACCTTCTGGCAGGGCACCCAGACATCAAAGACCCCCCCCCCCCAAACCTTAAAAATTAAAAAATAACTTACCTGGCCCCCAGTCTCCTGGTGCCAGCATGTAGAAGTGATGTGCCAGGAGGGTGGGCAGGAGCGATTTTGCTCCTGTCCACCCCTCCTCCTGGCACGTCATTTCTATGTGCCAAGAGACCTCCACCATCAGGCTAATGGTGGCCTGGTAAGTTATTTTTAATTTTAAGGGGTTTTTAAGGAGTTTGGTGGAGGGGGTTGCTCTACTCATGGTTTTCCAGGCTGCTTCAGAAAATGCAAGAGGGCTGTGCGGACTGCCCCCTTAGAAATCCCAGGACTTCCGACAGGACAGTCCACACAGGGCTCATTTGGATTAGATCCAGATCTTTCAGGAAGACCCAGATCTAATCCAGTAGTTGTTTAATTTAGGACAAAGCTGAGTTTTCCTGCTTTGGATGCCTCCAGTAAAACTGCTCGAGCTTACATGTTTGGGGCCCTGTGTGGATAGGCCCTGAGTGAATGGATTTTAGGGATAGGAATTGGTGGGTGTTTTTAAACTTTCTTCCTAAATATGTTGCTTAATTAAAGGATAGTTGTTCCGCCTGTGTTGATTAATAATTTTAGAATATAGTCATTCATTAGAAATTGTACTTTTGGATATTGTGCCAGTTTTAAAACGGATGTGTCACTAAAACTTCTCTTTAATAAATAAATACTAGATCAGATCCAGCCATTGGAAGAGATGGCTGCCTCAGGGGACAGATACCATAGGATGAGTAGCAAAGTGATCAAGGTCAGAACTACACCTAACAACATACTGTCAGTTAATCTTAACTTAGAGCAGACAAAGGCCCCTTCTACACTGCCTTATATCTCAGAATCTGATTCCAGATTATCTTCTTTGAACTGGATTATATAAATCTACAGTCAGATAATCTGGGATAAGAAGATAATCTGAGATCAGATCCTAGGATATAGAAAGCAGTGTACATAAGGGGCCTTATTCAAACAGATGCCGAAGAATGAGTTAAAATGTAGGTAAATTCCATTGACTGCATCTGCGTTAGTCAGATGATGTGTTAGGAGGCTGAATTTTGCCCTCTTATAGTTCAGCAGTAACTGAAGGCCTACGCTTTGCCTACTTCTGCCCTGAAACAGTTCTGTTTCCTCCAAACGGATTAGAAGATAATGGCATTATGGATGATGCTGTTTATTTTATTTATGTATTATTTCAACTTCAATACCGCCACTCCCCGGAGGCTCGAAGCAGTTTACAAGCATAACATATAAAAACAGTGAACATACAGGACTAATACAGGAGACAAATTAAACAATTTAAACAATTAAACAATTTGAGAACTTAATCCACCACATAGAGATCTACTGGGAGAGATCCGATGGCCTATAGTTCTCAGAAAGGCTGTAACTTAAGTCCCTTGCTATCCATATACTACCCTTAGGGGGCGAGGACCTGCTCTGCCCTGCTGGTTTTAAGGGCTGAAAGGCACATCTTGTTTCTATCCTGGATAACATGCTCTGGAATTGGGGACTGTTCTGAGATCTCACCCAGCTCCTGTAGCCAACGTTCCAGAAAGTCCTAGGCCAAAACCTTCTTCGTCTCTTGGCTGGCCCCGAATTCCCCTGTTGGCCAGGACCAGATGGATTGGCCCCCAACGGTTCTATGGTTAGTGCCATAAAATACGTTATGTTCAAAGCCAACTGGATTGGCTGTCAAAATTTACTCTGGCACTGACGGGAGTGGCGACGAATAAATCGAAATAAATAAATAAAACAAGTGTACATGTGCATGGCATCTTATCATTCACTCTGTGCCATGAAATGTTGTGGGTAATCCTTATTAAGCCTATTATGCTGCAAGCACCCTCCTTAAATCTAAGTAGGCAAATTCCTGATTGATGAAACATGAGTAATAAAAGCATGGAGGTAAAAGCCAAGAAAGCAGGAAGAATAAGAATGTTTAGGGTCTGCACGTCAAGTAAATTTCACAGGAATTCGTTGACCCAGTGCTTTCAAGGAACTCTTTGGTCCACATCACTTAAGAACAATGGAATGTTGACCTTCTGTGCCAAACTAGCTAAGAACACATACACCCATCAGGGCTGGGTGGGTTGTTCACAGGAATATGATAAAATGAAAAATAAGAGCCATAGATGCCATTGTGGATTAAGAAGCAGAAAAAAGAAGGGGAGAGCAAGACTGACTTCTCAGTAACTGGCTCGAGTGCTTGAACATGCTGCGATAATGTCATTTAAAAGGAATGTCAGCCCATCCCATGGTGCAGAAGGTTCTTATTAGTGGTTAGAAGACCACTAAACCTAAAAATATTTCATCTTTAAAGGAAATGGAGTTCAGTTTCTATTTTGCGTCCTTAAAAATATCTACCCCTTATGGTTTTCTGACTTATAAATGTCAGTTGCTTGGCATGTCTCGTGGATAGTACTTGGAATGATCCCAACCATTACGCCACAGCCACAACACATTTGAGCCCGTTCCCTCCCTAACGGTTTCAAAATACTTGTACAATTGGCATCATTCACTGTCTTATTTATGTAAAACATGTGCACTCTGCCATTCCTTGACAGCTTCCCATTATTCACATGGAACTGTTAAGATGTAGAAGAATGAATGGTAATGAATATCAATGATATACCAGATAAACAGAATCAGCAGTAAGACTAAGTGCCTTTTCACATAAACCGTCCCCTGCTACAATGGCATTGTCTATAAAAAATACTATGGAATCGAGATTGTTGTCTTTCCTGGTACAGCTTTGGAACTATTCCAAGATTATAGTGTCTGTTAGCACCAAAACCTTATCACACACAGGGCCTTTCCAGACAAGACTTTATCCCTGGAGCATCCGTGTTTTAAAAACGCAGTGCTTTCTGGGGTTGGTGTTAGGGTGTTCTTTTGCGACTGGCCCAGGAGAACACCTGGAGACTCTATCCCCCTCCCCAAAAGCCCTACCTTCCTCTTTAAAAAAAACCAAACATACCCAGCCTCTATTGGAGAGCTGCAGCAGTTCTTCTGGTGCGTAAAAATGGCGGTGTGTGTGTGTGTGTGTTTGTGATTTTCCTCCCCCCCCTCCCCGTTTTCCTGGCGTGTCATTTCTCCTAGGTAGTCCCAGGACTACCCCACAGGTACAATACACCATTAGATCCAGGCCTTTCAGGATGGCCTGGATCTAATGGAGTATCTAATTAATTTGGAATAACTTAGGTTATTCCAAGTTAATTCATTTTTAATTCATTTTTAATCCTTTGGATGCCTCCAGTACAAAGTCAGACAGGTTCCAGGATATGGACCTGTCTGAATAGGTCCTGAAAATGCTAGGAAATATAGCATGTATGTATCCTCTATGCTTCTTGGAGTGCTTCATATGCTTTCCTCCAGCTCCTAGAAATTTATATCAATATCATTATCTTTTTACATTGCTAATTGTAGCAATATAACTGAATTAGTATGAAGATTTGAGACTTGAGAAGACTCATTCAATCAATGGAATCCAGATAAACATATTCTATTGATATAATGAGCCTGCAGAAGTTGAGCCTATGACTGAATCTCCTTCTTTATCGTAAAAGTTGTTGTTATTGTGTGCTTTCAAGTCATTTCCAAATTATAGCAAACTTAAGGCTAACCCATTATAGGGTTTTCCTGGCAAGACTTGTTTAGAATAGGCTTGGCACTGCCTTCCTCTATGAATGTGATTTGCCAAGCTCACAGTGGGCTTCTGTGGCCGAGCGGCGATTCAAACTCTAGTTTTCAGAGTCAGCACTCAATCCAATATACAGTGCTGGTTTTATAATACCCTCTTTTGAGCATACATTGAACCCTCTTTCCCTTCATCATCCCAGCTGCCAGTATTGGGTCTTCCATCACTTGTAAAGTTGGCCGCAAAGAGATTTTGGGAGTTGTTACTACTACAAGTAAATTTTCCAAGTTCTGATCCCCCATTCCAGTCTAGTGGCAGACACTTCAGAAGAGAAGTCTACAGTGGAGCTGACACTGCTTTGTTTTGCTTCAATCCATGGTTTCTTTTGAGTGTTTTTACTGTTTTGTATTTTGTTTAATTGTATGCTGTCTTTGGAGGGTTTTGCCTTTAAAATCTCTCCCTGTCTATAGAGTAAGAGAGATTGAGAGAGCACCAAGTAAGGAGTATCATGGGTGGCTCAGCTATCCTATATTTCTGCGTTAGCGTAAGGGCTCTTCCACACAGCCATATCATCCAGAATTTCAAGGTCGTAAATCCCACAATATCTGCTTTAAACTGGGTTATCTGAGTCCACACTGCCATTTATTCCAGTTCAAAGCAGAAAATGTGGGATTTTATTCAGCTGTGAGGAAGGGGCCTGAGAGCCACCAGGGATTATTCATGCAGGCATACGCAGGGTGACATTTGACTTATTTTTACACGGTCACAGTAGTAAATAGCCATGTTAATGTTGGCTTTAGATTCCTCCCTCAATGAAATGCAACACTTTAAAGCAAAAGGCATTTTAAAAATGATCTAATATGTTATTTTTCTGTTATGAAAGCAAACTACGTTAGTTGGTTTTATTCTTGACCTTTCCTGGGGTGTGTGAGGCTTACGTAGGGCACTAAAGGCTTATGCTGAAGAATATGAGGTTTCCAGATCATGGTGTGGAGCTGAAATTTGTGACATCACTCAGTGCCTGTCCTAGAAGCCTCTCGTCCTTTTCAGCCTCTGTAACTTACATCAGCTGTAAAATGGGAGGTCTCCATTTCTGGCAGGAAATAATGAAACAAGGCACTATCCCACATGGCAGCATGTTTCAGGGTGATGTTTATTTATTTATTTATTATTTGCATTTGTATTCCGCCTCTTCCCGAGGGCTCGTGGCGGGTTACAAGACATACATAGTGATCGGCAGGCAACACTCATGCCGATTCACGAACAAAATAAAGCAATGCTATAACCATAAAAATAACAAAATGATACTAAAAACATCATTAAAACATTATTAAAATTACACCAAGTGACAAAAAACGGTACACAGAGTCATAAGTCGATTGAAAGCAAGAGGCGTTATATGTTAACCAAAGGCCTGCTTGAAAAGGAGGGTCTTACAGGCCCTGCGGAAGGGGGCGAGCTCCCGTATGGCTCTAGCCTCCTCCGGCAGGGCATTCCAGGCCATTGGAGCTGCTACGGAGAAGGAGCGCTGCCTAGTTGATGATAGGCGGCAGAGGCGGATCGGTGGAATCTCCAGCAGATTTTGCTCTGCTGAGCGGAGTGATCTCGGGGGATCGTATGGGGCAAGGCGGTCCAAGAGGACTGTTGCTGATAACCATATTGAAAGCAGAGTTCACAGCAGTGCTGGGAGGATCTCAGTGTGGAGGAAAATATTTCAATTTCATCCTTGGATGTTGCATTGCTCAAGTAAGCTGCTATCAATATGCATCAACTGAGATTCTATTTTCTATGTTTAAGGGGGATAATCATATGGAAACCTGATGCCAGACGCAAAGGAAAACTTAGGGCACCACCCAGGACTGTGCTGTTAGGAGAGGCAGCACTTCTTTGCTTAGAACCTATAGATAGCCTGCAAAGATCTCATTCTTACCTGAGTAAAAAGTTAAGTTAAATGTAAGTCTGTATTTTTGGTTTTCCTTTGGGTTCTATCATAAAATTTTAAGTGGGGAGCAGCCATAACTTTAAGAAACAACAGAATTTATTATTTATTTATTTATTTCCAGCATTTTACCCCCACTCTTCTCAACCCCCGAGGAGGGACTCAGAGCGGCTTACAAAAAGGCACAATTCGATGCCCACACAGTAAAACACAATATAAAACCGCAGAAACATTCAACATTAAAATACATTAAAATACAGTTTCATTATTTCCTGCCAGAAATGGAGACCTCCCATTTTACAGCTGATGTAAGTTACAGAGGCTGAAACAGACAAGTGAGAGCCTTCTAGGACAGGCACTGGGTGATGTCACAGATTTCAGCTCCACACCATGATCTGGAAACCTCATATTCTTCAGCATAAGCATTTAGTGCCCTACGTAAGCCTCACACACCCCAGAATCCAGAAATGTGGCACCATGGTTAATGTCTCATTTTTTGACAAATGTGTTTTTGATTGTTATCCATGTTATGATATAGTGTCCAGTATCAAGTCAAAAAAAGGGGGGGGACTCTGGAGTGGCCCCAGGTGTTTTAGAGCAATGGACAGTTCTATCAGACTGGGCTCAGTCTGATACATGTCAAAAAGTCCCACTAATGGCGATGTCCTTTCTCGTGATTATATAGATGGGCACCTTGTTGTGACCTCATCAAAATGGCATCAACAGCAAGGCTCTGCTTCTGGGCAGTAAAACAGCAGTGGCAGTTCCCAGAAGGATAGGGCACCAGTGCCAATGTGCTATTTACCTGGCTGACCAAATGGACTCCAAACAGCTTTGGGTTGCTCCCATAATCAATAGGTATGGACTTCCCATGCTGTATGCAGAGCAGGCTACTAAAATATTTCACCTGATGTAGATTCAGTCTGTGTTAGTACCTGTAATGTTAAAGGATGCAGCGTTTATGCCAGCATGAGAGACTTCCCCCCAGCAGTCAAACTGCTATTTTGGAACTGTATGCTACCCTGAGATGTCAAAATGGAAATACTTGTTGCCTCTTCTTTCTCTGTGAATGTCTCCATACATCAGGGAGATGCTCCCTTACTATAAAAGATGCAAATCTTCCAGGCATCATAAATGTTATGGATTCTGTTTTTGGACTAGCTCTTGGGTTTCCTGTCATTTTACACTTACGATCCCTACCTGTATCAGGAACTTGGGCCTAGATGATTGCTATACTAGACAAGTGAATGTGTTGATCTGTTGTTTCAGTATGGTAAAAGCATTGACAGTTTCCCCTATCAATTATTAAAATAAAACTCCCAGGCATGAGATGTAGAAAATAAGGACAAAAAAGGTTTATTATGTAAGAGTGAAATTACACATGAACTCTTTCCACATTTCCAGCTCCTAAAACCCTCTTCAGATCTTGCCTCTAACTAGACCTCACTCTGTTTCTGACTCCCCAACTTTGTTTCACCCTGCTCCTATCTGACCCTTTAACAGGCTATCCTCAATATTAAGGCTGGACCTCACCAGATCTGTAAGATCCCGATCCATGATTTCAACGTCTCCTTATTAAAATCATTGTCCAGTCACATCATCCAGTTGTTCCGTTGTTCTATATTTGCCTGTTACACTGCATTTGCGAATACTTGCTCAAAAAGCCAGGTTTTGACTTTTCTGCGAAATGTTAAAAGGGAGGGAGCTTATCTGATATCCATAGGGAGGGTGTTCCACAGCCAAGGGGCCACCACTGAGTAGGCCCTGTCTCTCTTCCTGCCAGGCACAAAAAGAGAGCAGGGCCTCCCCAGATGATCTTAAAATCCTAGGTGGTTCATTTAATATGGAATGCGATCACCTGCATTTTCTGACATTCATGGAGGTGGAATGGAGTGAGGGGGTGTGTGAAACCAACTCCTATGGATCTGGAGAGCACATTATATGTCCTTTTCTCCCTTTATGTGTTCTGCAAGCCACAATTGGTTGGCTCTAACCAAGTTTGTCCAGCTTTTCATTTCACAATAGGATCTGTAACTCAGCATCAGTAGTTCCCCACTTTAGACAGTGCAACATCTACTCTGGTAACCTGCCTTACTTGTGGCTGGTATGAACAAGAAGTATTTCACAGCCTCATATTTTTATATTAGAGTCAGTGTATTTGGACAGTTGCTGTGTGTGCTCAAAATTGGCACTAAATCAGGCAACAGAACATGACTTTTCTTAAGTTCCTTTCCCCGTGAGAGTGTTTAAATGTCATCTCCACTCCAAAAGTACAAGGTCTTCTGCAGTATAACAAATGGGCAACCTTTCTCAGCATGTACAAGTACTGAACCAAGTGTATAATGCCTTGTGAAAGAGTTTGGAAAACATGCAAATAGTGTACCATAAACACCTCTTAGTCACCCTGCTAGGGAAACTTCCTCCAGCAATACCGTTGTCTTAGTACATAGTGTACATTTGCTTTTCTGTGTCCTTTATTATTTTTCAGGAACCACAAGAATGTTTGATACTTTCTGTTTTAAAAAATGGTTATGATTAAACAGCAGCTGAATGGAAGGATTTCTGTTCCTTTTCCATATAACATATTTGAAGTCATTGTGTACTCTCATACCTTACAACTTGCGTAGCTGGCAAGACAGCAAAGTGAAGGAATCACTTTCTAACAGAAATTCTCCATTAATCTGTTCTGTACAGATCACAAACCTCCTACACCATGTTTATTTCAATCCTTAAATGTGTCACATAAGTGCATGATGTTACACATATTTTAACCTCACTTTGGTGTCTATTTGTTTTGTACTAGTCATTAGAAACAGGACACTGAAGCTGGCAGTGCTGAAGGGCTGTCTGAATGGACTTTGGATTATGCACAGTAAATACTGCCTCTTGTTTGTTCTACAAGAAGCAAAGAAAACTGAGCAAAGGTCTTATCCAAATGACATCATTTGCATTTAACTCTGAGTCTTTCTCCCCTTCACTCCTCGTGTTACGTGACAAATCTCATGTCAGCAAGAGCCCGCCCAGTTCATACAAGTAGCTAGTCATAGTGTCCCTATGATTTGAATCACTTCAGCAGTAAACTAAACAAGAAGCTGGTTGTAGCTTTGATATGATCATACTGAAAGATTTTTAGTCCCAATTGTTTTGCATGTGTCTACTCTCAATGAAAAAAAAAGTTTCTTTGACTGCCTTAAATGAGGATTGAATAAATACTGTTTGAAACTATTAAACTCAATACTCACATATTTAGAACATACTCCTGTGTCTTTACAAACGTTCCCTTTTAAATTGTGGGAACAAGTGCTGTTTCTTACACCGAAACTCCTTCTTCACCTTCTTCCTTATCCGCCATGGCTATATATGTGTCAAAGCTACTGGCCATTATACTAGACAAACATTGAGGCTAACCTAAAACTCTTTCAAAGTAGTCTTTCCACATATTGTCCTCTGATGAGTACTTGTCTATGGAAATGAGAAGCAGGGACTGTTGGTATGTTTGGCAATGGAGCCGTGTCTCTCCCTACAAAACAATAGGTAGTACGTTTTATTGATTACCCCATTGGCTGCATCAAAAACATTTGACAAACACATACAGCATAAAACCCACAGTACAACATAAGTTAAAATAAACAAGCTGTTAACAAGTTCCTGATGCAGATCAAATATCTGTCTCACCTCTAAAGTTTGCCCCAATCAATTCTCAATACAAAGCAATAGCTGTAAGCTCTTTCCTTTCTGTGAGACAAAAGAAGTCGGTCTCTCCAACTATCTAGTTTTCAAGTTCTGGCTGCAGGACTCTACCACCCTGTGTCCCTTTTCTCACATAAAAAACAAGTAGGTATCATGCCCCAAACCTTCCCATTTTTCCTACAGAGCTTTCCAGTGTTCATGTTAGTGAAATCATCATAGGCCATCCCTCGTGGCCGAGTATAATTGTCTTCCAAGGATAGCATCTTGGTGGTATGTCCGTAAGTGACTGTAGAGGCCTATTCTGGATCCACATGTTCTTTTACAATGAGGACATAGATTTCCAAATGGAAGGCAGTTCCAACAAGGGTTTGCTTTGCATTCTTTCCTCTTGACACATTTCTCCCTTTTGCCCTGCATTCGTGCCTTTCAAAATCCATAGCACTGTTGGCAACAGCTGACTTCCCACCAGAATGCTCAAGGGCCAGGGCTTCCCAGTTCTCTGTATTTATGCCACATTTTAAATGTTAGCTTTAAGCCCATCTTTAAATATCTTTTGCTGTCCACTGACATTTCATTTTCTGTTCTTGACCTGGGTAAAGTAACTGCTTTGGGAGATGACCAAGACAGTTTTAAATGGTGTATTTTAATATTGAGATAAATGTTTTTAATGTTTATGTATGCTTATATGAATTCTTGTTTCGGCATTGAATGTTTGCCGTATATATGCTGTGCTCCTCTCTGAGTCCCCTTTGGGGTGAAAAGGGTGGAATATAAATGTTTTAAATAAATAAATAAATTGTGATCAAGCATTTGGACCAGTTCAGCATGGTCAGCCCAGAGACGTTAATGGCAGAGAATCATTGCTTCAGTGCTGGTGGTCTTTGCCTCTTCCAGAACACTGACATTGGTCTGCCTGTCTTACTAAGAGATTTGCAGGATTTTTCAGAGGCAGCACTGATGGAATATTTCTAGAAGTCAAGAGTAATGTTTCTAGACAGTCATTGAAACCCATTAGATAAATAACTCCGTTTGCTGAAGTAATTGTTCTGTGTTGTTTTGGATATCTTGTATTCTGTGAAGGAGTGTCTTCTTTGTGGTTTTTGCCTTGCCCCTTCAATGAAGGGTGATGACCTTGTGGTCCCAGGCATCTTAGAATAGCCTGCTTCAAGGGACCATAAAACTGGTCAAGGCATCCTGGCCCCTTGGGATGGGTGGCATATGACCCATTGCTATAAAGTGTGAAGAGTATCCTTTCTGATTCAGGAGCAGAAACCTGGTGTGAGGGATCACAGATGCAAAATGAAGAACTGCCCACATGGGGAACAACACTCCTTGGGAGTGAAGGGCTACTGCTAAGACACTTCTCATTAACAGATCTGTTACTGGGTGAATGGAGGGCTACACCTCTGGCTTCCAGGCCATCCAGTTCAGGAAAAGATTATTGCTATTTTGTATTTACAAAGTTCTTGGTGCTTGTTTTGTGTTTCTTGATCACTTTGCATTCTGTAGGTGTTTGAGCTCCTTTTAGCCCTTGCCTTTGGCATGATGATTTCTGCTGGAAAATGCTGCTCCAATCAGGCAGGCTCTTTATCCTCCCGGCTCGTATTACAGCAATAAGACCATGTAGCAGTATAGGGCTTTCCTCCTGCCTCTCTTCCCTTCCATACTGTCCCGCAAGCTTTCCACATTTACACAACTTAAGTTGGTATTGCATGTTCACATATCAACATATCTAGGCAACATGGTCATGTGACTCTAGAAACTCCTAGGTGGCTGTGGTCACATAGAGACTTAGTCCTCTCTTTCTTACCTTTTCCTTCCTTCTACCTAAAGGATGAATCATGGGTCTGTTGAACTCTATATCTGCAGCTGTCTCTTAGTTAGGATGTAGGCAATCAGAATATGTTTTCAAAGTGTATGTTTCAATGCAACTAGTAAAGGTTTTCACCATGACTCCTGAATGCTGTCTGTTTGCCTTCTGTTTAAATAAAGTTACTCTTACTTTTCTGTGCAAAGTCTGGAGACTGCCTCTTAACTGAGCCAGTCACACTCCCAGGACACTACCTCAATTCAGCAATTTCTAATATGCTATACTTTGAAATAATTTCTTAATTAATAGGGGCTTCTACTATTTTTGTAATCACTTTACAGTGTAAGTGCTGAATGTAATTTATGGGCATAGAAGAATTCACTTGGGTAGTAATGCCTGTCCTAAAACAGCAGTCTTCTCCCCAAATTTCACATATGCCCAGGCTCAGGTTTTCCAATTGTGTTTGAAAGTACTTCATCAGGAAAAAAATGAGTTTTTAATTCCCTTGCCTCCATCTGTGTGTATGCTGTCAAGTGACCTGTTGACTTACAGTGATCCCATGAATTTCCTATAGTTTTCTTAGATGGAGAATATACAGGTATTTTTTGCCAGTTCCTTCCTCTCAAACATAGCTTACAACACCTGCATTGGTTGGTGGTCTTCCATCTAGGAACTAACCAGTGCTGATCCTACTAAGATTCCAAGATTAGATGGGATCTGGTGCGTTGAGGTGAATTAGGGTCTGCTTCCCTAAGCTAGGTTTTTATTAAAATGCTTCAAAATAGGTTTAGAAGTCAAAGCAATAAAATTGGTAGTTAAGGACCCAGCTCCTGTTCAGTATTAAGTGTCAAGCTCGTCAAAAGCCTATAGGGAATTCTTTCTTTTCATTTTGAACATCAAAACAGCATGGCTGTGATAGCATTTATTTTTCCCTCAGGAGCTCTGCTTTAGATTTCTTTTTCACATCAATATGCCACACTAAGACTTGTGTTCTGTTGTATTCTTATCAGCTTTGAATTTAAGGAAGAGACTAAGACAGGCCTGTACAACCTGTGGCCCTCTAGGTGTTTTGGACTTTAGCTTCCAGAATTCTTGGTCATTGGAAAAGTTGGCTAGAGCTTCTGGGAAATGGCGGCCCAAACACCTGGAGGACCGGGGGTTGTGCAGGCCTGGCCTAAACAATGAGGGTGGGATAGGTCGTGGGTTAGCGTATGGTTGTAACATGGGCCTCCTACCTCCCATCCACTGCTCACAATCCCCCAATCCACAATCCTAGTCTTATATATTCTTCTGATTCATGAAACAAAACTTTCTATTTTATTCTGAGATTACCTTGATATTGACCTATTAATACTTTTTATACCATGTCCCAACACCATTAGGGAGCTATGTAGTCGAAGAAGAGTCATACTAATTTTTTTTAAAGTCTTACAGGTGCTGTTAAAGTTCTTCCTTCCCCTCCCTATCTCCTTTATATGCTGAAAGGGACTAACATGACTACTTCTTTTGTAACTTAACTTTTTGGTTACTCGAATTGGAGTGATAGGGGTATACAAATGTTTTGATTTCCAATTTATTCCAGTTGAATAATATGACTCCATGCATTTGATAAATAGACACATTTAGAGTTTTATTATCATTTCCCATCTGATTCAAATGGTGCATTGTCTCTCCTATCAGCCAGTCCACACCCCAGTCTGAGTCATTTCAGAGAATTCTGGAACAAGTAAAGTATGTCACATATATGAAAACCCAATTCTCTGTTTCAAATGGCAAGTCCTGTTCTCAATGGACAGAAACAATGATAGTACAGAGTGAGAAAAATACTTTTCTAGGGAAGCCCTTGGGCTAGCAACTAATATTACTCATTCTGTACTAACACTGCTTCTGATTGGTTCCACAAGGAAAACAAGAAAAACAAATGACAGTTCCTATGGTATTCATGGGAACTGTGTAACCCTGCAGATATTGTTGAAATTCAACTCTGGTCAGCTTTATCTAGCATAGCCAATAGTGAGGAATTTTTAAAACACATTTTTGGCTTAGGCAAGTGAAAGAAATAGCTCGTATTGGTAAGAACATGCAACTATCAGAATCTTCCTAAGATCATTCAGAAAAAGAATTCTGAATGGACCCCGAGAATATGTACACAAACTATGGTTTGATTAGCCCTGCCAACTAAAGCACAGGTTACACTTCTTCATTCACTGAAGGCTTGGGAGAAGTGGTTTTTGGCTGTCACAGTGACTCACAAGCTCAAGATCTGCATTTAATCTTTGGGACTGAAAACGAACACTTAGGATTTTGATTCTAAGTGTACTTTAAAAGTGGAGCACACATCTTTTAGTACAGAAATGGAAAAGTCAAAGATAGGGCAGATCCCCCTATACAAGACTGTACTGTCTGAATCAGGCACCTTGTACAGATGGTAGATTTAGGTTATCAAAACAGAGCAGTATATTGTCAGTTTTGAGAGACTACTGTATATTTAATGGAAAGGAGAGGAAATTGCAGACTCTTTCCCCTTCAGGTGTCAAAATGACTTGACTTTACAACTTAGGAAACGCAACTTAGGACCTCATCACACGCAGTCTGGGCTCCATTACCATGCACTTTGGAAATGGAGCCCCATGGAGGCCATCACATGATGTAAGGGTACTTCTGGTGGGACATCGTGGGACTCTGTTTCTGTAGCACATGGAAACTGAGCCCAAAATGCGTTCTAAGGAGTCGGGTGCTACCCGATTCCAAATGGCAAAAGATAGGGAAAGAGAGGGAAAGGACATGGAATGGCTGGCCATCCCAGAATATGGATCTTGACAGTAGGGAATAAGGTAAGATGGTTCCCTCTGCTTGTTGTAGCCTGGCCACCGTGTAGAACTTTTCTCT
This sequence comes from Anolis apletophallus, assembly GCA_030556195.1. Classification (NCBI taxonomy): domain Eukaryota; kingdom Metazoa; phylum Chordata; class Lepidosauria; order Squamata; family Anolidae; genus Anolis; species Anolis apletophallus. The sequence goes on along the minus strand of JARBWK010000001.1, from coordinate 90,097,206 downwards.
GGCACAACCTTGGATGCCACAAATAGTCCTTCGAAATAGTTATAAGAGACTTTTCAAATCACCAGACAGATTGGACTATTATGTTTATCTACATGAATATGGACATTTATCCATGATGGAGACAAGTTGTTCCTCTATATTGTGTTTATAAGTAATAAACCTGTCATACGATAACATGTTTGAAGTTTCAACAACAATAACATAATACTTTGTGTATCCCTCTGCTTTCCCCATCCCCATTCCTCCCCCCCCCCACACACAAACACTTGTGTGATAAGGGTGCCATTTACTGTTCTTCCTTTTTAGGCAAAACATCTTGAACCAACTCTGTTTCTTATTACGATAATAACACGTTATTTTTTCCAGAATAAAAGCGAATTCCATGCATACATGGAGAATTGTGTTCAAATAATACTAATATTCAGTGTACATTCAGTGTAGAACAACAGAAATCAAGCATAGCTAGTTTTAAAGATGGACGGTTGTGACAACATGACTGTGAAACCATTTCTCCCTCACCTGCCTTGTGCTGCAGTCAATAACAACAACAATATTGTGGGTTGAAGATGGAACAATAGTAATATAATGGCAGTGAGAATACAACTAACCTTTGAACTTTTGTTTTCATTAAGAAATATTTTGGAAGCTTCCCTGAGGTCTTGAGGAAGTAGTACAAGGAGTGCCAGGAGTGGAACAAGTTGGCTAATATTTTACACATACCCTTCCTCCCTTATGTAATAATATGTGAAGTATGCCACAGTGTTGTAATGTCTGCATCTCCACATCGTGACGCAATTTTACAGCATGTTGTTTCAAGATTATCAGCACTGACCTCCCTTTAGCAAACTAGAACTTCTGAGTGGTTGAGGTGGTTTGAAAATATCTTACAAAACAAGCCAGATAGGATGCCAACTGTTTTTAAGGAAAAATTAGGATGTATGATGTCATTTATTGTTAAAATCATAGACATGTCTTTTGCTGATACCTCACAACCAGTCATGACTTCTTAGTAAATTTGTAATGTAGTGCATGCATATACAGTCTTTATGAGTAACAATCTACACATAGTTTTCATTCCCCCCTACCCATGAATTGCCATCTTTATTATTTCTCTGTTAAGAGAACATCAGTCTGAACACATTCAAACTAGCACTTTCCATAAGAGTATGGAGGCGAACCCCTCAAACAAAAAAAGCAGGCACTTATGATAGTAAATATTTATATAGATCTAAGTGTGTATTGGGGAAAATATAGAGGACTGTTCCTGTTAAGAAAATAAACTATTTTCAACAGCATAAAATTCAGCATGACATTGGTTCCTGACAAATACGTTTTTCAAGCAAAACAAGTAATGACTGCGGTAAGTGGAAAATTTTACGTTGTCCCCTTAATGTAAAGACAGAAGTCCAAGCTCGTGTGATATTCACTTTTTTATTTGTTACCCATGGATGATAGGTTGAGAACCAGGTTAACCACCCTTGTGCCAACAAGTGGCTAACTTTCAGTAATTATAAGGTTTAATTGAATTGAAGTTGGATACCACCTCTTTGCTAATGTAACAACGTGCTCTCTGACTAGTTGAAGCCATATCCATGAAAACATTACACCTTTGCTTGTGCCCCTTGTAACCTGAAATTACTATCTAGACAAGCCTACAATTTCAGTCAAATATTAATCCAGAAAACTTGGGTTGACTTATCCAGGGGTCAATGTGAGTATTATACACTTACTCTAACAAGAAAAAGGAAAATAATAATAATAATAATAATGCAACAGGGTTAAAAACAGAATGATAAAATCAGATACTATTAAAATACATATAACACAATACTAGAGCAATAAAATTCACAAATTAAAATTAACTGGGTAGGCCTGCCAGAAGAGTAGGTCTTCAGTAGTATTTTAAATTCCAACATCTCGTTAAGCTGTCAGGGTTCTTCCAGCAGGTCATTCCACGATCTGGGGCAGACCATGAAAAGTTCCTCTGGGTGACAGTTGCTATTCAGGTTCTGATGTATAGATGCTCCCCAGAGGATCTAAGTGTCCTAAGGGGTGGATTGTATGGAAGAAGTAACCTGGAACCAAACCATGTAGGGCTTTAAAGGTCAAAACCAACACTTTGTACTTTGCCTGTAAACTAATTGCTTAGTGCTTTCCCCTCTCTTTGGAATTACCCTCAGGCCATATCAAAATCCATAATTTTGGCTTCAAAATTTCTCCAAGATTTTTGTTAAATTTTAAAAAGATATTTATTATGGGTACACACCAGAAGTTCTTCCCAAGATTTATACATGAGTGTTTATGGTAGTTATACTCTTTCACTTAAGAGAAAGCTGAAATGAATAACTTCTTAAACTGAAAATCTGAAAACACTTAAGAGAACGCTTTAATCTGTAAGAGAATTCTAGTTCAGTGGGCTCTTTATATTCTTGGTATTCTCTGGGATTTAGTTTCAGGACCTACCATGGGTAGCAAAAACAGTAGATGCTCAGACCCCATTATATACAATGGAATAGTAAAATGGTAAAATCGAGGTTTGATTTTTGGATGTATGTGTGTGTTGGAATATTTTCAAATGATGTTTAAATCCATAAATACATAATCTATGGAAACAGAGAGCTGATAGTACTGTCATGTTATACTCAGGCCCGGATCAACACCTTTTTGTGCCCTAGGCCACAGTTTGGAATTATGCCCCCCCGCCTCGCGCCGCTGCATTAGGACCCTCCAAAGACCCCTCGGGAGGCAGGCAGCCCACACACACACACACACACCTTCCCGGGCGTTTTGGGGACTCCAGTGGGAGAAGTTCGCCCCGCTCTGAAGAAGAGGGAGAAGAAAGAGAAGAGGAGGCAGGAGGCCCTGGGCAGTGGTGCCATCGTTGGGGCTTCATTTTCGGTTTGGGAGGCTGGCTGGCTGGGTGTCCAGGCAGCCCTGCTTTTATGGCCTCTGGGGTTGCGCAAAGTGGGTCTGCCCATGGGGGGAGGGGGGCCTGGCCCCGGGAACCGAACCTCTTTCTCGGAAAGAAAGGAGGAAGGACGGAGCTGCCCACCTCGCCCAACCCGCGCCTCCTGGCCTGGAAGACCCACCCGGGGTTATCCCCACGAGTGGAAACAACAACAACCCCACTCTGCCTCACGGGATGCTCATTGGTCCCTGGGTGGGGGGGGAGGGTCAGCCTCCGCCTCAGGAGCCAATCACGACCAGCATGGGCTGAAGGAAGAGGCCTCCTCCTTCAGCCCATGCTGGTCGCGATTGGCTCCTGAGGCTCTGCAGCCGCTGCCCTCCGCACACCCAGCGTGAGGCCGCAGAGCCGCCTTCGAGGCCGTGGGGCATGTTCCTCCTCTTCCTCCCCATGCTGCTGCTGCTGCCTCATGTCAAGCCCTGGTCACATGGTGCGCCCTCTGCCGGGTCACATGGGGGCTGGCTCCTGGCTGTATTGTCTGCAGGGCGTCGAGGAGGGAGCCCCCCCCCCTCCTTCCTCCCTCCTGCCTTCCTTCCTTTAGGGTACCAGGCGGCAAGAGCCAATCGCGGCACGATTTTAAAAATTATTTTATAACATTTATATTTCTTTATTGTTATTTTGGGCTGTGATCTGGCGCCCCCCTTGGATCGTGCCCCTAGGCCATGGCCTCGTTGGCCCTATGGGTAATCCGGGCCTGGTTATACTTCCAGAAGATAAATGTCAATCAGAAATGTACCTTTTATTCAATTAAGAAAGAAAGGAAAGGAAACCACAGAAACATTGTGTTCTGAACATTTCTGAATTCCCACTCCAGAAGTTTTGATTTTAAGAATGTGTTGCAGAGTTTATCATGCATTTTGGCTCTATACACTTCAGTGACCCACAAGGGTTTTAGCTTCTCCCCTGTATTTGCTGCCAAGATGCATCAAGCACGAGTCACTGTGATGATACATAAGGAGAAACAAGGGCAGCTAGGAGGGTCAAAGTCTTCCAAGTTCCATTTGTCTGGTAGCTCTATATGCAATGTAAATATAAATCCAAAGATATGTATATATGAACAAGAAGTTTCACTCATGCTGGGTGAATGTTGTGATTTGGACCTTTTTATGAACATTGGGGGCAGACATATGGCTTTATGTTTCACTCTTCTTTAAATTCAGCTGTTTCTGTAACTTGCTGCTCAGTAAATTGCTTTTGCCAGGAATATTATAAAGTCTATGTTGTACTTCAGATAAACTTGAGCTTTGTGCACTACAGAGGATATGAAGACTTTTACAAACCTTTAAATGACCCCAGAGCTGTTGGTTCTTAGTGCACAGAACAGCGTGGCCACAATCCACAACTTCCCATTTTCATAAACATTGACATCACTGTCCTTACGTTTTATGTATTTTGCAACCTGACCGCATAACCTAACAAATTAGCATTATTAATTCTGGGCCTCACAAGGGGTATGCTGTCAGGGCTTTTATCATTGTGTATCTGCTCAGTTCTTTTGGTATAATGTACAGCTAAATAAGAAGGATTCATCAACATCGTGGGGAAAACGGCAGTACGACACAGATCTCTCAACAGTAAAAGAAAATAGGAAGTGACGCTAAGGTTTTTTTCTTCTATATATAGATTTTCTGCCACTTCCTTTCATTTTATGTATATTGAACTTGCTGTCATTAAAAGCTTTTGGGTGGCAAATACATTACATTTTGCTCATGTGTTTTCACGTCAGTCACCTGACCTCAGTTTCTGGTTAGATCATAAAATTAACCTAGCACTTTCTAAAGAAATTTTCCCCATAAGTGAAGGAAGGTGTCTAGAGCTGATGTGATTTTTGCTGTTGCTCAGCATCATTTCGCTTGTAAATCTTTAAATATGCTTAAACTAGATTTGGTTTATAAGAATAGGGTGATTTTCTGGTATCTCTTAACTCACAACTCAAAACAACATACTTTCTGGAAAATGTGTGGGGTCAGACATGTCACAATGGCTCTCATGTCATAGCAGGAAACTTCAGAACTGTTGCTGACCCATGGGGTGCTTCCAGGCAGTGTCAAAATCCACTTTTTAAAAGTGGATTTAAAAATCCCAGGACCTGACAGCAGATCCACACAGAGACTTGTGAGTCCCGAGATATGGTCCCCAACCATCCTCACAGCCTTCTTTTGAAGTGGATCAGGATGGAGGGAGATGTTACTGCCTCCGTAAATTGGAAGTCTAAACAAAAACCATAAACAAAAAGCAGGCAGGTTTTAGAAAGAGGCCTTGGCATTAGAATAATGCTTTTTTTGCCCCATGTTATTAACAATAATTTTAAGAGCCCATACAAATGATTTTCACAACTTTTTGGACCTTTCAACTGTTTTTTATTTTTTGTCAATTGTCAGTGACTTTGGGATAAAGTTGATAACATCAGCTCTGATAAGCTACCTCTGTGGTCGATTCAGAAGCGACATGACAAACACAGCATGCAGAATCGAGTGCAACAGAGCCCTAACAAAATAAGTTAGCATTTATAACGGGATTAAACAAGAGTGCATTAGGGATCCCTTTCCATTCAATCTTTGATCATTGCTATTGTTCACACCTGTCCCACTACACAGAAAACTGTGGCTTTATTTGTACACTGATGACATAGTGCTGATGTCATTTTCTCCAACTGACCATAGATAGATGTTAGGTCCAGAGAATACTCTAAGAAATCAGGTTTTCAATTGTAACAGAACCACTGGTAACACCTTAATTCAGTCTAGGTATCCTTCCATTATTTTTATTTAATGGAAAATCATGTTCCACTATGTTCTTGGTGGACAATAACTGCTCCGTAGATTGTAAAAGCATTAACTGAATTGTAGATCCAGGCATTATCATTAGTTCTGGCTGGAAATATTTGGGAACCCCAATGGTCCTCAGGGGATGTGGAGCACATCATATTGCAGACTCCGTCGCTGTTACTTCCCTTGCCCATTATACAATTCACCCAGAGAAAGGCTTTTGTCTCGGTTTGGGGGGCTTTTTAAAATTGTTTTTATGATGTGGAGGAAATAATTTTATTGATGTGCTTTTCACAGTAAGGCCTCTTACAATGCAGATCATTTTGCCCTTGCTGAAAGGAAAGGTTAAGCAACTTTTGTGATAACTCACTATCTAGTTAGCACGTTTTTATCTATTTCATCTCTCTGATTGCTGTATAAATCACAATAATCCTTTTGAGTTATTTGGGCAAGTCATGTTTTCAGGGCTGCACTATTTATAAAATTAGTCAATACCATGATACTGTAAATTTCACATACCTTATATTTAAGTTTTATCTCTATTATATATGTTTTGATTGACATTTGGGTGCAAGCAATATACTGATTTTTTCATTTTGTTACAAAAGGATAGCTCTTCATTATCTTCTATATATATATAAAAAGAGACATGTCGTGCTCAGGGGCATATAGACAGCAAAACCGCTGAACGCAGAAACCCCCCACGGTGTGTTTAGCACCCGAAAAATTCAATAAAGAATTAAACAAAATGGTTAAAAACAGTAAAAACCAATGGGACTACAATTCCCATGATGCCTCACGTTACTGCTGTACTGCGCATGCACGGAAATACTTCCCCCGAGCGCAAACTCCTTCTCCCTCCTCCCCCCCCCCAACCGCCGGCACAGAGAAAACAGAAAAAAGGGCTGCCATCTTCCCCAAGACCGGCAGCCTGTCTTCTGCGGCGGACCGGAAAGCTGGCCAGCGGGGAATGCGTATCTCTGTGGGCTGGCACCACCGCAGGCTGCAGAAGACCCAAAAGGAGAAGGGAGACCCGCCGTCTTTGCCAAAGCTGGGGAGTCGATTGCTGGCACGGAGGCCTCTAGAGCTCGGGCCGCCACACAAACCGAGGCTCCGGCTTCGCCGAACACACCAGGCCTCACTCCTCCTTTTGGGTCTTCCGCAGCCAGCGGCGGCGCCAGCCGACATAGATACCCATTCCCCCACTGACCAGCTTACCGGTCCACTGCAGGACACAGGGAGGCCGACCCGAGGCAGCAATTCAGCTCCGGGCTTCAGGGAAGGCCGTTCTGCCTCCGAGAAGGAGAGGGGCCGGAGACAGCCAGGCAACTGTCCTCGCCGCGCCGCTCCCATTTGGAGATGCTCCTGCCTCCTCCTCCTCCAGCGACCTCCCTTCCTTCCCCAGGACCCAAAAGGCCCACGGCTGCCCTGGTGAAACAGCAGGCCCCGCCCACCGCCAGGCCGTTTTGTCACCGGAAAGGAAGGGGGGGGGGGGAAAGGTTAAGAAGGAAGGAAGGAGAACGGACATGAAGGAAGGAAAGAAGACAAGAGGGAGGTACAAAAAGGGAAAGTGGGAAGGAGAGAGAGAAGGAGGGAAGAATATAAAGTAGGAAGGAAAGAAAGAAAAAGGAAAGTCAGGAAGGAGAAGGGACACAAAGGAAGAAGAAATGATGGAGGGACAAAGGGAAGGAATGAAAGGGAAAGGGGAGAAGAAGAGAGAGAGAGAACGGAGGGAAGGAAGGAAAGAAAAAGGAAACACACGAAAGTGGTAAATAAGGCAGGAAGGAGAACAGACACGAAGGAATGAGAAAAGAAAAGAGGGACAAAGAGGGAAAGGGGGGACGGGAAGAGAGAAGGAGGGAGGGAAAGAAGGAAGGAGGGAGGGAAGGAAGGAACGAAGGAAAGAGTTACCACAGGAAGGAAGACGACAGACTACACAGCAAAGAAAACCGTAATAAAAGGCTATAAAGTAGGGTGAAGCTGGTGAGGAGAGAAGAAAAATGAAATAAAGGGAGGAAAGGAACTGAGGGAGGGAAAGAAAGGGAAGGAGAAGTGATAGAGGAAAAGGAAAGAATAGGGGGAAAGGAGGGGAATCCTTGGAGTTCCCCTCCTATTTCCATCTCCCTGCCTGGCTGAAAGGGGGATGGGCTATACTGCCTTAGCAATACCATGTATACTTTCCATACTTGTGGAAAGCTTTGCCGGTACAAACAAGTTTGCCTTCCTTACGGAGGGCATGCAAAACATTCCTTTTCCGGAAGGCATTCAGATCCTGTTGTTTGGGGTTCTATTATTTTAATTGTGTTTATGTTCATTGAGCCTGGTTGTTTTGAAAACCACTCCGAACCTTCGAGTTGGTAAAATTAATACAAAAAAAATAATTAAATACCACCATTTCCTCAAGATTACATTATTCATGCCATCACAATAAGCCACAGCAACGGGTGGCCGGGTACAGCTAGTTATCTATAAAAAGGAAGCAAAACACATACGTGAAGGGCTTGCTTCTCATTTGGAAAATAATAACAAATCTCACTTTTGTGCATTTGGACAATTCTATGTGGCAGATAGTGGGAGTAACCAGATTCTGACAAAACTGTAGAGTGATTTACGACCTTGAACAGGGCTGTCCAACTTCTGCCAGCCCAAGGGACGGAATTCCGGTGAGTGATCACCTGGGGGGCTGCAGTGGGAGCGTGGCCACTTGCTGGGGGCATGGCCGCTCACTGGGGGCGGGGCCGCTCACTGGGGGCGGGGCCGCTCGCCGCTCCCGCCTGGCGTCCTGCACGGCGGCCCACCCTTTTCGGGCGGGCTGGGTGACGCCAGACACCGGCGCTCCATCTCTTCCTCCTCGGCGCCGGCATCTGACATCACCCAGCCCACCGAAAAAGGGCAGGCCATGCAGGACGCCCCGCATGCCCGCCATCCTGCACGGCCTCCCCCTTTTCGGCGGGGCTGGGAGACGTCAGACGCCAGTGCCTCCACCTCTTCCTCCTTGGCGCCAGCGTCTGACGTCACCCAGCCCCGCCGAAAAGGGGGCAGGCCGCCGTGCAGTACGCCAGGCGGGGAGCGGCGAGGTGCCCTCCGCCATGTCGTTGGCTGCTGCAGCGGCCACGCTGGGAGCTTAGAGGAAGGTAAGCTCCCGGTGCGGCCGCTGCAGCAGCCAGCGACATAGTGGAGGGCACCTCACCGCTCCCGCCATGCCGCGCATGCCCGCAAGTGCCCCCTCCGAGTGGCCCCGCCCCCAAATTGTTTTCATTTTTTTCAAAATTTTTCCCCCAAAAATTATTTCTTCTAGGAGGGTAGGCGGGCCGCATCCAAGGGGCTGGCGGGCCGTGTGCGCCCCATGGGCCGCCTGTTGGACAGGCCTGACCTTGAACCAAGTCAGAATACTTTCATTTGATGATGGAAGTGAACCAGTCAGTTGAAGGGGTCTATTCCTCTTGGGAAATAACACAAATCCTGCTGCCGCTGCTGAGGGTCTAGTGTCATTGGTTTTAATGACAAGTGATAGGGAAAATGCATGTCAGTCCAGAAGGTGTCATATATGAAGGTTATTAATTATAATGTAAATAGAAATGTACTTTTGAAAAATTAAATGCATAGTCTGATCAATATTGCTGAGTCACATGATTAACTTATGTTGGAAATGCCAAAAATCCCAATTTAGATCTACCTTATGAAACTGTCATAAAATTATTCCAGATGGAGTTATGTGAGTGGGTAAACATACATAACTGTGGTACCTTGAAAAATATAGAATAATGGTGAAGACATAATTTTTTAACCCAGAAGACTTGTCATCTGATTGATAAACTTTTAACCCGGAAGACTTCTCATCTGACTGAATACTTCTCACCAGTAAGATGAGAAGTCTTCTGGGTTAAAAGTGTATGGCTTCACCATTATTCAGTATTTTTCAAAGTACCACAGTCATAAAGATATATAGTATGATGTATCCTTATCTTCATTCATTACAGTCTTAATTCGTTTCCTCAACCAAACTTCTTCAGCTTTGAAAAGGGAATGCATTCAGATTTCAAGAAAGAAACAAACCTGTTCATTTACTTCTGAAGATGAAATAAAAGTATGGAAGATTCCCTTATCTTGCCATGTGTTGTTGATTTTTTCAATTCACTTCACCATTTAATTAAACCCTATATAAACTAATCCGATGATTGAAAAAAGGCCAATTAATCTGACTACAGGATATTTAGCAAAATGAGCAGGCCAGAATTTTATTTGTCTGATTAATTGTGTCCTGGGATATTATGATATAATCTGGAAATGGTCCCTATTTTTATACATAAAGCTCTTTAAAAAATATATATCTGAATTAGCAATTCCCACTGAAACAAAACCAAGATCCTTGATTATGTAAAGAAGCCTTGAAGATGGCTTGCACTTGTGAATTGTAAGAAAATATTGACAATTACATCCATGTTGTAGTATTGCAATCTTCGCCTGAGGGAGATTCTTTTAGAAGAACAGGAGGAGAATTCAGTCCCATCAGTGCTGACTCACAGAATTCATTTTGAATTAGTGATGAACTAACAGAAGTTAGAAAATTTGCCTCTCCTTTTTTGCTTCCCTGATTTCTTAATTTTTTTCCTAGAATGTCATTTGATAAATGCAGCTTGTAATGACGCATTCCAAAGAATGCTATGTAATAAGTAAAACTAATACACAAACTCATATGCCCCAAAGATCAGTACAAGGTTCACTGACACACATGCCAAGGTCAGAATGCTATATTTTAGAAAACAGTAGAAAATAACCTGGAAGATGATTCAATCCTTGCTTAATTTCATGTAGAGCATGATGTCAAACAGCATGGTCACAATGGTGCTTCTTGTCTCCCAGGCATTGCCACATCTCCAACTTATGAAAAATTTCAAACTGCTATACAGTGCAAAGTTGTTACCTTTCCACCCTGGGCTTGCTTCTATACATCTAACTATATATGGTTTTAGTCAATGTATGTGACTCTTCAATCTGGAATATAAATGACATGCCAGAGGTGTATATACCTAGCATGTGTTGTGTTAAGATGTACTTCTTTTTATCATGTCCCAATCTATCATTTAGCGTAATTTGATAGTTCTACATTCTAGTATTATTTTTCTTATAATACAAGAGATGATAGTATGGGATTCAAGGCCCCTGTGTTATTAAGAATCAGACCCAGAAATTATGTTCTGTAGCTACATCAAGACATACAGCAAGCTCACATTGACCTTTTCCCTTTGTCCTGTACTAACCTTTCCTGAATTTTCCTTGGAATGTTGACTCACTGCACCCCAGACCTCAGGATGTAACTTCATAACTACCATAATCCCCTCACCATAATCCCCTGGGAAGACTCAGGAGTCAAACAATGGGTTTGAACAAGAGTCTCTGGGTCTTTTCCTGTTTTTTTCCTGATACGATCTGGTTTATTCCTGGAAACCTTTCCCTCTCTCTGCCACCAAATTGGACCCGCTCCTGGGGCTCCCATTGAAATGGCCAACCACTTTGGCACCCTTTCGTTTAAAAAACTGGCACCCATTAGATTAGCCAGAACTGGGATGTCAAAACCCATTTCAGTCCATTATCTCCCTCCCCACAACATTAGTTGCACTCATCTCCTGGGCAAATCAGTAAATGGACACAAGTCTTCAAAATAATTCAATTAGTTTATTAAATTTCTTGCCAAAACTGGAGCCAATCAGTAATAATGCTGGACAGAGCCCCGGACCAGCCAGAGAGCAGATCCTAGCTGACCACATTTTGGACCAAATAGAAATCACTGTGGTAGTCTTAAATAACTGTCAAAGTGCTATAAATATTTCTGTATGTTTTCATTGAGGTATGTCAGTTATTTGGAGTGCTGTATCTGCTGACATTTTCTCTAGCCATTGAGAATAAAACCTCTGATTTTGCCTTCAACCTGTCTGTGTCTTTTAACCTTCTGGGAAGCTTGATGCCCTGGGCTCCACACCCATAATTCTTGCAGAAGTTAAAATCACAGAACGCCTTTCTTAGTTACCATTGAAATGATGGACTCTGCCTCAGAGTTTTTCATGAGTTGTCAATCACTTTCTGACACTTTTGCTTCTAGTGCCGCTGGTGTGATGGATCTTATTGACCGTCATGGTGTGCTCAGATAGCTGCTGCTCAGGGTGGTGGCCCCTTACAACATACATAGCATCTATAATACCCTGTGTAGAGCCTTAAAACGTAGCCTTTTATTTCTTTTTTAAAATTTCAATTCCCAGAATGTATCCAGATATTTTGTCTGTACCGTCAACCCTTCACATTCGCTGGAGTTAGGGATAGAGTCACGGAAAAGTGGGGGGAAAACCCTGCTCTTTTTAATCTGAGAAAACACCTCTTTTAGGTGTCTCTAGATCAGGGGTGCTCACACTTTTTCAGCATGGGAGCTACCATATGAAGAACCAAGTTTAAAAGATCACCTGGTGCGCGCACGCATGTGCACACACCCACTCTTGCTGCCACCTTCCATCCGCACGGGGCTTCTTTCTTTCTCAGAAAAGTAAACAATGGGACATGCAAAAATACATCCAAGTACCCCTTTCTCCCTCCCTCCCTGGCATATTTACACAGATATTATCAGGCAGAAATAAACATAGAGACCTGGTAGCTGCAAAGCCATTTTTTTTCTCAGAGTTCCTTCTCCCACCCTGACATCATTCCACAGATATAAACAGGCAAAATGAAAGCACACAGACCTTTCAGCTGCAAGGCCATTCAATGCTGATCAATGTGGCCATCCCTGTCAGCCGCTTAATTCTGAGCTCCACCAACGATTGAACTGAACCAAACTTTGGCATACAGGCCAACAGAAAATGCTAGAGGGAATTGGAGGATTTATAAATGATGATGGGATCTGCAATACCTTCAATCACTTCAGCTCAGGGAGAGGCCTCCTTCCTGGGTCCTAGATTGGTGCAGGCGCAGCCCTCAGGAGAAGGGCATCAGAGCCACCAGGCTGCTCCTCCAGGCAAACACACCCCGGGTTGGAAAGAGCACAGGGGGGGGGGGGAAGGCTGGTGCATGCTGCACACTCCCTCCTCCCTCTCCACGCCCCTGGGCGCCAAGGTGCCAGTCCAAGGTAGGGGCACACATCCGGGGCCAATGCAGGGAGAGAGCGCTCTCTCCCTGCTTTGGCCCTCTTCCGTCCTGTACCAACTCTCCCCCATGTTTAGCCTGGGCATGGGGAAAGGGAGCCCTCTTTCTCCATGCCCTGGCTAAATGCGGAGAGAGTTGGAACAGGAAGGAAGAGGGCCAAAGCAGGGAGAGCGCGCTCTCTCCCTGCATTGGCCCTCTTCACCCCAACTCTCCTCTGCGTTTAGCCAGGGCACGGGGAAAGGGAGCCCTCTTTCCCCGCGCCCTGGCTAAATGCCGGGGAGAGTTGGAACAGGAAGGAAGAGGGCCAATGTGCTCTCCCTGCATTGGCCCTCTTTGCCCCATCCACGCAGCACACCTTCCGCTGCCTCTGGAACTCAGCGGAAGGAGGGAGGGAGGAGTGCAGCAGAGGAAAGGAGGGAGCGGGCGTGGATGGCACGCTACGCGGCTGGCGCTCCATCCAGTAATCAACCTGCCTAGGCCCAAAGATCACCTGGATGAGGCCTGAAGATCACCCTGGTGATCGCGATCACCGTTCTGAGCACCCCTGCTCTAGATCCTCTGGTGCAATTATATGGGTTACTTCTACTAGATTTGTGTTAGAGGACTTAAATTCCTAGAGAGGTTTTTTCTCTCTTGGAATTTCTAGATCTTCTAGAGACGGTTAACTTCTGGGTCTTCCAGCACAAGTGAGTGGGGGGTTGAACCATGGTCTCTCAGAGTGATTTCTAGTCTAGTACTCCGACAACTGCTTCATAGTAGTCCTTCTCATCCTCACAGAGCCACAAACCAACTTTAATCCTTTTGTCTCACACTACAGCTTTCTCACTCTACCTATCACTTCACCCCAGAGTTTGGGGTAGTTACTTTTATGAAATAGCATTCCAGAATCCCACAGCAATATCTGTGTTGGCTGGGGATTCCAGAAGTACAAAAAACCCACTGCTTCTCCCACAGCAAACTCTTAGATTTGGTGTCGCCTTCTTCCTTCAGTCCATTCTTCATCTTCTTGAAGCCTGCTTACTGATTCATGACACTGTCTACCTCTGATCTTAGAGGATTCAGGATTCCAGGCAAAAATATTAGTGATCATGATAAGCAACAGGTGAAAAAAGATCTAAGTGAAAAAGATCTAGAGGACTTAGAAGACTGCAAGTTAGACTTGAGCCAATGTGTGACTTGGTAGCCCAAACTGTGAATTTAGGTTCCATTAACAGGAGTATAGTGTCCAAATCAAGGGAAGTACTAGTACCACTATTACATGCACGTTTGGTTATGGAAAACAAGACTGAGATGTGCTATGAAAGCTATCTTTTAACATCTGAAAGGAAGATCGGGTGAGCTTCTTGTCTGCAGTTCCAGCAACTAGAACGTAAACCATAAACCACTGTGGTGGAGGTTCCTTCTTTGGAGGCTTTTAAAAAGAGGCTGGATGGCCATCTGTCAGGGGTGTTTTGGATGCCATTTTATTCAAGGATGGCAGGGGGTTGGACTGGATGGCCCTCGAGGTCTCTTCCAACTCTATGATTCTATGGATTCCGATCACAGGAAAAGAGATTCCAACTAAAATGGTGAGTGTCTTGATTGTATGATATGTTTGACAGTGGGATAGGTTGCTTTGGAGAATCTTCCTCTTTGGAGATTTCTAAACATAGAATTAATGGCCATCCTTCAGGAGGCCTTTAGTTGTCTATTCCTGAATAATAGTGATTTGGATTGATTGGCTCTTGTTGTTTCTTCCAATTCTATGATTGTATGAATTTGATCATATTTGATAGCCTAAATAGTTGCTAAGTATTATATATTGAAGTGACAAACTAAGGTGGCAGAACTGTGGATTATACCGATAATAGGATATTATAAATTTATCTCCACTCAAAACAAACCTCCACATGTAATACACCAGCACATTGAGCTTCACTTCACCTTTCATTCTGAAGTTCTAGTCTGAGAAGCGCAGGAAGATTTTGTGATGAGTATTTTAAAAATGCAACATCTTCCCCCATTCTGGGTCTGGAATTTGACGTGGGTTACTACAGAATTCAATCACATTTGTCTGTGTAATTTGACATTTTGGCATGTTGAAGTTGAGCAACAGGAATGTAACTTTTACACCAATCATAAATCAGCACAAGTTCCTTGACAGTACCCTGCCTCTAGATAAGAGAAGATAGTAGTATTTCAACCTTAGTCATATGTATTAGCCCTGTGGTGTTTCTGAGTCTTTCAAACGTGAGGCATAGGTTTGGAATTCAGGTACAGTCATTTATCATCTTGTTAAATATAGAAAGTGATCAGGAATCTAAAATCTGTTTCTTTTCACCAAGAACAGAATGGACACAAACCAGGAAAACAGAAACTTCATATTACTAATTCTGTCTATCTCTTTGGTGGCTTTGGCTGACTCACTTCACTGCCTCATCTTCTTCATCTTTATCCAAGTAATTTTCAGAGGGTCGTTTCGTGATGTCCCTTGAACAGAATCTATTACTAAAATGAATGCCTACTATATTGTGTTTAGAAGTAAAATGTATTGCTACCTTCATCTTTCATATATGACAATGTGGATTCAGATAGACCAGTTCAAAACAGATATTGTGGGATGTTTGGGTTTCCTCCTTTCAAGGGGGCTCCAGTGCCCCACCACTGCAGCAGATGTGGAGGGCTGACAGCAGATCCTGGGGGGCTCTGGCCTTCATAGCCTCCTAGGGCCCTTCCACACAGCCCTAGATCCCAGAAGATCAAGGCAGAACATCCCACCAGATCTGCTTTGAACTGGGTTACCTGAATCCACACTCAGAGAATGTGGGATGTTCTGCCTTGATATTCTGGGATATGGGGCTGTATGGGAGGGTTATCTGAGGCCCCTTCCACACAAGTGAATAAAATCCCACATTTTCTGCTTTGAACTAGAATGTATGACAGTGTGGACTCGGACCAGTTTAAAACAGATATTGTGGGATGTTTGGGTCTCCACCTTTCAAGGGGGCTCCAGTGCCCCACCGCTGCAGCAGATGTGGAGGGCTGACAGCAGATCCTGGGGGGCTCTGGCCTTCATAGCCTCCTAGGGCCCTTCCACACAGCCCTAGATCCCAGAAGATCGTCGGGGCTGAGTTTGGTTCGGGGCTGAGACTGGGTGGAAGAGGGTTTACCCTAGGAAATCTTTTGTATTGTTATCCCAATAACCCCATGAAGGTGGGATATAATGAGCATGGTGATCAGACAGTATGAATAAACATAACAGTTTAAATAATGTACCAGTTAAGGCCTTCTAGGACCACCCTGAGAATTTGGGGGGGGGGCTCCAGTGCCCCCTGGCCACCCTGGCTGCAAATGTGGAGGGCTGACAGCAGATCCTGGGGGGCTCTGGCCTTCATAGCCTCCTAGGGCCCTTCCACACAGCCCTAGATCCCAGAAGATCAAGGCAGAACATCCCACCAGATCTGCTTTGAACTGGGTTACCTGAATCCACACTCAGAGAATGTGGGATGTTCTGCCTTGATTTTCTGGGATATGGGGCTGTATGGGAGGGTTATCTGAGGCCACTTCCACACAAGTGAATAAAATCCCACATTTTCTGCTTTGAACTAGAATGTATGACAGTGTGGACTCAGACCAGTTCAAAACAGATATTGTGGGATTTTTGGTTTTCCTCCTTTCAAGGGGGCTCCAGTGCCCCACCGCTGCAGCAGATGTGGAGGGCTGACAGCAGATC
The DNA here is from genome assembly GCA_030556195.1 of Anolis apletophallus. Taxonomy (NCBI): domain Eukaryota; kingdom Metazoa; phylum Chordata; class Lepidosauria; order Squamata; family Anolidae; genus Anolis; species Anolis apletophallus. The sequence continues at coordinate 90,080,630 of JARBWK010000001.1, read as the reverse complement.
CTGGGGGGCTCTGGCCTTCATAGCCTCCTAGGGCCCTTCCACACAGCCCTAGATCCCAGAAGATCAAGGCAGAACATCCCACCAGATCTGCTTTGAACCGGGTTACCTGAATCCACCAGAGAATGGGATGTTCTGCCTTGATCTTCTGGGATATGGGGCTGTATGGAAGGGTTATCTGAGGCCACTTCCACACAAGTGAATAAAATCCCACTTTTTATGCTTTGAACTAGAATGTATGACAGTGTGGACTCAGACCAGTTCAAAACAGATATTGGGGGATTTTGGGTTTTCCTCCTTTCAAGGGGGCTCCAGTGCCCCACTGCTGCAAACAGGGCCGTAGCCAGGATTTTGGTTCGGGGGGGGGGGCTGAGTTTGGTTCGGGGGCTGAGACTGGGTGGAAGAGGGTTTACCCTAGGAAATCTTTTGTATTGTTATCCCAATAACCCCATGAAGGTGGGATATAATGAGCATGGTGATCAGATCATGATATGAATAAACATAACAGTTTAAATAATATACCAGTAAGGCCTTCTCGCGGACCACCCTGAGAATTTGGGGGGGGGGGGGGCTGAAGCCTCCTTAGCCCCCCCCCCTGGCTACATGCCTGGCTGCAAATGTGGAGGGCTGACAGCAGATCCTGGGGGGCTCTGGCCTTCATAGCCTCCTAGGGCCCTTCCACACAGCCCTAGATCCCAGAAGATCAAGGCAGAACATCCCACCAGATCTGCTTTGAACTAGGTTATCTGAATCCACACTCAGAGAATGTGGGATGTTCTGCCTTGATCTTCTGCGATCTAGGGCTGTGTGGACGAGACCTCCCGGGCCTTCCAGCCCCAAAAGCATGAGGTGGGAAAGCAGGGCTCTGGGGAGGATCCCCGTCCCCTTTAACTGGGCGGCGGAAGCGGGGCCTGGGCTGGTCCCTGCCGGCCAATGGCTGGCTGCTGCGCCTCCTCCGGCCGGGCCGAAGCGGGGGCCGTCACTTCCTTCGCCTCCAGCCGGCACCAGCGAGGAGGAGGCGGAGGAGGAGGAGGGGGCGGGGAGCCTGCCCGTGCCACCAACATGCCCTTTGATTTCAGGAGGTGAGTGAGAGGCAGGGATGGGTAGGCGGATGGATGGATGGATGGATGAGCCCCCCTCCCCTGCAAGGCTCGAGCAGGAGGGCATGGCAGAGTGATGTGTATCCCTGTAGCCATGCCTCATGAGAGGGGGGCGTGTGGGGCACAGGGCTTGTGCTGGGAAGAAGAAGGTGCATGGCCTTGCAGAATGCAGGGAAACACATACACGCACCCCACGCGGTTCAGGTTGGGAGGGAAAAGGTGATCACGTTTCCATTTTCCTTTTTAAAACCCCTTTCTAATATATCTTGGTCTGCTCATCTTGAAATGTAGGGTGCCTCTACGCCAGGCATGGGCAGACTTCGGCCTTCCCTCCAGGTGTTTTGGACTTCAACTCCCACCATTCCTAACAGCCGATAGGCTGTTAGGAATGGTGGGAGTTGAAGTCCAAAACACCTGGAGGGAAGGCCGAAGTCTGCCCATGCCTGCTCTACACTGGAGCATGAGTTCAGTTTGACACCACTTTAACTTTCAGGGCTCAATGCTATACAACCCCGGGAGTTGCAGTTCTGAAAGGTCGGGGCCTCAACAAACTACAACTCCTATGATTCCATGGCCGTCAAAATAATTTCAAGTTGCAAGACTGCTGCAGTCTGGATGTACCTATCCTCTGTAGACAGGAGGAAACAGCTGGCAGTCTGAATTGGGCCGAGGGGGCTTCAAAGAGGGGCTCTTTGCCCCAAGATCAGCATATTTGCAGAAGAAAGACCCAACTGGATGAGGACTAGGGGTTTGGGAGCTCTTCCCTTTGGTCCTTCAGAATGACCCAGAGCTTTGGGAAGCTTTTGCAAAGCTCTCGCTGGAGTTGAGTCCTCCAGGATGTGCTGAGATGAATGAATGAATGACAGCAGAATTCTGCAAGTATTCTGATCTAGACAAAGCACACTGGAACTTTCCTTTAGGATTATAGCTCAAAGGAGTGAAGATAAAAGGGAAGACTGCCTGTTCTGCCATTTCTATTTTCACACAACTATAGGTTGGCATTATGCCTTTCTTTGCATTGAATGCAATTTTCCTGCTTCTTGGCAGGAGGTTGGACTGGATGGCCCACGAGGTCTCTTCCAACTGTAGGAGTCTATCATTCTTCCATATCTGTCTTGTCACTCCATTCTGTTTTCCGAGCCATGCAGGCTCCCTTTATTTTTATTTCTACAGTTTACTGCCTAGGAGCCCCCAGTGGTGCAGTGGGTTAAACCCTTGTACCAGCAGGACTGAAGACCAACAGGTCAAATATTCAAATCTGGGGAGAGCGCAGATGAGCTCCCTCTGTCAGCTCCAGCTCCCCATGGGGGAACATGAGAGAAGCCTCCCACAAGAATGGTAAAACATCAAAACATCCAGGCGTCCCCGGCCAATATCCTTGCAGACAGCCAAATCTCTCACACCAGAAGCAACTTGCAGTTTCTCAAGAACTGACACAAAAAGGTTACTGCCTTACATTATGATTCTTAAGTATTTACCTCTGCTGTTCTTGCTTCATTTCTCATTCCAAGTGATGCATCACTTCTGTTATGCAAGGTACTTCTTGTGGAAAATGACATTTTTCTTTATCCTTATAATCTTGAAAATATTGGTCCATTTTCTGATGAATGAATCAGTTGAAATGTATTCTTGCAAACTATGTTGCAAGTTTCTGGGCTCATGTTCAAGTTTGAAACAGTTTCACTTGCTAGTACTGCTCTGACAATGATTCAAGCTCCCCAACCAGTTCACTGATCGTCACTCCCGGGACAACAGGTCTTTGTATCAGGTTTAAACTAAATATAATTGGGTTGCTATGAGTTTTCCAGGCTGTGTGGCCATGTTCCAGAAGCATTCCCTCCGGACGTTTTCCCCACATCTATGGTAGGCGTCCTCAGAGGTTGTGACGTCTCATTGAGGATGCCTGTCATTGATGTGGGGAAAACGTCAGGAGAGAATGCTTCTGGAACATGGCCAGACAACCTGGAAAGCTCACAGCAACCTAGTGATTCCAGCCATGAAAGCCTTTGACAACACATTAAATATAATTGTTTTAGTCTCTGAGTATGTGTGTAGGAGGTTGATATGAAAAATGAAATGGCACAGGAGTGGTTTTCAATTTTTCTACCCAAATGTGATGTTTGTGATCCTGAAGAAGCCTATGTGCATTTACTTTTTCAGGTTTTTAAAAGAAATTTAGAAAGCAAGGATTTGCTGAACAAGCAGCTGGTTTAATTAATCTTGAGACTCCTTGATTTGGTCAACCGCTCTTTGAAGCCTCAGTTGTCTGCATACATCAAAGTAATGCAGTCTCCTGAGTACTTCCTTCAACTTGTACCTTGAAAGAGGTGATGGCCTCACCTCTTCATGCCTTTGCCTGGGATGCTCATATCTTTCCTGGGGTGGTGAAGATGGGAGGAACCCAGGTGGAGATGTCATTATGCAAGAAAACACGGTAGTGTTATTGTCGTTATATAACAACCTAGACATACCTGGTACTTCGTAAGGTCCTTTCCCCAAGCCTTTATGACATAAGTTAGTATACAAGAAGCAGGCTTAAAGAGAGGGTGTGCAGAAATTCTGGAGGCTGTTTCAACGCTATGGCTATTATTATATAATGTTGTTATGTTAATTCTTCTGTGCCAGATATTTCAGGACAAGAGGATGTGTTGGAGAAGGAAGTCAGAGGGTTCTTCTTAATAAATCATACTTCCTTGAATAAATTGAAGGTGGGGAAACACTGTTTCCCATAAGACAAAGAACAACAAGAAAGTAATAACAAAGGTCATGTTTTTCTCCTCCATTGGGAGAGTACATATTATCTAACTTCTGGATCATTGGATTATCAAGCACTAAGAACTATTTGGGAAGCAGTCCAGGTACAATGTGCCTATTTGTAACAAATGCTCCTTCTGAATGATGGAGCTGTTTCTTTCAAGGAGGAAGCAGTGTACTAAAGAGTTAGCCTCTAGTGCAGTGGTTCCCAACCTTTTTTTGACCAGGGACCACTTTCCAACATTAGTATCAAATGGGTTACAAATCTGTTTTGGGTCAACTTTAGATTTGGTTTGGTTATTTGGTTATTTGGGGTGCTGATTCAGAAAATTGCATTCAGAAAATTGCATTGGATAGACCACATCAGCTCTAGTTTCTGATACAGAATATATGCCATCCAGTAGTCACCCACAGAAAACCATATTTAATAATCTAGAGCGGATGTGGTCTATCCAAGGGGTCAGGGATGGTCAGCAGTAGAGAAGGAGTAGCAGGCGGTGTGAAAGAATAAAATAAATAAAGAGGAAGAAGGCTCACAGACCAGATTTTTGTCTTCATGGTCCACTGGTGGTCCGTGGCCCACAGGGTAAGAACCACTGCTCCAGTGAGACAATAGGGTTTGCTTTGTTGAAAGACGTTAATGCTAAGGGACATAAAGTATCACTTGGTGTGCCGTTTATATGATTTTTAAATAGGCTGTGTTTCTTGGAACTGACATGGCTTTGGTTGTAGAAACGCTCTTGTTGCCATTCCTGAACATTCATTTTAATTCCATAATTTCAAATGTGTTATCAATTCCCTTTCTTTAAAATTTCAGGACGGAAACATCCAGTAGTTTCCAATTTCAGAAAAATAGTACTTTTACACAGAGCTCTTCTGAAATTGACGTGAACTGAATAGGTAATAGAAATAAAGCACTTTAAGTTTGAGGAAGTCAGAAAGAGGAGTTTTATCAAGCTCGGCTATTTGTCCAACACATTTAGTGCCTTGCAGCAACTTTCCAGGATGTCAGATAAGAGTCTTATCCAGTATTGTTTGGAGCTCCCAGAGACTGTCTCGGGTTCAATGTATGTGCCCTCTTCCAGTGATCTACAAAGCTTCTATATTTCATATCCCCCATTCCCTGAAAACAGACAAGTGTCTGCACTCATACCTACTCATACTTCAGTGCCTGCTTTTCAGGGAGGACAATGCAGAGCTGACTCCTCTTATATCCCTTTTACATTAAACCATTTTGTTATGATGATTCTACTTTTGCTGCCATGGCTACATCTTATAGAATTCTAAGTCAGAAATATAAATACTGTGCTTTGCCTTAAACTGTTAAGTAAGAAATCCATCAAATTGATTCTACTTTTGATTATTCTACTTTTGCTGCCATGGCTACATCTTATAGAATTCTAAGTCAGAAATATAAATACTGTGCTTTGCCTTAAACTGTTAAGTAAGAAATCCATCAAAAACTGATTATTCTACTTTTGCTGCCATGGCTACATCTTATAGAAATCCATCAAATTGAAACACCGTTGTTAAAGTGGAATCACTGCACTATAATTGTGTGGTGGTAAAGGGCCTTGATGTTGTTATTATGTGCCTTTGGGCTTGGCCTCATGTAAGCCACCCTGAATCCCCTTTATATTATTATTATTATTATTATTATTGATCTTTATCCATCTCTGCTGGTAGGCCGAATAATAACAATAATAGGATCTTTCTTTCTCTGTGTTAGGTTTGTCCTTTCAGCCAATAATACAGTATTCCTATAATCTGTATTGAGCAAGCGGTTGTTGCATCTTGCTTACCTCACAATCCTATGTTGTTTCAAATAAAGTTGGGCTGAGGTCAGTTGGCTTCTTTCTCTGAATGTGTGCATAGAATTAAAAGAGAGCAATCCTTCCCTTCTCCACCCTTTTGCTTAGGGCTACAATTGCGATAGGGTGTAGTTGAGCTACAAGTCTCTGCTTGTGAGAAGAAACATCTGCAGTGCACGGGTGCCACCTCTTCCATTTAATACAGTGTTTCTCATACTTCTCCAGATGTTTTGGACTTCAGCTTCCACAATTCCTATCAACTGGTAAGCTGCCTGGGATTTCTGGGAGCTGGAGAAGCACAGTTTAAGAAACACTGACTTAATGAATGGGGGAAGACAATGACAAAGTGAGCAATGGCCATCTGTTGGGGTTGCTTTGATTGTGCTTTTTCCGCATGGCAGGGGGTTGGACTAGATGGCTTATATGGTCTCTTCCAACTTGATGATGATATGATCCAACTCTGATGGTGAATCTCTCAGTTACACCAGTCAGGTAGCAAGCAAATAAACAAATACAGCCAGTCCCCCATATTTGCTGGAGTTAGAAACTAAGGAACCATGAAAAAGTGGGGAAAACATAAATATGGTATTTTTAAAATTTTACCCAAGAGAACAACTCTCTGGAAATCTCTATGAAGCTGACCATAGAATAACACCAGAGCACTTAGAAGGAATTTCTAGGTCCTCCAATATTACTCTGGCTTGGATCCAGGTTGTCTGAAACTCAGTACCACTGTTATGTATTATAGCTATTGGAAATATTTTCCCCCCAATTGCTGAAGAATTGATGGCTGGTTATGTATCACTGAATATTGAAGGAGACTATGTAAACATTTTATAAAAATGCAGATGACATAAGGCTGGATGCAGCTTAGGCAGACCCTTGAACTCAGATTGGAGCCAGGATGTCCAGGGTTTCAGCAGTGGTGAGGAGCATGTTTGCACAGCTAAAACTAGTGTACCAGCTGTGCTTGTTCCTGGATATGTCAGATCTGGCTACAGGGACACATGCTTTGTTGGCATCCCATTTAGGTTACAATGATGCATGCAGTATGGGTCTGCTTCTGGAAGTTGTCTGGAAACTTCACTGTAAAGTGCAGCAACTGGGCTTCTGGCAGCTCCTGAGGGAAGGGGCTTGCTTTCACATCACATCACATCACTGACACATCACAGGAGAGACCCTTCTTAGTTGTTGTCCTTGGCTGTGGAACTCCATTCCACCAGCAGGCAAAAACCTTTTTATTTAGATAGGCGTTTGGCTCTTAACTTGTCTGGCAAAGTGATCTGTTTAAAACAGCTTGGTATGCTTATATATATTTTTTATTAAACATTTGAAACTTTTTTAACTTTTATGTGGTTTTGGGGAGAAAGGGGGATATCAAGGCAAAAAATTCAAATAAATAAATGAACTAGCATTGTGCTTTAAATATAATTGTTTATTTACTGTCATCATTTAATTTTTGTATAATATTTATTTATTTGCAGTGTTTGTATACCACCCTTCTCAACCCCAAAGGGGACTCAGGGCAGTTCACAGCATTGGCAACAATTTAATACCATCGATTAAAAAAACCCCCAGTATAAAACATCAAAATTGACTCTCCCTTGATAAAACAATAAACATTATTAAACACATCACATAAAATAACATCATATATCACATAAAGACATCGACAGACAGACACAGACATTTTAGTCTGAGATTTTAGTCAAATTCTCTTAATTAGTTGCATGCTGCTCTGGATTTCATATTGCGAGAAAGTTGAGACATAAATTAGGTTGATACAGATATACATACAGACATACATTTTTTGATCTAGTGAGATGTTGTGGAGATATGGATGGAGGCAAGTGTTGGTATTTCGAGATAATCAGTTTTACACAAAAGAATGTTAGATTGCATGTCAGTTAATAATATTATCCAATAAACATTGGTACATTAGAATATTTTCTTGGTTACTCTGTTGATGATTTTGCTTTGGTTAAGAATTGATCAATTCATACTGGTGAGTCAGCTGTTGACTTGATAAGGCTTGTCAGTAAAATCCATAAATCTGTTATGAAGGCACTAGTTGGTATTATGATGTGTTAAATATTTAATCTGATTACCGAAGTATGTGAGGGAAATTTCCTAAACAATGTTGTTTTTGTTTGCCAGAAAGCATGTTGTGGATAAGAAAACACTTGACTCTTCGAGTGGAATCTGTGAGCATTTCCATGTTAGCATTTTCCTCTATTGCTGTTATTTTTAATGAACAGCACCATCTCATTTTCCATTTTGCATACTTGTCTTTTAAGAATGGTTAGGCTTTCAATCCACTCTTCTTTCGATAGGCTGGACTCTGGAGAGAACTACTATGAAACTGAAATGGCAGAAGCTTTCTAAAAATATTGTTTTTCTGGGAATGTAATTATTATAGTAATCATTATTTTATCATATTATTTGTATAGCACCATTAAATATCTATAGCCCTTTACAATAAAACAAGCAAAAACAATGGGTATTGCAAAAGTGTAGAACGTAAAATATATGCATGTTCACGTGTACAGATACATTAACTAGGCTTGTTATTCTGTGTTGAATTCTAGAACTGATTCTCGTATTCTGGGATTATTAATTTGGTTGAACCCTCTTTGTATTAAAAATAAAATCTATTATAGAGTGATATTTTATCATTGGTTGGTGAGAAGTGAAGAAAAGACTTGACTGTCTCTTGTTTTTTTTGTTGTGCACTATGTTGGTGATGCCGACTTCAATGAGTTGTTTGAAATTACAGATTTTTTATAAAAAGGAATACTAATAAAAACTTATTTTTTAAAAAATCAGGAGTTAAATTTTTTAAATAGAATTGTTAACATTCTTATTTTCATCTTTTCTCAAGCATGATATGTTGGGCCTCAAACAGATAAGTTCTACTTTTCTGTGTAAAACAGTCTCCAACCAAAGGGGAAAGTATTTGATTTGTTCCGTTGTTGTAATTATGCCAGAAAAGGCAATACTGAATACAGGAACTAGTCTATGACCGAAGTTTCCTTTACGAAAAGTAAAAGATGTCTTCTATTCAGTTCAGATGGCAGGTTTTGTTTTTCAGCCTGTAGCCCCAAATTCCTCATGAACAGATTTTCCCCAGAAGTGCAGGGGATTGCCATGGAATGACAATCACAAAAGTTGCCTCTCATCCCCTATTTGGAGCATCCCATACGTGTGGTGTACCATTGGTGGAACCATAGGATCCAAGGTGACTTGACAAAAGAAGAATACCAACAAGACAGAACAGGCTTTCTTTTTCCATCCCATGGAGAAGTGTTGTTTTGCCCAATGCTGATTTAACCATGCTAAATCTTATTGATCACTGGATTCTGTAGATCCCAGAGCAACCATTGTGGATTAAAATGGATAACAATGATGAAACAATCCAGGACAGTGTCATTTACTAAGCCGTTCTTTTTCCATGTCCCTGTTTTGCTTGCTTCTCTTACGCAAATCCTAAGCTGGTTTTATAACTCTCAGAACCACCTTACTCTTCCATTTCCTCCCAATATTACAATATCCAACTGGGAGTGATTCTTGTTTGTTATATTTATGCACTGCTTCAGCTGCAACAACGTTTTCAGCTTTCGGTCCAAAAGTGGGTTTGTCGGCATGAATGTCACTCCTCTTAATTGGACATATTTTCTTGCTGATGATGTAACCAAGTGACTGTCTGGCTTTAAAGAGCGGAAAATCTATCACGCATATATTATTTATTTGCTCTTACACTTTTGCTGCCTAAATGAAAGGGCAGAGTTTTGGCACTGATTGCAAATTGAAGCTGCAAACTTCCCTTAGAAAGTCAAAAACTGGTATGTCTACTGTGACTTTTCCTTTAGAGGAATAATCCTGCTTTTTCCAAGCTGGTTTTAAATTCATTGTGAGTTAGGAAGATGCTCGAATAAAGCAATGGAAGAAACCCAGTTGACATGGCTGCAAAACGCTAATACCACAGAATATGCATGATCAAAGACTGGTACAGTCAAACATTGTAAGTAAATGAAACTATATGAATGACAGAGAAAGTATTATGACAGTTTATATGTCACTTTGAAAACATAAATAATTAAAACTTTGAGTAGGCAAATTCTTACTCGGGTCTCATTTAACCCCTGAAATCCTCAGTCATGGCCTTTTCAATTCTGCAATTTATGGAATGCTGTTGGGTGATATCAAACAGGTGCCAAATGCTCACTTCCATATGACTAGAGAGGGAAAGCTGTTAAGATTTAAATACATGTTGAAATCATACTTATTTTGACAGACTTGCCCTAGTTGCCCAAAAGATTAGGGCCCTTTTCACACTGCCCCTATATCCTAGGGACTGATCCCAGATTATCTTCGTATCCCAGATTATCTGGCAATGGAGACTCATATAATCCAGTTTAAAGCAAATAATCTGGGATCGGATCCTGGGATATTGCACCGGGAATGTGGCACAGCTGGCTGGGAGTCAGCGGCATAAGATCTCTACTGACCAGAAGGTCACGAGTTCGAGGCCTGCCCGGGTCGGGTTGAGCTCTCAGCCAATTGTGTAGCTCGTCTGTCTATATATGTTGTATGTCTATGGCATTGAATGTTTGCCTGTATATGTGCATTGTGAACCGCCCTGAGTCCCCTGCAGGGTGAGAAGGGCGGAATATAAATGATGTAAATAAATAATAATACTGAGCAGTGTGGAATATTGTACAGTTCTTGTAGTTCAGTTGAAAAAAACAGCATGTGGTTATTAAATGACATACCTACGTATTTGTTGCTGTGTGCCTTCAAGTCATTTTTTTTCTGGTCATTCAGGTCTCTGCAGAATTTGTTCCGAGAAGGTCTGTCTGCCTTTACCTTCCTCTGAGGTTGAGAAAGAGTGACTAGTGCCCCAGGCTAACACTCAGACTGCGAGACCATGCTGGCTGTCATGTAATTTTTTTTGTATTTTTCTTTATATCAGTGTTCCATGAGCTATCTGATTTCTTTCTTTCCTGGAAACTCCAAGGGCTGGCAGCCAGTGGTTTATGGACTGTCTCTGGTCTGTGGATCATCACTTTGAGTAGCACTGCACACTCCAGTTACACTTTTCAGCATATCCATTCTTCAAAAAGCATAGCACTTTAGCCCTGCCTGTGTTGATGCAGCAATGTCTTTGCACTGTTTGTGAATCAGATGGTTCAGTTAGCACCTAGCATGACCACAGTAACATTAATGTAACATTGCCTCTTTGGAGAGCATATGCTGATGACTGCTTATTTCCAGGCTCTGAGGGAAAAAAATCAGGGTTGCAGGAGAATCTTTTGCAAACATGGTCTTGCTGTCATAGGAATAAATATGCACTTGATGGATAAGGAAGTTAGCATTTTATTGGGTAAGTTAAATAGCTTCAGGGTTTGTCAAGTGTGCATCAATGCTCTTCACCTGTGTGAGATCACCCAAAGCCACTCTATTGGTTGGTGGTAACACCTCTGGCTATGGAATTGTAGAAGCTAGTATAGATAGACCAAAAGAGGAGTGGTTCCCCAGCTTCTCCTATCTACTTCTTCTATTTACAATATAATTTCTTTCTTAGTAGCTTTCCTCAGCACCATGTAGCTTTATAATTCGTTAACCTGTAGCCAGCATTTTTACTTACTCGGGTAATTGGTCTGTTAATTTTGGAAGGGTTTTGGATGTGGAATTAGGAGGGTGGAGCCAATTGGCCCTGAAAGGTCTTGCTTCCTTCATATTAGAATTCAGAGGAAGGCCATCCTCTTCGTAAAAAGCTGAGGGAGGTAAGCATACAGGAAGGGCCTTTTTCCTTTTGTCTGTAGAACGGATGTTAGTTCCTTAGTCATTTAATTAGTGTGCATGTATAACAAACACATTATTCACCCTGCTTTGGATATGCATTTGCTTAGCTTCATCAAGATTTGTGGTCAAACTTTCAAAGAACAACTTCCTATGTTTGTTTTCATTAAGCAAGTCAAACCTGTGATAAAGTTTGCAACGTGGGATACCTGTATGTACTTGAAAGGCAAGGCTTCTGAAATCAGGTCACATTTATAATGCAGCATAGTAGTTAAGAGCTCAAACTACAAAGGAAGATGTTTCCACTTTGTCATTTCTTCTATGAATGGCAAGCCACTCTCTATCTATTCAACCCACCCCACCATTTTATTTACAGTTATAGATAATAATATGGGGTCATCTTACAATCTTGTTCCAGGAATTGCATCTAGGTGATGCAGGAGTTCAAAGTGCTTTTGACTTAAATGACGGGGCTAATGCCAGTTGGAAGGGAGTGTGACCATACACCCCAGTTCATAGTTGTGTTTAAACCTTCTTCCCTGAGGCTAAGATATGGGTATCACTGGAAGGGCAGGAGCAAACCATTCCCATTTTATTTATTACTAGCTTGGGGACCCGGCCCTGCCCGGGTTATTTGTGAAGCGCAGCAGGATGTAGAGAGGGTCATGGGGGCTCTGTGTGCCAAGTTTGGTCTTGATCCATCATTATTGGGAGTTGCAGTGGTATCATGAAATTACTGAAGGTAGTGCAACTCCCATCATCTCTGTCCCCCCCCCCCCCAAGTGTAGTAGGATGTAGATTGGGTCATGGGGGCTCTGTGTGCTAAGTTTGGTCTGTATTGGTGAATGGATGAGGGATGCATTGTTTTTCGGAAGTGAGTGAAGGTACTTCAAGTCCCATCATCTGTGGTCCGTCTCACAGTAAACTGCCCCAGGCTGTAGACTGGGTCATGAGGGCTCTGTGTGCCAGATTTGGTGTTGATCAGTCATTGAATTAGGTTTGTAGCAGGATTGGGAAGTGAGGGAAGGTACTGCAAGTCCCATCATCCATGTTCTGTCCCCCTCCAAACTTCAGTAGGATGTAGAGTGGGTCACTGGGGCTCTGTGTGCCAAGTGTGGACTTTCTCGGTGTTTTGGGGGGGGCCACAGTGGTCTGTGGGAACAGAGGGGTGTGAAAATACTACAAATTCCATCATCCATTGTCAGTCCTCCCCAAACCTCACCAGGACGTGAAGGCAGTCATGGGGGTTGTGTGTGCCAAGTTTGGTCTCAATCGGTAATTGGATGAGGGTCGCAGCAGACTTGGGAAGTGAGTAGAGGTACTTCAAGTCCCATCATTCATGGTCCACCCTCCTCCAAACTGCACCAGAATGTAGAGTGGGTCATGAGGGCTCTGTGTGGCAAGTTTGGTGTTGATCAATCATAGGATTAGGTTTGTAGCAGTCTTGGAAAGTGAGGGAAGGTACTGCAAGACCCATCATCCATGTTCTGTCCCCCTCCAAACTTCAGTAGGATGGGGACTGGGTCACTGGGGCTCTGTGTGCCAAGTGTGGTCTTTATCAGTGTTTGTTGGGGGCCACAGTGGTCTGTGGGAACAGAGGGGTGTAAAAGTACTACAAATCCCATCATTCATTGTCAGTCCTCCCCCAAACCTCACCAGGACATGAAGGCAGTCATGGGGGTTATGTGTGCCAAGTTTAGTCTTGATCAGTGATTGGATGAGGGTTGCAGCGGACTTGGGAAGTGAGTAGAGGCACTTCAAGTCCCATCATCCATGGTCCACCGTCCTCCGAACTGCACCAGGACGTAGAGTGGGTCATGGGGGCTGGGTGTGCTGAGTGTGGTCTGTATTGGTCCTTTTTGGTGGCCTCAGTGGTCTGTGGGAACCAAAGTGTTGGAAAGTACTACAAATCCCATAATCCGTGGGTCATGTCCCCCGACCCGCGCCAGGACGTAAAGGGGGTTAGGGGGGCTCTGTGTACCAAGTTTGGTGCAGCTCCATCAACCGCGCTGGTCGCTGTGGCCTGTGAAAGTGGCTGCCCCATATCCGCCCTGGCCTGTGAAAGTGGCTGCCACATATCCGCCCTGGCCTGTGAAAGTGGCTGCCACATATCCGCCCTGGCCTGTGAAAGTGGCTGCCCCATATCCGCCCTGGCCTGTGAAAGTGGCTGCCCCATATCCGCCCTGGCCTGTGAAAGTGGCTGCCCCATATCCGCCCTGGCCTGTGAAAGTGGCTGCCACATATCCGCCCTGGCCTGTGAAAGTGGCTGCCCCATATCCGCCCTGGCCTGTGAAAGTGGCTGCCACATATCCGCCCTGGCCTGTGAAAGTGGCTGCCCCATATCCGCCCTGGCCTGTGAAAGTGGCTGCCCCATATCCGCCCTGGCCTGTGAAAGTGGCTGCCCCATATCCACCCTGGCCTGTGAAAGTGGCTGCCACATATCCGCCCTGGCCTGTGAAAGTGGCTGCTTCCGCCCTTCTGCCCTCCCGCCCTCCGCATACACACATACACACATACAAACATTCCGTTTTATAAAGGTATACAGATTATTTATTATTTATTCAGTTTTATATTCCGCTCCTCCCTGCAGGCTCGGGGCGGATCACAACACACAATAAAAACACAGAGTATAACAATGATAAAATAACGGAGTTACAATTTCCTAAAACTCATAGGCATAGGCATAAGCATAAGCGTGCCTCTACATTTTAGATTTAACTAAAAACTAAAAGCAAGCCTAAAAAGAGCGGTCTTGCATGCCCTCCAAAAAGGGGTGAGTTCTGAAATCGCACAATTATGGTCCGGAAGTGAGTTCCATAGCACGGGGGCCGCAACAGAGAAGGCTTGCTGTCTCGTAGTGGACAGATGGCAGGAGCGGATTGATGGAATGGCCAACAGGTTGCGCTCTTCCGAGCGTAGTGATCTCGGGGGAACATACGGGGTAAGGCGGTCCCTCAGGTACACAGGCCCTAGACCGTGTAAGGCCTTAAAGGTAAGAACCAGCACCTTGAAGGCAATTCGGTACTCAATAGGAAGCCAGTGCAGTTGCCGTAGAATGGGAATTTTCCAGTGATCTTGGAAACTGGAGAGCAGCATCCTCCCCAACATACCATGTGATAATGCCCCTGAGCATAGTAAGCCCACATATTATACGAGGCATCTGTTCCAGGACCCTCTGTGTCATGATTTTCATGTAATTTGGTTCCTTGTTTTTCTTACCTGAAATTAACTAGGGATTTTGGGGAAAGTATACTATAGAGTTGCTCTGGAAGACCTAGAAAATGTCTAGAGATGTATTCTCTCTAGGTCTGCAGCACAATATTGTAGTCAACTTTTGATAGAACTTCCAATGGAAGTGGCCCAAGACTTGTGCTGGAGGCCTAGAGAGAAAACCTCTAAACACTGCTATGTCCTTCAGAGTAAATCCATGATATTCCAAACTCTTCCTGTATAAATGAAATTGTAGTCAGCAAACTTGTGTAATAAGTGAGCCTCCTGTATTCTTCGCATGGTATATGACCCAATTACAGAATGTATTATCTCATGCTTTGCTGCTGACCGCATGTTTGGGTGGACCTAAACAAAGCAACATCATAGCAGATGAATTTATTATTAGCTACCAATCCATAACAGTACACAAAACCTGAAGTCTTCTGCTTGGAAGTATCATTGTGTCACTTTCCTCCAGCAGCTATAAAAGTGCCACTTTGTTTATCCACAAGTTTTCCCACTTGTATTAGAAGTTTGTTGTATATATGATAGCATAAAGATACAGCTGACAAAGTTCTGGTGCACAGAAATGGTATTTCAGTAATGTTCCCGATTTACTTTCTCCTCAGTTACATTTGTTGTTTGAAACAGGAAAGAGCATTTTCATATGAGCTATTGGAGAATGCTAGGATCACAATGGTAGCATTGGTAGTGGTAGTGTCAAAGTTCTGGTGCACAGAAATGGTGCAATGGTATTTCAGTAATGTTCCCGATTTACTTTCTCCTCAGTTACATTTGTTGTTTCAAACAGGGAAGAGCATTTTCATACGAGCTATTGGAGAATGCTAGGATCACAATGGTAGTGTCATATGGACTGCAACTGGTGTTAAAATTATTTGCATGCTTAAAGCCCAGAAGAAAATATTGTTTTTCTTTTGTGATGTTAGGATTACACAGTGTTTATAGCAATAGTTGAACGGAATTTGGTAGTGACTTATTCATCCAAAGAGCATTGTGTTTGGGAAGTGGTTTATTTTTATGAAACTTAACCCACAGTCTAGAAAGTCATGGTAAAAAAATGTGGAAAATAAAATGGATATTTTAATATCATGAATAATCCAAAGGGTTTTTGGTTATGATAACAAGTGTTGCCTTTTGGGGGGTGGAGAGGTGGGAGGTTATACTACGGCTGTGGGTACTCCTGTCGGGAAGGATGCTAATTTAGTCTAGTCTCTAGCATCTTTGTGTGGGTTGACATAACTATTTGGTTTTTTTAGCAGCTACTGATAAAAATAACCCAGACTTTCAAAATATTTAAATTGAAGTGCTAGAATGTTAAGATGGTTTCTTATGGAATGGTTGGAGATGTTCAATAGACAAAGCATGTTTGAAAGGCAGCAGTGATTGATTTGTGAGTTGCACGAAGTAAACATTCACACTGGAATTCTAGAAGACGCAAGACTGAGTTCTCACCTCTTGTCTAATACAACACTCGTTCTCTATTGTTGTGGTAAGAATGCTGATAGTTTGACCCAATCTAGAGAGTTTCCTTGTTTTTCTCAACAGAGATGATCTCATGAATTTGTAAAAAGCAGTTTGAATACAATAGGCAGTACCCGAGTTACAAACATCAAATGACTCATAGTTAAGAATGGGGGTGAGACAACACAAAGTCAGAGAAATCTGCCCTTAAGAGGGGAGATTAACTCCTGAAAGAGTTATCATGGAGGAAAAGGTGTCTTCACTGAACCCTTATCACAAATCCTTGTTTGCACAAGAAGCCAAATTTTTCAAAATCCAATTATTATAGGGACAGAAAGTAAGGTGACATCTTCTGCACAGGGCACAGACAGCAAAACAAACATCACAGAGTTACTGTTAACCCTTCCCTATTCTATCCAAAGCTCATCTACCTACCTACCTACCTACCTACCTGGAGTTACACTTTAAAAATGTATGTGATCCAACTTACAAACAAAATCAACTTAGAAACAAACCTACAAAACCTACCTTGTTGTAACTTGGGGACTACCTTTATGCCTTTGTGATTTGAGAGACTTTGGCTTTCAGTGGGTGAAACACATTGATAAGTATCATAAAGGTCAGGGAGAAGGAACCAGTGATGTTCTCGGATGTAGAAGCTTAGCTTATATTCAGCCTTTGTGAAGTTATTGGGCTTAGGAAAGCAAATATTAGGCAGGTACAAAGTGTACAAAGGTATGTTTTAATTAGTTTTATTTTGTGTAATTTGAAGTCATTTCTATAGCAGAACAAAGTGATCTTGCTCATTCTTTTATATTGTTTCTGGTTGTGCTAACTATTTAGGAAGTGAATCCTGTTGGCTTTTAAAATAACAATGCACTATACCATGGCCATTGTTTTTGCGCAGTGATCCAAGGAAATGTTGAGACTTACTGGCTATTTGCTTCTCGGCCTGTTTGATGTTAGATACAATTAAAAGTTCTGTTTTCTTGAAAGTTTGGTAAGATTGCATGGGCTTAATTTGTTTACTTTGGCAATCTCTTTCCAGTGTTTCGTTTTAGCAATGCAATATACAAAATAGTGAGTGTGTAGTGCAGTGATCCACTACTACAGAACACAGGAATTAAGATTCACATTTTTGGCATTGAGGGGATAAACTTAAATGTTAAGTATAGTAATATACATTTTAAAGAAGTATTCTGTATTTTATAAGCAATGTACCTGCATTTCCTTTGTGGATATTTATGGAGCATTTTCTTGAGTTGAACATTAAAAATTCTTGGCTTCTCTCTTTATGTTCTGTCAGGCTATACATCATAATTTTCATTTCCCCCCATAAAGTAGGATCTTTGGCAGGCCTCCCAATCTGCCAATAAGCCAGTTTAAATGATACACAAAAGTAATATTTATATTTATAGTATTTTAAAAACTGGATTTACATGAAAATGACAATAATATCAAAATACAATTTTTCACAATTTTCATTAAAATCAACTTGTTTCGTTAAATGATTTATTATGTACACAATTACTAGATTATTAAGTCATTCTTGACTATTTGTGCTTCTTTGCCATTTTTCAGTGAATTTTCTAGTCTGCTGAATGATCTTTTGGCTGAAGAAACAGTAACTGGTATTATACAAAACCATTAATGATAAGACAGGTATTGACAAATATATCTTGCAGTGTTTTGTTGCATATTGTATTCAGGAGTCTCATTAGACTCCTTTCTGTGTGGAAAATTGTCTTGTGAATACTTTTAAGGGAAAAGATTTTTTCATATATACACATTTTGGCTGCTTTTGTGATTGATTTTCTTTTTAGATATATTGAAATAGGCACATGTTGTTCATTAGCATAAGTAAGAGTGTGAATGGTGATACATCATAAAGCTTAAACAAAACCTTGGTATGATGAGAGAACAATGTAATGTTGGATGGACAAAACATATATGTGTCAATCCACCCCCGTCGTCTTATAGGGGCCATGACATTATGAGCTGCTATAAATAACGAAGCTAAGATTATAGTTAGACTTTCATTGGTATACAGTTGTACTGGTTGCACTTTTTTTACAGGGTATATAATGCTTGAGATGAGGCAAGATAGGTAAAATCTCCCAAATCTGAGCAGTCAATTTCTTCAGTGACTTTCATCTTTCTTGACTATCATATCCATGGCCTTCTGCTTCCCAGTTTAGTTGTGCCAGTTCAGCAACCAAAGTGGTTACCAACCTATTTACCTGCCTTCTGAGAACTAAGGAAATGACTTGGGGAAACACAATGAACTTTATGCACCCATTGTCTTTCCCAGTCTGTCATATATCTATTGACAATGTTCTCTACCCCTGAAGGGGGACTAATTAAAACAATAATTTATTCAATTATTGTTTTAATTAGAGATTGAGATTACTTCAGAGCTTCGCAAGCTTAATTTTCTCTTTGGAGTTTTTTAAATGCTTAATTTACTTTGTTTGGAAGGAGTCATAATTTAAGAACAGAAAATATTCACTCACCACCCTCTCCTCTCACACATATGGCACAATGCATGGCCATTCATTCATCCTCTCACACACCCCCACCCCAGTACACAAACCTAACTACACTATATTGGGAGCAGGTGCATTGCAGAAAGATGTTTGCAGACCAATAATACTGCATGACTCAGCTTCTCTGTTTTGATACAGAAGCTGACAAGATTGCATTTCCTTCTGTAGCAGTGTTTGTATTCTGTTGTTGTTACTACTGCTAAATATCAACACATTGATGATATTTATACAGATATGCCAACCAGCCCACTGCATTTCTTGACAGAGCTTGTTCAGATGAGCCCAGCAATGATGTCGGAAAGAGCTAAAGTTCTTTTCTGTATGACTCCACATTAGTGAGTCTCTTCAGGACCTCCATAATCTTAAATGTGAAAATATGTGCCAGTTGCATGGTACGGTTACTGCGTGACGTTTTACTTCGTGCTTTCCCAGGAATCTTGCTCCAAAGATGACAGATGCTGAAACAACCTTCTCACTTAGTTCATGATGGTGATGATTCAAAATCTTAATGTTAGCTTTCTCCAGTAATTGTTGTACTGTTGGGCCATGCTTGAGTGCTTGCACGTCAGATTTAGTTGTGTATGGATGTTCAAAAAGCTGTCAGTTCAAATATACTGATGGGTCTATGGACCGTAATAAGTAGTAGTAGTAGTTGCAAATATACTTGTTGACTTGTTACCATCAAGGGAATTTTGACTTGTCTTTATGGCAACCTGATGAATGAGAGACTCCCAAGTCAATCTGTCATTAATAGCCCTGCTCAGGTCTTGCAGACTCAAGGCTGTGGCCTCCTTGACTAAGTATTCAGTAATCTGGTCTTCCTCTTTTCTTACTGCTTTTACCTTACCGAACATTGCTGTGTTGTTGTTTTTTTTAATAAGCCAGATTTTCTCATGATATGGCTTCTAAAGAAAATTCAGATTTGATTTACTCTAGGGCCCATTTATGGATTTTAAGCAGTGTACTGTATCTACTCCTCAGGATCACTTTTCAAATGAATTTCTTCCTATCAGCTTTCTTCACGTCCAGCTAATACAACCATAAATAGAAATGAGAAATGGACAATGTTAATTTCAGTGCTCAATGATATATTTTATAATCTATTTTTTTGTCTAGTTTCTTCATTCTAGTGTTGTAGCACAGCAGTTCTCGTTTGTGCCTGGAGAACAGGGGCTAGGACCCGGGGTTCCATTGGCATTGGGGCCTGCAGCTGCAGAGACAGATTCAGAAGAGGATTTGGAAGGGTGGGAAGGACAGTTTCCCATCAGCGGGCCTCCTTCGCCCACAGAGAGTTTGGCATGGGAAGAGCTGGGTTTTGGCCCTGACGTAGACATAGATAACCAGGTGCAAATGGAAGACAGCGATAGTGGGAGTTATGAGCATCCGGGGGGAAGAGGGTCACAGGAGCTTCTGAGTGAAAACATGGATGAAAGCGCCTGGGAAGATTCTAGGGAAGAGAGCTCTCATGTAGATAGTGACCCAGCTGCTGAGAGACAAGGTCGAAGCTTTGATAGGAGAAGTAGCATTGAGTCTGGGAGAAGGGGATGGCACCGCAGCCTAGACAGGCCGAGGTCCGTCAGCAGAGATTGGAGACGACGGGGCCTAGAGCATCGGGGACCTCGGCCGAACGATTAAGTAGAGCAGGCGTGGGAACGCATCCCCAGTGCTTCGGCCACGTCTCATTTGAGCAGATGTGAAGCGAAGCGGGTCCACGGAGCTAAGTTGGCTAGTGGCCTCCAAGTCTTGCCTTGCATTCACCTTGCCTTGTTCCTGTTTCCGCATTGTCTTGCGGAGCCTTGCTCAAGCCTTGCATTAGCCTTTGGATTATCTTGTCAAGCTGTTTTTGGACATTGTTGCTTCAAGCCTTTGATTGCATTTATCTCTTCTATGGACAATTTACCTTTTGGACTGTTTTTATATTCAATAAAGTAGTTAGCCTTCAGTCCGTCTCTGTGTGTGTGATTAAGGGGCCGGTCAAGTCCTTGCATCGTGACAAGTGTTCCTCTTTTTTTGGTTTTTGCAGTCTCCATTCTGATTAATGATGCCTGGGAAAATCTTGAATTATTTCAGTGTCTTCAGCATCTACTTTGAAGTCTTGTAAATAATATGCAGTCATTGTTTTTGTTTTCTTAATGTTCAATTGTATGTACAACCGTTTTTGCCCATTCCTTCCTTGACTTTCTTTAGTAATAATTCTAAATGTGATATTTTCTCATAGTATGGTATCATCTGCATACCTCCAATTGTTGTTCCTCCAATTTTCATGTCTCTTTTTTCCAAGTCTTATATATGCCATGTTCAGCATATAAATTTGAAAGACAGGGTGATGAAATGCAGCCTTGCCTGGCAAAAATCTATATGAGAGGTATTTGCATGTGTATGTATATGTCTAATTAGGAGTATTGTGTGAAATTAGCCATGGTTGTTATAAATGAACCTTCCTTTTGAGTAGATATGCAGATTATTTCATTTTGCATCTTGCAGGTTGGATCCACTATATAATATATATAGTATAATATTAGAACTTCTAATTTAAGCGTGTGGCACAAGTTTAATTGCTCAGGTTATTTATATTTAGAATAAAAATAGATATTACAAACTTTTAGCTGTTTCCCTAGTGTTTTCAAGTTATAATGTACTGATAACTTATGATATTGGGAGTACTTTCTAAATCACTTTCTAAAGTTAAAGGATTTATATATGGAAGACATTTTGCTATGCTCTGAGTGATAAATGTGTTGGGATGATGACTGGTCTTCATGGTCTTTCAGTCATAATTCTGGATTATTATTTCTTCAACTTAACAGCTTGGTTTGTTACTCTTTTTAAAAGTAATATATTATTTTCCTTTAAAAAAAAAACAGGCCTGCAGAACATACTATCTGGGGGTGGTGGTGGTGGATGCAGCACGTGGACGGCCTCAGCCCCCCCCCCCCCTTCCAGCCTCCCGCCATTTCCCTGGGAATGGCGTGAGGCTCAGAAGGGGCAGGGCTTTTCTCTTGGTTCGTTCCCATCATCACGCTGTTCCCATGGGAATGGGTCAGGCAGTAATGTGCAGGACCGAGCACCCAGGCCCCTCCTCAGCTGGGAACAGCAGGAGGGTGGGGAAGAAGCGGAGCTTCCCCTTTGGCAGGGAAGGGGAGGAGGTGAGTCCCACTGAATGGCTTGAGGAAAAATCTTGGCCCCTTACAAGGGCCAAGTGTGCAGGCCTGTTTTAAAAGAAGCAAATCCTTATTGTTAGTTAATTCAAGAGTGGCATGCTTCTAGTATGTTACTTTTTAATTATCTTTTAATTAATTTTAGAACAGCATTTAACAATACACAACACAGTCCCAAGTTTATAGTTGAGTAGATAAGCAAAGAATGGATAACTGAGCATTAGGTGTCTTCCCAGGATCTTGTTGACTAGCAATTTGTGTTCTTGTTTATCATTGCTCTGTGCGAATGCAGTCTCTTTCACTTAGTTGTTGTCCTGTTCTTTGCTTATATTGGGTCAAACTACTTGTGACACCAGTTCTCTGATGGCAAGTGTGGGAATGGTTTTCTGAATGTAAAAAAGTAGGACAGATCTCCGATCAGTATCAGGACTTCGAGTGGTTCCAGAAACAAATGAAAAGAGAAATTTTAAATCAAATTCTTTATTATGGCTCATATAACAATAATATTGTTCCATTAATTCACTTTTTTCATCCATTTGGTGCCATGTTTATCAATATTTTGTGTCTCATCCGAGGGTGTTTATCTATTAAAAACCTGTCATATATGTGTGGGGTGGGAAACTAAGCTGTGGGCTTTAATGAGTAGCCTGAATAAATTCTATTGAATGACTTTCTTTCTCCCCACCATTTGGCACACAGGTCTGCATTTTTGTAGATTTGTCAGTGAAATCCTCCTTGTTTCTCTCTATGCCCCCCTCCCCCTGCACATCAACTTTGAGAACGTGTGGAGTGTAGGTGGCAAAGGAATTTTTATGTCTCTTCAGTGACTCACCAGAATGAATCACTTGTATATGGAGAAAAAGCGACATTAGGAGGCTGCCATTAAGTGGAGCTTTGCGTTCTGAATGCCAAGACTGGGAGGCAGGCTCACAGTGCCAGTTGCCCTTTCATTGCTGACAGCTGCCAATCTTACCTCCTTGCACATCCACCTGTGTGGGGGAAAGTATGCCTTAATGAGTAGGTCGTGAGTTATGATGCCATGCTTGTGAATAAGAGGAGATCGTGTATGGCCTTCAGAGACACGATGTTGAATGGATGCAGTATTTCATGAAAATTTAACAAGCCATGATGCTTGCTGTTGGCTTTTCCCAGACCTGGACAGTCTGTTCTTCAACATAGGCAACTCATCTCATAGAATCTTAATCTCATATAATTATTTCTTTCTCTGTTGTATGATCCCAGGTTCATTCAGAAGCTTTAATCTGACAATTAGTTACCACATCTTAGGAATAATAACTTAGTGATTATTTATATCATATATTGTTTAAACATAGTGAACAAAATAGCTTTGTCCCTCTTACAAGTAAGATGAGAAGCAAGTGTTTAGCTCAGTGATTACATTAGCACCTCTATAAGTTTTGATAAGTAAAGGGATATACACTTCTCTACTTAAACTAATCAAGTAGAGTATATAATAGCACACTCTATTGAGCCTGGAGATCTTTTGGTTCCCAAAATGTGCTCTCCATTCATAAGAAAACCCCAAAGTTTGTAGATGCATTATTTCCCTTTACAACAACCTCAAGGGTCGGGGGTAGGGGCAACCCTGCCAATCTGTTGTGAATTGAGCTTCCTTCGTGGTTATGGAATGTGACAGATTATTTGAATCTGAATACAAGGTGGGGAGGGAGGGAGGGAGAGAGGCAGGAGTAGAATGGCAAATAGTGTAACCCTTAATCCACAGATTTGATATCCACAGTTTTACTTACTCATACTCCAAAAACATCTCTCCCCATACTCCTGGAAGTGTCTCTGGGCGTCTTTAGGATGCCTAGTATGATTCTGTGGTATACTTCCAGATCAAACAAAGTCAAAATATACTGTAGGATTCCTTATTATTCATGATTTCAGGTACTCGTGCTGTGTCTTAGAACATATCTCCAGCAGATATGAGTTGTGCTATACCTTGCAAAAAAGCATGACTGGCTAGGAGGAATCTTGAGCAAGACCACCTCATACTGCAGTTCATACTAGTATAAGTTTTTTGTTTCTTTGTGAGTGACTCTTCCGTACATGCCTTCTGACTGCAGAGAAGTAAAACTCCAAAGTAGTAGTGCATATTGCAGTGAAGAGCATCCATGTTTCTAGAGTGCCTTTGCAAGTTTCAGTCACTTCTGATGTGATCAGAGTGTTACAGAGAAGTTGTGTGTTTCTTTGGGCTCAGGGAATGCTGATCAGATGGAGGCAGTTCTAGGTAGCAACAAGGCACAATCTGTTAATGGCAGCTGCAATGGGTTTAGGATACGTACTAAAGCTCCACATTTCTTTATTTTTTGTGGCTTGGAAGTCCTGGACTCAAGTTTTAGAATTGTACTAGTATATGGTAACCCTATTAATGAGAAACCTCAAAGACCCCTGGCCATCAATTGCCTTGCCCAGGTCTTGCAAACTCAGAGCCAAGGCTTCCTTGATTGAAGTCCTTCTGTAGTGCAACCTCTCTCTCTTCTTTCTTCCTTCTACTCTGCTAAGCATTGTCATATTTTTCAAGAAATTGTGTTATCTTATGATATGTCCAAAGGACAACAGCCACAGCTTAATCGTCTTGGCTTCTACTGAGACTTTAGGCCTGATTTGTTCAAACATCCACATGCTTGTCTTTTTAGGAATCTATGGTACCTGTGTGTGTGTGTATCTCAACGTCATCCACACTATAGTATTTCCAATTTTATATATGCTTGTGAAAGTTGGACATTGAAGCATGGAGTCTTCATGGATAACAAGTTGAACATGAGCCAACAGTGTGATGCAGCTGCTAAAAAAGCCAATGGGATTTTGGGCTGTGTCAAAAAGTGTATAGTGTATAGATCGAGGGAAGCCATGGTGCTTCTCTATTCTGCTTTGGTTACACCTCACCTGGAATACTGCATCCACTTTTGGGCACCACAATTCAAAAGAGATATTGACAAGCTGGAAGGTGTCCCAAGGAGGGCAACTAAAATGATCAAAATTGAGACCAAAATTGAGCATCTTAAAGAACTGGATATGTTTAGTCTGCAGAAGAGAAGGTTGAGAGGAGACACGAAAGCCATTTATAAATATGTAAAAGGGTATCCTAACGAAGGGGGAGCATACTTGTTTTCTGCTGTACTGGAGATTAGGACTCAGAGCAATGGATTCAAATTACAGGAGAGGAAATTTTACCTGAACATTAGGAAGAACTTCCTGACTGTAAGGGCTATTCAACAGTGGAACTCTCTGCCCTGGAGTGTGGTGGAAGCTCCTTCCTTGAATGCTTTTAAACGGAGACTGGGTGGCCATCTGTCAGGAGTACTTTGAATGTGCTTTTCCTGCATGATAAGTGGTTGGACTAGATGGCCCATGTGGTCTCTTCCAACTCTATGATTCTATTTTTCTAATCTTAACAGAATTCATACATATATTTTCCCTTTCCTGTCATTCCTCAAGTTCACCAGAAATGTCAGTAATTTATTATCATTTACATGAGAAACATTGAAGGTGCCTAAATATCCTGAAGGCACCATATCTTAGCTGATCTTGGAAACTAGGCAGGATAAATTGTCGGATGGGGGCTGCCAAGGAGTACCAGATGCTGTAGGCTGTATTTCAGAGGAAGGCAGTGGTAAGCCATTTCTGAATATTTCTTGCCTAAGAAAATTCTATTCAATGAATGGGGTTGTCATAAACTAACAAGGCAACTTGAAACACAAACATACACACTCAAATGAGACAACACTGCTTTCTTCACAGAGAAGACTGCATCCTTTAAAAAAAAAACCCACAAACCCAGAAATGTTGACAACACATTTTAAAACCTTGCAATGGCTTGTTTTCATCCTCCAAGAACACACTTCCTTTTATAGTATCCACATGGTGTTATTTTTACTGCCTTCAGCCTAAAGCTATTTCCTGTTTCCAATTATTTCGTTACACTCCAAAGCCCCTCTTTCTCCTCCTGGCTTCCTTGCCAGGTTTGCCAAGGCATTATTGTCATTTCAGTGAGACGACGCCAGTGCTGAGGTTTTAATGGGCTGTGAGCAGGAAGTTTAGCTATTTCCTCTGCCTGTGAGGCCATGATGTCATGATCTGCTATGGGGCTCTTTATCATATCGTGCCATTGCTGCGGTCGACATGGAAAGAATGTAAACAGGGCTTTCCAGATGTTCCCAGGGACGCTGCAGGTCCATAAATGGGCCAGTTTGTTCAGGAATTGTGTTAAAAATGAGGGGGATGATGAATCAAGCTTTAAGAAGTCTAACTCTGAAAACATCAAATGTTGTAACAGGCTTTATTTTAAGGAAAAGAATGCAGTTTTGGGATATGTATTGTTTAAAACTGTAGCTCTGCCTTCAGAAACTGTCATATTGAAATGCTAAAAGTTTTTTTTATCATCTCCCGCCTTTCAGACAGCCTGCCCTCATTTGACATCTCAAAGAAGTTCCTGTGTTTGAAACTACTATTAAGCGGGGACAATCTGTAGATGGCCATCCTGCTATTACATTTTTGTGTCTTTTGGCTGCTTTCCCACAAACACTGTAGTTTGCAATGGAATAATTTTTTTTTAAAATGGCAGAACAAATCCCAAACATGCAAGACCTATTTATTTATTTCAACAATATGCTAAAAGCCAATCAAGCTCATCAGTAAAAGTCTTGGTGCCACACTTGACTCTTCATCTATGCCAGGCGAGGAAGCTGGCCCCCTATTTGTCCCGCCACGACCTGGCCACAGTGGTCCAAGCTACGGTCATCTCAAGGTTAGACTACTGTAATGCTCTTTACATTGGCCTGCCTCTGTCGGTGATACAGAAACTTAAGCTGGTGCAGAACGCGGCGGCTCGGCTGCTGGCAGGTGTCCCAATGAGTTGCCACATCACTCCCATCTTGCGCGAACTGCACTGGCTCCCAGTGGAATGGCGGATTACCTTCAAGGTGCTGGTATTGACCTTTAAGGCCTTGAATGGTCTGGGGCCAGTGTACCTAAGGGACTGCCTCATGCCATACTGTCACACTAGACCCCTGCGCTCAGAGACAGAAAACCTCCTGGTGGTCCCAAGTCCTAAGAGTTACCATCCCACTACAAGACGGAGGAGGACTTTTTCTATCATAGCTCCGACCCTGTGGAACGCGTTGCCCTCTGAAATCCGTGCTCTTTCAAGTTTGCTGGCTTTTCAGAGGGCATGCAAGACATTATTGTTCCAACAGGCGTTTGGTTCCTAAAAACTGTCAGTCTCTCTGACATTACATCGTCCTCAGTGGTTCTCAACCTGTGGCTCCCCAGATGTTTTGGCCTTTGACTCCCAGAAATCCTAACAGCTGATAAACTGGCTGGGATTTCTGGGAGTTATAGGCCAAAACACCCACAGGTTGAGAACCACTGCCTTAGAGTGTTCCAGCCTTGAAAGTGTGAATGTCCGATCCCTAACTGAGCAACAAAGGATTTTAAAGATTAAAAGGAACATGCTGAATTGGTCTTAGAAATATAATAGTAGCCAGTGCAGAAGAAACAACAAAGGATGCCTATTTTCATGATCCCCCAAAATCATATGAAGTTAGGGGCAGCTCAACTTTTGTGTCACTGGAACATCTATGTGATCTTCAGCTATAGCCCCATGCAAGTCAAGTGGTCACATCGGATTTTATAGAATTATGGATCAGTGTCCAAGAGGAGATGAAGCCTATACAGTAAAACAACTACTGGATGCAGTCAGATAAATGCAAAACCCAAAAGACTGGAAATATCACATATATTTAGTACAAAATCACAATATAAGTCTAACCTTCCTCATTAGAAATCTAACACAATTAGTAATCTGTCAGAAAGCACTCCACATGCAGTACCCAACACCCGAGTAACGTCCAAAATGGAAAGTCCTATAAAGTCCGGATTATCCCGGTGTCCTGATGGACCGTTTTACAATCAGATGTAAATCCACAAATGAGGGTGGGGTGCAATCCGGTACTCCAAAAGGAAAGACTCAGTCCAAGAAGGGGTGTAAGAAGAACTGTCAATGATCATTCCAAGGACATAAAAAATAAGTATCCAAACTCCACGCATGAGGGAGGTGGATGGAAGCCGACGGAGCGAGCCATGCACTTTTTCCTTTGGCCACTAGGATCTGTTTTGCTTTGGGCGCTTTATCGAGGCTTCAAAGGTCGATAATACCGCGCCCTTTCATCCATTTTTGCAACATAAGTGTAACCTTACCGCTCTAGGTAAGGTGACCTCAAAGGACCAAACAAAATGCTAGCATAATAATCACCCTGACATGAAAATGGACTGCAGTTTTGAGGAATTGATTGCAGTTTTGTACAGTAAACACAGTTGTCAAAAAATACCTTGAACTACCAAAGCATTGGAAGGCCTCATATCTAGTCAAATAGATAATCAGAGGCAAAGCAGTTCCATTCAGAGGCTTTGGATGACTTTGCCAGCATAATATATGGTATCTGGATTGACTTTCCAATTCCCCTCAGCAAATGCCATTTGGGGATAGCTTCTGAATGCATGGCCCCATAAGTAAAGAGCACACCAGTGATATCACACTCCAAAGCTATAGCTCATCCTTCCCAGTGGTGGTGTAATATGTTCTAATTTGCTTAGACTGATTATCCCAAACTCCATATACTTTGTAGCTTCTCTCTGGATTGTTTCGGGAGGAACATTATATGAGGGGGCATATGTTTGATTTTTTTGCTCTGCCTCCAAGTCTTGGGATTGATCTGGACATTAGTGGTAACTCCCAGGAGTTAAATTCCTTCATACCCGTCCTCTCATGTGAGAAATTTTGCAATGGAATTTATATGTAAATTTCAACAAGTAGCATTTGTATTTATTTATTTAAAATTTTTGTACCCCGACCTTCTCACCTCTATAGAGGGACTCAGACTGGCTCTATAGAGGGACTCAGACACAGTCTGTGTCTGTGTGCCTTCAAGTCACCTGTAGACTTATGGTGAATTGTATTATTTTCTCCAGCAAGAAATGCTCAGAGGTGACTTTGCCAGTTATTTTCTCTGAAATTCTTTCCAGATTTAGATCTCTGAGCTCTAAGGGTGGAAACATGAAAAAGAGCACCCGGAGTAGTCTGATAGGGTGTTGCAATGGGCTCTGTTTTGGAGAAGCTGCATGATGAGGCTGTTTCTTATGACTTTAGTCACTTTAGGATGAAAGAATGCAGAAAAAACCTTTTGTGGAGCCTTCGGAAAATAGCCCTACACTCTATCAACATAGGCCTGTATTATAGAGGCAGGGTGGCCAGGCTTTGGATCCCATCTTTGTGTTAAAGCGGACTGTCATGTGCACCTGTCAGAAGTCTTATGCGATACTCCATAAAATGTATTGAGCTTTTGACTTTACCTCAGACATAAGTTAAATGTACCTTAAATTCATGTAACTGCATCTTTTGTTTTCTTCCATTCTATCTTTAGGGTCCTCACAGAGGGGAAATGTAGGTTATAATGCCTTCACAATGGAGACTTTTCCTCTCTTTTAGGCTAGATACTATTCAGGACAATATATATTCTAGGGTTGTATAAGTAATAATTCCTCAAAACTGCAGTCAATTTTCATGTCAGGGTGATTATTATGCTAGCATTTTGTGTGTGTTTGCTACATTTATTTGTTAGTATTGAGACACCTGTACTGGTATAATAGAGGTCAAAAATATTTTTACCTTCATGCAGGTAGTAAAGAAATAGGAATCTGGGCAGGATGATTAAAAGTGAATGAAGGCTATCAGAGTGGGACTAACATTGAATGTTCTCAGTTACTTCCTTTGGTTTCTGTAGGACAAAATGGGATTCATTCCTCGACCAGAGTTTCAAGAGATCTCTGGTGTGTTGGAGAAGTAAAGAAAATAACTTGGGGGGGGGGGTCTGCCTTCCTGCTTCTCTCCATCTTTTTCCTCAACTTACCCATCTAATTTGACTGATCTTTTAGTTAGGTGTAATCATAAAGAAAATCAAATCCCTTACGTCACTGAATGAAAATTTATGTTTTTGGCACTTTGGTGTAAAATGAAAAATAATGTTGTTGGCAACCTTAGTGGAAAAATCCATGGCGTCCATTTGTTTTATAGCATTTGTGATTTCTTTTTTTGGTCTGTTTTCCAGGTTTGACATCTACAGGAAGGTGCCAAAAGACCTTACACAGCCAACATTTACAGGAGCAATTAGTAAGTATCTGTGTAAACGCCTTTCCTTTAGAGCATTTTAGACAACAGTGAGAGTTCTTTTGGCTCCTCATTTGAAACAATATGCTTTTGTTTCAGAAATTTTTTGTTTCATTTTGGATAGAACTTCCAAAATTAAAAAAGCTTTATATATATGAAATGGAAGGGAATAAGAATTTTTACAAAATGGGTGTGAACAAAATCAAAACTGACAAATTCTCTCAAGAGTTTGTATACTTAGTTCTGATGTTGAATCCATGTGAATTCAATCATGTTAGTACTTAGTCATCTCGTGTCCCCCCCCCCCTTTTTTGGAAGAGGCTTGTCACTTTAAACAGGCACATAACAAGCCGGTACAAAATCCATCCTTTCCTAGCAGGAATTGATAACTTTTTCAAATGAAGGCAGTTGAACTTTTCAACATAAATAAATGTATTTATATTTAAATGGAAAGAATAGGATTATTCTGATAAATGAACAGTGGAAGAAAACATGATTGGCAGATTTCTCCCATCCCTGTTTGAAGGATCAGTAAATCTGTTAGGCTATGATGTCGCAGCTTGCTGTGGTTTGTACCAAATGGTCTTGCGGATGAAGGGAGGCTGTAGTTTGGGGGCTTCAGAGAACATCATGATCTCTAACCTGGGAGAACTTGCTAGGTGCTGCCATGCTGGTTGACCTTTGCTAAATCTTTCTATCCCAGGTTAAGGCAGTGGATACAGTGGTGAAAGCATAGACAGTTGCTTCCAGGAGATCAAACTCAAGGTAGAAGATAAATTTAATAAAGATGGTTATCCACCAATTGCTAAAAAGCGGTGAACAGAGGCCACCTTTATCCTCAGTCTACCATGTCAGCACGTTTGCATAGTTTAGAGTTGATATCATCTTTTTTACTTGGTACCTTGTCTCCTTCCTTCCTGTCTTTCTTCTTTTTAAGACTGATGCTTGTCGGTTGAGTAATGCAATTTCACACTGTCATTGCTAGTGAATGTGCTCCGTAGAGTCGTTGGGTAGATCCTTTCAAACCTGTAATTAGATGCCTAATATTGCTTTCCTGTCTTGTTGCACTCTAGCTTCCTTTGAGTAAAGGAGCCCCTGTTTCGTTTGGGACACTGACCTTGTATATCCTTGTGATGCAGACTGTGTCCCATCACTAGAACACAAGTTTTCCTGCATCACTCAGCATCAGTACGAAGTAACTGAGAGAACTGAGAGATCATATATGAGACGTCTTTATTGAATATTTAGTGGTGATAAACTGTTTTA
Source organism: Anolis apletophallus (assembly GCA_030556195.1). Taxonomy (NCBI): domain Eukaryota; kingdom Metazoa; phylum Chordata; class Lepidosauria; order Squamata; family Anolidae; genus Anolis; species Anolis apletophallus. Next base: position 90,049,313 of record JARBWK010000001.1, on the reverse strand, counting down.
GTTCAGAATGTCACTGCCTATTCCCTTTCCTCATTTTGCTCATCTATAATAATAATAATATAATAATAAAACTTTATTTATAACCCGCATCCATCTCCCCAGAGGGAACTCGGAGCGGCTTACATGGGGCCGTGTCCGAACAACACATCACAAAATATCAACAACATTGAAAAATAAACACAATAAAAGCAATAAACACAATAAAATACATATGTGAAAACACAACAGCACAAGTGGATCTAAAACAGAAATGACAGGGCGGGCCACATGAACATATAGAAGGTTTAAAAACTCGGGGGAGATAACTGGAGTAGTATCGAAACACAGAGGGTCACATAGGGGGGAAAGGGTCTCGCAGAATCGGTAGTCTTCTGATTACTGTTGTCACCTTGCTGCAGTTGTTCACAGCAGTCACGAGGAGTGGAAGGGAGCAGCATGAACGGTGTTAAATTTCCATTAATGTGCCCACTTGAGGTTACAAAGACAAAGGCCAGAATTATATCTAGTGCCAATGTATGCCATAACAGGCTTGTTGAAGGGACAGAAGCATCCATGTACTTTGGATGTTTTATGCTGAAGGAAGGAGAAATCCCACATCTCACCTTGATTGTAGGGGAGGGCTAGGCCTAGATAATTTTCAAGTGTAAGCAAACAGTATCTTGGTGCCGCCGTGCACCCCCCCCCCCCCAACCAATCAGTGAAAAATAAAAGGTAGAAGGTAGAGGTGAATAAAAGAGTTACCTTACAACCCAGAAGTTTACTTACAACATTATGTTCATATAGTTACATTACATAGAATTAACACAAATTAACTTTTTTAGAATGCAAATATTTTATTAAACTTAGCCACCATTTAAAGTTTTTGTTGTTATTTTTGGCGTACAAGTACTACACAAAGATTTCCTGGTCATGCTGTCTCTTCAGAAGATGTTTCAGACTTTGGGCTTGTTAATAACAGAGAAGTGCAGTGCAGAAGGGGCCTCAGGGTGCATCTACGCTGTAGAATGAATGCAGTTTGGCACCACTTGAACAGCCATAGCTCAATGATATGGAATCAAGCAAGTAGCCTTTTTAGAAATCCTAGGATTCCATAGCATGGAGCCATAGCAGTCGAAGTACCAAACTACTTCAACCTGATACTGCTTGATTGAACCACCACAACTCAAATGCCCCTTGTAGTTTGATTAGGTACCAGCACTCTTTGGCAGAAAAGGCCAAAGACCTTATAAGACTACAACTCCTGTCATGCCATACCACTGAACCATGGCAGTGAAAAGGCCTTTGCTGGGCCCTTCCACACAGCTATATAATCCAGACAATCAAGAAATCCCACAATACCCACTTTGAACTGGGTTATCTGGGTCCACACTGCCATATATTCCAGTTTAAAGCAGAAAATGTGGGATTTTATTCAGTTGTATGGAAGGGGCCTGGATTATTTGAGGTCCCTTCCATACAGCTGTATAAAATCCACATTGAACTGGATTGTATGGCAGTGTGGCATCAGATAACACAGTACAAAGCAGATATTATGGGTGACCTGCCTTGATATTCTGGGTTGTATTGCGGTGTGGAAAGGCCCCGAGTCCACACTGCCATATATCTCAGTTCAAAGCAAATAATGTGGGAATTCATACAGCTGTATGGAAGGGGGCTAGGTTATCTGAGGCCCCTTACACACAGCTGTATAAAATCCACACTGAAGTGGATTATCTGGCAGTGTGGACTCAGATAACCCAGTTCAAAGCAGTGTGGAAGGGGCCCCAGCCTGAGTTTGCAAGGCATCTGAGCTGCAGAAAGGTCATTGAATCATAGAGCCCTTCCACACAGCCCTATATCCCAGGATGTCAAGGCAGGAAATCCTACACTATCTGCATATGGACTCAGATAAGCCAGTTCAAAGCAGATATTGTGGGATCTTCTGCCTTGATATTCTGGGATATAGGGCTGTGTAGAAGGACCCTCAGAACCACAGAGTTGGAAGAGACATTGTGCGCCATCCAATCCAACCCCCTGCCAAAAAACAGGAAAATCGCATTCAAAGCACCCCTGACAGATGGCCATCCAGCCCCGCCCTGCCCCTTTTTCTGATTTATGGTTTGGGCAGCATTCAGATGACAAAATACAAAGGCCAATCTTTCTAGACTGGCCAACAAAAATACACCCTGCAGGTAAAACTTGAGTGACGAGAAGGAACTGAAGGAAGGAGGGAGGGAGAAAGGGGGGAGGTAGAAAGGGGGGAGGAAGGATCAGGGATTGACTTTCAGGGCTTTGGTGGGCGAAGAAAGAGAAAGCAAGCCTTGCGGTGCAAGAGAAGGAAGGGGCCATGCTTGTCCTTTGCCACTGCCTCTTAAAGGCGTCACAGGAGAGAGCTAATCCCTGGATGAAGGCGAGGCTTCGCCGGGTATGGTGAGCCCTTACCTGTCACTGTCCTTTGGAGGCTGTTGCTCCGGGGCCTCCTGTGCACCCGGGGCCCCTCAAGAGTGCCCCTTAGGAATGCTGCACCCTACGCAAATGCTTAATTCGCCCAATGCTTCAGCCGCTCCTATTTTAGGGGAAACTTTGATCCTTTGGTGTCTTTGCTTGTTGAAAGAACCTGCTGAACTGTGCAAGACCAGTATCTTACCGAGGACCCCTCTGATCTCTGCAGTTTAATCCTCAGTGCATTACCTTTTTTTTGCTCAGCTAAGTCAGGAAAAAAACAAGTGTTTGATCTGTTGTTATTTTTTTAAGTCCCACATTAACTTTGTATCTTATGTTTGTCCTAAAGAAGACATTGGATTCTGGATTCAGTTTTAGGATGGTAAAGATAAACTGAAGACAAAAGGTAAAGGTAGCAGAAGATGAAAGGTTTAAAAGACAAATCTCATAAGGAAGGGAGTTGGAGTGGTGTACTCACGTAGACCTCAAATATCTAGATCACCTGAATAAAGAAGAGTGATAATTGTCCATTCATTCTGAGGAAACAGGGCCATTAGAAAAGGTCTTCTGGCTGTTTAGCTGTTCAGCAAAGAAGCAAGATGTGTAGGAACATTGTGCTTTTTCTTTTTTTTTTTCCTCAGAAAAATTGATATGGGATCTTTCGAAAGAAGGATTGTCCAAGTAAGGATCATTTTCCAGTGTGTGGCTGTGGGAGTGGTTGCTGGGAGCTGCTATTGAACAGCTGTGGAAAAAGTATTACATTTTATCTTTCCACCAGGGAGTGAAGGACGTTCTTTCTTCTCCTGTTTTGCAGTGACAAACACCGAAGAATCCCTGAGGCCAGTTGGTAATCTGGAGTTATAGAGTTGTGTCCAAAGAGCTGCTCTGTTGTATAATATAGAAGAAGGAGCAGCTTCCCCATCCACCACAGTGTAGTCCAAAATAGCCCTGACTTGTAATATAGGTGAGCAGGTTTCATATAGCTGTTGAGAAGTAATGCTGTGCAGTTTTGATACTGCTTCCTGTTAACATCACCTTCCTATAGACTTTGGCACATCCTGAGTCAGGAAATTATTGGCATTAAGGGACCTTTTCAGTGTCAACTGCCGAATGCCTTCCAGGTTTTCTGCTACACTGTTTAGTGTCTCCTAGAAGCTGTTCTAAGATTGTTAAGTATCACTGTGCCAATCTGCCCATGTTTGGGTATGAAGTCTGCAGTGACATGTGCCGTGGCATGTGACAAAGTTAGCATCCCAACTGCATGAGCTATATGACATATTGACAGCGGCAAGCTGCCCAGACAGCTGTTCTGTCAGTCCCACAGTGTAATAATTAGTTCATGCGGATGTGTTGTACATACCCATGACAACATTTTGCAAAAATACCGTTAAGCAGTGGAGACACTGATGTCCAGGCATGTTCTATCAAATGCTTTTTCTTTGTAACACTTATTTCCATCCCCTTCCTATGGTACTTTTGCAATAAAAGAAGCAAATTCACAATTAAGACATATAAACCATATATGTGGCTTTCAAGAGTACCCTTGTATTGATTCAGGCTGCATCCTTCTGCTTAGCACCAGGACTATTTATTTTACTTATTTATTTACTTCATTTATATCCTGCCTTTCTCCCCCCTCAGGGGACTTAAGGTGGCTTACAACTCTGGTAGAATTCAGTACTGGTAAAATCAACAGTAAATACAATAATATACTCCCTCCATTAACACGGTTAGTAATACCCCAACATTTTTCACTGAGGCCACTCTCCCACAGTCCCTTACATCTTAGCACCTCCTTATAGAATGGCACTGGAGGCTATGATCAGAGGAGCGGTACTGTATTCTACTTTGAAATCTTAGTATGCAGAGTTTGGAAATGTTACTTTGTTGGACTCCCAGATGCCCCCAATTTGCATGGTCACAGCCCAAGGAGATCCTCTTACACAAGTATTCTACCATATGCTTTGCATAGATCTCATCTTCCAATCACAGAGGTAGTGATGAACATTGTTTAAGGATGTGATACGGCACAAGGTATGCTGCCCTGTTATAACCCTTACTTTTTACTTTAAAATACTAAAGTATTGTATTAGGTATAGAAAATGCCAGAGGCTCTTGATGGAATAATAGTGCTAAATTTTGTTGACACTCAATCTCTATCAGACATAGTTCTTCTACCATATTTAGGTGTGTCAGCTACCCCCCCCCCCCCCAAATCAGTTCATACATCCCTCGAGTCAATCTTCAGTCAATATTTGCATCATGTATTTTATGTGATATGTACTGAGAAATTAATCTCCTTCAGTGTTTCCAGAATTAACTCTGGTGTCATTTTTATTTTTGCTATGGCTACCATAATCATTTGGCACTGCTGACAGTTGACCACTGGAGCAGTAATTTTTGATAGGCATGTCCTACACAAATTAGTCCACAATACTTCATTCTTAAGGAAGTCTCCGTTAACAGACACTGCTATATATTGTGCAAATGAACTCTGAGCCATGTGAAGAAGTACTTTGTTTTGTTTCCAATTGATATCCAATAATTTAGATTTGTCAGTTGATTTTAATTTTTAGAAGTACTGTGCAGTATATACCAAACTCATCTCTGTTCATTTTTCCACAACATGCATAATTTTATACTATTATGATATGTTTCCCTTTATGCTTTTTTCTAAAAAAGTTAAATGATCTCAAATCTTGTAATCTTTTCTTATAGGAAACTTCTTCTATCCCAGTGTTTCCCAAATTTTGGTCTTCCAAGTGTTTGGACTTTATCTTCGGAGTCCTTGACAATTGGCCGAAGCAACTGAGACTTCTGGGAGCTGACATCCAAAACACCTGAAGGACTAAAGTTTGAGAAATACTTCTCTAGCCTTTCAATTCTTGTGTTGTCCTTTCCTGCATCTCTTCCAGATTTCTTTGCCTTTTCAGAGCAGTTACCAGGTTTCTAGCCTCAACTGTAGTCAACTCATTGAATCAATGGTTGAATGGTGAATTGCCATTTTTGTAAATCCAGTTGATTCAACAGTTCTCTTCTAGTTGGGATTATAAGTAGAATTCAGCCTTATGACTCTGCAGAGATTACACAGTGTAGATGTGCCCTAGGGTTATATTAAGGCAATGTGCTATTGGCAGTTTCCCATTACAAAACCATTTGTAGCACATTTCAGAGAGTTGCCTTTTGCAGCCGGTGTTGAAAAGCTGGCTAAACATGTTCTGTCCTTGGGATCCTTGACCCACAAATCTGTTATTGCAACTCCTGTTAAGGGATAATAAATTGTTATAGCGCTGTGTAGGCAGATTTGTCTCAAACTAATCTGAGCTGATGCTACAGTCCTTGTGGGAGCACTGTAGCATGGTCACTCCCACAGTATATTCAATGTTGCAATGAAGGGTTTGCCTCCTTATCTTTTCATTTCTGCTCATCTAGAGCATTGTATAGATGTGCCGCTGAAAGAACAATATGTTTATTCAAAGAAGCAGACAAAATTGGTTCATATGAAATGATCAGTCAAAGGAAGCTGTACATTATGTGTCCGTCTTATGCATCTGCTGGATACAATTTGTGTTCTATTCCTGGAGCTGTTGTCCTGAACTAGAAAGAACAAATAGTCAGGTACATAAGATTTTCTTCTTACCTTTTCCCTGTCTTCAAGAAGTTAGCAGGTACACTGCCTCTGAGTGGTCTTTACTTTAGAAAGAACAATGTGTCCTCTCCTATGAAGCAACCAAAATAACTTTCCAATAGTCTTGTTCCTTAATTTAGGGACATACAATTTCTCTCTGCTATTTTCTTGCTATGGATGAGGTATTTCTTTAGCTGAAGGTTCTGACACATTGTGGTATTTGTGGCACCCTACTAGAACTAATTTATTATTAAAACGAATATGCTCAGCCCTTTCTCCCCAAAGTCATCTTAAAGCTAAATCAGATGCTTTGCTAAGTGCCCTTAAAACTTAGGTCAATAAAACTGTACTCTTTCTCCCATGATATACTGTCTGTGATGGGGGAACTATATGTGTTTTATTCATTGTCCTTTCCCTTTCACACGTGAAATAGCTATTTATACATATTGTAACAGGGATCTATCCCTGACATGAGCAAAACGCTTCCCTTTCAAAGGGAGCAAAATTTACTACGATGCTTCCATTATTCTGATGAATTTCTTTTAGTCCTCGCTCACATATTCCTTTTTATGTAAAAAAATAGACACCCCCCACCCAATAAAATGATTTCAGATATGTGTAACAAGCATCGGGACAGTAGCCCATTTCATCTATTTTATTCCCAAGACAAAACGTGTGCTTTCCGGTCTTTATCAGTGGATATAACATTCTTCCAAGATGGAGAGGTGATGGGAAGATAAATGTCAGAAAGATGTCATGTTTTGCTCAGTCCTGAGAAAACAAACTTTGACACAGACTGGTATTGCATTCTAAGGAGAAAGAGCCCTCTCCAAGGAGAAATTGAGCAGAGGACTATGGGATAGTAGACATGTAAAAAGAGCAGTCAGAAGGGGACAAGGATATAGTGTCATGCATTACACAGTATTGGTGTTTTGCCAGGTCTTTATTCAAGGAAGACTGTCATTTTTTTCATGCTTTGTTGCTGCCAAGATTGGAGACCCAATCTTTCCGATCTTGGCAGTGGTGAGTTGCAAAGATCCTGATGAACGAGTTCGTGCTGCTTTGAACTGGTTTGTTTTTGCTCCTAACCAGCCACAAGCAATCCCTGTATTCAGTTAGGTATATAGACAAAGTCCCCAAAGAATGTCGCTACATGCCTTTTAGTTCCTTCTTCCTCTGGATTTATGAGGGTCAGTTACTATAAAATGACTTTTCTTCCTCATGAATCCTTTTATACTTTGAGGGCATATTCCTTTTCCCCATATGTTCATTATATCCTTATGCTTTAGGGAGAAAAAAGCTACCACAAATTGTAATGTTATGAATGTGGTATTTCTTTAGCTGAAATTAATCTTAGTAAGCTTTTTTTCAATGACATTCACAACCTCAGGCTATTCCAATGACTTGAGAGGCACTCAGTGTACATTTCTTCAGGCAGTTAGTTCCTGAAGCCATAGTGTTTGCTTTCTATGTGATTTCAGACTCTGAAACTCATAAATCCCGTCTCAGACATGCTATGTGATTTGTGAAGGGTATTAAACTGCTGGTCTGCCATGATTTTTTATATTTCTTTTTCCTTTGTGTGTTTGTGTTATATTTTGGCATATACCACCAGCATGACATAGGGTAACACTTGTCTCTATGCCTGATGATGATGATGATGATGAAGAAGAAGAAACTTTATTTTTGTACCCCACCTCCATCTGCCTGAAGGGACTCGGGGTGGCTTACATGGGGCCAAGCCTGATCAACACAGTTTTAAAAATACACATTAAAATGCAAACAGCAGTATAAAACAAAATAAAACAACAACATTATAACAATATATAAAACAGGCATCAAAACAAATTCAATTTATCATCATGGGTGGACGGACTGGGGCAACAATAATTTAAAGGATACTTAACTAACGTGCATAGGTCATATGGTAGCAATAAGGATAAGAGCAATAGTAAAGTGCAGGTCACAATTTTGGGTGCTAGCTAGGGCCAACTATCTACAGATTTGTCTACTCAAAAGCACAGCGGAAAACCCACATCTTTAGCTCTTTGCGGAAAGTGGATAGGGAAGGTACTAGCCTGATCTCCCTGGGGAGGGAATTCCAGAGCTGGGGGGGGGGGGGCTCTCTTTCATCTCCACCAATCATGCCTGAGACGTAGGTGGAAGCAAGAGGAGAGCCTCTGCAGAGGATCTTAGAGATTGTGCAGGTGCGTAGGGGAAGATGCAGTCACAAAGACAGGCAGGTCCCAAACCATTTAGAGCTTTATAGGTAATGACTTGTACCTTGAATTAGGACTGGAAACTTTTTGGCAGCCAGTGGAGCTGTTTAAACAAAGGGATTGACCGTCCCCTGTAGTTTGTTTCGGTTAACAACCTGGCCAACAACCTTTGCACCAGCTGCAGTTTCTGGGCCGTCTTCATCCCCTTGTAGAGTGCATTACAGTAATCCAGCCTTGTGGTGACTAAGGCGTGGATCACCATGGTCAAGTCAGACTTCTCTTAGTGAGTTCTGTTTTAGGCACATATTAAATATAGTTTGATGATATGGGAGGGAAATGGCACATTAAAGTACATGGCTTACATATAACCCAAAAAGTTGTCTTGTCAGTTTGGCTGAAAGGATTACAATGTGGAAATAGATAAAATGGGTAGAAACTCAGGCTGGCAGTTGCATAAAAGCTTGAATTAGTGGATATTTGATGAAAATGTCATAGAAAAAGGAAGAGCTTCTAGAATTCTGGCTTCAGTTTACTCCACTTAAAGCACAAATGAACCTTTCTATTGTGATTAGCTGCGCTGGTCCATTTCAGCAAAATAAACAATCTATGGCTCATCAAAGACTAACTAGTGTTATTTGACATATGGTTTGTGGATTGTAGCCATTTCATCAGACACATGGGTTGTTTCCTCGCATTTATACCCATATTTCAGTGAAAGAGAGCAATTTATGTTACCTCCTCAATACTGTTTGTTAATGACAACTCTTAAGGTAATCACTGCATTTAAGTTCCCCCTTGACCTTCCCACCCAAGCATGTGTATACATATCTGCCAGTTGAGGCGACACTCCATACATCTGATGGCAGTCCATAAAAGTTAATTCAACTTACTAGTCTTTAAGATGCTACTAAGCCAGGGACAGGTAACTTTGGCCTTCTACACACTACTTAAAAGCTCTTCACATTTTTGGCCTATCAACCCCATAAGCTCTACATAGCATAGCCAATTGTGAAGGATTCTGTAAGTTACTACAAGTGGAGAGATACAGTTGCCCAGGCCTACACTAGATAATTTATTTGCAGAGAGTACTGTATTTGTGGAGTTGCTGTCTCTTTTAGAATATTAATAGTAGAAATTGTATATGTGATAGAGACATCTTGCTAGGATCTAATTGTTGCCGAAGTAGCAGGTTTTCTAGGACTCCCACATGAATGTCATTCAGTTCATGAAAAATACATACAATAGTCTCATGAGCAATACATATTTATAAAACAAAGTATTTGTTGTCAGAACAAAAGATGTGTGCTCTTGGAATTTTTGCTATGTTTGATATATTTTCTAATGCACATTGAACGTGCATCTCCACCCTCATGAGTTAGATGCAAACAATTTTTTAAAGTGCAACTAGAGCAGATCAGAATACTCTAACTGTGGGAATCACCCACATTCACTTGCTTGCACAACGGGAGAGGAAGCAGTCAGCTTGGGGTGGAGGGAAAGTTCACAAAATGCAAGTTATTGGGCAGTCCAATAACTTTATGCTTTCTGTATAATGATCAATACAAGAGAGAAGTTGTGTTAATATGAGTTTTGGGATCTGGCAAGGAAGAGACAAAATTTCATGGGATCAGAAGCATTTCCCTTTCCTGCTTTTGCTACCTGTCCTTCAGCCTCCACTTCTTGGCTACACAGGTTGACACTCTGTCCCCCTGCTCCAACCGGGAAGGAGAAAAAACAAAAAACGATTAAATAATTATACTTAGCGTTATTGTCATAATTAGGGGTTTTTGACCTGTGCCAGTATTCAAGGATTCTTAGATATTAAAAAGAGATCTGCTAACATATAAAAGATTATAATTAAAATACAATTAAACAATCAATAATAATACACTATACAGTATAAAAGACATACTAAAAAGAATAAAGCAGTTCTAAAAACCAATTTGATAACCTACTCATAGTCCTTTTAAAAAATCAGCCAGATCCTGAAATGTTATTGGAGTAAGAAAAAAGTCCTTCCTTCCAAGCAGGAAGCCAGGATTTTGATTCCGGGGAGTTTGGTTCGGGGGCTGAGACTGGGTGGAAGAGGGTCTACCCTAGCAAACCTTTTGTATTGTTATCCCAATAACCCCATTAATGTGGGATATAATGAGCATGGTGATCAGATCATGATTTAAATGCACATAACAGTTTAAATAATGTACAAGTAAGGCCTTTTCGCGGACCACCCTGAGAATTTCGGGGGGGGGGGCTGAAGCCCCCTTAGCCCCCCCCCTGGCTACATGCCTGCTTCCAAGGGAGGGATAGTAAGGAAGTGGGCATTCAACCTAGTTAGGAAAGGAATTACAGTTCTTGGAAGCAGCCACTAAGAAGGCCCTGTCTCATATCAAGACATTGCTGTACAGGCAATGGGATTGAGTTAAGGGCCTCTTCCGGAGTCTGTACAGGTTTTTCTGATTCAGAAGCCTTCTAGGGCTTTATAGGTCAGACCCCACACTTTGAATTGTGCTTGCAAATTAGACTACCAGTCAGCAGTACTACTTGAATAAGAGAGTTCTGTACTTCCTGTAACCAACCCTAGTCAAAAGTTTGCCTGCAGTTCTTTAGGCCAAATAAAGTTTCTCACAACCTCTGAGGATGTCTGCCATAGATGCAGGCGAAACGTCAGGAGAGAATGCTGCTAGAACATAGCCATATAGCCCGAAAAACCTACAACAACCCACATTCTTCAAAAGCCCACATAGAGTGCATGACAGTGATCCTAACAAAAAGTAAATAATGTGTCACTCTGGCCACATTAGAAATCTCAAGGAATTGGTGTAGCTGGTGCAATAGCTTTACTCACCCACTCACCACAGGGTTATATATAATCCTGTTATATTCAGGATTAAACCCAGGAGGAGTTTGTCAATACAGAGGAAAATGTAACTCTATTCAGCACAATCCGGAAACCCTTTCCCCTGATTTGCCTTTTGAGTGATTAGGACGTCCTTTGGTTTGAATTTTGGACTTAACATTAAGGGGAATATGGTAAAGACGGGAAGCCCAGGCCATGAACAACGCAGTTCTTCTTCCTTTAGCCATCTGTCAGATTTCCAACAGAAGTGAGTGGCATGACATGAGCATCAGCATAACTATGAGTGAGTCAGATGGCAGTAAAAGTTGCCCAAGATCACAGCTTGCTTCACGCACTGATTGTAGATCAAACTGTGGACATCCAGATTTTGTTGGCCTGCAGCTATCGCAATCCCTCACCACTGGGAATGCTAGCCAAAACTGCTGAGAGTTACAATCCATCAACTCCTGGAGGGCAACAGCTATGTGTAGCATAATAATGTGACTGTTTGGCTGGAAATCAGGGAAACCAGGGTTCAAATACTCACTCAGCCATGAAAATCCATTGAATGATACTGGGAAAACCACATTTTCTCAGCTTCTGGGGAAGGCAAATCTCTTTTGATTTTTTTTTCATGTCAGGAGTGGCTTGAGAAACTGCAAGTTGCTTCTGATGTGAGAGAATTGGCTGTCTGCAAGGATGTTGCCCAGGGGATGCCCAGATGTTTTGATGCTGTGGGAGGCTTCTCTCATGTCCCCACATGGGGAGCTGGAGCTGACAGGGGGAGCTCATCCATGCTCTCCCCCGATTCAAACCTCCAACCTGTCGGTCTTCAGTCCTGCCAGCACAAGGGTTTAACCCGTTGTGCCACTGGGAGCTCCTATCTCCTTTGATATGAAGCTATAAGTCAGCACTGAATTGTAGGCACAGAGTAGTTTCCCACCTGTGTCCTAGATCTTTTCTTCCTAAATGGTAAACTGGTAGCAAATAGATAGAACACAGTGTCAGATTTCTGCATCTTGTGGGACTGTTAGGAACAATCCTAATATGATCTATTGAAGTGAATAGTTATGCCCATCTTTTTTCCATGCTTATTCTGTTTAAAAGCAGCGTGGCTGAGATGATACATAGGACATAGTCCAGGAAAGGAGGCTGTAATTGCAATGACAAGGAAGGATGTTAAAATGTTCTGTCATCGTGACTGAAGAAAAAACAAATAAGGTCATTTGCTCCTTAGTCGCTACCCCCATACTGTTAGTTTGTGGTTCAAAGTATCTTTTCCCCCTGCCTATTTGTTGTGATTCAGCATAGAGTGAGTATGTACAGAATGTTTGCTTTAGTTTGTCAGTAAATACCCATCTGTCCCTTCTGCTCGTGACAGCGCCTCTTACTGTTTTGCCCCACCCAGCATCTCATTCTGTATCCTTCACACACAGCAGACTATTGCTTTGGTGATGACATTTGAAATATATTCAAGCTTTCTTGCAGGGATAGCTGTATTAACCTAATATTATATCAAAGCCAATCAGAAAAGTAGAAATTGCGCGGCGGGGGAGGGGTGTTCCAGCAAAGCTTTACCTAATCCAAATCTGTAGTTAATATAGAATGCAGAATTGCTGTGAACTTCATGTTGTAGCATCTTTGGTAAACTGTGACATGATAAAGTTTCAAAGAGTTTCAGTGTGTGGATTTTTATTCTTTATTTTAGAAAGAAAAGCAAAAAATGTAATGTTCTTCCATTTTGTTTCATTTTTAATTTTTAAATCGTCTCTCCTGACTTTCTCCCAGTAATGTAATGCAAAATGAGCCACAACACAATTGCAAAACCAGATTTGCTAATGTTATGTGCGTTCAAGTTATTTTGATATATGTAAACCATAATTGAAACATTTGCAAGTTTTTTTAAAGTGAGATTTGGTCAGAAGAGTTTGCCATTGTCTTTCCCTGAGGCTGGAAAGTGTGATTAGCCCAAGGTCATCAATTAGTTTCATGACTGAGCAGGGATTCAGATCCTAGTCTCTATAGAGTCCTATTTCAATCCCAAAACCTCTACACTACACTGGCTTTCTGAAAACCAGATCCTCCTGTCAAAAAGGCAGATTCACAACTATTTCAAGACATGGGAAGGGGGAAGTAGAGCACCTCATTTCATATTGTTTGCTGTTTTCATTGATCAATTATGGTATTTTATTGTTTTTATTATATTACTGGAAGATATCCAAAGATTATTTTGATGAAAGTGCTGTACTTGTGGTATTTTACTATTTTTTGAGATTTCTCATCTGACCTTACTTTGTGGCTTTAGCAAGTGGGCAGGGTAGAGATTTCCAGACGGCAATTTTAGGAACTGTTTTCAATAGATCAGGTTTAAGTTCTGTGCTAAACTCTTACTGCTCCAACATAATAGTGGCATTTAGGGAAAGGGACACTCGATTAGATTTGGCAAGTGTTCAACTGGTAGAAAGGTAGAAATCCCTTATTTGTGTTTGAATGTGTGTTGGAGGCATTACGATGAAAGTTGTGCCAATTTTTAGCAGTATTTTGCTTTCAAAATTTTTGTAAACATTTTCAAACACAGCTAGAAAAGTTTCCAAACAAACCTAGAAAGATGTTTTAGCAATACATAAATAAATTGGGACAAAAGGGATAATAAAAGCAGCATCCACTGTAAAGGGATAGTGAAGGTACATATGCTGGGATGTGATGGCTTGAACTGCTTGGTGAGTCAAATTCATAACCGTGTCAAATCCATAACACTTTTCAGAAGGTGACTGAATAGTGTTTAGGGCACTGGTGTGTATGGACCCTGCTAAATCATGAATCTCACTGGACAATTTGGAGCATATTTCTATCTCTCAGCCTAACCTACCGCACAAGATGGTTGTGAAGAGATGGAATCAAGAGATACTATCTGTGCTCACCTTGAGGAAAATCAGGATGGTAGAAGATGGTGTTCTTTCATTTAGAATTTTGAATGCAATATTCCCCACTGCTAAGTTGTGATTTTAGTTTTTGATACTGTATTTACTTCCACTGCAATGACCACCCATTTCCATGCTATTCTATGGAACAATTGCTAGCAGCTTGCTTATATTGAGTTAACATCAGGCCCGGATTATCGTTTTGTGGCGCCCTAGGCCATACTCTGTAAATGCCGCCCCCCGGGGGGGCGCTTGAGGGGGGCAGGGCCGCTTGCGGGGGGGCTGAGCCGGCACGAGGGAGAAGGAGCCGGGGGAAGTCCTGCCCCTAGGGCGTCTGACATGGCTTTCCCCTGCTGCCTCCTCGCTCACACGGGCGTCCCTCCTTCCTTCACTGAAGGAGTGAGGAGATGGCGGCGGGGGAAGCCACATCAGACGCCCTAGGGGCGGTGGGACTTCCCCCCGGCTCCTTCTCCCTCGCTCCTTCTCACTGCACAGGCGCAGAAGCAAGCACCCAAAGATCGGATTTTTTTAAAAAAAAATATTTTTTTTCAATTTTGGGGTCCGGTTCTGCTGCCCCCAAAGCTGCCACTCTAGGCCATGGCCTAGGGTGGCCTTATGGGTAATCCGGGCCTGGTTAACATAGAAAAGGGAGGTTTCTGTGTGTTTGCACTTAGCAGTACCATAGCCAGGATTTTGATTTTGTGGGGGGCTGAGTCTGAGTGAGAGAGCATCTAACCTAGCAAACCTTTTGTATCGTTATCCCAATACCCCCATGCATATGGGATATATTGAGCATGGTGATCAAATCATGATATGAATAAATATAACAGTTTAAATAATGTACCAGTAAGGCCTTTCCGCGGACCACCATGAGAATTTGGGGTGGGGGGCTGAAGCCTTTTAAACTGTGCAGCAGAAGCTGGGTACTTTTGCATTGTGACACTTGCTTTATATAACAAGTAATGGAAAGTGTCCTGTAAGCAAGAAAGAAGAATTCAGTTTGCAAAGAGCCCTTGGAAATTTCAAATTGTTGTTTCTGCCCAGCACGGTGATACTCTTTCTCTTTCTCCATCATAACTACATGAGAATAGCAAATGCACATCTGGGTCCTGTTCACATTACATATTTATTTATTTAGAACTTTTATATCCTGTTTTTCTTTACCTCCGTGGAGGGACTCAGAATGGCTAACAGTATCACTATGATTCTTCTTTAAGTACTATGCTTTCATCCCGTGGTATCCCCATTTAGATACATTTACAATTTATTGTTGAAGGCTTTCATGACTGGAATCACTGGGCTGTTGTAGGTTTTTCAGGCTGTATGACCATGTTCTAGAAGTATTCAGAGGTTGTGAGGATGCTTGCCACAGATGCAGGCGAAACGTCAGGAGAGAATGTTTCTAGAACATAGCCATACAGCCCTAAAAACCTACAACAACCTACATGTACAATTTTCAGCCAGAGAGCTCATGTGCCCTCACAGGTTACAAACCTCAAAGGTCCATAGGGCACACTCATAGCAATTAAAGTGGAATCGCGGGTGAAGGTCTTGCCTGATTGATGTTCTCTTCAAAACATCCATAAACAACTGGGAGAGGGAAGAGCCATTGTGGAGTCAATGTAAAATATAGGGCTACAGTAGGGATATCTTCAGGACTTTGTTTTGACAGACTGGAACTTAACTTCATCTGCTTGTGTTTTTTCCTAGTCTCTGTCTGCTGCTGCTTCTTCATACTGTTTCTCCTCCTGTCTGAGCTCACTGGATTCATAGCCACTGAAGTGTAAGTATGAACCATTGTTGATGGCTGTTCATTTCCTTTGAAAATGAAAAGAGCGATGCCTCTAATTTTGCAACTTATGCTTCTATGAGCATAAAAATCTGTGTTCATGTTCAGGTTGGTTGCTTCCCCTTACCCTTTGCCCAAGAAAATTGATTACTTAAAAAAAATACAAATCCCCATATAAAAGAAAACCTATGTGTAATGTATACCATAACTCTGAAATCTGAACTCATGCTGGCCACATGACCTTGGAGGTGTTTACAGACAATGCCAGCTCTTCGGCTTAGAAATGGAGATGAGCACCACACCCCAGAGTCGGACACGACTGGACTTCATGTCAGGGGAAAACCTTTAACTTCAAAAGAAAGGCAGGAGAAAAATCCACATTTTATCTAGATCTGTTGGAGTTGAGAGTAAGCAGATCAAGGCATAACCCAATTTTTTTTAATGTTTACATGTTTCAGATTATATTTCTCCTTGATGCTCTCTGAGCTTTTTACCCTAGACCTCTTTGATCTGTGCCACCAAAGTGTAATGTAGGGAGCTCTTTGGGATGCAAATGTTCAGTGGAGCTGGTCTAAGTAAGTGACGTTAGTGGGAACATTACATAACCTAATGAGAGATTTACTTTCTCTGTTCATGTCTTCTATATGTATTTTTAGTTCTAGCTTTTTGCAAATATGAGCCTCTGTTAGTGCAGATCCTGCTGAATATGAACAGAGTGAAATGCACATTGAACCAGGACCTTTTGTTTAGCTATAAGACATAGGCTAGAATTATATTGATGCATTACGCTAATGTGACTGTGCAGGAGTAGGTGGTGGTTATAGGAGGGAAAGCTGCAGAATTAGGAAGATGTGGTGACCTTGAAGGAAGTAAGGCATTGGAATCATTGGTGATTTAGGGCTGGAAGATTTTGTCTGCTTTTCCTTGCCACCTTTCTAGAACTCAGGAACAAAGGAGACTGTTAGCACTGGTGGGCTGCAGTAGTCAGCTGGCAGAAATGGTATACTTGAGAATTAAGAAATGTTTTTTACTTGCCAGAAAACACAGCAAGGAAGGAGCTATCACAACCTCTGAGGATGTCTGCCATAGATATGGGTGAAACATTAGGAGAGAATGCTTCTGGAACATCATCATCATCAATTTATTATTCCATTAGTCGCCCTCCATCTGAAGTGCCCTGGGCGACTTACATAAAACAGAGTAAAAGAGTAGACTTACATAAACATGTAAAACAATTTAAAATTTAGATTACAACTCAAATGCTCTGCCAAATAGCCAAGTCTTAAGCGCTTGAGTGAAGGATCGCAGGTCGCGGATGACCATACTTGGTCATACAGCCCAAAAAAACTCACAGCAACCCAGTGATTCTGGCCATGAAAGTCTTCGACAAAACATTGAAGCTTTGTTGTTGTTCTTTGAGGGATAGGAATAAGGTCACAAAAATAGTGTAATATAGTCTATATTATCATAGCACTCTGGAGCTAGGCCAATAGCTATAAGGAGCAGAGAGTGCTTTTGGGGTGGGAGGAACCTAACAAACCACCATTAGGATCATCTTGTGGAGGCTCATTAACCTGGCTTACTCTCAAGTTTGTAATGATGAAGACTTTCCAAAACTACCTCAAATGGTAGTATATACGTACGTTGAGGGTAGGTCCTGGGGTGGGGGGAGTGGATTTTGATATGACCTATGAAGAAATCAAGGAGTCATTCTGCAGACAGGGAAAGTTTCAGCATCATCTCAGAGGGTTAGCCATCATAATTTCCCTGTCCATACGTTCAGAAAGGCCAAAAACAATGCTGCAGAGGAAATAATTGATGGGGTCAATTCTTCTTTTAAGCGATCGAAGGATAGACCTGTATTTTGCCACTCTTTTCAGAGTTGGTTCCCTTTTTATAAGAGTTAAGCTATCAAAGATGAAGTATTATGGCCACATAATGAGAAGACGGGAAAGCTTGGAGAAGATTATTTATTCATTTATTTATTATTCGGGCTTCTATGCCGCCGACTCCCTGAGGCTCGCGGCGGCTTACAGGAGCCGAAGGCACAATAAAATGCAAGGCAATAAAACAATTAAAAACAGCAGTAGCACAGTAAAACAATGACACAATTCAAGAGTGAGTAATGAGGCTGGGGAAAATGGAAGGAAAAAGGAAGAGGGGCCAACCAAGGGCAAGATGGATGGATGGAATCCTTGAAGTGACTGCCTTGACCTTGAAGGAGCTGGGGATAGACACGGCTGATAGGGAGCTTTGGCGTGGGCCGGTCCATGAGGTCACAAAAAGTCAGAAATGGCAGAACAAATAAACAACAAAAAGCTATAGCACATACATTGTCTTGTTTCATTGGGGTCGGATTTCTTAAACTAAAATTTCTAGACTTACACATCAGCATATACAATGGTTTTATCTTCATGCCTCTTTCTGGATTTGAAATGTTTCAGTATGCTAATTTGTTTTGCAAATGGTGCAAATATATACATATGGCTGTTAGCAATATTTTCAGTAACAGATGAACTATTTGTATTGTTTAAAAACCTAAGACCACATATGTGAACAACTAAAGCACAACCAATTTTAACTTCCCTCTCTTCCTGCTATTAAGCTGAAATCAGCTTCAATTACTAACACTTAATATGAACAAATTCATCCTGGTTAACTAGTTGCTCATTGGCAACCTGTCCATATCATGATGAGCTCAGTGTGTTGTTCTTGACACATAATTATTTGAGTATTAGGCATGGATGAATTTTCTTTGAAGAAGGCACTTGGATGGGTAAAGTGTGATGTCAAGCCACAGAAAGATCCTGCTCACCATAAGAAGTCATGATAACTGAAGTACAAAGGAGAAATCTGGCACTAACTGTGTGTTCTGACTTTGAATTGTTTCCTTGATTTGTCTTGGTATTACAGTACATTTTGAAAATGAAATTTCCTTTTGCTTGGCTTTTATATCCATACCAGGCTTGTATCTATTTGATGCCACTCTGAGTCCCCTTTGGGGTGAGAAGGGTGAGATATAAATATGGCAAATAAATAAATACAATAAATAGAATACTCGATTATTCTTCTTTGCAGAGTGTCATGGGAATATTTGTAAACTGATAATTACTTGAAAAGACAAAATGGTGTTGGTCTGGAGTTTGTTTTTATTTAAAGCATATAATAAAGAACACATTTGTACAGTCTAAAAGAAGTTGTGCTTTTGAATGTATGGCTAAGGCAGTGTTTCTCAACCTTCCTAACGCCGCAACCCCTTAATACAGTTCCTCATGCTATGGTGACCCCAAACATAATATTATATTCGTTGCTACTTCATTATTGACATTTTGCTATTTTTATGAATGATAATGTAAATATCTGATATGCAGGATGTATTTTCATTCACTGGACCAAATTTGACACAAATACCCAATACGCCCAAATTTGAATACTGGTGGGGTTGGGGGGTGGGATTGATTTTGTCATTTGGGAGTTGTAATTGCTGGGATTTATAGTTAACCTACAATCAAAGAGCATTCTGAACCCCACCAACGATGGAATTGAACCAAACTTGGCACACAGAATTTTCATGACCAAGAGAAAATACTGAAAGGGTTTGGTGGGCATTGACCTTGAATTTTGGAGTTGTAGTTCACCTACCTCCAGAGAGCACTGTGGACTCAAACAATGATAGATCTCAACCAATCTTGGCACGGAAACTCAACATGCCCAAATGTGAACACTGGTGGAGTTTGGGGAAAATAGACATTGACATATGGGAGTTAAAGTTGTTGGGATTTATAGTTCACCTACAATTGTTCTGAACCCTGCCAATGATAGAATTGGGCCAAACATCCCACACAGAACCCACATGCCTTGAAGGGACTTGCTGGCATGAACCTCCCTCCAACCTTGCACGCTCTCCCTCGTCCACACATATGCCCCACGCTGCCATGCACAGAGCATGCCTGCTCTCCCCTCCCTGGTTGGAGTCTCAGAAACAGCCCTCCCCTTGGCTGAGAGGCTGGCCAATGACAGCAGAGGAGGGCTTTTGGTGAGAGGATTCACCATCTGTTTCTACAAAGGAAGAGAAGGACAGATGGCGAGATCTTCAGCCTTCTCTGCCAAAGGTGTTTCGAAGACCGTCAGAAATATGTTTTCTGATGTTCTTTGGTGACCCCTCTGAAACCCCCTTGGGACCCCTCCAGGGCTCCTGACCACAGGTTGAGAAACGCTAGGCTAAGGAAATATTTTAACTCTAAATCTTTTTCTCATTGTTGCTCTGTTTATCCCAATATTTTTTAAAAATTAAAGGTTTTCTTCAAATGTTTTTGCTATTCCTTGAAATCCATAGTGCACAAAGGAAAAACATCAATAATGGAAGTAAAGAGTAAAGTTTAGATTATATTGGTCCCTTACATAGCACTGCCTTTAACTGCAGGTAGCGCTTTTGTAAAAATAAGCAGTAGGGCACGCTGCTCCCAACTGAAGCCTAGCACATGAGTTGGATGAGCTTTAACTTCCTCCCCCACTGCATGGAAACTCACTGGGTGAACTTTGGGCAAGTCACACGCTCTCGGCCTCTAAGGAAGGAAAAAGGCAAGCCCCTCTGAACAAATCTTGTCAATAGGTGATAGGTTTGTTTTGACAACTTTAAGGCACACACCGAAGTGGGCCTGATCCAGACAGGGAACTCTGTACCTTCCATTTTTCATTAAAGGAAAAAAAAGGTACCATTTGTCTCAACCAGGCCTGTCTTCTAGCCAAGATTGCAGGAATGGGTGTAAAGCCTTCCTTCTTCTGTCTGGGATCCCCATCTATATCAACATCCATCCACAGTTTGGCTATTTAAAAGTATCCTAGCCACCAAACGTCAGTGTAGAGCTACATGACTAACACATGTAGTCTGACACAAAGTTAGGTGAATTTGTTAAGGAAAGAGGAAGCATTTCCTGATTTAATACTTGTTATAAATGAATTATCTGTGGCTCGGTGTAGGCAAAACATTTCCTTATCTGTTAACTGGTAATTTCTGCAATAGCAGAAGCATCTGCTGAAGTGTCATGTGGGTGGATAAGTACTGTGATTTCCCTTTGGTAAGTAAATCACAGTGTCACAAAAGGCCCTTGGAATACTAACCGTTGTCGCATCTGTATAATTATCAGCCCTATCTTGGTGATGTTGCAACTGCTTGAAGGACTGGCTGGCCAGAAGTCCAGGTCATCCCATCTCATCTCATCCCATTGTATGATATAGTCTTCTTACTACTTCACACTTCTACTTCTTGTTCAAAGCGACTAATTTTTAAGTGCTACGCTTACTTACTTATTGCCTCTTTCTTGACAAAACAATTAAAGGCTCTCAACTATTCATAAAACTTCCCGGTGTTTGTTCTCTAAGTTCCAACAATTAAGTTAACCCATCTTTTTGTTATTTTGGGGATTTTGGTATTCTTCCAATTCCTCACATAAAACAATCATGTGGTAATCATGTTGCAGATCACTTTCATATTGCTTCTTAATTTGATCATTTTTCAATTCCAGGAAGTACAATTTTGTTTTTTATTGAGTTTTTCTTAAATATCTTCTGAATTAAGTCATCTGTTTCCAAGTTTCTCTTGATTCATCAGAAGTCCACCACATATGATAAAATGCTCTATAGAGCATAGGGATTCACAGATAGTCTCTCGGCAGCCATCAGCTGAACCTGTGGGTCTGATGTTCAGTTGATGAACAGGAATGACAGGCAGCCAGTGGTTTCAAAACAGGATGTCATGTCTTCACCTGTCTTGACCTGGGGCTACAGTGCTCAGCAACCCCAAAAGAAGATTTTATAGAGATGAGAGGCTTGGCACAGAAGGTTTCAAAGGTGTTGTTGGCATGCAGGCAGAAACAGGTTAAAATACTGTGAAAATATATCACATAATACCTGATAATGTAAATAAATAATTCAAGGTGAATGTGGAATAGACCAAAACCTGGAGCAGAAAGTTGTGAGCCCACTTCCCTCCCCTTAAAAAGAAGTGGACCCTCTGGAGTAGGCATTTTGTCAAGCTTCAGTAGAGAGGACAGACGCTATTTCATTAGTACTACTCGGAGACCAGTTTCCACTTGGCTCTCCTGCAGTTGCAGCTGAGCAGCAGCCATTCATTCATGCTGCAGCAGAGAGAGAGAATATCAGCAGGCCATTTCATTTTTGTTCCCTATTGCATAGTTCTGCAGTAGAGCAGAGGTGGGCAGTTTTGTGGCAGGTACAGGGACCACTTTACCACTCCCAAGATTCACTGTATGTAGCAGAAATCCTGAGCATGTGAACTCTCTCCAAAATTCAAAAATGAAAATGTCTAGAAATCACATTTTGGGAGCTTCTGTTTTTCCTGCATTCCATTTTCATACAAAACCACTCATCATGGAGGCTTTCAGAAGTGGATAATTGCACTTGGCACGTAGGTATTTTTGACACAGGGATCAGAAGGTCTCTAAAAACAATGCAGGGTCTCACGTTCTGCAAGTTCTTTTCCCTTTCATGGTGTGTGTGTGTGTGTATTTGCTTGATGGATCCCCTACTTTTCCTTTACAGGTAAGTATATGAGGCAGGTAGGGAAAGTGAACAGTGGTTGGCAATAACAGTCTCATGAGTATTTTGCATATATTCGTTTGTAGTGTTTACAAAGAATCAAGCTCTTTTGGGAGCAAACACAGGAAACTTTGCATTTTTACAGAAGAGCCATATATACTGATGGGAGAGATTCCTTGAAATTGTAGCTCTTATAGCTGACTCAGGTGAGATAAAGATTGACATCCATTCAAAAAAAATTGGCCTTTTGATATATTTTAAACTATTATTACATTTGCTTTTATATCTCATTTCTTTTCTTCAAGGAAACTCATATGTAGTTCCCATAGGATTCACAAGCAGTCTCTTATTTATGCGTTCTGTGAGCTTTTGTGTTACCTGTCAACTTATGGAAGCCTTTTGAATTCCACAGAGTTTTCTTAGGAAAGGAATTCTCAGAGATGTGTTTGCCAGTTCCTTCTCTGAAATGTAGCCTTCAGCATTTGGCTTTTGTTGGCAGTCTCCCAACCAAGTACTAACCAGGTTGCTGCCCCTGCTTGCCTTACAAGATCAGATAGGATTTGGTGTCTTCAGGGTAGTAAATAGACTCAAGGATATTGAAGCTTCAGCAAGGTGTATTACATGTCCAATTGTTTTGTCTAAGGCAGAATGATATGTCCCCTGCCCCAAGTGAGATGCAATATGCAGGTTTTTTAAAAAAGATTCATGGTGGAGAATAAATGCATATCATGGTGAGATAAAGGCTTCCAGATGCATATTGATGAGCTTGTCTTAAATAACCTCCTTCCTTCAGAGTTCATTTTCTATTCACATGTAAAAGAATACTTACGAGGGGAAAACAGGGAGCTCTGGCTCCCCAAGAGATGGAGAAAGGAAATAAGGTCAGTGTTCCATATTTGTATTTCTGCAAACTTTACAGTCACAAACAGGTACCCTGTTCCACTAAGTGAGTGACTCAGGTGATTAAGAAAATAATGCCGCAAGTGTTAAATGCCTTTGGTATTTCCTGGGCAGGAGTCGTGGCAGGTTGAGATCCATCAGAGGTCACTCATTGTCATTTTTAACCACCTCTCCTAGCTCATCTTGCTGACACATCATAAATCAAATAACCTCTTTCATAGTTAACCCAGATCTCCACCTTACCCGTTGGCAGCTGTTATCATAATAGTCTAACTGCTGAGGTGATAGTCATGTCCATTTTGACCCAATTAATACCTCGAAGAAGTAATCTTAAAAACCTTTCCATATATTCCTTAATTAAAGTAGAATGAAGTAATTAGCCTAGTTAATGCCACAACTAATTGAAAGCTATATAGCGAGGATGTGACCCAAGTTTGCAGAATGGTGGCAAAAAATCAAGTAGTGCCACAGTTGTTTTTTTAATGTCAAGCACAACACACTGCTACTCTTATGTAATTATAAGTGATCCAGCATTTGGAATAATGATTTTTTTTTAAAAAAACCCTAAATGCAATGGAGCCCTCTTTAAAAAGCTTCATTAAATGAGAACAACATACAAATGAGTGGCAGTCAGTATGTCATCTGGTCCAGGATTATAACAATACGGAAGATGAGAAATAGTGTGTATCTTTTTGACATCTATTTTAAAGAAATAGTTCACCTAATAATAATGTGTTGTTTTTTTTAAAAAAAATCCCCCAATGTAGTTATTGACGGGTTAGATATAGGCACGGGCAAACTTTGGGCCCCCCAGGTGTTTTGGATTTCAACTCCCAAAAATCTCAGCCAGCTTACCGGCTGTTAGGAATTGTGGGAGTTGAAGTCCAAAACACCTGAAGGACTGAAGTTTGCCCTTGTCTGGGTTAGAAGAATACATGACGATTTAGGCTCCTTAGCATCAATCCACCCCCAATAAGATAAAATAAGGGTCAGCAGATCTGCTAATTCCATATCATTATGATTTATGGTATTTCCAGTTCATTATTACATTTAATTTCATTCTCCCCCTTCTCCTTATAGTGACAGTTGCATATGTTTAATTAAATTTTGTGGGTCTTTTTAGCTTCCTGAATAAATGCCAAAGGCAGATACTTATGCATGTTCAGTGACTTATACAAGTTTCTTTGAAATATATATAAAATTATGGAGTAACTTAACACAATCAGGCAGTAGTCAGGTTTGGCTTTTGTAAGAATAATTTAGAAGACAAAACATATCTGCTGGTGCTGGTGTTTTCATTTCAGAAGTCCTGAGACGCTTATGAAGAATTCTAGAGTTCCCAGAAACATGAGTTGAAAACTGCAGCCTTAGAGCAACTGTTAATTAGTCTGATAGAGGGAGTGTGATTTAATTGCTTAAACAAAGCAATACATTGGACTCCTAAATTGCTTTTTTAATGTTTTGATTGGCAGACCCTGTGCAAACAGCTTTGCTTCTGTTTCTTATTATGCCAAGCTTTAAAATGAGAATAAGCTCCCTCTATCTCTCTACTTCCTCAGCTTAATTAATGCTTGCTCAACACTTTTGAGATGCTTTAATGAAAGGTGTTGCAGGAGTGTTGAAGTGGAAAGGTTACACCATTCATCCTCATAATCAAGATGGTTGGGTTAACAGGAAGCAGAAGGCACAAGTGTGCCAATTACAATCCCTGACTCAAATTTTCTTTTATATTTGTCTGGGAACTGTGGTTTCTTGCTTAGTTGGCCAGTCCATTTTGAACATCTAAGCAGGAAGGAAATGGCCAAGAGGTTGGGTGCATCATAAATCTTAAAATAGCAAGGCAACACCAAGCTCTGTTGTACTTCCATTTTACTTGCTACTTCCAAACATAAATTTGGAGACTAAGAACATTCCTTGTGTCAAGCTTATTTATTTATTTATTTATTTTATGGCATTTTACCCCGCTCTTCTCAACCACCGAGGGGGGACTCAGAGCGGCTTCTAAAAGGCATAATTTGATGCCTACATCACAATTGCAGTATAAAACACAATATAAAACCCTCCAGCATTTGACACTAAAATACATTAAAATACAATTATATTCACACATCCTATGCATTCACCTATGTTAAAAACAGTGTTCCATCCATAAAAGCATTGAGCCCTATTCACCAACATTCCATTAAAACTACTAAAGTGCTGTCCTGTGCTACTATGCGAACGCCTGGTCCCACATCCAGGCTTTCACTTTTTTCCTGACTGTCAGGAGGGATGGAATTGATCGTATGTCGCTAGGGAGCGCATTCCACAGACGGGGAGCCACCACCCAGAAGGCCCTCTCCCTCGTCCCCACCAGCCGCACCTGGGAAGCCGGCGGGAGCGAGAGCAGGGCCTCCCCGGATGATCTTAAAGTACGAGGTGGGACGTAGCGGCAGATGCGTTCGGACAAGTAAGCTGGGCCAGAACCGTATAGAGCAGTGGTTCTCAACCTTCCTAATGTCGTGACCCCTTAATACAGTTCCTCATGTTGTAGTGACCCCCAATCGTATAATTATTTAATTGCTACTTCACAACTGTGATTTTGCGTAATGTAAATATCTGATATGCAGGATGTATTTTCATTCACTGGACCAAATTTGGCACATATATCCAATATGCCCAAATTTGAATACTAGTGGGATTGGAGGGAGAGATTGTCATTTGGGAGTTGTAGTTGCTGGGATTTATAGTTCACCTACAATCAAAGAGCATTCTGAACCCCACCAATGGAGGAATTGAACCAAACTTGGGACACAGAATTCCCATGATCAACAGAAAATGCTGGAAGGGTTTGGCGGGCATTGACCTTAAGTTTTGGAGTTGTAGTTCACCTAAATCCAGAGTGCACTGTCAACTCAAAACAATGATGTATCTGGACTAAACTTGGCATGAATATCAATATGCCCAAACGTGAACACTGGTGGAGTTTGGGGTAAATAGACTTGACATTTGGGAGTTGTAGTTGCTGGGATTTATAGTTCACCTACAGTCAAAGAGCCTTTTGAACTTCACCAAAGATAGAATTGGGCCAAACTTCCCACACACACCCCATGATTGACAGAAAATGCTGTGTTTTGTGATGATCTTTGGTGACCCCTCTGACACACCCTCGTGACCCCTTCAGGGGTCCCGACCCCCAGGTTGAGAAACACTGGTATAGAGCTTTAAAGGTCAACACCAGCACTTTGAATTGAGCCCGGAATTGGACCGGCAGCCAGTGGAGCTGACACAACAGGGGGGTGGTATGCTCCCTGTATGTAGCTCCAGTTAGTAGTCTGGCTGCCGCCCGTTGGACTAGTTGTAATTTCCGAACTGTCTTCAAAGGCAGCCCAACGTAGAGCGCGTTGCAGTAATCTATTCGGGATGTGACCAGAGCATGGACGACCGTAGCCAGATCAGACTTCCCAAGGTGCGGGCGCAACTGGCGCACGAGTCTTAACTGTGCAAAAGCTCCCCCGGCCACCACTGAGACCTGGGGCTCCAGGCTCAGCGATGAATCCAGGATCACTCCCAAGCTGCGAACCTGCGTCTTAAGGGGGAGTGTAACCCCGTCCAACACAGGCTGTAACCCTATGCCCTGTTCAGCCTTTGACTGACCAGGAGGACCTCTGTCTTGTCTGGATTAAGTTTCAATTTGCTAGCCCTCATCCAGTCCGACACAGCAGCCAAGCACCGGTTCAAAGTCTGGACAGCCTCCTTGGTGACAGGTGGGAAGGAGTGACAGATCTGGACATCATCTGCGTACAGATAACACCTTACTCCGAAACTCCGAATGATCTCTCCCAGCGGTTTCATGTAGATGTTAAATAACATCGGGGACAGAACTGAACCCTGAGGGACTCCACAAGACAAAGGTTGCGGAGCCGAACAGGTGTCACCCAATAACACCTTCTGGGTGCGACCTTCCAGAAAGGATTGGAGCCACTGCAATGCAGTACCCCCAAGCCCCATATCTGCAAGGCGACCCAGAAGGATATTGTGGTCTACGGTATCGAGAGCCGCTGAGAGGTCCAGCAGAACCAACAGGGACACACTCCCCCTGTCGAGTTCCCGGCGTAGATCATCTACCAAGGCGACCAAGGCTGTTTCAGTACCATGTCCCGGCCTAAAGCCAGACTGTGCCGGATCATCTACCAAGCTTACACCTTTCATACTGCTGCGTGAACAGGGATGCACAGGAAACTGAGAAGTAATCACTATCAGGGATGGGACACTGAGAAGTAATCACTATCAGGGATGGGACACTAACAACAATCCTATAAGGCAGGGGTGCCCACACTTTTTCAGCGTGCGAGCTATGTATAAAACAACCAAGCCAAAATGATCTACCTACCCACTACTCAGAGAGCTATAAAAGCAAAATATTTGGAAATTTATTTCAGTGAGAGCCATATAATATATTTTAAGACTGAATTCAACTAAATGTGAGTATAATAAGCCCCTGAATTTATTCATAATAATGATGATGATGATATTCAATCATCATCAATGTGGGGCTTCTGGAGGGCTTCATGAGTCATGAGCATCATTATGCCCACCTTTGCCTTAAATTCTGATTGAAAGCTTCTCAAAGATAGGCATCATTCAGCCTCTGCTGCTACTACTACCACTAATAATAATAATAGTAATAGTAACAACAACAACAATGGGTTCCTAGAGTAGAAGGAGACCTCCAAGGGCCATCCAGTCCAACCTCCTTCTGCACCTGGGCGGCGCCGGGAGCCTGCGGGGCGCGACTGAGCCTTCCTCCCACCCTGCTTGTGATCTACCAGGACGCCCTACGAGATCTACCAGTAGATCGCGATCTACCTAATGGGTACTCCTGCTATAAGGCTTGACGAATAAATCTGTGGGCTTGTGCCAACATTAGAGAAGGTGCCTCTCCAGCTTTGTTTTCTGTCTCTCTGTCTCATCACTGGTTGATTTTACAAAACCTCTTTCAATCAGCGGGCAACTGCCAAAAGTTGAGGGTTTCTTTGTTAAAGGGGTTGAGCCTCTGCAGGATATCAGAAGGCCACACCTTAAATCGTGGGTTTCAATTGGCCAGTTTTTAGGCCAAAATTGACCAAAGTTTGGTAAGATTATTTTGTTGAAAGTTCTGGCAATGTGGGGCTTCTGGGGGGCTTCATGGGTCATGAGCATCATTATGCCCACCTTTGCCTTAAATTCTGATTGAAAGCTTCTAAAAGATAGGCATCAGTTGTGTGTGCATAGTGAGGTGCACTGTGCTTAGAGAACACAGATCAAACTTTATTTGGTTACCTCTCTTGAAAGGGCTTGTGTACATGTGGATCTGGATCCAGGCTTCGAGCAATTTATTTTGATCCCATGAGACTGAATTTCTATGCTGATATCGGAATCCTTGGAATGTCACACAAGAGTCCATCTGTGCAGATACCCAGCATGGTCTCACAGCCACCAGGATATATAGTATGATTGCCACTCACTACCACATCCCTTATACCTCCACACACTACCAGTGCCTGAGAAACTCATCACCTGATCCCAGATATATATCTTATGCATATAGCCAAGTTTGTGACATATGCATGATCATAATGCAATATATAGGGATTAAGGGTGAGATGAAGTTCAAAGTGAACTGCCTGGAGGTCAGGCATGTCACCTGATAAATACTTGACCACCCGACTGGAGTGAAAATTTCAATCATGGTGACTTTGCTTGGGCTGCCAAACCAGCCAGCCATTGAATTCAAGCCATAGTTTGAATCCATTGACTGGCTCTTTCCACCAAAATGCAAGCTGCAGACCAATCCGGTCTCTCTAAATGTGAAGACCCTTGAAAAGCAACTTCAAATGAATGTTTGATGCATTTTAGGGTTTTAAATTTTTTTTGAAATTATTTTTATTAATTATTTGACACAAACAATCTAATATATAATCAGAAAATATACATTCAAAAATAATGAAACGTGTTTAAATCTGTATGCAAATGGCTACTTGTGCAAAATAAGTATAGCATACTTTATCATTCCCTCAAATTTAAGACATGCTGAATGTGCTAAAATGTGTTTGTAATAGAGGAAATGTAAGATATTTTCTTTCTTCTCCACGCCCTGACACTGAAAGATAACATTTAGATGTGTTGAAACAGTTTAATATGACTGATGAAGAAAAATATGTACAAGTTCTGTTCAGTTGACTGAGGCCCCAAAATATCTATGTAAAAAACACAAGTTAAGGAGCCAACCTTTCCTTCTTGGGGCAAATCCATGAGATGATGATCGAACTCCTTCCTTACCTAAACCTCTCTCTGCAGCTGCTGCTTATGTCATTTCTACATCTGATCAGATTCTTCTGGAAAGCTCCCCTTCCAGCCTTGCTCAAGCCTGCCTAAGAATCTTAAGTATTTCTATTTTCTAGACACTTCTACAACACAGTGCTGACAGAACTTGTTTATCCCACATGCCTTCTATTCATCTACCCTTTGAAGGACTTTTGGGGACTAACTGGCCTAAAACAGTGTTCATAGTATCACACAAATATTTCTGCTCTGAGGGCCTGTAAGGTGAGCCCCATTTCTGTTAGGACTGGCCAAAATTCCACAAAGGTGAGGAAACTTTTAAGTTCTTCAGAACTCTTCATCAAACTAGATCAGGAGTCCTCAGACTTTTTAAGCAAAGGGCTGGTTCGTGGTCCCTCAAAACAAATTCCTATGCACACTGCACATACCTTTTTTGTAGTGCAAAAAACACGATAGAACAATAAAATATTTAAAATCAAGAACAATTTTAACCAGCTTAAACATATCAATATTTCAGTGGGAAATACTGTTTTTGGCTGAGCTAGTCAAGAGAATTAAGATTGTTGTTCTGTGCCTTAAGTCGTTTCAGACGTAAGGCAACTCTAAGTCTAAAGTTTAAGGCAGGGCCAGGTGAATGACCTTGGAGGACTTCATCCGGCCTGCAACCCTTAGTTTCAGGACCCCTGGACTTGATGGTACAAAAAGCACAGGACAGGGAAAGAAGAAGAAAAACCTTCCCAACCTATATCATATGGTGTAGTAATGAAGTCTGCAGTTAACTCTCAGAGACAAAATTGAGATGGTCTTATTATTGTATATTTTTTCTATAAATCAGCCTCATATATATGTCTAGAGCAGGTTTGGGAACCAAAATTATGGATTTTGATATAACCCGTGGAACTTGGCACAAAGTTCATTGCATCCATTCTTCAGAG
Source organism: Anolis apletophallus (assembly GCA_030556195.1). Lineage (NCBI taxonomy): Eukaryota > Metazoa > Chordata > Lepidosauria > Squamata > Anolidae > Anolis > Anolis apletophallus. The sequence goes on along the minus strand of JARBWK010000001.1, from coordinate 90,018,803 downwards.
AGGTGAAGGTGCCAGTGCTGCCTCAAGGGGTCAGCTACCCTTGGCTGCCTCTGCTGCCGTTTCCCCACCCAGCCATTGCACAAGACTACCTGAGACAGTGGAGAGGGTTTGTCCTTCTTTTAGCTTCTCCACAGACAAAGTTATCAAAGTGAGAGTTTCATTAATCTGTGAAGAATCTGAAAGAAGTCCCAACCTCCTCCACTTTCTCTGATGAGGAAACATCAAAAAGCTGAAGCAGTGATAGCTAGAATAGAGGCAATGGGCACTCTTAAAAAATTATTCTGATCTCCTACACCAGGGGTGCTCAGAACGGTGATCGCGATCACCAGGGTGATCTTTGGGCCTCATCCTGGTGATCTTCAGGCCCCTGACCAGGTTTTTTGCTGTTGGTCCTCTTCACGCACCCCTGCACGCTGCAAAGAAGTCCTCCGTCGTTGCTCCTCCCCGCTCCCTGCACACGCGCCGCCTCCAAAAGCTCCAGAGTCCAAGAGGCAGAATGGGCCCCCTCTTTTGGATCCTCCTCCTCCTCCCTCCGTCCTTCTCCAGCCACTCATAGTCGTAGGAGACCAAAGGGGGCGGGCCTGGATGACGCGATGCATGGCTGGCCCCGCGTGCATGCACAGAAGCTCCCATTCTGCCTCTCAGACTTCTCGTGAGCTCTTGGAGGCGACACGCATGCTGGCGGCATGGAAATAGGAGCAACGACAGAGGAGAAGAAGGACGCTTTGGGGTCATTTCCTTACCGCATCTCAAAGGTCGGTCTTTTTACTTTGGGGTGGGTGCTTGATTGTTCTGTGGCATGTCTCTTTGTTTATTTTTAATGTTTAAAAATGGCCTTTTAGCTCCAAAGCCTCTCTGCTTGCTTTGTTCCTTGAGAAATATATGTTGGGGAATATGGAAATGTGGGAAAAATGGGGTGGTTGGATGTATTTTTGCATGCCCCTTTGTTTACCTTGCTGAGTATTAAATGGCCTTGCAGTTCAAAAGCCTCTCTTCTTACTTTCTGGCTGATAATATGTGTGGTAATATGGCAGTGTGGGAGAAATGGGGTGGTTGGATGTATTTTTATGCTCGGTTTTATATTGTTATTAAATTGAAATGTTGATTTTTATAACTTCATTTTATGTAAACTGCCCCGAGCCTGCTGGAAGGAGCGGTACATAAAAATGAATAATAAATATACAGTAAATAAATAAATAAATAAGAAAATAGTTATACATTTTACATTTCTGGGTAGGTGATCTTTGGGACTTGGTTTTTTAATCAGTAGCTCCCATGCTGAAAAAGTGTGAGCATCCCTGTCCTACACTCTCCTCAGCCTGCTAGAGATGCACCAAATCACCACCTGGTACCACAGAGATTCCATTTGAATATTCGAAAGAACTTCCTGATAGTAAGAGCTGTTTGACAATGGAAGCACCTGCTCCATCTTCCATATGACATCCCTTCAAAAATTAAGCAGTGACATAGCTTTCATGTCAATGCTTAATCTTCTCCAGACTAAACATATTCAGCTCTCTAATCCTCTTGTCATAAGGCATTGTCTATGCGTTATGATCATTGCAGTTGTTCTCCTTTGGACATGTTATAGCTTGTCAATATTTTGCCTGAACTGTTGGTACCCAGAACTGTGCACAACAGTCCATGTGAGGTCTGACCAAAGCTGATGAAATGATATAGCAACATCATGTATCTCAAGATTTGTTTCTCTGTCATACTAGACCCATGTTTGGGCTTGATTGTCACCACCTCTAAAAGTCAGAGGGCAACAGGCCCATGAGATACCCTGTCTTCAGCACTTGCACCAGAACTTCCTACACTCTTGGAGACGTTACACTTGGTCCTTTGGCAACAGTGGACCTTAAAGCAAACACTGATAGACTTGTGAGGAACCTAGGTTTTTCCTTGTGTCAGAAGAGGAGACTGAATTATCACCCAATCCTAAAGGGAACCAGTTCTTGAAAAATTAAAGAAGCTTCTTGGAATAAAAATCGCTAATCAAGAGTACAGGACACCTCCAGGTCATTATTTTCCGTTGGGGCTCTGCAAAATCAAATTATATAGCTTCTCCATTCTTGTCTATCCACTGCTGGAACAACACAGATCTCTGGTGGATTTTGCCTGCTTCTAGTCCCAGCAGGATCTCTCTTCCTGAGACAATGCTTGCCTCATAGTGTTCTATCCAACATATGACTTTGACTATATACAATTAGTATGCAGTGCCTGCTGTCTGTTGAACTATTTCTCCTTTTATGTTGGGGACCAGGGTTGAGCCAAAATGACAAAGACATTCATCCAACACAGGCTTTATGTCTGTACCCTATGTATATGTTTTAAGGCATTGAATAATTGCCTACATGTAAGCCACCTTGAGTCCCTTTGGGGTAGAGAAAGGTATAAATAGGGTATAAATAGGATAAAATAAAGAAAGACCCTTTCACTCATCAGATAAAAGGAGCAAATGTGTAGAAGTTGTGAAATCTCACCAAACAGTAGGATTTGTTTGCTCTGATTCTGAAGGAGAAACTAGCAGAAGGACTTCCACTGCACTCAGAGGCGATCTTCCCTTTATCTCTTTTTGAAGGGGAACATAAGATAGGTTACAGTAAGGCACACAACCATCTAGCTTGCTATTATCTACACATAATGTTGTATCTGTGGTACGGGTACGGAAGGGATGGCGACCAGAGTAACAAGGGGAAAGAAAGAAAACTAGGCAACAGGCGTAGGAGGCTGGTGGGCACCTTGAGAGAAACTTTCCAAATTAGTAGCACCACAGCTTGCCCAAATAAAGGCACCAGGTGGTTTAGAACACATTAGAATCCTGCAATAAAATACCAAATTGTAGTGGAGTTGAATAGTTATTCCTGCGGGGGTTTTTTTAAAGAAGCTTGTGTAACTGAGAGAGGTGGCCCTTATCACTAAATAACACTCCAAGGTTAATCAGTGGTGTTAGTTGACCATCTGTGTTCCCTGGCCATGATAATATGTAAAAGCATGAAAATCTGAGATCAAGTTTTGATAAGGTTGTGTTTGTGCGCTCGCGTTGAACTGAGTTTAACTAACAGGATGGGTGTGGTTCTGATCTCATACATCCAGGAAGAGATGGGAAAGAGGGCAGCAAACATTGTTATGAAACAGGCTGTCTAGCAAACTGGCATCTAGCAGGAAGTACTACTTGGGTGCAGATAGTACACTGTTAATGACAATGAATGCGTATCCTGACTGAGGTCACCCCTGGGAGCTGGTAAAACCATATTACTTAATCCTAAAGACTACATAATCAGCTAGTGATAAACCATACAGAATACTTAATTCTACCTATCAGGAAGCAACAGCTGAGGTGAGAGGGAGCATCAAACCAGATCATCCATGAGTAGACATGTTCCTGCCCTCTGTGTCATGTTTATTAATCACCTGAAAAATATGTTGAGCAATGCTTACCAGTAGGTCTTGGGGACTTTTTAAAAGAGAGAGGGTGGTAAAGTTCAAGCAGGCAAGAGGAGTAAGAGTGGCGTGTTGCTTTGAAAGAAATCCTGCCTGAAATCACTCACCTGGTGCTCATAATCCTGCTGACACAATTGTTGCGTCTTATCCTGGGATAAGAGGAAAGATGGGTTGTCCCTTAGATGAAAGCTCTTGATCCAAAAGCTCCTCAATGTCTTAACAAGGAGCAACTCATTGTTCTATGGCAAATCTGCCTCAGCTATACAGTTACCAGATGCTTTTTTGAACACTAATAAGAAGTTTGGTTATTCAGAAACCAAAATACTCTAAAGGCATCAGATCCCATCTGATCTTGGAAACTAAGCAGATGTAGTACTTGGATTGAAGACCAACAATGAATACCAGTTTCTGTAAGCTATGTTTCAGAAGATTGATCTGATAAACCACCTCTGAGTATTTATTGCCTAAGAAAACCCACATAGTCACCATAAGTTGGCAGGTGACTTGAAGGAAATTACATACATACACACAGAGAGAGGGGGGAGGGAGGAAGTAGCACTTCTTAAAATGTTAGATGGACCTACTCAAGAAGTATGAACATTTCCAGAGAAAGGCTGCCTCCTGTTTTCTCAATAAATATTCCTTCAGTTGGAAGGTAGATGTTTTACTCATGAACTCCAGTGTTTCTTGTGATGGTCATTGGTGGAAATTAATGTAAATGGAAACTTTTTTCAAAAATCAATCTTCCCTAATTTGTACTTTGCTTGATTGATATTTCCCTGATACTCCCAACTTCTCTCCATGTGACGTTTTATTTTTAAAGAACATTCATTTTAAGAAAACTCAATACCTTTTGGTGTGAATATTTATTAATTAAGGTTTTCTGTGGCAGCCCCTGTTACAACTGGGTTTTTTTCAGAAAGGAGTGTGGAAGGAAGAGAGAAGAAAAGGTCTAAAGTTGTCAAAGAAAAAGCTATCACTGTCCTGAGAGAATGAGTGAGAAAGAACAATATGCAGAAGTTAAATGGTGAAAGAATTACTAGAAAATAGGTGTGACCAGGATGAATGAGATGGGAACTAAGCTCTGTCACTCAGATGTTTACTCGCATGTGAACTGATTCCTATTAATTGGTTTCTGTGTACTTAATCTGAGTCCTCAACTGACTTTGGTCAGTTTTGAGACTGTACTTTAATTCTTTTTTATAGGGAGATTTAGCCTTGATATTATTCTTAATATTCTAACTGTAGCTCTCTGTGTTTAAAGTATTGTGTGTATTTACGTGTATAATTGGGGATTACTATACATATCGCTGTTCAATATACCAATAATTGCTTGCATTTTAAATTCAAAATTAGATTTTTACTTGTAGGCTTGTGACCCAATATGTTTAAACATTCATCTTAGCCAGAAAGAGAGATGTATATGGTTTGCAGTGCTTGGTACATCACAAACATACATTTAGTCCTGTTTGTGTAACATACCAATGTCACTTGCCTCCCTGTCCATAGGTTGGTTCTGTTCACTGTGCTTATGCAGAGGGAAACCGGATCAATCCATAGTCGCTCTGCTCTCCCCCCCCCTTCCCCCGCACCTCAGATTTGGCATTAATAATAATGATAATGATAATGTATTTCTTACCCACCTGTCCTCACAGCTCAAGGCAGTATAAAACATAGTTAAAACATATAGATGACACATAAGACCATAATACTGGATACATATATTTAAAATAGACCAAAAATAAACATACCAATATTAATTATGTTTTTAAAAAAAATTACTGCTCATTTAGCTGTCGAATCTCTTATGGCAAGTCATTCCACAGTCTAGGGTCAGCCAATAAAAAGGTCCTCTGGATGCCCGTTGCTAGTTGAGTTCTCAGTGATTGAATGTCCCCCAAAGGACCTAAGTGTGTGGGGCATTTAAAACCATTTATACTTTACCCATAAATTAATTGGCAACCAGTGGAGTGATTTCCATTTAAGTGTAATATGCTCGCTCCTAGGTATAGCAGTAAACAATCTGGCTGCCATGTTTTGAGCTAACTGGAGTCTCAAAACTTGGTACAGAGGTAGCCCAACATATAGCACATTGCAGAAGCCTAACATTGAGATTGCCAGTGCATGCAATACCATTTTTAGGTCTTCCAATTCTAAGAAAGGGCAGAACTGGCATATCAGCCAAAGATTTGACAAATAGACAAGGCTATTTGCCTGTTCCTGAGCATTCAAATGGTTAAGACCATTCCAGTCATGTAAAGTAATAGTCCTATAAATAAATTATCCATGATGATAGCAGAAGTGACACTGAAGAGATTGCTCAGAGCTGGTCATCTTGCCACAAAGTGATGTGCAACCGCTACTTTAGATTTAAGAGTGAGACAGTAAAAGTTTGCCACCTTGACAGTTTGATTCCATTTTAACATGTTTAAGGGTGCTTTGTTGTTGTATCAGCTCTGACTTATGAGAACTGTATTATGAGATTTTCTGGACAAGATTTATGCAGAGAGGAGATTGTTTCCTATGATGTTGGGAGAGGATAACTTGGTCAAGGCCGCCCAGTTGCTTCCCAAGTTTAAGGAAGTATTTAAATTCTGTTCACTATGAAGGTTCTTTTAACCCTGCAACTGATGTCCTAAGCTTGAAACTTACTCTTACTTAAAGCATTTTTATTTAGTCATTCATTTTCAAGCACATGGCTTCCCTTGGGCTAGTAGGGGCACTTTAATGATTTCAGTTCTTGGGGTTTAGTATAATATAATTTTGTCTTATTTTCCTAATGGCTCAAGGGAAACCAAGATAACTTTGAAAGTACGGTTAGACCTGCATTTCTACATGATGCATCTCTTCTGCAGAGAGGTTGGTTAACATGACCTTTTGGAAGAACATTGTAATGGGTCTTTTTAAGTATTTGAGAGCAATATTAAAGAAAAGGTGTTTTTATTCCCCTTCTATAGCCATCGCCCCCTTTCAAATGATGGCTTTGTTCCTTCTAATGTGGAGCCTCCGGTCTTCCTCTCCCCTGCAGAGTTAACGAGCTCTACGTGGAGGATCCAGACAAAGACAGTAGTGGCAAAATAGAAGTAACTTTGAACATCAGCTTGCCAAATCTGCACTGTGAATGTGAGTACCCCTCCTTGGTGGCTGGCATTGCAAGGCTGGTTGAGTAACCAACCACTCCACAGACTTCATGCTTCACATTTAGATTGCTATGAGTAATTCCCATTCTTTTCTAGGAAAAAAAAGGAAGATGCCTTGTTGAGAGTGCATTCTTGCTGCTTTTATGAATGGCTTCTTTATACCAGTGCTAAACACTTATTTAGACAATGGTGTGCTAAGCACTGTATGAAAGTAGCATGGTTTATAACATAAAATGAAAGTATTTGTATAACACTCTTCCTCATGGGCTGGAAGGAGGGCTGCCTGGCGCCTACTTTTCTGGCGTCAGACTTCTTTAATTTGCTCAGGCCCTTTTAGTCATCACTTGCACTATTTTAACCTTCCCCTGTTGTGCTCCTATGTTTTGCCCTGTTTTTGCTGTGTTGCTCCCTTCTTTTACTCTTGATTGCTTACTTTATTATTTGAATTGTTTCCAAAGTGGCTGTAATTTTTAAATTGCTCTGAGGATATTTTTAAATTGCTCAGTGGTATAAATCATGTAAGTAACATTGCTAAGATAGGAAAAATACTGGCAAGCATCCAACCACAGAAGAAATGAAAGGAGCTGGATGTTTAGATGCTAGCAAGATGTTAAGATATTAGCAATTGTCCATATTTTGACCCAATGTGGAGTCTAAGGCTTTTCTTGAAGGTATAAAAATGTATTCTCTAAACAGTATTTTGTAAACAAATGACAAAAAAGTCTCCAAATATCTCGCTCCTTTGAGGAAGGCCCCAGAATACACATTGGGTCGAAATGCATCATGTTCATTCTCACTGATCAAATATATGTATTTTGTTACCTTGAGACCGTGTCTCTTTTAGCTTGTTTTTTGAGTAACACTGCAGCAACTGGGCAGGAGAAAAGGGATTGAATTCTCAAAATGTTTTAGAATTGTATGAATCTAGATTAGGAGGACATCCCATCAGCTATAGAGACCATATAACTAGTTTTACATTTCAAAGGTATGGGGAGGATGGGACTAATGATTATCCTGCCTGACTAGTGAAACTAGTTTTAATTAAATAATTTCATTTTTGTCTTGAGAGGGAAAACCATGTTTTACAAATACTTCTTGAGGGTTCTTTTCATGATTGCCCTTTCTAGTAGATTGCTTTTTAACATATATAGCCTCTTTTCACTGTTTATTTTTGATCTTGTCCTATAGTGATTGGACTGGATATTCAAGATGAAATGGGAAGACATGAAATCGGGCACATTGACAACTCGGTGAAAATTCCCCTGAATAATGGGGATGGATGCAGGTTTGAAAGCCACTTTAGCATCAACAAGGCAAGTTACAATCATACTCTGTATTCTGATATTAATATTCTTTATGTTTTAAGGAGAAATGTTTAGACGATGTACAGTTTAATAAATTGACAGCAATGTGTTCTACCCATTAGCCTTTTCATGTCCTATAACTATAGCACTGAGATGTCACTCAGATTGCCATAGCTACATCCTATGGCATGGAATGGATCCCTGTATTCATGGGGGATACATTCCTGAATTTACAGTGGAAATAGGAAGCAGTGGATAATAGAGAAACAAATAGAAATCAACAATATGGAAGTTACCATAGAGCCACCCATACAGAATCTGGAAAATTCCTAAAGTGTGACTCAGTGGTAATGCCTAGTAGAAGCGCACCATAGAAGTACCTCTATACCTAGAAAATTCCTTGTTGTTGTTTATTTGTTCAGTTGCTTCCAACTCTTCGTGACCTCATGGACTAGCCCATGCCAGAGCTCCCTGTTGGCTGTCACCACCACCAGCTCCTTCAGAGTCAAACCAGTCACTTCAAGGAAACCATCCATCCATCTTGCTCTTGGTCGGCCCCTCTTCCTTTTTCCTTCCATTTTCCCCATCATCATTGTCTTCTCTAAGTTTTCCTTTCTTCTCATGATGTGGCAAAAGTACTTCATCTTTGCCTCTAATATCCTTCCCTCCAGTGAGCAGTTGGGCTTTATTTCCTGAATTATGGACTGGTTGGATCTTCTCACAGTCCAAGGCACTCTCAGAATTTTCCTCCAACACCACAGTTCAAAACCATCTATCTTCTTTCGCCCAGCCTTCCCTGTGGTCCAGCTCTCACATCCGTAGGTTACTACATGGAATACCATTGCTTTAACTATGCAGATCTTCATTGTCAGTGTGATGTCTCTACTCTTCACTATTTTATCAAGATTGGTCATTGTTCTCCTCACAAGAAGTAAACGTCTTCTGATTTCCTGGCTGCAGGAAATTCCTAGAAAGGACATTATCGCAATAGAAATACAAACATTGATGCAATACAATATAACATGACAATCTAATCAAAATATGTAACATTTCTTCCGAGTACATGGTCCAAAGCAGTTAACTTCTGGGCTTTGAGCATTTAGGTTTGTTCCAAGAAATCAGAATATCATCAGAATTTCCTTTCAGTATCTCTTATCAATGCTGGTGAGCATTGATAAGAGATACTGAAAGGAAATTCTGATGATATTCTGATTTCTTGGAACGAACCTAAATCTTGGATCACCAGCATTGAGGCCATGCTATTGAGAACACAGCTGCGCTGGGCAGGGCACGTCTCTAGGATGGAGGACCACCGCCTCCCAAAAATACTACTCTATGGTGAACTTGCCACGGGTCAGCGCAAGAGATGCGCCCCCAAAAAGAGATATAAGGATTCCCTGAAACAACATCTCAGGCTCAGCCAGATTGATCACCAACACCGGGAGGCATGGAAATGCACTATCCACAATGCTGCGGCCTCTTTCGAGAAGACATGCCGAATGGGTTTCGAAGAGAAACGACAACACAGAAAGAACCGCAACTTGGAAACAACATCACCCAAGGAGACTTTATGCTGTGCTTTCTGCAACCAAACCTGCCTATCTCAGATTGGCCTTTTTTAGTCATCAACGCGCTTGTAAAAAGCGTGGGATGAGTCCTTCCTAAGAATCTTTGTTCGCGAAGTAATGCCCCGAGAGAGAGAGAGAGAGAGAGAGAGAGAGAGAGAGAGAGAGAGAGAGAGAGAGAGAGAGAGAGAGAGAGAGATCTTATAGTGTTGACTCAGTTATGGCGGGGGAACACAGTCTATGTGAGCAGGTCTTACTGTTTCAAGCAGCCAGTTGGGATGTCTGCCTGGTGAATAAATCTGATCACAAATGAACATGTAATGCTGACCTTTGAAATTGGATGTTGGTGTTTCTGCTACTTCCTTTTGTCTTGTAATGGCAGCTTGGTGTAAGTACTGGCTATATCCTGTGAACCTGAACCTTCTCCACTCTTGTCTGAATACACCATACTTTCTCTCTATTTTATGGGCCCTGCTTGACCCTGATCCTGTCTCCTGTGGTCCTGATGTGTGAACAACACAACCATGTAGATAAGTCATGGGCATCTTGTGCATCTTGTTCATTCATTTAGATGAGGGTGTTTTCTCTTCTCACAAGTAAATGATGAGGTGGTAAGGACCCATGAATTGCACACAGCAATGTTATTGGGGCATTGATCCCTCCTTCACCTCCTCTCCCACCTTTCTCAGTATTTATCCCAGCAAACTCTACTATAAGTAGATTCCGCCTTCTTTAAGATAAGAGAAATGCTTCTTCTACTTTGACTCCAGCTCCCTGAGGCTTTGTATGTCCCCCATATACTCATAGGTGAGGGGGTTATTGTTGGTATTTTGGGAGGATGGTCAGTTTTGAATGTCATTTTATTGTATTTTAACATTATATCCACATAGAAATATTTAATTGGGGTTTGGGGGGGGGGGTGGATTTATTTTGTTTTAAATTGTCATTCAATTTTTGAGGTTGTTAGTACTTTGGTGCCTGCAGGGAGAAAGGCGAGATATAAATAAAGTTAATAATAATCATAATCACAACAAAATAATCAACTCCTAAAAACTGACTTGACTTATCCATGAGTCAGTGTGAATACTGTAGATTAACTTCCCAGAAAAGGAATTGTCCCCTTCTCTGAGCAGTGTGGCAAAAGGCAAGAGCTTAGTCTATCATGAGAGAAACTAAAAGAAGCACTGGCCCTTTCTACTGTCTTAACCATGGCACTGCTTCTGGTCATTTTGGATGTCTGGCTGGGAAACTGGCAGGAGCAGCCATGAGCAGCTGACTCTCTGTTATGGTACTGGTGCTTTCCTCTCCCTACAGAGTGATCCTTGGCTTATACATGGATCATATCATAATCCATAATTTTGACCCCAAAACTTGCCTTTGGCTTATACAGGAGGTCAACTTATACAAGAGTATATAGGGTACATTAAAATAATGAACATATTTAGACAATATCTAAATATTGGTCATCTGAGTAGTTGGGGGCACCTTTAAATCAATTATTCTAGCCATTTAATTGGTTAAATACTTGCAGTAGCCTTACAAGAGAAAGCAGCCAGGATGGGTGGCTATTTTCTGAGGCAAAAAATGATCAAAGTTGCAATAGGCTGACTTAGTGGTGTTCCCCTCGTAATCTGAATGCCAGGGACATGAGTAAAAATGAAATCTGAAAGTGCCTCAGTGTTCTTTGAGGCTTGGTTGATGAGCACCAGATCATGTGTGTTGCTTTCTGCTCTCCTCCCAAAGCGTTGTACCTCTAGCCTGTGAGTCACTGGAACACAGCAGGGCCAGATCCCAATTTGCCACACGCCTGCCTTCTGTTCCAGGCGCTGCTTAGCCCATAAAGAAATGCCAGACTGTCAGAAGAAGGTATCTTGATATCAAAGGGGAGAGTCTTCACTGCTCATGTTGCAGCAGAACCCAAATTTCTCTCCCAGAAGTGAATTAACAGTGGGCCTGGAGGAGGCTGCTTTGTGGGATGGGTGTGTTTGGATTTAGCTAATCGGCCTATGACTCCAGCGGGTGGGGGAGAGGGAGTGTGTGGACGGCTGCTGGCATAATAAAGATGTCACCATCGTTCACACCTCATTTATACACCACAGGCTACAAAATTATGTTGCTTCCTCTTCCTACTAATTCATGTTAGAGCCTACCTAAAAATAACACACTGGACCCACCCATGCTCATTCTGCAGTGAAAAAACATGTGTGAATGTCTAATTTTGCTACATAATAGAATGTGATCCTCCTTTTTTGTGCTGTTTTTGTCGTAACTAGTATAGTTAGTGAGAAACCTGAAATAGAGAGTTGATATGGAAGGGCCTAAAAACAGTGGGCCCTTGGTATGTGCTGGGGTTTGGTTCCAGGAGCCCCCATGGATGCCAAAATCTTTGGATGCTCAGTTCCTATTATATACAATGACATAGTAAAATGGTGTGCCCTATATAGAATTTGCATTTTGGAAAAAAATGTTTTGAATATTTTCAAACTGTGTATGGTGGAATCCATGGCTATAAAATCAGTTGAGATGACTGTACCCTAAAAGTGATCATGTAATAGCATGATCACTTTATTACATTAGCCACCTCTATTGAGCTGACTCTGTGTGTTTCTGCTGTTTTCAGCCAGGCTACCCTGTAGTTTTGTTGTGTATTTTTCTGTACCCTAAAAATACCATATCTTGGAAGCTAATCAGGCTGAACCCTAGTCTCAGACTAGGATGAGAGGTCACCAGCAAATGTCACATACTGTGAGGTGTATGAAGGATCTAGCGAAATCGCCTTCGTTGCCTAAGAAAACCCCATACAATTTATGAGGCCACCATAAGTGGTCAGGCAATTTGAATGTATGAACAAACATACATACAGATACAATGTAGAAGAGAGATAAAATTTACTCTTAAAATGTAGAAGATTCACTAAAAGCTCCTATGAGATTAAAAGCTCCCTATTATTTACATTTGTGTTGGGAAAGTATCTCACATTACATTCAGCCCTCCACATTCAATGGGGTTAGGAGTAAAGGATCCCCACAAAAGTGAAAAAACTGCAAATATAAAAGCTATTTTAATCTGAAAGAACACCTCATCAGGAATCTCTAGGTCCTCTTGCCCGATTCTATGGGCAACGTCTACTGAAAGTACTGTGGTGAGGCTTACAAATGCCTAGAGAAGTCTTTTCTCTTGGAATATCTAGGTTCTACAGAATGTCAGCTTCTGGCAAAAACAATGCTGAGGCCTAGAGATTTCTAGAGACAACATTTTAATTAAACCTGTGAATAATCAAATCTGCAAAGGTCAGACCCACAAATGTGGAGAGTTGATAGTATGAAAGTCACATTGTTTGCCCAAACAGGCCTTCAGTTCCTGTGCTGGTATCTTATATTAAAACAGTCCTCTCTGACACATTTGCCACCATGGTAAGATGGAAGTAGACAAATATCGGGAACAATGTGGACCCTAGGAGCTCTTTGCTAGGAAAAATGACAGGACAGAGTACCATAGTTATGATGAGTAGATGAATTTACAAGGTAGACATTGCGGACCATTTAACTAGTGGCAGGCTGCTCCACGTTCTCCCCAGCTGTGTATCTGGTTAGGAAGGAGAACTGACATTCCATGGCTGTAATCCAGGGGTGGGCAATTACCGGCCCTCCAGGTGTTTTGGACTTCAACTCCCAGAAATCCTGGCCAGTTTACCAGCTGTTGGGATTTCTGGGAGTTGAAGTCCAAAACACCCGGAGAGCCAGTAATTGCCCACCCCTGCTGTAATCTACCCTTTTGAGCAGAGCCTAACAAGCAACTTCTTCTTGATCCTGTTTCATTCCTGGAGAGTGGGAAGAAACTCATTTGACTGGCCAGTTATGCAGCTAGAATTGAGGACGATAGACGAATTTTAATGCTTGCAAGCATCTGCTTAAGAAAGAAGGCTGTCCAGAGTGATGAGCTGAACTGAGCTTCCCCACTGTCAGATCAGCATATGATCTGAACAGTAGTCTGTAGAGTATTGACTTGCAAGCATCGTGTTCCTCTCTGCTGTGTGAACTTACAACATGTAGATAAATGTGCAGGAGCTGACTGGGATCAGAAGCTTGAAAGACTGGATGGGAGCAGGAAGAGCAGAAAAGAAGGAAAACTGTGGCCTATGGGCAGCCCATAGTGCAGTGTCGTAAACTGTCCCAAGTTTGCAGACTCAAAATACAGATTTTTTTAATTTTAGGCTATGATTGGGAGGTGATTTTTCTTTGCCCAACAGTGAGCCAAAAGTCACCCAAACCACTTGAAAATACAGCAATTTGCTTCCCATACCCACCTCCCAAGCACCCAACCTCTCCTACAAAAGACCCCAAAAAAGCCTATCAGCTAAAAGTGAGCCAAAATAACCACATCATTTAATTTAATCACACTGAAATATGTCAGTCCATCCTGTCTTAAGCCGATGTCACTTATGGACTTGGTTGCAGTGATTAGAGAGGAAGACTACCTGTTCTTCCCATCAGATGTTTTTTTTAAAAAAAATAGATAAATAAATAATCTTTAAAAAATAAAAACTTATTCTTACCATCTAGAAAATTATTGGAATTAACTATGGTTGTTCTTATTAATATTGCATTCTGTATGTGCTGCCTTTCTTTTAAAAGAAAGCCCTCAAAGCAGCATGCAATACAATATGAAAACACTGTAATCAGTAGGATGTGCAAGTACTACTAATAAATGTATGAAATAGGGCATATGAAATTAGACTAAATGAATTGGGCTGATAGATACTAGGATGACCTTCTGTATAGTTTTGCTTTATCTTTTGCAGTACATTGCTAACATTAACACCTCAATGCTATGTGAGAAGCCCAAGTACCTTGAAAGTATACACATATAGATACACCCTAACACTCCCTCCCCCCCGCTTGCTTAATGTAGTCATGTTAGTGTTAAAACATTTCATGATGCACATCTATTTGAAGGAAATAACATGTTGAGTCTGATCATTTGCATATACATAGTCAATCATGTGTTCATTTATCTGAAATTGGCATCCTTTTCTTGCCCTTCACTGTATACCCGGCTATAGTAATCTACTGCAGATCTTTCCCCCACCCCCATAACCATGTGATTTAGTCTTTTAGGCATAATAAAGAGTGGCATCACCAAGGTTGGTGTCACCCAGTGAGGAAACTCACGTCATCACCTTCCATACTGGATCACACACTCCATAGTAATATATGTTTTTACATATATTAAAGTTACTCATAAATCATAATTCCCATATATCAGTGAAAACAATAATGTGTGCTTATAGCGCTTGAAGGCACAACCACCTAATTAAATTGTTATTGCATTTGGGCAATATTGACAGCTCTGACCAGAGTGCATATGTAGCAGAGGGTTCAAAAGGTTAATTCGCATACAGATTTAGACTATTAGGTATATTAATACAGTACATGTAAGCTGGGCTTACAAAAATGTTTTGTGGTTCTAACTAAAGGAATATTTTTATTAAATAATAAATAAATTTGTACTGAAACTGCAGAGGATGCCATCCATTGCAGCCTGCACTCCTTGCACTCCCCTAGTGATGCAACTGATCAGAATGCTTTTAGTCTTTGAATTTTGACCATTAGTTGGTACTAGATATAAAAGGCCCAAATGATAGAAGTCTTCAATCTAAACGTTGTTTTCCCGACCATACAGCTAAGTCATTACTTAGACCTTTACTTCTAATAAATGTTGAACTCTTGCTTCCGTTTAGATTCCAGGTAACTTCCATGTTTCAACACACAGTGCCACTGCACAGCCTCAAAACCCTGACATGACACATGTCATCCACAGACTATCTTTTGGTGACAAGTTACAGGTGAGTCTTTGGAGATACAACTTAAGAGGGTGGAAGAGAAGCCATTGTTGCTAACTGTCTTTTTTCAAGTGTATTTGCCAAAAAAGGCAGCCAAGTGGAAAGAGGCTACATTGTCAATATCTACTGTTGGGTGACAGTATTGGGCAAAGGTCTGCTCTATTGCATATTTAATATTATAATATGTGCAATAAGCATGTGCATACAAATGTGAATTGGAAGATGGTAATCCACTTCCATATGCAGGCTTTGTGACTTAGAATGAGCACATTTGTATGTGTCCTTTTCATCTGTTAAATACAGCTGCACGAACTAGGTTGTTATACAATTAAGTGCAATTTGGAATGCCTGCTTACAGCAGGAAAGAAGCAGGAGTGGATCAAGATGGAAACTAAACAGACTGCTTCATCTGGGAAATAATTGTGTCATTCAGTAACTACATTCTTTTTTTTTTAAAACCCTCACACACAGTGAAACACATTGAAGAAAACAGAATCTGCTCACTTAAGGAATGAATCCTGTACTTAAGTTACTTTCAAATTATTGAAAGCACTTGGTTCAGTCAATGCAGTTTGATCTCTGCTTATTCATATTTCTTGTAGTTTTCATGCTGGTTTCATATAATTTACATGGTAGCTAGTCACAACAAATTTGGGTATTTTGATTACATTGTAGTCTATTGGCTGGTTGTAAGAACTCTTCATAAGAGTATGTAGTCTATCTAAATTGCTGATCATGGAAATGTTTTGTGAAATTTGTAACACTTTTTCTGATTGCCTTTTCTTTAAAAACAGAGGTTTAAGGCAGTTTTTCCCTACCTGCCATTTTTCTCTCTATTTTGGTGAGGTGGGTCCTCTCTTCATTTCTTGCTGAGTTGCTTATGCTTATCATCATCATCAATTTATTTCTTATTAATTGCCCTCCATCAATATGCTCCAGGCGATTTACACATAAACAGTAAAAGTTAAAGTTACATGTCAAATGCTTTACTGAAGAGCCAGGTCTTGAGAGCCTGGGTGAAAGGGCGCAGATCGCGCATCACTCTCATATACAGAGGCAATGAGTTCCACAGTGCTGGGGCAGAGATAGAAAAGGCCCTATGCCTCGTATTAGTAAGACGTACTTCTCTTGGGCCTGGAATGTAAAGCAGATTGCATTGGGAGGGTCTAAGCAATCACAGATGGCCATAAGAGGAAAGGCGATCTCTGAGATTTATCGGACCCTGGCCATACAGGGCCTTAAATGTCAGGACCAGTATCTTATAAAGACTCCGATATTCTGTTGGCAGCCAATGCGACTGTTGAAGAGCTGGCACTATACGGCATTTCAAGGGTGTTAGTGTAAGCAGCCTAGCTGCTGCGTTCTGGACAGTGCGGATCTTCCGAGTCACAGACCTGGGAAGGCCAGTGTATAACACATTGCAATAGTCCAGTCTAGATGTCACCGTGGCATGAATGACTGTTGCCAAGGCCTCCCTTGTGAGGTATGGTGCTAGCTGCTTCGCCTGGCGGAGATGAAAGAAGACAAACAGAAGACAGCGGAGACCAGAGTAATGGGATATATATCTCAATTACAGAGTGCAGAAATAGAAAACAATGTATCAATTGCACAATAATGCACAATATTTAAGCTATTTATGTAGCAAAATATCTAATACAGAAAACTTTAATTGAGGAAAATAATCCTCATTTACTTTAAGCCTGCTAGCGCGCAACCATTTTGTCACCACTTCTAGACATAAGCTGAAGTTATCTGGTATTTCAGAGACCCCAGGCTCCAGGTGCAGAAGTAACTGGGTGTCATCGGCGTACTGGAGCCTGAAACTCCTTATCAGACTGGCCAGTGGTCGAACGTAGATGTTAAAAAGGAGGGGTGAATGAATTGCACCCTGAGGAACTCCACACACAAGGGAGGAGCTTTCAGAAGCTTGGTCCAAATACTCCACATGTTGTTTCCAATTTCGAAGGAATGAGTCAAGCCATTTAAGGGCCAGGCCGCGGACTTCAGATATGGTGAGATGGTGGATCAGTAGATCATAGTCCACAGTGTCAAACGCTGCTGTGAGATCGAGGAGTACTAGCAGCGCAGATCCCCCCTGTCAAGCTGGCGGTGAAGGTCATCAGCAATGGCGACCAGCACTGTCTCTGTCCCATGGCCAGTGTGGAAGCCGGATTGAAAGGGATCCAGGGCAGCAGTGTCATCTATAAACTGTTGTAGTTGCCCAAATGCTGCCCGCTCAATCACCTTACTCAAGAAGGGAAGGTTAGAGACTGGTCGATAGTTGGCAGGAATTGCAGGGTCTAACCTTGTTTTTTTCAACAGAGGGCAGACTACAGCTTCTTTTAGAGTGTCCAGGAAGACTCCTTGTTCGAAGGAGCTATTAATTATGTTCCTTAGAGGGTCTTGCAGTCCTTCCAGGCAGTTCTTAATCAGCCAAGAGGGGCACGGATCGAGAGAACAGGTGGTTGGTTTAGCAGTAGTCAAGATCTTACATTTGCTGCTTGGCCCAGCAGATGGCCAAGGGGCTTCCAGCTCACTCGAGGTGATAACTATGGGAGGCAGTTCTTGTCGAAGACAGAGGATCTTATCTGTAAATAATCTTTGAAATGACTTGGCTGAGATGGACCCATTTGCCGGGTTTTGGGCCAAAGGAGCTGGTTTAGTCATGGCACTGATGATTCTAAACAGTTGTGTTGGACATGATCTCGCGGAGGCTATCAAGGAGGAGTTATAGGTTTTCTTGGCCTCCTTGATGGCTGACTCATAGATTTTACGGAAGACCTTGAGGGCGGATAACGACGCCTCATCGGGGTTTTGACGCCAGCGGTGCTCCAGCCGTTTTCGCTCTCGCTTCAGAGCCTGCAGTTCTTCCGTGAACCACGGGGAACGTTTCCGGCGTGGGCGGAGAAGGCGTCTGGTGACAATCTCATCTAAGGCGGCCGATAATTTAGTGTTCCAATTTTCAACTTGCTCGTTAAGGGAGATATTGGCATCTCCCCACTCATTACGGGCGTTTAAAAAGCTGTCAGACTGCATAAGTCTTTTGGGACGGGCTAAAATTGGTTTTTCATCTGGAAGGGGAGGTGGTGGAGTCTCTACCTTGACATTCAAGGCAAAGTGGTCTGACTAAGGAACCTCAATGACTACGGACCGGGGTATACACAGCCCAGTATTAAAGACCAGGTCCAAGGTATGGCCAGCTTGGTGAGTGGGACCAGTCTTAATTAATGATAGTCCAAGGGCTTCCATAGTTAGTATTAGGTCTTTTGCTGCTGGAGACGATGACAACGTGTCGGCATTCACATTAAAATCTCCCAGGACAACAAGCCTAGGGAACCTCAAGACCCAGTCTGCCACAAGATCTATTAAATTAGACAGGCTCTCGCATGGTGCCCTAGGTGCTCAATATATTAGGAGAAAGGCCACACATTCAACAACAGTCAGCATTGCACCAATACACTCGATGCCAGCTATCATTGGAGTCGGAATGGTCTTGATAGAGAAATAATCTCGAGTCAGTAATCCCACTCCACCCCCACGGCCCTCCCTCTGGGATTGCTGGAACATCCGGAAACCTGGAGGTGTTAATTCATATGAGGGAATGTTGTCGCCCTTACGGATCCATGTCTCAGTGATGAAGACCAAATCCGCTTCCTGTTCCAAGATAAAGTCCTGGAGAGTTGCGGTTTTGGAAATGTCAACTAGGAGGAAAGAAAGGAAAAATACCTAATTCTTCTAGTGTACTACTTATCAAGCATAACATACCAGTATATCTGCTCAAACTCTACCAGGAATTTACTTACTTTATTTTTAACCTGCCTTTCTTCCAGTATAGGGACTGAAGGCGGCTAGTAATAAATATGACAAAATGCAAATTAAAACAATGTAAAGACATTAAAATGCAACATTAAAAATAAACAATTTTTGGCAATAAAACTATGAAACATTTTAAAAAACGCATTAAAACAGCACATCAATGCCAAAATCCTAATTATGTCACCACAGAAGCCTGTCTCTCATCAGTCCATAATTGCAGAGGAACATTTTCACTTGCCTACAAAAGGCAATCAGAGACGGGGGCACACTGGTTTCTCTTGGGAGGGAGCTGCAGTGTCTGGGAGCAGCTACTGAAAAGGCCCTCTTCTTGTTCTCACCAAACAAACTTCAGAGGGTGGTGGGACAGAGAGAAGGCATTTTCAAGATGTTCTTAAAGGATATAAAAAGAGATGCAGTCCTCCAATTAAACCTGGATCTAGCTTTAATTGTGCAAATGCATCCCTGGTCACTGCTGATACCTGGGCTTCCAGGTTCAGAGCTGAATTCAGGAGTACTGCCAACCTGCAAACATGAGTTTTCAGAGAGAATCTAGTGCCATCTAACACAAGCTGACACCCTATTCCCAGATCTGTCTCTTGACAGATCAGGAACATCTCTGTCTTTCCTGGATTAAATTTCAGTTTGTTTGCCATCATCTGGTTCATTACAGCTCCCAGCCACCAGTTTAGCACAGGAACAGCTTCCTTGGAATTAGGTAGAAAGGAAACCCAGTAGTTTCATGTAGATATTAAACAGCATGGAAGGACAAGACTGAATCAGGGACCCCACAGGCCAGTGGGCAAGGAATCAGGAATCCTCCAGCACCACCTTCTGCGAACACTCCTCCAAGAAAGAACAGAGCCACTGGAAAGCAGTACCATCCAGGCTGCATCCCAAGAGGCAACTCAGAGGAATACAATGGTTAAAAGCTGCTGTCTGAGAATTTAGGACTATTAAACAATGAACACCTTTGATGTCTCTGGAATGGGGAATATCAGATTAGGGAAGGCTGTTGCTGCTTCTTCTCTATCCCAGCTCCTCTTTTGGAGAACAAAGGGGGGGGGGGGAATTCATTTGTCATGTCTCCTCACTCAGGTCAGAACAGATTGAGGAAAAACATGTGGCTGCCTACTGGTAGTAATGGGTGTCATCTGGAGAGCTGCATATTGTTACATAACTCTTGGTTTCTCTGTGCGGGTGGATCACTGCACTCCACCTTCTGTAACCTACTTTCAAAGGTTCCATGCAGTTGTAGTAATACTTTTTTTCTCTCCACGCCTACTCACCATGCATGCTAGCCATGCATCTCACATCATAATCTCTGCAGTTTTGGATCCTCCATATAGGTGTTTCATTATATTTCATTACACTTAATCCTGCCTCCAGAGGGGCATTAATATATTAGCATATTCATTACATTTTAACAACTATACATAATAGGATGAAAACACTCTGGCTGTGTGTTAATTGGAAGACTGTATCTCCTGGCCAGTAGTGTCCAGACCATAGAATTTGAGGAGATGTATTGTTTTTCTTCACAAACAACTGCTTCCAAATATCAATATAAATTCACTGTGTCGTGGTAACTGTGGTTTAATTTCAGAACACACTTTAGTTTTCAAATTTTCAACAAAATATATCATTTAGTATGAAACTAAATTCAAAACAAGGAGAAAAATTATTTATTATTCGATCTTGTATGCTGCCACTCCCCAAGGGCTCAGAGCGGCTCACAATACAGTATAGAAGCACAGAATGAAAACACCATAAAAACAACTTAACATTAATTAGTACCAGATTAAAATTCAAAGTTCGAATGCCAACCGAAACAGATTAGTCTTACAAGCCCTGCAAAAGGCCGATAGGTCTCGCAGGGCACGAACTTCAGTTGACAAGGTCTTCCAAAGAGATGGCGCCACAATAGAGAAAGCTCTGCGCCTTGTCGATGTTAGGCGAACGGCTTTAAAGCTAGGCACTTCCAGTAGGTTTAGATCTTCCGAACGGAGTGGTCTCTGGGGTTGGTAGGGATACACCGGCCCTAGACCATACAAGGCCTTGAAGGTTAGTACCATCACTTTGAAAGTGATCCAGTGCTCGATAGGCAGCCAATGAAGCTGCTGCAGAATAGGAGTAATATGACATCTCACAGTGAGAAGTCGGGCAGCAGCGTTCTGGACGAGCTTAAGTTTCCGGGTCACAGACAGGTAGGCTGATGTAGAGGGCGTTAGAGTAGTCTAATCTTGAGATGACAGTGGCCTGGATCACCGTGGCTAAGTTGTCTCTAGACAGATAGGGGGCCAGCCGTCTAGCCTGCCGCAGATGAAAAAAGGCGGTCTTGCTAACAGGACACGTTTCTGGGTGGAAAGACATTTCTGGGCCAAAAGCACTGGAGGTGGGTGGGCACAGAAGGGAGTACCCAAAGCTTGAAGTCTAGACTCCATCATTCTAGCAATATCTTTTCTGGCATCATCTAGAATTCAGGGATGTAGTCGCTCTCCTCTGGACACGTTCCTACTTGTCAATATCTCTTTTGAACTGTGGTGCCCAGAATTGGACACAGTATTCCAGGTGAGATCTAACCAAAGGAAAATAGGCACCATGACTTCCCAGGATCTAGACACTATACTCCTTTTGATGCAGCCTAAAATCTACTGCATCATATTGTTGGGTCATGTTGAACTTGTGGTCTAATAAGACTCCAAGATATCTTTCACGTGTACCATTGTCAAACCAGGTGTTACCCAGGTGTGAAAGAGATCTTGGAATCTTAGTTCCATGAGAGCTTTCATGATGCATAGTATTAATGTACAATATGACCATTAGATGTGGAGTAGATTAGAAACAGTAAAACAGACCCAACTGTAATTAGTTACTGAACTATCAGCATTATTGAAAAGCTTTCATGATCCAAGATGTGTAAGTCTCTGGTTTCTCCATACCTCAAGAGTAAATGGTTAGTAGGCAAGATCCCATTATGTAATGTTCAGACACACCCCTGAAACAGATGTTGACCTGAATATGTTAACCTTCCAAATTGGTTTCAGAAAACACGCATTGCCTGTACACATTCTTAATCTGAACCTGCCCGAAGTTTCATGTCTATATATCCACCCTTCTATTCCTGGTAATACAATCCCTTGTTTGTTTTCCTCTTTGAAATATTCTGACATAAAGAAATAACAACAGGCTACTCAACCCATCTTCTTGCAGTGGTGATTTGCACCAAGGCAGGCTCTTTGTCTGTCTGGCATTTTGTTGTTTGTTTCAATTGGCAGTGGCTCTTTAGTATCTCACCATTCGCATCTCATCCATGTTTTTAAGCAGAGAAGTTTGGGATTGAACCTGAGAATGTCTTCACGCAGGACTTGTGCTCTAATATTAAAATGTGACCTTTCCCCTTTCATTTTGAATGGTATAGCCAATGTGGTAATACCCATAAAGCATGAATGGCTGCTCCAATGATGTTTGTGTTGGTTAATTGTGCAGTCTCAACATTGGATGAGTTCATCTGAGACAGTTCGGTTTCCAGAGAATCAGAAAAAGAAAAGCTTTTTTGTTATTTTTTGACATGCTTGAAGATTTGAAACTGATATTGATTTGAATTTAATGCTGTCCTGAACAAACATTTCTACATTATGACAAATGACATAGTCCAGATATTGAGTGCAGCTTCATAGTGCAAGGTGGACTCCCTTAGCTCATAGAGCTGGACTGTAATTACTTTGGATTACACAGAAGAGGGACCAGGCTTGTTTTTCGCTGCCTGGACTCAGAGCAATGGGTTCAAATTCCACCTGAATATTAAGAAGAACTTCCTGACTGTGAGAACTGTTCAACAGTGGGACTCTCTACCTTGAAGTGTGGTGGAAGTTTTTTCTCAGAGGCTTTTAACCAAAGGCTGGATGGTCATCTCTCAGGAGTGCTTGATGGGGGTTTTCCTGCATAGCAGGGGGTTGGACTAGATGGCCCATGTGGTCTTTTCCAACTCTATGATTCTATGACACTGGATTTTAATAAAGTTTTTAAAATGATTTTGTGTTAGTTTTTACATATTAACCATTCTACACTTTCAGAAGCAGGGTGAAAAAGTAATTACCTTGAGGCCTGTAGTTGTGCTGAGAGGCTTGAGTGCAGTGTATTTAAATTCTGAGAACTGTATAAATGTGTGAAACTTGTTCTGCAGTGAGGATGAACGGTATGTCAAAATAACATGCGAATTGCAGTGAGAACTGAACAGGTTCATTTCTCTCACTTGCTTCCAATTTCCATTTGCAATGTGAAAGCATTCAGTCTTCAAGCTGATTTATCCTTGAAGCTTGAACATACAGATTTAAGTATGTTATGCATTCTTTCCTTCTCTAGGCCCAGAAGATTCGTGGATCTTTCAATGCACTGGAAGGGGCAGACAAGCTCAACTCAAACCGTAAGTGTCCTCTCTGCCTGTTAGGGCCTTGTTCAATATAGTTTTTTAAAATTGTTGGTTCAGGATACCCATAGGAACTAAACTGGTTGGTTTTGCTTGTGTCACTTTGGAGTACTTGTTAATAATACGATTAATGTTAATAAAATTTTGCATCACCCTGAAAACTACATAGGCAGTTAAAATTTGGATGGAAGACCACCAGGGATGAAATGAGTGGTTGCCTGAAACTCTGAAGAGCTGCAGTCTATCAAGGATGGCAATATCAGATCAGATGGACCAGTGACTGACTTCGCATAAGGCAATTTCCTATATCTGAATATAACAATAGCCAAAGGGACTTGGTACATAACAATTGGCTTTGTCTTTCCCTGGTGATAGAAGACATCTGGTTCAAAAGGTCCACAGTTTGCTTATAATAATAATAATAATTTAAAAAAAACAAAGTACAGAAATGTCCTTATAAATGTTTTTCGTTTGGAGACTTCTAATAGAAAAGCAGCTCATATGTATTAGAAACTTACCAACTGAACACAGAAAGGAACCATGGAAGGCAATGAGAAGCTAAACTTCAAGGGCTTTTATGTATTCTGTATCATTACCATAGACCGATCTGAGCCATTTTGGAATAAAATAACAACCCCTTTCCTCAGCTTGATGTCTTAGCAATTCTGAGCATTTCCTTTCACTTATTGACACTCATGAATTTAATTTAACTGGGGATGTAGCACCTTTCTGCACCATTCTTATTTTAGTGCCATCATTCCCTTGTTGAGACAGAGTATTTCCCTCTCTGCTCTGTGAAGATCTCTTTCTCCAGAAGAGTATGGTAAACAGTCCAGGAAACTACTGTCACAGGTTATTGAACGAGTGTTTGTTTATCTGTTTATAGTATTTCAGTGTCACCCTCAAGGTCTGCCAAAGCACCAAACACATAAAATCCAATCCAAACAAAACAAAGATAAAACATTTTAAAATACATTAGAATACTCTTTAAAAATTACTAAAAGAAGTCTAAAAGCAATCCTAGAATCAAAACAGCAATTTCAAACATTAAATGCCCTGCAGAACAGCATTGTTTTGAATACCTGCTAGAGGCTTAAAAGAAATGAAAGGTCCTTCCAGACAGGCCATATATCCCAGGATCTGATCTCATGATTTCTGCTTTAAACTGGATTATATGAGTCCACACTGCTAGATAAACTGGGATAAACAGAAAAGGGCCCAAAGTCAATCTAACTCCACAGTGCTGCTATAGAAAAGCTCTGATACAGCCATCCACCTACCTAACTGAACGAGTTTTGGGACATACAACAAGACCTCCTTTGAAGATCTCAAATTTCTTGCAGGCTCATATGGGAGGAGGTGATCTTTTTGATATAAGAACATAAGAACATAAGAAGAGCCATGCTGAATCGGGCCTCAGCCCATCTAGTCCAGCATTCTGTGTCACACAGTGGCCCACCAGTTGTACACAGGGATCTCTAGCAGAAAGGAGGGCAAAACCCTCACCTGCTCCCGACCCCCACAACCAGTACCCGGGAAAATCCTGCCTGCCTCCATCAACACAGAGGTGGCACTTGGATGTCCATTTCAGTAACTACTGATTCCCTTGGTATCCATGAATCTGTCTAATCCTGCCTTGAAGCTGTCCAGGCTGACAGCTGTCACAACCTCCTCTGGAAGTGAGTTCCATAACCCAATGACCCTCTGGGTGAAGAAATATTTCCCTTTATTAGTCCTAACTTTCCTACCTTGGAGCTTTAGGAGTGCCCCTAGTCCTAGTGTTGGGTGACAGAGAAAATATTTTTCTTTATTCACCTTTTCTATCCCATGCATGATTTTATACACTTCGATCAAGTCACCTCTTAAACGCCGTCTTTCAAGGCTGAAAAGACCAAGGCGTTGCAACCTGATTTCATAAGGGAGCTGCTCCATCCCTTGGATCATTTTTGTTGCCCTTCTTTGTACCTTTTCCAGTTCCGTTATATCCTTCTTGAGGTGCGGTGACCAGAATTGTACACAGTACTCCAGATGTGGCCTCACCATAGATTTGTAGAGAGGCAATACAACATTTGCCGACCTATTTTCGATTCCCTTCCTGATCATGCCAAGCATAGAATTTGCTTTTTTCACTGCTGCAGCGCACTGGGTTGACATCTTCATTGAGCTGTCCACCAAAACCCCGAGATCCCTTTCCTGGTTTGTCTCAGAAAGCTTTGATCCCATCAGTTGATAAGTGTATTTGGGGTTCTTTGCCCCGATGTGCATGACTTTACACTTGTTTAGGTTAAAATGCATTTGCCACTTTGTTGCCCATTCACTCAATTTCGAGAGATCTTTCTGGAGCTCTTTACAGTCAGTTTCATTTTTAACTAACCTGAACAGTTTAGTGTCGTCTGCAAACTTTGCTACCTCACAATTTACTTCTACATCCAGATCATTTATGAATAAATTAAAAAGTAACAGTCCTAAAACTGAACCTTGGGGTACGCCACTTCTCACCTCTTTCCATCCAGAGAAGTGTTCATTTATTACCACCCTTTGTTTCCTACAGTTTAGCCAGGTTCCAATCCAGGACAAGACCTGTCCCCTGATTCCATCTTAGCTCCAAGTCATTTAGAGCGTTTTAGAGCAAATTGAAAGCCAGTGTAGTTCATGCAGGATCTCTAAAATGCACACCTGACACTATGGCATGAGTTTCTATGGCCAGACCTGTTTTTCCTAAGAAGTGGTGCAGTTGGTGCACCAGGTGAAGCTTGACAAAGACACTGCAGTTCTCAGAAGTGCAGTATCCAAAAGCAGCCCTAAGTTTACAAACCAGATCTTTCGGAGGAAGAGCCACTTCATCCAGAAGTAGCTGTAATCACAATCCTACTGGTCTATCCACTTACAACATCCTTTACTTCATTCAGACAGTGATTTAGTACAACCACAGCATCCTTGGCATCAGTTATAAGAGAACGATACAGCTGGATATCATCAACATGGAGATAACATCGACATCCAGAGGGTCCAAATGACTTTTTAAAATAGCTTCATGTAAATGTTGAAAATTATTTAGGACCATATTGATCCCTGTGGAACCCATAGGTTGATGTCCAAGAGGCTGAACAACAGTGTCCAGACACCATCTCTGGGAAGATTCAGTCAAGAAAGACCAGAAACACTGCAAAGAAGTGCCCCAAGATCCCATATTAGACAGATGATCCAGATAGATACCATGGTTGATGGTATCAAATGTATCTGAAAGACCCAGGAGGAATCCTGTCACATTCCAGTGTAGGTCTTCCATCAAGCTGACCAAGAATGTTTCTGTTCCACAACCAGCTCTGAATTTATTTATTTATTTTATTTATTTAAAATATTTTGTACCCTGGCCTTCTCACCTCTATCAAGGGACTCAGACTGGCATAACAGCAAAAATTCAATGCCATACAATTTTAAAACAACTACAACAACTTATTAAAATACATTTTTTTAAACCAGCATAAAACCACATCGCCATTAAAACAATTCCACTCAATCTGTAAGCGTGGTCATACATTCAAACAATAGCCCATCTCAGCCTATTCTGGGAAGGCTTGTTTCCACATCCAGATTTGAATGGGTTCCGTTAATCTATTTCATCCAAGAAAGCCTGTCACTACTTGCTCTAGGACCTTCCATAGAAAAGGGAAATTAGAGACAGATTGATAGTTACCCAATGAGATGGGATGTGGTGAAGGGTTTTTTCCGAACAAAATTCTTACAATTGCTTCTTTTGGGGAAGTTATACATAGCCCTCTATCTAGAAGCATTTACAGCCTCATCAACCACTTGGTCAATTCTTTTCTGGCAGCTTCAATTAGCAAAGATAGACATGGATGTGACAGAAAAGTAGTTAGCCTCACCTCTCCATGTAGCTTGGCAACATTGACATTCTGAACAATCTGAAACTCATTCATCAAAATTGGACAAGTACCAGCCTCAGTCACTGGCCCAAACTCTGCCTTCAAAATGGCATCGAAGTCAAAAGGAATCTGATATCTGTCTATCTGTCCATCCTTCCATCTATCATTAAGCAGTTTCTGTCAAACTTAAATAGGGTTGTGTGAGGTCCTTCCAGTATCTGGCCAAAGTACACTAAAAAGGTGCAATGAGTGATGTGGTGCAGTGGCAGGTTCTACATCGGTGGTTCTCCACCTGTGGGTCCCCAGGTGTTTTGGCCCACATCTCCCAGAAATCCCAGCCAGTTTACCAGCTGTTAGGATTTCTGGGAGTTGAAGGCCAAAACATCTGGGAACCCACAGGTGGAGAAACGCTGTTCTAAATAAAGTGTGCAGCACCTATTGAAAACTTGATCTGTGTTTGTGGGAGTTCTCTGAAACGTTTTAAATAAAAGTTATATTATGGGTTTTTGCCCTGCTAAGAATGAGGGTAACACAGGGCAGAGTAGGCCAATTTAGATTCAAGACTTCCAATTAATTTGGGGAGGGGCTATATCCTCAATCATGTTTCTATGTTGTGATGTTTCCATTTTTGAATATGAACCAATCCTACATTTTTACCCTGTTCACACAGCCCTTGCATCACATGATTATATACTGAAGATTGTTCCCACTGTGTATGAAGACATGAGTGGAAAACAGCAGTACCCATTTCAATATACTGTCGCTAATAAGGTAAGGATAGCAACATATTTTTCTAGAAACCTCAAGAAATGTTAATTGGACAGACCATCCATTGCCAAGTCCCATCTCCATTGTTGATCTTCCGCAGAGCTTGCTGTGTTCAAACTGAGGGCAGTAGCGGCCCCTACTGGTAAAGTGGAAAAATGAAAAGAAACAGGAGATTCAATAGCTTCTTACTAGGGCTGTCTGGAAATTTGTTCTCTTTTCTTTTTCTTTTTGCAAATTCTGTCCTGCTATATTGTGCATATTGGGTCTGTCCATTAGCTGTCACACTTTGCAGACATTCCAGTCCAGAGCTCTGCTAAAAAAAAACAAAATATGTAGAAAAATATGTTCATACTAGCATGTTATGAAAGAAATATATGTTTAGTCATGTAATGTACATGCAGATTTTAGTGTAGAATACTTACACAAAGCAGAAGCAGTATGGATTAGCACAGATGAAATGGGGAAATGGTACAAACTGGAAACAATATTTACTCATCTCTACTTCTTCTTTTGCAACAATGTGCTGTAAAAGCATGCGTGTGTTACTGTACATGAGGGTATTTGTAAATTTCCAGTCCTGTGACTTAATTTTTTTTGTTGGTTACCATCTCTATAAAAAGAAATGTAATGAGGCAAGTGTGAAGCAAAATGGCTTTATTTGTAGCGAGGAAGTAAACTGTACATTTTGTTTTAGTTATTCTTTCATTGGTTAAGTTTGAGCAGCTTGGGTAGTACCTAAATATACAGTCAGCCTGCATATTTGTTACAGCATGTTGGATTGCTCAGAAAGTTCTCTGCTCTAATATATATACTGTGTGTATGTATATGTATATGTATATATGTATATATGTATATATATAAATATACACAGTGTGTGTGTGTGTGTGTGTGTGTGTGTGTGTGTGTGTGTGTGTGTGTCTCTTAAAATCCCCAATTTTTTAATCTGAACATCTGTCGAACTATATAGAACACAGGTTCTGGGAGAAAATTTAGAAAAGCATGCCTAATGCTTCATACTCTGAAACTTAAAAAGCTTAGTTTTCTGTATTCCTTCTTGCTTTCCTTTTAAAAATTTTTATTTAATCCGTGTCGAAACATTACATAAAATAGTTTATTTAAAACTGACAAAATAAAGGGATCACAAGCTGCTCAATAGTTTTAGACCAAAAAAGGGCAACAGCAACTGCATTGTCTGTAGCTTTAAACAGTTCTTCCTCTGTGCATGAGGCAGGGCATTGTGGGCAAGCATACAGATGCTGAGTTGTCTGTTCTGCTCCACAATAGCACAAGGTGGAGGATTCTTCTAGGACTCTAGGTAGTGCCATTTAGCCAGGTTGTCTTTTGATCTGCCCACTCCACTTCTGTTCAGGGACTTCCAAGTTGGCCATTCTTGTTTGACCCACATGGGGGGCACCCAGTTGGAAAGGCCTGATTTTGGCTGCACACAGGGATATTCTTGCTGTTGCTGGTGGAACATTTAGAGGAGTGGTGGTTCTCATGAAACTTTTCTGTGATCTAAGTCTACTGGGAGGAGGATGGCTTTCACAGTGTTGAACCTTATTTCTCTCGCAATTGGCAGTTGGCAGCAACTTCTCGTTGCAAATCAGAGAGGCAGTGCCTTCTAGCTTATAGAGTCTATCAACAGGTATAAGTTTAAGACATCCTGTGATTATTATACATGTCTCATTTAGTGCTATATTCTCCTGTTTAATGTCTTTTTAAATTAGAATGTTTTGAATCGCTTATTTATTTTTATTTATTTATTTAAACTTCTGTTCCCCGACCTTCTCACTTCAATAGAGGGACTCAGGCTGGCTTACAGCAAGATTCAATGCTATACAATCTTTCAACAGTATATTAAAATACATAAAAACCAGATCGCCATTAAACAATTCAACTTGGTCTATAGACGTGGTCACTCTGGGAATGCTTGGTTCCAAATCCAGGTCTTCACCTGCCTCCTGAAGGACAAAGGGAGGGGGCAGATCTAAAATCACTTGGGAGAGAGTTCCACAGCCGAGGGGCCACCACAGAAAAGGCCCTGTCTCTCGTTCCCACCAGACGCGCTTTCGTTATGCTCTCTGTCCTGATATTTCATGCTAGAAATTGACATCAACAGGATAAACCAGCGTAGATTTCTTAGGCCAAAAATACCAAAAGTTATGCCTGAACCCTCTTAGTTCTTTTCAAATTTTATTTGGCACATAACCTAACTTGCTTGGCTCTGAAGTTGTTCCAATTGGAGTCTTATATTGGACACCTATATCACTTCTAGCCACTGGAAACTAGAAGGGAGGAAAGTCTTTAGAGTGCATATTTTATAGGGATGCCTGACATTTTCTCTCTTCCTTTTCCTATTCCTAGAAGCTTATTAGTACTATTTTCTGGAGAGGGAAATGGCACATAAAACATAAAATCATCGGGTGGTATCCAGATTTAGTCATACCTAGATGAAATTAAACTCATTACTTACTTGGCTTCTTTGATTTCAGTGCGTCTGCTTTAAGTGTGCATATGTCTAGTACCAAAACATCGTCTTGAAGGCAAGAAGCAGTTGTAATGGGGGTATTCTTAGGTATCTGATGTTCATAGCTATTGCTTTTCACCACTTTCCTACTTCCTTCTTCTAGGAGTACGTTGTGTACAGCCACACAGGACGCATCACTCCAGCTATCTGGTTCCGCTATGACCTTACTCCCATCACATTGAAATACATAGAAAGGCGGCAGCCCTTGTACAGATTTATCACAACAGTAAGTTGCTGTGATCTTTTTTCTACTTTTAACTTGTTTTTTTATTTATTTTCCCAAATGTGTTCAGTGGAGCTTGTGTGAAAGCTGTGTCAGAAAAGAACCACAGTGCTGAAGTCTTACCCATTTGGAGCTGGAAAGGGATTTAGTGTTTTTTCCTAACTGCTGGAAGATAGGGCTGCCCCCTGATTGCTCAAGGGAAACCTAAGAGCTGCTTGTGTTCCCATCTATAGAGGCCTGAAAACCAATAAAAATTGAGATAAAAGGGGGGTGTCTATAAAACACCCCCATAATGCACACTTGATTGCAAACAGCATGGAAAACGTGATTAGAAGTTTGAATAAAATCCAAGATCGGGCGAAAAATGCACTTCTACAGAAGACTGTATATTCCAGGGCTTCCCAAAAAAATAAGAGTTCTTTGTGGTATGCTGGTGTAGACTGCTCCAGTACTTATCCTCATTTTAAAATCCTGAAACAGCCAACAGAGGCGATGTAAACAGATGGAACCCTGGACACACAGGTGGCTAAATGGAAGCATGAGAGGAAAGCAGTTCCCATGAGAACTCTCTCCAACCATTCCTTTGTTCTCGTTTCCTGTGTATTACTGAATGGAAATGGATCTTAAAATTACACTGTGGGCACCAGCATGTAGCAGGCAAATGACCCAAAAGGAAATGGGGTTCAAGAGGGTAAACCAAGAGTGAGGGCAAGGAGAAAGGATGACAGAAAATCTGCTTGTGCACACTTGTTATATTCGCATCGGTGCTGTAATATTAGCAAAATGCTAATGAAATGCAGCACATCTTGGTGAGTCATTAGGGAAAAAATTAAAGGAAATCTTCAGGCAGATGCCCTACCATAGCTTTTGCGGTTCCATTCAATCTGCATTAACCAGACCTTTGTGGACTCTATAGGACCATTTAGCAGGACAAATGGGTTCGTGTAAGGACTTTCCTTCAGGTACCAAGATTTTTAAATCCACTTTGCTACTCTGGATTAACCAACTATGTGGAAGGGCCCTGAGTTGACCATGATAATCCCTTTAATTCTTGGCAGAATTGACTGATTCCTCCATTTGAAATTGATAAGATTATCTATTGTGGTTTCCTGCCAAAGTTGGATATTTTGGGATAACTTCCCTTTCACTGAAACAGGACACTGAAACTGTCATCTTTCATTCAGGTTTTAAATCTGGCTCTAACTTGCTTTCTACTGCCCCCTGCTTTTCACTACTTTCCTTGTGGTGGTATTATAAAAAAAGTCAACACAAATGACTCTTGATGTTTGCAGTATGTACAAGGAAAGGGAGAATCACACATTCTGCACTACAACAGACAATAATCTAACTTTACTGGGTTGTCGTGGATTTTTTGGGCTATATGGCCATGTTCTAGAAGTATTCTCTCCTGACGTTTCACCTGCATCTATGGCAAGCATCCTCAGAGGTGACTTTTCAACAACTGTATCTTTCCCACCTTTACCTCGCCCTTGTGTCTAATACTTTTGCATCCCTCACCTTCTCCCCCCACCCCCTCCCTCAGGGAACAGTATTTATCGTATTTCAAATATTAGTTTAATTGAACAATCGTAAAGAGAGAATGGTTCAGCACTTTATATCTTTCTTTCCCTTCAACCTATCAGTCTTTCCCATTTCTGAACCCAGGTTTTCTTAAATTGGCATATTGTGAACTTGGCTCTTCTTTCATAAATATAATCCTGAATCATATAATCGGCTAAATAATAATACCATTTTTACCTCCCACTTTCTATCATCTTTCCACCCCAAAGCCACAGTTGCATGGGCGGGTGCTATCATGTATTTTATAATTTCCCTCCAGGCTTTGATATTTTCTTTTTTGTCTAGTGTCTGTGTAAAAAATTCTATTTTATTCAAAGCCAGTTTATATCCTGTTATTTCTTCCATTTCCTTCATCACCTTATTATAGAACTCTTGTACTTTATCACATTCCTACCACATATGGAAATAGGAACCAATTTTTCCACATCTGTGCCAACAAAATTTTGTGGTAGTTTTTGTTATGTGGGCTATTTTAATTGGGGTTCTGTACCATTTTGTCAATATTTTCCTTTGAGTTTCTCTAATCTTTATATGCTTAATATTTTTGATTGAATCAATCCAGTATTCTATGTCTGAAACATTATTATTTAGCTCCTCTTTCCATATTTCTATCAAAACTTGCTTGAGATTATATTGTATTCCAACTAATTTCTTATAGATAAACCCCATCAGGCCTTTCTCCTTTTCTAATTTCTATTTTAAAATTTGATCTAGTGCTGTTTCGGAGCTTTCTTTTTTCCTTCACTTTATGATCCTTTGTTTCAAACCATTCAAAAGGAGCCAATTACTTGGACCACATTTTTCTTTTATTGATTCCCAATCCTTAATTGTCCCATCTGTGTTCAAGAGGTCTTTTATCAAATTCATTCCATTCTGTCCCCACCTCTCAAGCTTTTGGCATCTGGAGCCCCCAGTGGCGCAATGGGTTAAACCCTTGTGCCAGCAGGACTGAAGATGAACAGGTCGGAAGTTTGAGTGGATTGAACTCCCTCTGTCAGTTCCAACTCCCCATGTGGGGACATGAGAGAAACCTCCCACAAGGATAGTAACACATCAAACATCCTGGCATCTCCTGGGCAACGTCTCTGCAACGGCCAATTCTCTCACATCAGAAGCGACTTGCAGTTTCTCAAGTCACTCATCACACACACACACACACACACTTTGGCAGGAAAGGCGAAAGGATTGTCCTCAGGGAAGCCTGAGGGATATACCAAGACACTTATGATCATATGGAAACCTTATGGTGCTGGATACCAGATCACAGGGCACATTCAGGTCTTACTCTCAAGGTATGGGTGCCAGAGAGTTGGGACTGCTAGCATATCCAAGTGATTCCAATAGTTACATACTTGTTCTCACAGTTCTCCCAACAGTGCTAAGATCTATTTGGAATGTTGTTACTTATTAAATTAAGGAATTATAAGGTGTCAAGTTTGGCTGTTTAATTCCACATTTCAGAACACAGTGCAGTGCAGTTGCTAGAAATTCTAATTCCTAGAAGAAATCAAACTCCAAATTTTAAATCAAATTAGAAATTTTGTATATATCATTTTAACTCATGCAACAGTATCCCTTTACCATACTCTCCACACTCCCATTGCTCCTTTGCTTTGTTTGCTTCCTTGTTTGTCTTGAAGTGCACGCTAATCAGAGACTGAAGGTGCCTCTACAATGTACAGTATAATTAATGTAGTTTGATTCCACTTTAACTACCGTATTCTGATGAAGTTCTAACTCTCTGTGACAGAGAAGGCTAAAGACTTTGTAAAACTCCAATTTCTATGATCCTGTACCATTGAGCCATGACAGATAAAGTAGTGTCTCAGATTGCTAATTTGACAGTGTATATGCACCCTGGTGAACTTCCTGCCACCCCCTGAAGAAAGACAGAGAAAGGCGCCTTTGGCAGGTTGGTCTGTAGCTTCCATTTATAGGTCATAACCTATGCCTTCCTTGTTTGTCCCTTTCTTTTTTTCCCCTGCCCCTCTTATAATCTGCATTGGTTGGGAATTATGCCTGCTCTGTGCAAGTGTTGTTTACCATTTGCCCTTGCTGTTTCTTGATATTTATTTTGTCCCCTTAGACATTTATGTTGCCCATACTCTGCATCCCAGGAAAGCAAAGTCTCAGAGCTTTGAAACTCAAGTTCTTCATCCAAGTGACAGCTTTAACTTTTAATACAGTTTCGGCTCATTCCAAGTAAAAAGTCTCTTGCTTAATGCAAGCAATTCTTTCATAGGATTGCTGTGAGTTTTACGGGCTCTATAGCCATGTTCCAGAAACATGGCCATACATGCTGGAAACATGGCTGTATGGTCATGTTCCATGTTTCTGGAACATGGCTATACAGCACAGAAAACTCACAGCAACCCAGTTATTCCAGCCATATTTGTTTTTTCCCCGACAAATTACAAATATGCCTTGTACGTACTATATTTGCATTTCAACTATCGAGACCGCAGGCACATGCTTTCCCAGCATATAGTGTTAAGATCTATTTAGATGTTCATTTGTCATGGAATTAAGATCCTTTCTAGGACTGAAACTAGAGTGCTCCAGATACTGCTGCTTTACAATCCTTTTCAGTCCTGCTAGTGATACGCCATCCTGACGTCATCCCTGCCATCCCAGTCTTTAGTAGCATCTCTAGTGCCTTTCTGCATCATGGTTGCCCTGGAGACTGGCTAGTTGTTATTACTGGGAAGAGGCAGCAGCCTTTTAGCCCAGACAGGGATTATCCACTTGTGGCAGCTGGAGTTATTGTCAAGTAGGGCAAGCCTCAGAAGCATCCTCAATCTGGTTAAGCAACAGATGCTTAGTTGAAAAACTACAAAAGAAGTTTGTGGAAAGAGCACCTGCTGCTCCTTTGTTAAGCAGCTTGCCTATCAGGCTGCAGCCATGCAACGGTCACAGAAACACTGGAAGTTTTTGTAAGTGGTTTTGCATGAGCATAGGTGGGGAAAAGATCTTCCCAGCCTGGGAAATATTTTGGCCAGTTTAGAAATGTAAAACATTTATATTGTTACCTTAAAAAGACTTACTTTTTAACAATGTTCTCTGTGAAAGCTTTAAAGCAAGGCTGTCAGGAAGAATAATATTGAAACTGAAGTATTTCAGATCAGTCGGGTGGACCCTAGTAAGATATTTTGTGTGCATTTGGTTACAGGAGAAGCAACAGAAAGATATGGATTTTCCATCTTGGATGTAGCTTCCATTGTGTTTTAAAATTAACTTTGCCTGCAGAAGAACTGCTGGAAAAACAGTGGATTAAGAAGCAGTGCTTCTTAAATAAATATTGCTTTCTCCACAAATCTAGTAGCTATAAGCAAGAAGTAAGGGAGATTAACTATCCAGTTGCCTCTGCCTTTGGTTTGAAGAGGATACCTGCTCACTTATTTTGTGTGACCTGCTTTTCTTACAAGGAACTCAAAGCAGTGTAGCTGATAAGACTGTTGTCAAGCAATGGTAGAGCAATGACTTCTCGTTTTCCCCAAGGAGCTTCTTAGCTTTAGAAGGATAATAGAACCACTGACAGGTACTTAAGTAGCTTGTACATATGGAGGAGGGGGCCTCCCTTAGTGAATGAAAATATAAAACGTTTTAAAAACTGAACAAATAAGCACTTGGGAGCTTCCAGGTTTTTTTTTTTTTTGCAAGTAAGATCAAGAGATGAAACTTACAGGGTAATATTGAATATAAAAGACATGAACTCTTGTACTCACTGCTCTCTTAATGGCCGCATGAGTGGGGAGCATAGTCAAATGCATGACAGAATAATGCAGTATTTCCTTTATCTTTTACTTTCTAGTAAAAGATAACAGTTTCCCCTGACATGAAGTATAGTCATGTCCGACTCTGGGGGGTGGTGCTCACCTCCATTTCTTAGCCTGAAAGCCGACATTGTCCGTAGACACCTCCAAGGTCATGTTGCCAGCAAGAGTGCATGGAGCACCAATGCCTTCCTGCAGGAGTGGTACCTATTGATCTACGCACATGTGCATATATTTGAACTGTTAAGTTGGCAGAAGCTGGGCCTAACAGCAGAAGATCACTCCACTCTCCAGATTCGAACCGCCAACATTTCGGTCAGCAAGTTCAGCAGCTCAGTGGTTTAACCTGCTGCACCACCAGGGGGGCTCTACTTACTTTCTACCTAATGGGGGGAGCAGAAACTGGGCCTAAATTAATATTGAGGGACACTTATTTTTCTTGCAGACACCCATATCTGTTTCTGTAGCATGGCAGTGGGGCACAACATGTTGGTGGCAGAGAGGGGTGTGGGTGGATGGCCACCATTTTCTTAGTATATGTATTCACTCTCATCCACATTTAGGCACACATACAAGGCACTGGATGAAAAAGGAGGTGTCTTCTCTCCAAAAAAAATCCTTCTCTGCAGTAGAATGGCTTGAAACAGATTGCAAGATTTATGTTTTACTTTGTTTCAGACCCTGGGAAAGCAGTATTCACTCTGAGAGAGCAAGGGATTGGGGCCCCTTCTACATTGCCATATAATCCAGATTATCTGCTTTGAACTGGATTATATAAATCTACACTGCCATATAACCCAGTTTAAATCAGATAATCTGGATTTTATATGGCAGTATAGAAGGGACCTGAGATGATGTTGTTAATGCAGTCCTGTCATGGGGTTTTCTCAGCAACATTTATTCAGGGGAGGTTTGCCACTGCCTTCCTTTAAAACGGAAAGAGTGTGACTTGCCCATGGTCACCCAATGTGTTTCTATGGCTGAGCAGAGACCTGAACCAGTGTCTCCTATTCCAGTACTCAACCCACTACTACATGTTGAGATGAACAGTATTGTTTCAGTTTCAGTACCCACTTTGTCATCTATGTATGTCAGATGACAAAGTGGGTACTGAAACTGAAACAATACTGTTCATCTCAACATGCAGCCACCCAAAAAGATGTACACTGATGCCATGTATCAGATTTGTCTACTTTTGGTTAGTAAGACCTTAGTAGATTAAACAGTTGTATTTCTTATTTTCTGGGACCTGTACTAAGGGGATTCTCTGGAAGAAGTTATTTAATTTCCCTCTTTAAAAACAAAGAAACTCAGTCTTTCACTTGCCTTCAGCATTTGGTTCTACCTTTTTTTGCCTACACCAGATTTAAGTGTGTGCAGTGGAGGGAGAGACTGAGCAGATGCCAGGTACATGTGAGTCATAAACAGCAGTACAGAGCTGTACAAATGAATACTTTTTCTCTGCTTATTTTTCTTCGTCTTGTACTTGCTTCTGTGAAGTCATATTTTCCTTCCCTCATTGCACAAAATACATTCCTTTCCCTTCTTTCAGTAAAAGGCCCCCTGTGTCAGCTGATCTATATGGTTTGGTTATCCAGCTCATCCTGTCATTATTTCCCTTGAAAATTAACTCTTGAAGAAATGCTGGCTCAAGGATAAGCCAAAGTTATAATGAAACCTATATTTTTTTAAGGTAATAATAGTACAAGTATTGGTTTTCCTGCGCTTTTTGGTTTGTATTCACCAGATTGTCAGCTGTGCTTTGAAAAAAGAATGCATTTGCTTTGCCTTTCTGTCATGGAAAGCATCTTCCAGTTTCACTGAGCTCACTGGACACAAATATCTGAGTTAAAAATACACATCAAAATGACCAATTTCTTCCTTGTTGCTATTTCTGCTAATTGCTATTAAAATCTGTCCACTCATATTACCCAGTTCTCGTTCTGTCCACTCATATTACCCTTGCCTCTCATAAACAACCATCTCTGTGTCAGAGGCTAAGAGATCTATGTGGAAAAGAGTAGGAAAAATTAGTGTCCTGTCTGCAGAATATAGATGGTTCTCTTGTTAAGAAAAGCTACATTAGAACATGTTTGTATATTATATTTGATTAGGAATGAATCCCATTATATTCAATAAGATGTAATCCCAGATAATGTGTCTAAGGGGCTAGCATCGTGTAATGGTTTGAGTGTTTGACTAAGATGCTGGGAAACCAGGTTTCAAATTGTCATTTGGCCATAGAAACCCACTGAGTGTCATCACTTGTGACCCTTCAGGTGTTTGGGACCCCAACTCCCAGAAGCCCCAGTGAGCTTCTCCAGTGATCAGGAATTCTGGGAGCCAAAGCCCAAAACACCCGGAGAGCCACAGGTTTGACACCTCTGATCTAAGTCCATGAAGAAGGCAATGGCAAAGCCCATCTGTCAAGAAGTTATGAAGTTACTAGAGTAGAGTAAATTTCAATTAAACTTTAGAAGGACTACACTGACAGTCGGAGTGGCCCAGAAATGAAACCAATTGCCTAGAGAGAAGAAGGACAGAGGGTTCCTTCTTTGATTGTCTTCAACTGTGGATGGTCTAGCAGAGATCCTGCATTGAGCAGTGAGTTGGGGGCCTATGAGGCCCCTTCCAGCTCTACAATTCTGTGACTTTAGGCTTTATTTTCTAGTGGCTGAACTGATCTCACCACAGATAACATTATTATCTTCCTATTCAATCAAGAAATAAAATTCCCCACTCACTGTGCAATACATAAGATTATGATTACTGCGCTCTACTGAGGATGCTCAGTGGTTCTCAACCTGTGGGTCCCCAGGTGTTTTGACCTTCAACTCCCAGAAATCCTAACCGCTAGTAAACTGGCTGGGATTTCTGGGAGTCGAATGGTAGGCCAAAACACCTGGGGACTCACAGGTTGAGAACCACTGCTCTAACTGGAGATTCTGCATTAAGCAGGGGTTGGACACACCCAAACAAATCGCCACCAATGCATTTGAGTCATTTCAGTTCTGCCTCTCTCATTGGTTGTGTAAGTTAATAGGTAGTACTTCTAAGATTCAATCTTGATCCTGGATTTCAAAATCCTCTGCAGCGATTTAAATGTGGCCAGAGTGTGTTATGATCACTGATAATTGCTTCCAGACAGACAACCTGGGTGGCACATGATATCTGTAGCCTTTACGTTAGATAAGAAAGGGAGCACA
Organism: Anolis apletophallus; assembly: GCA_030556195.1. Taxonomy (NCBI): domain Eukaryota; kingdom Metazoa; phylum Chordata; class Lepidosauria; order Squamata; family Anolidae; genus Anolis; species Anolis apletophallus. The sequence goes on along the minus strand of JARBWK010000001.1, from coordinate 89,979,298 downwards.
CTAAGCACAAACCAGTCTCTCTGTACTAGCTTTCTTACTGCTAAGACCCTCAGAGGCATGTCCTTGGTGTGACAGATTCACTGTCTGGAGAGGATATCGGTTCATTGCACAGATTGTCTTTCTAAGGTTTAGTTCCCTCTTCCTTACAAAGATGCACCTTTCTCCAAGACCCATGCTCCCCTTGGCAGCCTGCGTGTGGGCAGCATTGTCATAGCACTGAAGATCTCATCTATATTCCTCTCTGCATCTCTTAGTATCTCCAAGACTCAGACTTGCTGCCGACAAACAGGACCTCATTACATCAAACACCCACACAGTGTCTACCTCACAAACAGATACATGTGAAACACTGTGTAACACACTGCTTAGATTTCTGCCTTACTAGCGGGATGCTGATCTCTAGTCTATACGGTTACTTGAGAAATAGGATGTTGGGGGTCAAATGGAAGGTTGCTTTCCTAGCCTCCTTGATCTAACTAGGCTGCTTATGTGACGTTTTATCACTGGTGTTGGAATTACTGTAATTGTTGCTCAAGGCATCCTTGTGCTTAGCAAATTGTGAAAAGAAAGGGATGTAATTCAGTACAGAAAGAATATCAGCAATTGCCATTGGATGTTGATTTAATCCAATCAATGACTGTTATACAGAGTACTGAGAGCCAAATTAAATCATATGATGTGTGTCCAGTGGGTTCCTTGGGGGATATCTACAGTGTAGGATTAATGCAGCTGGACATTGATTTAACTGTCATGGCTCTCAGCTATGGAATGATGGGAACTGGAGTTTTGCAAAGTCTTTAGGCTTCTCTCTCAAAAGAGTTCTGGTGCCTCAGCAAACTACAAATCCCAGGATTCCATAGCACTAAGCCATGGCAGTCAGTGTGGGACTGACAGTGTAGATGCATCCCTACGCAAAAGCAAGGGGCAGACAAAGATAAAAAGCGGAAAGCTGAGGAAAATCAAGAGGTGAGGGAATTAGATCAGGAACATTTTTAGCAGAGCATGTAGAAAGTTGGAAAGTTATGCTATTTAATAAAAGGCCTTTGATGAAGTAGGAGGTCAAATTGCTAGACATGGATGTGGAAAGCAAGGTTTAAATTCACACTCAGTTCAGTCAGTGACTACCTTCTGCCTTACTTTCACCCATCTAAAAACATCTAAATAAAAACTAAAACCCGAGGACTGCTGTTACAGATAAGGAGAGCGATCTTGGTCATTTTTGGAGGGGGGAAAAAGACAAACATTCACTCTTACTCTCTCTTTTTCTCTTTTCACATATCAGATTTGTGCCATCATTGGAGGGACTTTCACCGTGGCTGGTATTTTTGACTCCTGCATTTTCTCTGCCTCTGAAGCCTGGAAGAAGATCCAGCTGGGGAAGATGCAGTAGGAAAGCAACTCTCAGTCCGGTTCTGTGAGAAGAAACAAAGAATGAGAAGTCCGCGACTATATTTCTTTCCCTATTGGTTTAGTTGATACATGTAGCATTGAGTTAGCGCTTTGATAGCTTTTTAAAGCAGTAAATGAAACAAAAACAAAATAAACTACCCCTATACCAACCCAATCCACCCTAAGTATCTGGAGGTTAATTGTGTTAACAAGCAGATATTTAAAAGATAGAAAGAAATTTTAGTCCGTTTCACCATTAAAGGAAGGAGGAAGAGAGAGGAGTGTTGTGGCATTTCTAACTGTGCGCGGTCAAAGTCTCCCCAAAGTGTCCCCAAAATGTCAAATAAAACAAAATCCTTTTTTAAACATAAACAAAATAATTATTTCAATATAAACAAAATACTTATTTTAACATTAGTTGGATTACAGTCCACTTTTTCAGATGCATTAATGGAGTGCTACATTATATGCATAGTACTCTATATATTAAGTTTGTGCACAGATTCGGTTTGGTTGGTTCCCTTCAGCTAGTTTGCCTTCTTCAGCTGGCCATAACAGTAAGGACTCAGCTGCCATGTTTTTTCCCCGGCTGAAACGTCCCACGTGATTGTGGGTGCAGCTCCTTCCCTTCTATTTGGGAACATATGGTGCATGCTTCCTTAACCCCATTCTTCAAACGCAGACACCCTTGAAAGGAAGAAAGGAAAAAGTCCCAGGAAGGGTGCTTCCTTAATCCCGTTCTCCAAACCCAGACTCCCTTGAAAGGAAGAAAGGAAAGGGTCCCAGGAAGGGTGCTTCCTTAACCCCGTTCCTCAAACCCAGACTCCTTTGAAAGAAAGTTAGGAAAGGGTCCCAGGAAGAATGCTTCCTTAATCCTGTTCTCCAAACCCAGACTCCCTTGAAAGAAAGATAGGAAAGGATCTCATGAAGGGTGCTTCCTTAATCCCGTTCCTCAAACCCAGACAACTTTGAAAGGAAGAAAGGAATGGGTCCCAGGAAAGGTGCTTCCATAATCCCGTTCCTCAAACCCAGGCTCCCTTGAGAGGAAGATAGGAAAGGGTCCCAGGAAGAGTGCTTCCTTAACCCCATTCTTCAAACCCAGACACCCTTGAAAGGAAGAAAGGAAAAAGTCCCAGGAAGGGTGTTTCCTTAACCCTGTTCCTCAAACCCAGACTCCTTTGAAAGAAAGATAGGAAAGAATCCCAGGAAGGGTGCTTCCTTATTCCCGTTCTCCAAACCCAGACTCCCTTGAAAGGAAGAAAGGAAAGGGTCCCAGAAAGGGAGTTTCCTTAACCCCGTTCCTCAAACCCAGACTCCTTTGAAAGAAAGTTAGGAAAGGGTCCCAGGAAGAATGCTTCCTTAATCCTGTTCTCCAAACCCAGATTCCCTTGAAAGAAAGATAGGAAAGGATCTCATGAAGGGTGCTTCCTTAAACCCGTTCCTCAAACCCAGACAACCTTGAAAGGAAGAAAGGAATGGGTCCCAGGAAAGGTGCTTCCATAATCCCGTTCCTCAAACTCAGGCTCCCTTGAGAGGAAGATAGGAAAGGGTCCCAGGAAGAGTGCTTCCTTAAACCCATTCTTCAAACCCAGACACCCTTGAGTGGATGATAGGAAAAGGTCCCAGGAAGGGTGCTTCCTTAACCCCATTCCTCAAACCCAGGTTCCCTTGAGAGGAAGATAGGAAAGGGTCCCAGGAAGAGTGCTTCCTTAACCCCATTCCTCAAACCCAGCCTCTGCTGAAAGGAAGAAAGGAAAGGATCCCAGGAACAGAAAGGGGAGCCTTGTAAGTTCACCATTCCCACTAATGGGCCAGATCTTCCCAGATCTTTCAGCTGTCTAGCTGAAAACAGATTTTTCCATTAGCAGATTTTCAGGCCGCACCCAAAAACATATATCTGGGTACCCAATGAAATTTGGATACCAAAAACAGATCACCCTCCAGGCAAATTGCACAAGCCTACTATATATGCATCTATTGTGAAGGATTTGTTCTCAAGGGGAAAACAAACACATTCAGGGAAATGACACGCAAATACTTTGGGGGCAGTGCCTGAAAAGCTTTTCTTTGGAGAGATGCTCTTGACAAGTGATAGTGTTAAATAGGATAAATATTAACAGTACCTCATTCCCTAACAAAATTAGAGAATGGTTAATTTATTTGACACTTTGAGGTTATTAAAATATCCCAGCAACTGACTATCCAGTCTGAGTGTTTACAGATAGTATAAAGTAACTGAAAACTTGATCATAATGAATGAGATGAGAATATAAGAGTCTGGCTTTGTATAAAAGAGGGAGCTTCTATATGACTTGTTTAAAGCCTTCGATGTACGAAGAAGGTACGAAGAATTCAAGTAACCTGGACAGGAAAGACATGTGTATTCCATATATGCAGAACAGATAAGATGTTGCCCTCATTATGAGGAATCCCAATACGTTCATACCACCTTCAATGGTACACCATCTCCAGTTTTAATTTGCTAATATTTTCCTGACTGACAGCCAAAAAGGCAAGGGAATATTATTTATTAATGCCTAAGATACTGGCACAGCACTTTGAGGAACAGGACAAAGTTGCTGCACAGAGATTTCCCTACTGATATATTTCAGTCTGAAGTATATAACAGTAGGTTTTTCACTCCCAAAGAAGAGTCCAGGGAGGTAGAACTTTTATCAATTATATATTTTTAATAGACTGTCGACATAGGGAACTACGATAGGATATTTCTACAGACCTCAAATAGCCCTTTGTTGATGTTGTATGATCCAACTGATAATATTACATGTTTTGTATGTTTTATGCTACCTAGGACTGCATACACATCTGCTGTGTGTTTTCTAGGTTTTGCTGCACTTCATTAAAAAAATACACTAAGGACATCCATGTTACAATTTGGAGAAAAGCATTATTCTGCAGTTGGAACAATGTGTGGTCCTATGAGGGTTGCCTTTAAAAAATGAGTGTCAAATTGATACAGTGTGACTAAGTAACTTTGGCCCAGATGTATTTCAAAGTATAATTCTGTGTGTAGTTTTTTTGTCAGTAAATCCCACTCAATTCAGTGGAGCTTATTCTTAAAGAAATATCTCTCCAGTAAAATTCACGGTGTTTTGATATGGGTAAGATAGTTGTTTTTTGTCTGTTAAAAGTAGTATGAATTTTTATTTCATTATCCCTTTCTTTCCTGATTTTTTTCTCAATCCCTTTACAGTAATACCTGTACATCTTTAGATTTCCCCCTACTTTTCTTATGAAATAACTTGCTACCTTGGTGTAAAACTGGATTTTATAAATTCCTGTATCTTGTTTAATATTTGGATGGATTTTATACATTTTTTCATTCGCAAAAATCAAGTGGAAAATAATACATGTGTGTTATTTCAATGTTGTGCATTATTTGGGCATTGGGTTGTGGGTGGTGCTACTTTTCGCATATTAAAATAAGGATCGGTCCTTATGATAGTTTAGAACAAAAATGGATTACATAGGTATTTGAAAAGTCTCTGTTTTTTTAATCAAATGTCTTGAAGAGTACACCCACTTTGAAACCTTTCTAACTGAAGTAGCCACCAACTGAGTTTGAAGGGCAATTTTGCTAAATTTCATATTAAGTCCATTTTGTATTTGGACTAATTTGATTCATATAGCCAAACAGCTGATTCACTCCAATAGCAACAAGTGTGTTTGGATTTCTGATTTTTTTTCTCCTGTAAAGAAGAAGAATGATCTTTTCACACCAATTTTTGTTTTACAACTAGTATCAAGCGCTTGTTTATTCATTCAGTCACTTCTAACTTATCGTGACCTCATGGATCAGCCCACGCCAGAGCTCCTGTCGGCAGTTGCCACCCCCAGCTCCTTCAAGGTCAAGGCAGTCACTTCAAGGATAACATCCATCCATCTTGTCCTTGGTCAGCCCCTCTTCCTTTTTCACTTTCCCAAACATTGTTATCTTCTCCACGCTTTCCTGTCTAGCACTTACAGACTGTAAGCACTTACGGGTGGATTAAACTGGGATAAGTGTATGTGTTGTAAAACATAAGGTGCTGTTACTAAAAAACAAGAGGGTCTGCACTTCAAATTCATGCTCTGCTACTGGCGAGGTCCCCAGCACATCTGTGTCAAATCACTGTTTAAACTAGCTCTTGCAGCCAAGTTTTACCTTAATGAAAAATGCACAAAGGAGGTCCTGATTCAAGTGTCAAAATAGCAAAGATGTAGAACTAAAATTGTAAGGGTAAGGTATTTCTCCTCCACCTATAGTAGTACTTGTTCTTGCAGGTAAACTGAGGAGGAAGAGAATCCCCGGTGGGTGGCAACTGAGGTCATATTCCCTGCTCATTAAGGATCCACTTCTTCATTTCATGAAACAACAGCAGCTGAAGAGTGCCAAGCACTTTAATTTGGGGTTTTTTCCCCAGTGGTGGGATTTCTCCTGGATGCTCCTTGGAGAGTCACATACAGTGGACTCTTAGTGGAAATTGGGGAAATAACCCCCTGAATCCATCATCCAAAGCATTGTGATGTTGCCTTCTGGTCATTCCTGATTTAGCACAACCCTAAAGTGAACCTATCACTGGGATTTCTTCAGTGCAAATATGTGTTTGCCTTTCTCTGTGGCTAAGTGAGTGAGACTTGCCCAAGGTCACCCAGGCCTCTTCTACACTACCATATAATCCAGGTTATCTGCTTTGAACTGGATAATATGAGTCTATACCGCCATGCAATCCAGGTCAAAGCAGATAATCTGGATTTTATATGGGAGCAGAAGGGGCCTCTGATAGTTTCCATAGCTGAGTGGGAGGCTGAGCCCTAATCCAAACTACACTGCACCACTTTGGCTTTCCAGCTAGCATTACCAGTTGGAATTCAAAAAGCAAGTTTTACAGTGTATTGTCAAAGGCTTTCATGGCTGGAATCACTGGGTTTTTGTAGGTTTCTTCAGGCTGTATGGCCATGTTCTACAATCATTCCCTCCTGACATTTTGCCTGCATCTATGGCAAGCATCCTCAGAGGTGAGGTCTCGTGGAACTAGGAAAATTGGGTTTATATATCTGGAAAGTCTGGGGTGGGAGAAAGAACTCTTGTCTGTTGGAGCTAGGTGTGAATATTTAAATAGGCCACCTTGATTAGTTTCTTTGCCAGGAACTAGACAGGGGGAGTGTGTCCCTGTTGGTTCTGCTAGACTTCTCAGTGGCCTTTGATACTGTCGATCACGGTATCCTTTTGGGACGCCTCAGGGACATGGGACTTGGCGGTACTGTTCTGCAGTGGCTCCGATCCTTCCTTGAGGGATGGATACTTGCTCGTCCTCACAACCATTGACTTGTGGGGTCTCACAGGGTTAATACTGTCCCCCATGTTGTTTAACATTTACATGAAGCCTCTGGGAGAGATCATCCGGAGTTTTGGGGTCAGATGTCATCTGTACGCGGATGATGTTCAGCTCTATCACTCCTTCCCACCTGTCACTAAGGAGGCTGTGCAGGTCCTGAACCGGTGCTTGGCCACTGTGTCGGTCTGGATGAGGGCGAACAGATTGAAACTAAATCCAGACAAGACAGAGGTACTCCTGGTCAGTCGAAAGGCCGAACAGGGGATAGGGTTGTAGCCTGTGCTTGATGGGGTTACACTCCCCCTGAAGACACAGGTTCGTAGTTTGGGAGTGATCCTGGACTCATCGCTGAGCCTGGAACCCCAATTAAAACTTGTGCGCCAGCTGCGCCAGTTCTTTGAGAAGTCTGACTTGGCCACAGTGGTCCACACTCTTGTTACATCCTGAATAGACTACTGCAACACACTCTATGTGAGGCTACCTTTGAAGATTGCCCAGAACCTTCGACTAGTCCAATGGTCGGCAGCCAGGTTGCTCACCGGAGCGACGTACAGGGAACATACAACTCCTCTGTTACACCAACTCCACTGGCTACCAATCAGCTTCCAAGCACAATTCAAAGTGCTGGTTTTAACCTTTAAAGTAAACGGTTCTGGCCCAGACTACATGTCCGAATGTATCTCCTGCCACGAACCATCACGAAGTTTAAGATCTTCAGCAGAGGGCCTGCTCTTGATTCCACCACTATTGCAAACACGGTTGATGGGAATGAGAGACAGGGCCTTCTCGGCAGTGGCCCCCAGCCTAAGTAACGCCCTCAGAGATATCAGATTGGCCACCTCCCTCTTGCCTTTTAGAACGAAAATCCAAGACCGGGTTATGGGACCAAGCGTTTGATCAGTGAGCAGCAAGTGGAAGAAGATCACACAACTTTTGGATACGAATTGACCCGGATTGGTTTTTAAATTTCTTTTTTTTTTTTTTTTTTTTATTTTAACACACACACAAAAAAAACATACCAAGCACTCACAGAACATTTGCACTTCCCACCACCAACATGAGGATTGTTCCCTTTTATATATTCATTTCTTATGGAGACATTTTTTTTATATCTTTATCTTTATACCTTTCCATTCTATATACTATATACTATATAACATTTGTATCCTATTTCTTATGGCTTGATCTCCAGAATGCTTCATAATATGATTCTTTACCCTTGTCCATCTTTCTTCCATTTTTCTCATTCTATTTTCATTGATTTTTGAAGCATTTAATTTCCCATTCATAATTTCAAATTCCATTTGTTCCACCATATAATGATACCAATTTGTTTACTGTCCATTTTGATTTATCTTTCCATCCTAATACTATTACTGCTTGTGCACATTCTATTATTGCTTCTTTTATTTCCCTATCATTTTCCGTTTTCACCATTTTTCCTATTACCGCAATTTCCTTTGTTATGATCCACTCATTTCCTAGAATTTGTTTTGCCTGATTTTGTATAGTCTGCCAAAAATGTTGTATATATTCACATTCCCACATCATGTGCATAAATCGCCCTTTCTGTTGGCATCCGTGCCAGCATTGACTACTACCCTTTTTATAGTAGTATGCTAATTGACAGGGTGTACGATACCATTTATGCAGTATTTTCCTCCTCATTTCTCGTACTTTGGTATTTCTTTTCGTCCCTATAATCTCTACCACATTTCTCATCTCTTGTTCCGTAATTTGTAGCTCCATTTCCCACATACTTTTCAAATCCGTATTGTACCTCCATCTGCCTCTAATAGCATTATATATATATTGCTGGCCTGTGCCTTCATTCCTTCCCATTTGTCTCTTATTATCTTTTCAAAGGCGGTATCTTCACTCTTAACCATATTAATATTATCTTTTATTCTACAGTATGCACAAATTGCTCTTATCTGTAACCAATTTTCTTGTCCAAGCCATTGTTTAATTCTATCCTCACTTACCATTCCCTCTTTGTTATATAATTGTTCTACCCTCTCTATTCCCTTTTCCTTCAATATCTGGATATTTCTATTCATATTTGATTCCTTATCCTTATTAATTGTCCATACTGTTGACATTTTGGATTTTAAGCTACTTATTTTCCTTGCCATTTTTCCACACTTGCATAGTTCCTTTCATTGGTCCTATTAATCTATCTACATTTCTTTTATCCCATTTTCTAAAAATTATTTCTTCGCAACTTACTCCATTCATTTCCTTTTCAAATCTCACCCATTTTTTATTAGTCACTTGTAGTTCTATTACTCTTTCAATTTGGAAGGCATCACTATATAGTTCTAGACATGGACATCCCCATCCTCCTTTCATTTCTTTTGCAATTATCAATTTTTTCCTTACTCTTGGTCTTTTCCCCCTTCAACCCAATTATTTAATTTCCTATCCCATTCCTTTTAATTTTGTCATCGGAGGAATTCCTGGGAGAGCCTGAAATAGGTACATCATTTTTGGAATTATCAATATTTTCAATGCCCTTATCCTAGACATTTGTCTCAAATTCTTATTCTTCCACCCACTCATTTGTTTTAACATTCTCTTCCATACCATTTTGTAATTTCCGTCTATTATTTTATCAAATGTTTTATATATCCAAATTCCCAGGTACTTCATCTTTTTATTCCCAATTTTAATCCTGATTCCTTCCTTATCTCTAATTGTTCCCTTGGGGTGTATTGATAAATAATATCTCTGATTTTTCCATATTAACTGATAGCCCTGAATCTTTTTAAACTCCCTCAAGATTATTTGAATTGATTTAATCATTTCCCTTGGCCTCTGTGTTAAAATTATTGCGTCATCCGCATACAAGTTCAATTTCAACTCCTCCTTCCTCCCAATCTAATACCCTTCCCATGTTTCATCCATCTTTATTTTGTATGCTAGGGGTTCTATTGCCAGAGCAAATAACATTGGAGATAACGGACACCCTTGTTTGGTTCCATTATCGATTTGAATGTTTTCTGTTCTTTGTCCATTCACTCTAATACAAGCCTTATTCTCCCTATATACATTTTTGATCATTTCAATTTTAATGGATGTGTTTTAATTAAATATTTTAATTGTTGTTTCAATGTTTTTGAAATTTTGATTGTACTATGGTTGTTTTTATGATGCTAGCATCGTACGACGCTTTTGTTAGGCCGCCCTGAGTCCCCCTTGGGGGGGGGGGGGGGGTTATAAATGTAATAAATAAATAAATTTGATGGCCTGGCAGTTTTTAGGTGTGGCTTGTTACTGCCTGGGTGAATCCTTTGTTGAGGGGTGATTAGCTGTCCCTGATTGTTTCTTGTCTGGAGTTCCCCTGTGTCTGAGTGTTGTTCTTTATTTACTGTTATTATAGTTTTAGAGTTTTGGCTACCAGTATTTATTTTTTTAAAAAAACTCTAAAATTATAACAGTAAATAAAGAACAACAGACTGCACAACCTCTGAGGACGCTTGCCATAGATGCAGGCGAAACGTTAGGAGAGAATGCTTCTAGACCAGGCCTGGGCAAACTTGGGCCTTTCAGGTGTTTTGGACTTCAACTCCCACAATTCCTCACAGCCTCAGGCCCCTTCCTTTGGAAGGGGCCTGAGGCTGTGAGGAATTGTGGGAGTTGAAGTCCAAAACACCTGAAAGGCCCAAGTTTGCCCAGGCCTGGTAGGCCATGGCCATATAGCCTGAAAACCCTACAACAACCCAGCATTAATTCTACCATCTGGATGCACCCTTAGGGAAATCTTTCACTGCAAATTTAAGAGGAAATCCCGAATTGCGTCTGATGCCCAAACAACTAGGAAAGCGTCCTTTTTGCTGTCCCAGCCAAACTGGATCCTTAACCAGCCCGCCTTTCCCGGAAGACTGTGAATCCTCAAGGCACGCGATTCCTCGGATGGGCACGCGGTGGCGCTGGCGAGCACTCCTTGCCCGGCTCTCTCTGAACAGGAAGCCGCTCTCGCGAGAGCCGAGGTCTCACTAGTACCGCCGGAAGTGTGTGGGAACTCTCTTTCCGGGCGGCCATCGCCGAGGTAGCAGCGGGTGAGGCTCGGAGGGGGAAGGGTATCTTTTGGAATCCGTCGCCATCCGTCCGTATCGGGACCATCCTGGGTCACGGCTGGGGGCCAGACCCAAAGGGAGTCTCTGCTTTCGGCAGAGGCGCCAGTATTGAGGGCGGGCGGGAGGGAGGGGACAGTGGGGCGCCTCTGCCATCGCCGGTCTGGTGGCTTCGGGGCCTATGAGCGCCCGATAGAGTGGATGGAGTTGACAGGGAGGGTGGAGGGGCCTCTCTCGAAGCCGGACGCCAGAAAGTTGGGATTGCCAGCGTGGCACGTACAAGGGCTGCTCGGCTGCACCCTCGCCTGGCCTGAGAGATCTTGCATATGTCACCACGAAGCTCCACTTCAGGGCCGGAGGGATTGGCTTTCCATTCCTCCTCCAAGTTGTGGATTCAGCCACCCTCCATCTGCAAATGCGTGTGTCTGTATAAGCACCCAATTGTCACTTTGCCACTTGCTGTAAAGGGCCCCCATTTTACTATGCCATTGTATATGTTTCCCTAGCAGCTACAAAGGGAATACTGCATGCCATTGGATTAGAACATAAGAAGAGCCATGCTGAATCGGACCTCAGCCCATCTAGTCCAGCATTCTGTATCACACAGTGGCCCACCAGTTGTACACGGGGATCTCGAGCAGAAGGGAGGGCAAACCCCTAACCTGCTCCCGACCCCCCACAACCAGTACCCAGGGAAATCCTGCCTACCTCAACCAACTCATTGTAAGCTACAGGTGGAATTGCAGTCGCTTCTCCAGAGATTGCTTCCTGTTGTTTCTACATCTCAACAACTTCCACTTATATGGATGTCCTTACCACAACAGGGTCCATCTTTTTAATACAAGTTTGCTCTCCTTCCCTTTAGGCCATGGCACCATTACAGTTTCTGTTGACACCATTCTAGCACTGGTCTTGGGAGTACTTTGTTACGATTATCCTGCGCATACTTTATTTATTTATTTACGTCATTTACATTCCGCCCTTCTCACCCTGCAGGGGACTCAGGGCGGATCACAATGCACATATACAGGCAAGCGTTCAATGCCATTGACATACAACATATATAGACAGACATAGAGGCAATTTAACATTCCAGATATCAGTTAAATTTAGCCTCCCCACAAAGTGGCTCCCTACTTGTCCCATCATGACCTAGCCACAGTGGTCCAAGCCACGGTCATCTCAAGATTGGACTACTGTAATGCCCTCTACATTGGCCTTCCTTTGTCGGTGATCCGGAAGCTTAAGCTGGTGCAGAACGCTGCAGGGCGGCTGGTGGCAGGCCTTCCATCTCGCTGCCACATCACGCCTGTGCTGCGCGAACTGCACTGGCTTCCAATAGAGCACCGGATCACCTTCAAGGTGTCGGTTTTGACCTTTAAGGCCTTGAATGGTCTGGGCCCAGTGTACCTAAGGGGCCGCCTCTCCCACTACAGTCCACCCCGACCACTGCGATCCGAATCCCAGAACCTTCTGGTGGTGCCTAGCCGACAATCTATCCACCTGAGCACAACGCGGAGGAGGGCATTTAGTGCCGCTGCACCGGTCCTGTGGAATGCCCTTCTGTCCACAATCCGAGCGCAGACTGATCTGCTAACATTCCGCAGGGCCTGCAAAACCCTCCTCTTCACCCAAGCGTTCGGTTCATAGGTATATGAATGTGTAGACTGTGTTTGCATGCCTGGTTGCTGCAATTTTAACTCATGATTGTTTTTATTGTGTTTTACGGCTTCATGAATGTGAGTCGCCCTGAGCCCACGGGAAAGGGCGACTAATAAGTCGAATAAATAAATAAAAGTGGTACCTAAATTTCCTGCTCATGGCCTTCTGGTCAGTAGAGATCTTATGCAGCTGACACCCAGCCAGCTGCGCCACATTCCCTTTAGTTAGGGTTCGTTACGAGCTTTATTTCAGGGTACACCTGAATGGGCTTTTGCTGCAAGACCAATCAATAAATTGTTTCTAATCTTAAATTCACAACTGAGCATTTCCCAAGGGAAACAATTGAGGAACCTTTCGGAACCTGCAAGTTATTGCCAAAATATAAAGCAGAAATATGCTTAGTTCATCATCAGTTTCTCACTTGTTAATCGCCCTCCATTAAAATGCTCCAGGCAATTTACATAAAACAATTGCATTACAAATACACAATACCAAATAGACTGCATTAGACATTAAAAGCTCTGTTAAAAAGCCAGGTCTTGAGTGCCTGAGCAAAGGGTCGCAGGTCACGCATGGCCCTCAAGTGGGGAGGCAAGGAGTTCCACAAGACAGGGGCAGAGATAAAGAAGGCCCTACCTCTTGTGTTCTCGGGGCATACTTCCCTGGGGCCTGGAACATACAGGAAGTTTAGTTGGAGGAGTCGTGGCAACCACTGGTGGTGAAGAGGGGAGAGGCGGTCTCTGAGATATGCTGGCATCTGACCATAAAGCGCCTTAAAGGTCAGAACCAACAACTTAAACAGGGCCTGGAATTCCATTGGAAGCCAGTGCAAATGTAACAGAGTTGGAGTTATGTGGCATCTCAAATGTGTTTTTGCAAATAGCCTGGCAGCCACATTCTGAATAATTAGTTATGAGTTCATACTAGTAATAGGGAACACTGAATTATCTTAATCCAGTTGTATGGAGTCTTTGGGCCTGGCATTCAAGTGCCAAGCCTTCCTACCACATTTATACAGATCAGAGACTTATTTTATTGTGTTGTCGACTGCTTTCATGGCCGGAATCACTGGGTTGCTCTGAGTTTTCCAGGCTGTATGGCCATGTTCCAGAAGCATTCTCTCCTGATGTTTCTCCCACATGTTTTTGTCAGTGAATATACAACAATTTATATGTGTTTGTTTTTTTCCAGTCAAGATGAAGTTCAATCCATTTGTGACCTCTGACCGCAGCAAGAATCGCAAACGGCACTTCAATGCACCATCACATATTCGCAGGAAGATCATGTCCTCTCCACTGTCCAAGGAACTGAGGCAGAAATACAATGTCCGTTCTATGCCCATTCGAAAGGATGATGAAGTCCAGGTATGTGGTTTTATATATCTGTTTTTGTGTGGGGGAAAATAAACTAGCTCAAAGTCAGTGGTTAATTTTTGTATCACTGCAATTAGTGGATACTGGTCTTTTTAGTTCTAGGGGAGCCTATTTACTTTTTTGGTTGATTTTTGAAACTTCTTAAGTTTTTCCTTGGGCATCAGGCATATGAATACTAAACTTCATGATATAGCCTAGTTTCCTAAAACAGTAATTTTGGATGTGCATCTGTATTGTGGATGCTGTATTGTTTTAGAAGATATTTGAGTTCTGAGGTGGGGTGGTTCACTATGGACTCTTACACTATGCAGTCATAGCCCTTTGACTCCCATGGTGCTATTCTGTGGTATAATGGGATTTGAAGTACTGCAAAGTATTTAGAATTATCTGCCAGATTGCTCTAGTGCCTCACCAAACTATGAATCCCAGAGTACCATAGAATGCAGCCATTGCAGTACTATAATTGTGTTACGTTGAAGGAGACCTGTGTCGGTCTGCTGAAACAATAAAAACATGTTTGACATTTCAAAAGTCTAACAAGCTTCTTCCAATTAAACATACCCTTATAATACATAAGTGTAACAAATTTAGAGCGGTAAAAACTTTTATAAGGCCTTCATTGAGTGGTCTTTTTTTATATATAAAGTAGTTACAATTATGTACTACAAGAGTGTGTGTAGCTTGGATCACATGACTTCTGTTTTGTCTGATTTCATGCCATTGTGATATTTCTTTTTCAGTTCGTATTTCCAGTTCATAGTTCAAATCATTACAGTTGCATAGAAATCATGTTGGAAGGGCATCTGTCTATTTTTCTTGTTTTTCATGTGTTTCTCAGCTTGTGGTTTCATTGTTCTTAAGGCAACACATATTGTAGAACCTTCTCTATATGTTTGCAGAATGTCATCCTTCTTGTACTTGCTGTTACAAAACAGACAATGATATTGAAAGAGATACATTTCTTCCCCAAACCTGTAAATGATTTCTGCATTCTTAGGTTGTCCGGGGCCATTACAAAGGGCAGCAAATTGGCAAAGTAGTCCAGGTGTACAGGAAGAAATATGTCATCTACATTGAACGTGTACAACGTGAGAAAGCCAATGGCACAACTGTACATGTTGGCATCCACCCCAGCAAGGTAATTTTGGTGGAAATGGGAACATTTCTAGGATTGAATCTTCCATTTCCAGAAATAATTATTTAAAGCAATATAAATAAATATTGGTGCGGCTTAGTTCAATAATTAGTAAAGTAAAATTAATTTGGTTAAAATATTGTGGTGATACCTCAGTCAGAATATTTTGGGGTTAAGACTTACTGTTTGTTTAGATTCTGTTTGGTTTGAGTGTTAAACATGTTTAGATAAAGCAAAAGATTCAATACTGTTGAAAGTAAAGGCAGTGATAGGTTCTCATGTTTGCTATGTATTATCCCAGCTAGCAGATGTATTGGAGGTTGGTGCAAAGAGATTGCACCTCAGACAGAAAGCAGACTTTGAATAGCATTTGTCACTACCAAGTCTAATTTGCTCCATGTCTTCATGAAAGAAGGTCTCCTGGCTCAGGTGCAAGCAGTGACAAGCCACAGCCATTCATTTATATTCCTACCCGCTTTAATGCCCCTGTTGATTCTTTCCTTCCTATATTTTGAAGTCATAGGAATTTATTATAAGATGTTGCCAGTATACATTCTCTTGAAGTGTTGTGTAACCAGACGTACACATTCGTATCACTATATGGTTTTTAAAAACTAGGATTCTACTTTTTCTGTTGACATTGCTTTGAAAAAGAAGAATGAAAGGGTGATGGTTGGCAAGGCCCCATTACTTTGGGGATTATTCATTGTAGTCGTGATCCTTGGCATGTTAATGGGATAGGTAGCAGGAGCATACATCAATGGGACAAAGTAGTCTATACTAAGTTTTCCAACATTAAAAAAGCTGCAGGTAATGCCATCTTTACTAAGAGCAGTTTTGATTTGACACGTTATGTGAATCAACTTGTGCTATTAGTGCTTCTGTTGATAGGCATGCTTTATTTTATGGTACTTGTTCTACTTCCAGTAAAGTAAATCCAAGGTTCCAGGGGTGGGTGATGGGATCTAGGTGTAGCTCCCTACCATTCTTGCTAAGTCATTCCTTTGTGTTAGTTTACTGCTACATTTGGATGCTGCTTGTTTATTACAACTTTATTATTTATTTATTATTTCGATTTATATACCACCCTTCCCAAAAAGGCTTAGGGTGGTTTACAACAATGAATACACTACACAACGTAGTTAAAAACAGAATAAAACAGATTAAAAACAAAGTAACTAACTTTGTTAGTTACGCTAGCAAAATAATTATATGTAAAAGTTGATTAAATCTGGCCACCATATCTTTGAAATATTTTTCCCACAGCTGTCTGTGGCTAGCAAAGAGAGAGAGAGAGAGTTCATGAAGGAGAGCCATGTTAACAGTACTCTTCAAATTTTTCCATTAGGCCAGTGCTTCTTAAGCTATACCATGTACTCAACCAGTAGTTGCCATACCCCCCATGTGTCTTTCTCTACTTTTGTCTGTACTTGTTTCATTGTGTTTTTAATTTTCTGCTTGCATTTTTTATTTATTGTTAGATTTCCAGTATGATTGTTTCATTTTCTGCAATTTGATAATCAGTATTTGACAGATATATTACCAGTACCACAGTGAAACTGATTTTCATTTTTTTTAAGTCATTAACTAAACTTGTGGCCAAACTTGTGGCCATTAGATGGAAGTTTTTGAAGTTTATTTCAGTGAAAGCCATATAATAAAGAATTCATCCAATAAATGAATTAAAAAAACAAAATCTGACTGAACTCATTATATAAAATTCAGGGATTTCAAAATCCCCAAATAAAATAAAACAATAAATTCAAAATCCTTCTGGTCCCCTGCATTTCGGAGAACCTTGGCCAGACTCACCTTTACGCTATATGGCGACCAGTGATGGAGGTTCCCCGGTCCCTCCTTCGCGCGTGCTGTCTAAAAATGCCCCTCTCCCTGCGCAGGGAGAGGGCGGGCCGGCCGGTGCATGCGCAGGGCCAGGATCTTCGCGCGCCGCTGCGTGCCACCAGATGCCTGAGCAGGAAGACGGCGGGCCGGCCAATGCATGTGCATGGCTGGGATCTTCGTGCGCCACTGCGCACGCCACCAAATCTTTTCGCCTGCGCAGGGAGATGGCGGGCCAGCTAGCGCATGCGCACAGCCAAGATCTTTGTGCACCGCTGTACGCACCACCAGATATTTTTGCCTGCGCAGGGAGAGGGCGGGCTGGCTAGTGCATGTGCACGGCCGGGATCTTCGCGCACCACTGCGCACGCCACCAAATCTTTTCGCCGCAGCTGCTAGAGAGGAGAAGGGGCCCCCTCCATTGCTCTTCAGAGCGGCTGGGGCAACCCTATCAAAGAGCCAGATGAAATCATCAAAAGAGCCAGATGTGGCTCGCGGGCCATAAGTTCCCGGGCCCTGCTATAGGCGCTCTTAAGGAAAGGTAGCCCAAAATAACTAGAGCAGGAGAGGAGAAAGAGCCATTCTATAAGTGGAAGGTAAGGGATGAAATAATATGAGTGGAATCCTCTTGTGTACCATTGGATTCCATCCATATTATTTTATATCATCTCTGCTTCAGTATTGTTTATAACTGCTTGAGAATGTTGTCTTGCTCAAGCAAAACTGCCATTGTAAATGCAGTTACCTCCTATCGACAGCAGAAACTACTTTGAGGTGGGGATCAGAACTTCGTGTTTCCGCTGTTCATGGCAGCCAAGATTCCTCCTTTTTCAGGAAAATAATGGAAGTGATGAAGCATTGTACTGAATGCAGTGAGAGTACTGCCTACTATGGGTTCGGTTGTACTTTGAAGGATCAAATACACAAATCAGGAAAGGCTTTGGAGCTTGTGCAAATGGTTGGTTAGCTATTTCCTTTTCTGTGGAAGGCAGATGTGCCTACAATAATCTAAATCCTCTCATGTCTAGATTAGCGAGAGTTCCTAAATAGTTTTCAGAAGCAATACCTGAAGCAGAATATGACGGCCACATTAATGATTTGTGTGTATGTTTATATAGATTTGTGGTTGTCAGTTTTTGGTGCTCTAGATATTTTGGACTTCAATTCCCAGAATCCCTGATCATTAATCAGGCTGATTGAAGCTTCTGAGAGCTTCCAGAGACTGAGAACAATGACACAGACTACATGATTTGAGCAATTGGTGTTTTGTTTTGTTTATATCCTACCTTGCTCCCAGGAATTTCAGACATTTTGCACCTCATCAGTCATTCAACATCCCTATGAAGTTAGGCGGAGAGGTTAGGGACTGGTGAAGTATATCCAATGAGTGTCATGGTTCAAAAATAATTTGAATCAGAGTTTCTCTCATGTCTTTATTCGGCATTAACAACCAGAATCTAAATAGTTCCTTGTCTGTTAAGAACTTGTCTGGATATTATGTTAAGCATTTGCATCCAGTTGAGGGTTTGGTAGAGGCTGAAGACAGGATGTGTTGTGTAGCAGCACTCCAATTAGTGCCCTCATATTTGGTTTCCTACGTTTTCAGTTATCATTTCTGGTTATTTATTGCGGAGTACTTTGATTATATTTTCCTGCATGACAGGAGATTGGACTGGATGGCCCTTGTGGTCTATTCCAACTTTTCTATTCTAGGATTCTAAGGTATGTAGTCTACCGTGGTTTGTGATATATTTAACACTATTATTGTGGTTTTATTGCTAATCACTTTGAGCACTCATTGTGTTGAGATGTGATTTAAAAATACTTCATTCTTTCAGTCTTAGCACATTGAGATGGATACTCCTGGTTTCCTTACAATTTTTTCTCCCTGGCTGCTAGCAACTTGATTAAATTTAGGTGGGATTGTTATCAGATGAGAGATGTGTGTCTTACTTGTCCGGTGTTTGTAATAGAATGGATGAGGACTCATGACAATGAAGACCAATTGAGGCCACTGGTTCCACTGTCCTGAGTGTGTCAGTGTTCAGTTTTCTACACTGCATTGCTCCTTCAGGGTTATATTTGCAGCTTGGTGATACTGTTACAAATCTCAGAGTACAGCAGGCTATTAGCATAACACGCCATTTAAAACAAGTGCTAGAGACAGACCTCTTTGTGGTTGTGTCCTTTTTGTGGAAAGTATTCCCAAGCACACCAGTTTCATTGTTTTTAGAAAACAACATGATATATTTCAATTTGCCAAGCATTCCTTGACTGATCTTTTTTTTTTTAAAGAAAAACCTATTCCTTAACTGTTCTGGTTTAATATAGGGTCAGTAGATTTTTGGCAGGCTCCCCCACCCCATATAGATTTTCTCAGCAGTTGCTTTTAAAATAATGTTTTTAAAGCATAAGATTGAATACTTCTAAACATTAATTTTATTTTTAGGTGGTGATCACGAGACTAAAGCTGGACAAGGATCGCAAAAAGATCTTGGAACGCAAAGCAAAGTCTCGCCAAGTTGGCAAAGAGAAAGGAAAATACAAGGAAGAAACAATTGAGAAGATGCAAGAATAAAATGGACTCATTTGAAAAACCCATTAAAATTCTAGCGAAATGTAAGCAAGTATGTTGATTTTTGTATTTGAACACAATATGAAAAAAACAGCTCAAATAACTTGAAGGTCCCACCCTGCTAGCAGGAATTATGAGATACACAGAATTCTCTTGGGAGATCCTACTGACAGGTTATTCAAGCCTTGGGTGCTTGTCTTGATTTGTGTCTAAATAAGACATCTGCACTGCAGAAAATATTTAAGATGTCTGTAAATCAAATGATGAGTCAAGCACTTGTTTAGGGTTAATTTGCAAGCAAAATTTTAAGAATTCATATGATTAGAATTAATTAAGATGTATCGTATATTGCTAAAATCTACAAAGAATAAGCACATAAGGCCCATGGGCCAGTCTAGACAGAACCTAAAATAATAAAGTGTTAGTAGCCTAAAATCTCCCATAGCATTATTGGAGATTCACTATGCATATTATTATTTTTTTAAAAAAAATGTTTGCTAAGGAAGGTTCAGCATGCTTTTGCAGCAAGTGGGAGTGTGTGACAATCTAACACTCCCAGTCAATGGGGGTTTCCATCCAACAACATCTAGGGAAGCAAAGAATTACTTAAAATTCCCTAAACGTAACAGCTGTGCTATAACAGCATTTTTACTGATCTGTACTAGCAGAAAATAATTTGAAGCAACTACTGAGGAAGCCTAAGAAAAAGCAGAGCTTACACCTGAGTATTAAGAAAACAAAAAAGTCAAACGTGGATGATAAAAAAAATATGATGGTTAGTTCCCATTGTTTGGTTCAGATATGGAGACGTCAAGAAGTTAGAAGATTTGGAAACGAAGCTATGAAGGAACTGGCTCAAATCCTCAGATGTAAATATGAATACCAGAACTGGAATAATTTGTGGCATAGTATTTTCAGTGTTTATGTATGGGGTTGAAAACGACATTGAAGAAAGTGACAAAAAGACCCAATAGAAAGTTCTACAGATAAACTAATAAAAAGACATGGATCAGAGATGAAATAATACCTGAACTCTTAACTAGAATCCAAAAAAAAAAGGTCAGCCTACTTTGGACATCTCATGGCATGGCTCAGTTAAGAAAATGGTGAATGAAGTTGAGTGTAGTAGGGAAAAAATGGCACATTTCAGGTGGATCAAAGAAAACAAAGCTCTTAAGTTTGCATGACCGGAACAGGGCTTTTAGTGGCAGGGTTCTTGGAAATCTCTCATTGATAAGGTTGCCATAAGTCAAAATTTAACTTGACTGGACATAATAAGAAAAACTTTAAAAGGAGAATGCTGGTTTAAAAAATAAGCCTGATGGCCCTTTACTGAGACTTCTTCTGAATGTGTTCAAGCACGGCCTGTAGTTGGAATGAGCTGCAAATATAGGAAAGTTAATACAAGGAGGCTAACATGTTCAGTTCGTAATTGTCAAAGAAAAATCACCTGCCTTTTATATTGGAGGGGAGAACGTTATGCTTCAACTAAGGCAGGGGTGCTCATTATGGTGATCAGGAGCACCTAGGTGATCTTCGGCCCTCTTCCAGGTGATCTTTGGGCCTCACCAGCCGGATGGCACACTCCTGCCATGCGCGCAGATGTGCGCTCCCGCCACCGCCTTTGCGGGGCTTCTTTTGCCAAAATGAGGCTTTAGTGGGCGGGCCCTGGCGCTCGTCTTGCCACGCACGGTGTGGTAACATGACCGCCCATTGGTTGCTGCTGGGGGGGGGGGAGCAAGGCGAAGGCACGCGCACGGATAGGATGTGAGGCTGTGGGAGGGATGGAGGAAATGTGTGTGCGTGTGAGAGAGAGAGCCAAGGAGAGAAGAAAGAAATCCGGAGAACTTTTTCAGATCCTTTTGGCAGGCGGGCGGGCGGGCGCTGGAAGGAGAGAGGGAGAGAGAGAGAAGAAGAGGCGAAGGAGGCCGGGCAAAGTGGGGCAAAGCCAAGCAAGCCCCGCCGCAAACCCTGCTGCTGCCCTCGGGACTCCCATTCCAAGCCGAGACCTGGGCAAGCGAGCTGTGTGGGGCTGCTTTCTTTCCTTGGTTGGGGGCGAGGAGGGAGGGTTCCGCTGTGTTCCTGGCGCTGAACCCGAAGAGGAGGGGGCTGCAGGGATGGGGACTCCACTTGCTGCTGCTGGTTGTGCCCTCGCCGCCTTTCTCCGCCTCCCTCGAAGGAGAAAGGCGGCGAGGGCCCACGGGGGGGGGGGGGGAGAGGTGGCTCTTCTGAGCACCATGGGCATCGACTGCCACCAGTGGGAGGGGTCCTCCTTCCTGCCAGCCGTCCACTTGGGTGTCCTTTCTGAGTGACACCCTCAAAAGGAAAGAGGCCCCCCCCCCTCCACTGCATCTGTCACTTTGGGGAAGCACTTCTTCCACTCTTCCTTCTCCTGCCCAGGTAAGGAAGCCTTGAGGGAGGGGGGAGGCTGCCGTGGGGAGGCTCCAGCCTCAGGTGGGTCCCTCTCTCAGTTGAGTTTCCCGGCCCAGGCAGCAGCCAGGCGGCCCTTCTTCCCAGCCCTGAGCCTTCCGAGCTGCCGCCAAAGCCATATCTGGCCGGAGTGCTGGCGGGTGCGCCTATAAATACCCTCCTGCTGCGTGCGTGGGAGGGGCCTACTGTGCATGCAAGAAGCAGGACGGGATGGGGACTTCCTGCTTCGTGAAAGCATGCAACAGGAAGGAGGAAGGCAACGAAGACATTAAGAGAGCGCGTGCGCAGGCAAAGAGGATCCCTTCCCGGTGCGCACGGCGGCGAGTTCGTGGGCAGGCAAGAAAGAAGCCCCGCGCGGACAAAAGGCTGCAGTAGGAGCGTGTGCATGCGCACACACTCACATGCACAATAGGTGATCTTTTCAACTTGATTGTTCATATAGTAGGTCGCATGATGAAAAAGTGTGGGCACCCCTGAACTAAGGCATCTAATATAAATACCCAAATTAGAAGTCTCACCTGCCTTTAGAGGGGAGAACATTATTATGCGTATACTTATGCATCTAATGTAAGTATCCAAATTAGAAGCTTCACTAGAGTGAGGCTGAAAAATACCGCCTACAAACATATACACATTTTCACTTCCTGTGTCCATGTTTCAAGTTTTGAAGCGCAACACACATTTTTGAAATACTTATTTTTCGCCTATCCACCAAAAAACTTCCACATTTTTTCTACCTTGCGATCTCATTTCCTTTTCTGTCGCTCACGGATTCTCACGTGGATCCCAGCAAAAACTCCAAATTAAATGCTTCCATTTCCCAGGACCAACGAGGACCCTGTACATGTTACAGAACGGGCATGGGCAAACTTCGGCCCTCTCTCCAGGTGTTTTGGACTTCAACAGCCACAGGTCCCGGCGGCTATTGGGAATGGTGGGAATTGAAGTCCAAAACACCTGGGGAGAGGGCTGACGTTTGCCCATGTCTGGTGTAGGGCAAGGCAACAGTAGAGGCAAAGATGCCACCTCTCCCCATCTTGAGGTTGAGAGAGTGTGACCTGTGCAAGGATTAGGACAGGCCTGGGCAAACCTGGGTGTTTTGGACTTCAACTCCCACAATTCCTCACAGCCTCAGGCCCCTTCCAAAGGAAGGGGCCTGAGGCTGTGAGGAATTGTGGGAGTTGAAGTCCAAAACACCTGAAAGGCCCCAGTTTGCCCAGGCCTGGATTAGGGCAACCAGGATTGGGTCCCTGGTCTCCCCTTTTGTTATTGCGGTGAGTTAGGTATTGCCCTCTCCTCCTGCCCTAAGGAGCGAGGAACAGCAGGAGGGGCAAGAGAGGTCCTCCCAATAGGAAGGTGGTGACGTGAGGTGGGCGGGGCCCGGTCCTCCTCCGCAAAGAGCGGGGCAGCGCCACCTGCCGGAATCAGCCTGTACAGGCCGCGCGTGCGCACTCCCCTGCTTTTGTTGAGTTTCCTGCGCATTCGCCCTGGAAAAGGCTGGGCGGAGCCACCGGCCACGCGCATATCCGCGGCGGGCGCCCTGATTGGCCGGGCCTCCCAACAGCGGGCGTGGCCGGGAAGGGAGCACCGCAACCAGCCTCCCTGCCTTGCTGGTCGACGGTCGAGTCTCGCGCGCGCAGCAGCAGTGGGCCATGGCGTACGGGGGCCTGGCGGTGCCAATCATCGTCATGACGGTGTTCTGGGGGGTGGTCGGCGGCGTCCTGCCGTGGCTGGTGCCCAAGGGGCCCAACCGGGGGTAAGTCGGTTCCCGCAGGGGGAGCGTGTGGGTGGGGCGGGGGGACTGGGACGACGCCCAGTAGGCCCGGTTTCCCTCAGAGGAACCCCAGTGGGCCCCGCACCTGCCTCTCCCAGCTGCGGTTCCTGCTCCTCCCCGTTCAAACGGGGCCAGGCCTGCTTTGCGCATTTCGCGGCCTGTTGCTCCTGGCAGGACGGTGTCTCTGAGGAGGGGGCTCAGGAGGGGGCTTCCAGTGAGCTCTGTAGTACTACAGCGACGTATTTCCAGGGCCCCTCCCCGTGGGTGCTGAGATCCGTGAGGGCTGAAGGCCCATTCCAGGCGATGACGTAGTAAAATGGTGCCCCGGCCCTTCTACAAAACGGAACTGTTTTTGGAAGCTTGTCTTTGAATATTTCCAAGTCGTGGATACTGAGCCCGTGGGTACTGCGTGTGTACCTGGAGCCCTCGTGTGCGGTGTGAAGGTGCGGGGCCTGCTAATCCTATTAAAGGGTGGCAGCTCCCTTGGTTTGGCCAGAGCCAGGCGCAGCCGCGAACCTGTTTCGTAATCTTGGCGACGAGCTCTGGGCCTCAGATCCAGAAATATCCAATACTCTTAAACAAAATATGCCACTGAAGCAACCGTGTTATACACAATGCTATACCTTACACATTCAGAGGGCAGAACTGAGGGAGAAATCAATCAATAAGCATCATGTCGTAAAAATCTCTTTAGTATGGACGATTTCCAATGTGCTCAATAGCTTTAACAATATCACAGTGGTGCAATGTCATGCAATTTACACACAATATAACAAGTAACATAGACAGATGCAGCCCTTACAATCTACTGGGCCGGAGCAATGCTCACACTCAGTCAGAGTCACCCTTTGTAGTCAGTTGGAGTTTGTCAACTCACATACTGTAGTCCGAGTCACTGGGGGAGCCTTGAAGCATAGGGGAGCTGGCTTGCTGCCAAGTGGGCAGGCGCCTACGGCGGGAGGTAAGCTGACGCCAAGGTGGCCGTTTCACGTGAACCGCTTCCTCAGGGCGCTTGGGACTTCTAGCCGCTCCTCCCCGGTATGGAAGTGATTCCAGCCCAGGAGATCATTCTTGAGACCGATAGGTATTACATCGCAGAATATGCGAAATCTCCTGTTTCACCCCTGAGTCAAACATTGATTCACTTCCATACCGGGGAGGAGCGGCTAGAAGTCCCAAGCGCCCTGAGGAAGCGGTTCACGTGAAACGGCCACCTTGGCGTCAGCTTACCTCCCGCCGTAGGCGCCTGCCCACTTGGCAGCAAGCCAGCTCCCCTATGCTTCAAGGCTCCCCCAGTGACTCGGACTACAGTATGTGAGTTGACAAACTCCAACTGACTACAAAGGGTGACTCTGACTGAGTGTGAGCATTGCTCCGGCCCAGTAGATTGTAAGGGCTGCATCTGTCTATGTTACTTGTTATATTGTGTGTAAATTGCATGACATTGCACCACTGTGATATTGTTAAAGCTATTGAGCACATTGGAAATCGTCTATACTAGAGATTTTTACGACATGATGCTTATTGATTGATTTCTCCCTCAGTTCTGCCCTCTGAATGTGTAAGGTATAGCATTGTGTATAATACGGTTACCTCAGATCCAGAAACACAGGGTTCCTTGGATTGCCATATGGCCATGTTCCAGAAGCATTCTCTCCTGACGTTTCGCCTGCATCTATGGCAGGCATCCCCAGGGGTTGTGAGGTTAAACCCTCAGCATTGTGTAGGGCAAGGGTCTCCTCTAAACGAAGGCCCTCCAAGGCAGGCCTGGGCAAACCTAGGCCCTCCAGGTGTTTTGGACTTCAACTCTCACAATTCCTAACAGCCGGTAGGGTTAGGTCCAAAACACCTGGAGGGCCGAAGTTTGCCCAGGCCTGCTCCAAGGTCATGGTTTGGCCAGAGCCAGGCGCAGCTGCGAACCTGTTTCATAATCTTGGCGACGAGCTCTGGGCCTCAGATCCAGAAACACACGGTTCCTTGGATTGCCATATGGCCATGTTCCAGAAGCATTCTCTCCTGACGTTTTGCCTGCATCTATGGCAGGCATCCCCAGGTTAAACCCTCAGCATTGTGTAGGGCAAAGGTCTCCTCTAAACGAAGGCCCCCCAAGGCAGGCCTGGGCAAACCTAGGCCCTCCAGGTGTTTTGGACTTCAACTCCCACAATTCCTAACAGCCAGTAGGCTGTTAGGAATTGTGGGAGTTGAAGTCCAAAACACCTGGAGGGCCGAAGTTTGCCCAGGCCTGCTCCAAGGTCATGGTTTGGCCAGAGCCAGGCGCAGCTGCGAACCTGTTTCGTAATCTTGGCGACGAGCTCTGGGCCTCAGATCCAGAAACACAGGGTTCCTTGGATTGCCATATGGCCATGTTCCAGAAGCATTCTCTCCTGACGTTTTGCCTGCATCTATGGCAGGCATCCTCAGGGGTTGTGAGGTTAAACCCTCAGCATTGTGTAGGGCAAGGGTCTCCTCTAAACGAAGGGCCTCCAAGGCAGGCCTGGGCAAACCTAGGCCCTCCAGGTGTTTTGGACTTCAACTCCCACAATTCCTAACCGCCGGTAGGCTGTTAGGAATTGTGGGGAGTTGAAGTCCAAAACACCTGGAGGGCCGAAGTTTGCCCAGGCCTGCTCCAAGGTCATGGACCCAGCCCCTGCCCGAAGTCTGAAATGACTTGAAGGCACACAACAACCATCCTAATTAACTTTACTATCTCATCAGCCAAATGCAGGCCCACTCTTCCCATTGAGATACTGGTAAGTTGATATTGCTTAAAATTATTCTGCATTTTAAATATTGTACTGTTCTTTCATATTTTTTGCACCACAAAAAAGACATGTGCAGTGTGCATAGCAATTGGTTCATCCCCCCCCCCAAACTATAGTCCTTTCCTCTCCCTCAGTCTGAGGTGAGATAGCCCTCTGCTTAAAAGGTTTGAGGACCCCTGGTGCAGGTCCTAAATCGGAGATATGTCTGTATTTTGTTTATTTGTTTAAAATTTTTGTACCCTGACCTTCTCACCTCCACGGAGGGACTCAGACCGGCTTACAGCAAAATTCAATGCCATACAAATTTAAAACATCTTAAAACAGCATATTAAAATATATAAAAACAGTGATACGTAAAATCACATTGCCATTAAAACCACATTCAGCTTGGTCTAAAAAAGTGGTCACCCATTTCAGATTGAAATCAATCTCATCTTATTCTGGGAAGGCCTCGTTCCACATCCAAGTCTTCACCCGCCTCCTGTTGTTGTTGTCTTTGTTGTTGTGTACCTTCAAGCCGTTTTGAACAGAAGGCTAAGATTTCCTGGAGCTGAGAGTGTATGACTTCCCCAAGGTCACCTAATGTGTTTCCATGGCTGAGCACTGCAGGGATGCATACCCAGGTCTCTAGAGTTACAGTCTAATCTGGAAACATCTACCCCTTTCTTCCTTTTAAGACCAGATAGATCAGAGCAAGCCCTGTCACAGTCTTGTGACAATTTCTCTTTTCTGTCTGCCCAATATGTAACTACTTCCTCATAATCAGAAGGCTATGACATGGATAACTTAGATTGGTCTGTAACTACAACACAGTCCAGCCCCAAATTATTATTGGTGTCTGTGTTTTAGGCCTGTTTTTGGATTTATTTGGTGCACTAATTCAGAAAATTGCATTGGATAGACCACATCAGCTCTAGTTTAATAAATAAACCGATCTTCAAGAAAGGATCCAGAGGTGATCCAGGAAATTATAGACCAGTCAGTTTAACCTCAGTTCCAGGCAAAGTGATGGAAACCATTATTAAAGAAAATATTACTAGGCACATAGAAGAACAGGCATTGCTGAAAGAAAATCAACATGGTTTCTGCAAAGGCAAATCATGTCTTACTAACTTGTTAGAATTCTTTGAGGGTGTAAATAAACACATAGATAAAGGGGACCCAATTGATATTGTTTACCTTGACTTTCAAAAGGCTTTTGACAAAGTCCCTCACCAAAGGCTCCTAAATAAGCTCTTCAGCCATGGAATCAGAGGACAGGTCTTGTCCTGGATTGGAACCTGGCTAAACTGTAGGAAACAAAGGGTGGTAATAAACGGACATTTCTCTGGGTGGAAAGAGGTGAGAAGTGGCATACCCCAAGGTTCAGTTTTGGGTCCGTTACTTTTTAATTTATTCATTAATGATCTGGATGTAGGAGTGAATTCTGAGGTAGCAAAGTTTGCAGACGACACTAAATTGTTCAGGGTAGTTAAAAATGAAACTGATTGTAAAGAGCTCCAGAAAGATCTCTTGAAATTGAGTGAATGGGCAACAAAGTGGCAAATGCATTTTAACCTAAACAAGTGTAAAGTCATGCACATCGGGGCAAAGAACCCCAACTACACCTACCAATTGATGGGGTCAAAGCTTTCCGAGACAGACCAGGAAAGGGATCTTGGGGTCTTGGTGGACAGCTCAATGAAGATGTCAACCCAGTGCGCAGCAGCAGTGAAAAAAGCAAATTCTATGCTAGGCATGATCAGAAAGGGAATCGAAAATAGGTCAGCAAATGTTGTATTACCTCTCTACAAATCTATGGTAAGGCCACATTTGGAGTACTGTGTACAATTCTGGTCTCCGCACCTTAAGAAGGATATAACGGAACTGGAAAAGGTACAGAAAAGGGCAACAAGAATGATCCAAGGGATGGAGCGGCTCCCTTATGAAACCAGGTTGCAACGCCTTGGTCTTTTCAGCCTTGAAAGACGGTGTTTAAGAGGTGACTTGATCGAAGTGTATAAAATCATGCATGGGATAGAAAAGGTGAATAAAGAAAAATTATTTTCTTTGTCACAAAACACTAGGACTAGAGGGCACTCCCTGAAGCTCCAAGGTAGGAAAATTAGGACTAATAAAGGGAAATATTTCTTCACCCAGGGGGTCATTGGGTTATGGAACTCACTTCCAGAAGAGGTTGTGACAGCTGTCAGCCTGAACAACTTCAAGGCAGGATTAGACAGATTCATGGATACCAAGTGTATCGGTAGTTACTGAAAAGGACATTCAAGTGCCACCTCGGAGTTGGTTGAGGTAGGCAGGATTTCCCTGGGTACTGGTTGTGGGGGTCGGGAGCAGGTCAGGGTTTTGCCCTCCCTTCTGCTCGAGATCCCCGTGTACAACTGGTGGGCCACTGTGTGATACAGAATGCTGGACTAGATGGGCTGAGGTCCGATTCAGCATGGCTCTTCTTCTTATGTTCTTAAATATGGTTGAATTCATAATGGAAAGTTTGTGTCATAAATCTGTGCGTTTGGTATGAAATAAGTAGATTTTCATGTAGTACATTTTTCTTGTTTAATATGTTTCCTACATGCATAAAATATATTAATTTAAACACTACAATAAAATATCCTAATTTTATTAGCAAGCAGAGTAAAAAATGGTACCAGTTTGTGAGATACAGAATCATTGTATATCACTATATTTGGTATATATTCTGTATCTCACAAACTAGAGCTGATAGGGGGAAACTGGTACCATTTTTTGAATCAGCAAGTCAAATATACACAGAAACAGGTCTAACATTTAAGGCACAAAATGTGTGTTAGCCAGTGTAATCTGTTAGGATAATAACTGGCGTTTCTAATAATGTTTATGGTTTTCTGTATGCTTTTATAATGCATCACTCCAGTTCTTATCACTTGCTTACACATAATGTCCTCTTCTGATATTTTATTCAACTTTTTTCTAGTACTAAATGTCAAAATATTAGTAGCAGAAGTGATATAAAATAGTTGTATGTATTTTGTAAGCTGCCTTTCGGCAATAATTCCAAGGTAGTATACATCATGAGGGGGAAAGATAATATTTCCCTCATCCTTTTCCTAGTATTGTCACTTGGAACAGTTTGCAGCATGATTAAAATACAATAAAATAAGTGCGTCCCACATAACAGAAGCATTTTGTGTCGTCGTCTCCCCCCCCCCCAAAAAAACCCCTAAGACACTCATTCCTCTGTAGCACCCATGGGTCCGCTCGGGCCACGGGGGAGGGGTAATGCACCGGGGTCCCGTTGGCATTGGGACCCGCACAGGCTGAAAGGGATTCGGAGGATGAGTTGGAAGGCCCAGAGCAAGATTGGTCAGCGGTGCCTTTGCCCAGTCCACCGCCAGAGAGTTTAGCCTGGGATTTCGAATGGGAGCATTCTCCCGGGGAAGGAGCGGACCAGGTGGAGATGGGAGGCAGTGAAGCAGATAGCGGAGATAGTTATGAATTCCCAAATGGCCGAGGTTCCCAGGAGCTGGCCGAGCAGCAGATGGAGGCTAGCGGATGGGAAACTTCGGGGAGGCTACTTCTCAGGAAGATAGCGATACTAGGCTGGAAGAGCGGGGCCGTTCTCATAACAGGCGCAGGGACATAGAGGAAGGCAGGAGGAGCTGGCATCTGTCCCTAGACCGTCACCGTTCGGAAAGTAGAGACTGGAGGCGCCGGGCCCTAGATCGTCGGGGTCCCAGGCCGAGGGATTAACTAAGGCCCCGTGGGAACTGATCCTCAGATCTCCGGCCACGACTATACTGAATAGGCGCGAGCGAGTGGGACCACAAGTTAACCGTGGTCATCAAGTCTTGCCTTGCCTTTGCCTTGTTTCCTGAGCCGCAGTGGTTTGCGGCACTTTGCCCTGGTTCCTGATTCGCATTGGATTGCGAAACCTTGTCCTGTTTCCTGATCCGCATTGAATTGCGGAGCCTTGCCTCGCTTCAAGCTATTTGCCATTATACTTTGGACTATTGACTTTATACTTTGAACACTTGCATTTATTGGACTATATACCTTTTGGACTGTTTTTATATTCAATAAACTAGTTAGCCTTTGATACGTCTCCGTGTGTGTGTTAAAGGGGCAGTTCTAAGTCGGCGTTCGTGACATCCTCTGTGCCTTGCTCTTAAAGAGAACCATTGCTTTCTTTTTTCTTTTCTTTTTTCTAAAAAAACCCACTGATTTTTGTATATTTTCCTATTTTTGGACTTTTTGTTCAAGCGAAAAAGGAGGAAGGAATTATTGGACACAAATGGCCCTTTCCCTTGCTTTACCTCTTGAGACTGCTTAAGCCAGGTATTCACAAATTGTGGGCCTCCAAGTCCTAGAATTCCTGACCATTGAACTAGCTAGCTAAGGCTTTTATTTATTTAAAATAAATAAATAAATGTGGAGGGCCACAGTTTGAGTATGCCTGGCTTAAGCATACCCAAACTTTCCCAATAGGTCAGGGTGAATCACAGATTTTTGAAGGTATCATCCAAAAAACAATATTTTTCTAGCCCCCTACCCCCAAAAAAGAAAGAATAGCAACAACTTGCTATGGGATAGGCAGAATCCATGGAGCTGATTCTGAATTGTTATATTTGAGCTTTAAGAAACTACAGTTGTATGGTAAATTTTAATATTAGAGTGGCTGAGAGACTGGTATGAAATTGGAAATTGCTAATTCAGATCCTGCATTTACTGACTAGGTGCCTTCAGTGAAAATAATAGTGATCTAATTTGTAATGATAATTTTGATTTAATATTCAGGAAGCACTATTATGCTTTTGTACTATATTATTTTTAAAATTTAGAATGGATCATTTTCCATCTGTGTGTGATAAAAACTGATAAATCCTTTCTCCAAACCCACCATGTCCAATGCTAGTCTATAAGTGTTCCTTTAATTTTATCAGCCTTGTTTCCCTCTTTCTTTCCTTTAGTGTTATCAACACAATGCTGCTGACATGTTCTGTTTGCTGCTATCTCTTGTAAGTATCAATATTTCTCACTTTTGTCCAGTTACAGATATATCTATGAAGTCACAAGGCATTTGATTTTGTAATCCAGATTGAGGGATCGAACAGAGAAATATATATTTGTTTATAAAAATAAGTGTGAATGAGTCCTTTGGACTGTAAGAGTTAATAATTTACAGTGAGCATGTACTTACTGTAAACCATTTTTGCTCTTAAACTAAAATGCTGAGTTTAGTCCTAAACAAGAATTCCATAACTTTGTGAGAACAGTATGCATCTAGTGTTGGAACCCAAGCCTCTTTCTTACTTGCTGCTTTAGTGGTTGTTCTCAATTATGATGGCTTTGAATTGCTGTATGAAGACTTTCTCATTTCTGTAATATAATTTATTATATATGGTGTTTGCAGTGCAGTCGTGGAAGCATTTGCACTTCTTGCATGTGGTATATCCTCTAATAATAGCAATAGTTTTAGTAAGTTGTGGTATTTGTGCTTTTTAGTGCAAATTTATGTATTTTTCCTGTATTAGAATTTGGGGAACCTGTGGCCCTCAAACTGATATTAAAATCTCAATTATTACTAAATATATCTTGTGCTGACTGAGGCTGTTGCAAACTGGAATCCAGTAGTATTCCCTGACTTGTGACCTGTTCAAAGTCATTTCTGAGCTTCTTTCATCATTTACAGTCAGCATGCTTCAAACTAGATCTGCCTTGTTGTATTCTGGGCTGGGCCACTACATGACCCTGCTTGTGTTTAGTGTAGTGCCAGGATGAACAAGTTTTGTGCAAACTATTCTGCTTGTTTCAGGCTCAACAAACCCAAAAATTAATCAGTGTGAAGTTGTAACTTGGATGACATTTAAAATGCAGCAGATCAGGATGTCTGTTTTGCCCTTGGTTTTACTCAAAACAAAAACATTACTGTGTGGGAGGCTGGTGTTCTGCCAATTTAACATTCCAGGAAGATTTTATAGACATGGGTGTTTTTTCTATATGGCTAACTAATTAAAGAAAGTAAAGGCTTGTATTTGTGACTGTCCTTCAAAATCCAGTTAAATAGATGATATTTAAAGGTTTCTTCATCACAGACATCCAGAAATAGAATGCTCTGGAAAGCATGCGTCATATCGGTGCTATGTTGTCTTGGAAATAAATAAGAGAGGAGATAATGATAAACCAGAAAAATAATTTGAAAGGAAAAATACTTTGGCCAGGAACACAGGAACCTGATATAAGCATCTTGTGTCATTATTGTTGGTTGTCTTCAAGTCATACAACGGCCTTGGTAGAATTTGTTCAAAAGATACAGGAAAGCGTGACTTGTCAAGGGCTTCCTTCCCACTCTGGATCCCTTTTGGCCCGAGAAATGTTGATGTGACCCCAAGTATATGGGTACATAAATTAGATATAAAAATCAAACATTTACTACTAATAAATCGACGCTTGCAAGACTTGCTAAATAAGCTGATTTTTCTTTTTATGAAGTATTGCTGAAGCTTCTTTGACAGAGTCCACTGAAACACTGCACGACATATTTGTTTAAATGTCTAAAACAGCCACTAGGTGATGTTCAGGAAAAAATTGAGCTTACAGGGATTCCATTAGAAGTCAGGACCCACCATTTAAGAAGCAGGCAGTGATCTAGTGTTTGCCATGACTAAGTATGGAAATTGGAATCCTGGTCTAATATGGCAGAGCATAGCAAGCATATGTGTTCCCAGTTTCTGTTACTAGAAGATTTTGGCAGTGGTGTTCCCATAACCACTAGCTTCCATGGTCCGTAGCAAGTAGACATATCCTGAGCTGTGGCAATAGGACAGAAAAAAAAACAACTTTTCATTTCCTAGCCAATTATGGTTGTCATACCACCTTGAATATCCCTGATTTCATTTGATTTCAGAGGCTAAACATGGCCAGGCTAGGTGAATATTTGAATATGGGACTCTCAAGGATTTCCATGTAGGGCTAGGAAGGAATGCTCCCTGGAACTCTGGGAAGCTCCAATATGGGACTGGATCAACCAAGGGTTTGGGCTCGGTACATATGAGCTTTCTGTATTCTAGCAGTAATGTGAGCTAAGTGAAGAGAAGCTTGATGTCTGACTGTTTCTATCATTCTCACAAGTGATCAGGCTTGTCTGGCAATGACAAAAGGAAAAAGCTATGAAGTTAAGACTGCAGGCTGCACAAAGTAAAAGATCCATTGTGAGGTGGGATTATACTGGAGATTCTGGCTATGAGTGGAATCTATATATATAAAATCCTTTGTGTCGTGCTGAGAGGCTTATAGACAACAAAACCACATAACCCAGAAACACCAAACCAGGCCACATAAACCCACAACCGAACAAGGTATGTTTAGCACCCACAAAAGTCCCAAAAATTCAAACAGAAGACTCAAAAATGGCTAAAAACATGGGGAACTACACTTCCCAGCATCCCCCGCGCCAGAGCAGCACTGTGCGTGCGCAGACATACTGCCCACGCACTCTCCACCCTTCTCCCCTTCCCTCCCCCCACCGGCACAGAGAAAGTAAACAACATTACAACCAGCAGTTGGTTGGTGACAAAGGGAGGCTAGGAGCAACGGAAGGGAGGGGCCAGTCTCATCTCTCCTGAGGGGGGAGGGCACGCCATTGCTGAGAAGGAAGGAAGGCCCTGTTTGCCTCTCACCTCCGCCAGATGTCCAGCACCCTCGCCCCCCTCCCTCCTCTCTCTCTCGGGGGACACCAGAACCTGCCCTGACTCCATGACGCCCTCGCTATCTCTCTCTTTCGGGGGGGAGGGAGGGAGGAGTGATTCAGAAAAGGAAAGGAAGGGAGGAAAGGGGGAAAGGAAAGAGCTGAAGGATGAGGAAGAGAGGGAGGGAGGAGAGGAGGAATGACAGGCAGGAAGTGATGTTGTGAAGCACCTGCGCACCCCCCCCCCCCCCGAGCACCACAACGAGGGAAGGAACGAAGACACGAAGGGGTGAGCAGAGTTAACTTCTTTCCCTCCCTTCCCTCCTTCCTGTCCTTCCCTACCTTTCCCTTCCCTACCTTTCCACACTGCCAAGAAGGAACCCTTCCATGTCTAAATGAAGGAGAGGAGGAGAGGGAGGAGAAGGAAGACCTACAGCACGCCTGGGCCAACTTCGGCTCTCCTTCCCTCCAGGAGTTTGGGACTCCCAACTCCTCTGAACTCCCCCAACAATGGATTTGACCCAAACTTGGCACACAGAACTCCCATGACCCATAGAAAGGTGTGTTTAGCCTTCAAAAACCACGCAAAAAGCAAAAAAAAAAACCCTGGGGAACTACAATTCCCAGGATCCGCTGCGCCACAGATGCACTTCTTCCCCTCCCTCCCTTCTTCCTGTCCTTTCCTGCACTTCCACACTGCCAAGAAGGAACCCTTCCATGCCTAGATGAGGGGAAGGAGGAGAAGGAAGACCTACAGCACGCCTGGGCCAATTTCGGCTCTCCTTCCCTCCAGGAGTTGTGGACTCCAACTCCTCAGAACTTCCCCAACAATGGATTTGAACCAAACTTAGCACACAGAACTCCCATGACCCATAGAAAATAATGGAAGGGTTTGGTGGGTATTGACCTTGACTTCTGGAGTTGTAGTTCACCCACATCCAGAGAGCACTGTGCAGTCAAACCATGATAGATTGGAACCAACATTGGCATCAATACTCCATATGCCCACAAGTGAACACTGGTGGAGTTTGGACAATATAGACCTTGACATCTGGGAGTTGTAGTTATTCGGATTTATAGTTCGTATACAAAGAAAGAGCATTCTCCTCCACACCAAGGATACAATTGGGCCAAACTTCCCACACAGAACCACCATGATCAACAAAATATACCCTGTTTTCTGGTGCTCTTTCGCTACACTTCTGACACCTCCTCATGAGCTGCAAGCTCACCAGACTACACCATAGCCACGTGTCTACATCAGCACTCACCAATGATTCACAAGAAATATTGTTTATCCACAACCATTACAGATTCACACTTATTACATGCCACTACTTTCTCAGGACTTCACTTTTGCAACCACCACAGTCAGCCACAGCAACGCGTGGCTGGGTACAGCTAGTTTACTATAGAAACAATTGATTGGTTACATCTTAAATTTGACATATATTTTCATACATACCTATATTATGAATTTTTAAATACATTGCACAACTATCTTACATAAGCAGCATGCCAGTTAGTTTTAATTAGATCAGTAGAGCATAGTAGAGAGCACCATGGGTGTAGTGGTTTGAGCATTGAACTAGAACACTGGGAGATCAGGGGTTGAATCTCCACTAAGCATTGATAACCAATTGGGCAGTCTTGGGCATATTGCTTTATCTCTGCCTCTGAGGGACAAATGGCCCTCTGTAAAAGTTGTGCAGAGAAAACCCGAAGATAGGGTCTCCATAACTCAGAAATTTCTTTTTTAAGTAATAATTTTTATTGAAATATACATTTTCCAAAAGATTAAAAGTAGAATGAAAGGGGGGAAACCAAGAAGGAATAAGAGGAGGGTAAGCAGGGATGAGAAAAGTCAGAGAAGGGGGAACGGGTAAAAGATCGGGAAACCCAAAGGGGAAAGTTTATTCATTTCTGATCATCTTCATAGTAGTTTTGTTTATAGTCTTTAATCTTGCTTCGTATAATATGCTCCTCCTCTTTAGTCTGTTTTACGTGAGACAATTTTTCTTTTAAATTGATTGAACTAAATTAATATTTTCCATTTTTCCCTTAACATACATTTGGGTAGCCAATCCGTTGCTTTCTTAGGTTTTCCTTGATATTTTGTTACTAAATGGGTCAATTTGACTATGTTCATGTTCTCTAATATTTTTATTAGCCATTATCATGAGTCAGAAATTTCTTGAGGGTACACATAAGTAATCTGAATTTAAAACAGAGCATACAAGGAATAAGAGATAAGGAGGGATGAGGTTTGCTTCAGTAAAGTAGAATCTTTTTATAGCTGCTTTTCAAGCAAAAACAGTACATTACCTGCTTCACCGCTTCAGCTTGGTGTTTTTTTCATTTCCTATCCTGCTGCATAAGAGACTAACAGCAAATTTTGCAGTTATATAATTATATGCACATTTCCAAGCACCATGAAATAATTCAATGAAAAACGATGTCATTAGCAATACACATTTCTCTGTTCTAAACAATCTTTGTATCTTACTTCAGGTGAAAAGTGTTTTCGCCAAAAACCTTTTAGAGTTTTATGAGAGTACTAATGCATTGCATTCTGAAAATAATCGTGTTACTGCTACTCTGATATTTAATTATTACATTAAATACTCTCTGTATGTGTGAGTGCATCGAATTGTCAACCTGTTTTTAAAATACACACATTTTAGATTGCCTCTTTATTCTGTGCTTGGTCTCAGGATTCAGGCTTACATAGAAGTAACCACATTCAAACCTAATGCATGTCTTTCTGTCTGCCTTTTTGGTTCTGTATTAAATGTTCCAGGGATATGAGTTTTGAAACTCTTTTCTCCTCCCCAGTTCCTTTGACCTTTCCTATAGGTCCATTCCCTTCCCCACAAACATTCACTACCCTTGACCTACCCATATCCCAACCTAACCCTTCTATCCTTGTTTTACCACATCCAATCCCAATTTTATGTATATGTAAGCAGATATGTATTCAATTGTGTGTGTGTGTGTGTGTGAATACATATCTGCTATGTCGTCATATATATATACATACATACACACACACACACACACACACACACACACATATATATATATATATATAAGAAATTGACATAGCATTTTTCTTACATTGGCAGCAAAGTTGTGGGCAGGTGAATAGTGTTTTCAGAGATATGCTTTAATTGGTATCAGTACTGTTCTGAAGTATAGGAGGAAAACACAAAAGTTTTGTGAGGACAGAGAAAACAAAAAAAAACCCATTTAGGCAAATCGGGGTTTTTAAAAAGTGTGTCCAGACTACTTACCTTTGTTAATCTAGGGAGTTTATATCACTACTGATGATCTGACATATTTGACCAGTGGTGAGAAAATTACTGCTGTGTGTTCTGGTGAGCTTAAAATACCATAAAGCAGGCATCTTCAAACTCTAGCCCTCTAGCTGTTTGACCTCCAACTCCCAGAAACCCTAGCCAGCTTTTTCAATGGTCAGCAATTATGTTAGTTGGAGGCACCAGATCTCACTTGGATCTTGGAAGCTAATCAGGTTCAGCTCTGGTTAGTACTTTGATGGGAGAGTGGCAGGGAATACCAGGTGCTATATAATATATTTCAAAGGGAATTGTCAAAGCTACCTATGAAATCCTTGCCTAAGGGAACTCATAGCCTTGATAGATGGCTTGAAGGCACAGACATACATACTGGAGCAAATTTACCTGCAGTTTGCAGGAGTTAGTGTTCACACTGCTTAAAGCTACTCTAAACTTGCTTGAAATAGCAGGCTATGTGGTTTCTAGGTGCAAGTGGTTAATTTTGGAGTTTGGTATGAAAAAACTTACATACTGGGGTATATTAGGTTCCATCTGGGATATTAGCTATGCCTTACAGAGACCAGAGTTCGTAGAATCACCAAGGTTATACTGCAGACAGGTTGGCCTGTCTTAGAGTAAGTTTCTGTTTCATTACATAGTTTCAATAGAGTAACCCTTTAATCTGACATTTTAGAACAGGGATGGGAATCATGCAGTGCTCCGGATGGTGTTGAAATGTACCCCTAAATGGCACAACCAAATGATGAGGAATCTTGGAAGCTGCAGTTCTGCAATATTTATATGATTCCTACTCCCATCATAAGATGAGTTGTCCTCCTAGAGATAAACATCCGGTTTTCAAATAGGCATGGGCATTTGGACTGTCCAAAATTAAATAGCATCCTAATTTGAAGAGACAAAATATTCAGCCCTGCAAGGCCCCATCATCCCAGCAAGTCTAGACAAGTGAATCCACCCCCATGTCTTCTTTCAGGGAATCCTTTCCACATTTTTGTGCCTGTCATAGTATTTTGCAGAGAACACATTCCATGTTTGGTTAAACAAAAGAACTGTAACTGAACAGATCAGTTGAGCTTTACCCTTGCCCTTTGTGACCAGAGCAGGCTGTCATTCCAAAGATCCCTGCAGCTGGTCATTTTAGGGTAACATAGAAAACTTTTGAGAAAGGTGTCCTCACCTCATGGTTCCCACAAAACACTAGGTGTTTAAAAATTGCTAGCACCAGGGAATGTTACTAGTAGAGCAGGTAGACGTGAACATGTGAGGATGCCCTTCTGCTGTAGATGAGGACAGCACTTAACACTTTACTAAGGTGCTGGTCTGGGTAACAATTCTTTTCTAATCTATATTTTGGCAGTTTATTGTGATATTTGAAGAGTCATTCCAAGGAACACTGTCCTTCAGTTTTAGAGGAATACCATCCTATATCTGTAGCAATCTATGTTGAAAATGCTGGTTTTCTGTGATTGATGTATAAAGCTGCAATTATGTAGAGGTTTGTACTTACTTTGTTATAGCTATTACTTTCTTTAATTAATTAATTATGAACAGTGTGGAATATTATTTGTCATAGTTAATTATGACAGACAAAGAATAAAGGGGATTAATCCTGTATCTCTTGTCTGTGATTGCTATGGCTTTTCTTTTTCCAGCTGACCTGCGTTTTATTATCTGGTCCAGGCATCCAGGTTTGTATGGAATTTTCCATGACTGCCTAAGCACTGTGCATTTGTAGCAGCTCCCATTACAAAGCCGCTTTGCTCTTTCTCCTCCTCCTTCCAAAGCATTCTAGAAATAGCTGTTAAATGTGCCTGTGTATTAACAAAATATTTTGTATACAGGACATTTAACTCTGCTATGATTCCATATAAATTAAAGGGATCAGAAGACTCTTTTTTTTACAGTTGTTGCCAAACAGAATTTCTAACTTCCAGATAAATGTGATGCATTTTCCCAAATATATATCTCTTACTGTAAATGTATTTTGTCCTAGCTATAGCTTTGATTTCATTAAGGACTTATTGACAGGTATATGTGTGTATTCTGTCACATAGCCATTACATGAGGCTGTCATTAAAAGCTACGTGGGCTGAAAGTCTAAGCCTTTTCTGTGTAACAGACTGAAATTTAACAAAACATTTTTGTAGCAGTTTTCTCCCATGTTGTCAATATCAGATTAGCATATGTGCCTCTAAACACAGGAAACATTAACCCAGCAAAAGCAATAATAAGACCAAGGTGGATTATGGGTTCAAACAAACAGGGTGGCCAAAATATTGATATCCTTTACGTTGCATTTTAGAAGTGCATTTCATATTGGAAGGAGCAAGAGGGATTGCAATACAGTGTTGTAGCACATAATGCTTCTGTTTATTGTTCTAGTCAGTCATACCCTCCACCATGATATTATTTCATGTCCTGTTTCCCCTGCCACCCATTTTCCATTATTTTTTCCTGACAGTTCAATCAGAATTTTGTGGTTACTGAGCAAGCTCCGTTTCCATTGAGCAGCATGTTGTATTTTTTATCAGCATTATCTTAAAGTTTTTTTCAATAGTTCTTCCAACTGGGTTCCCTTCCTGGCTGATATGATGTCAATACTTGGGAGAATATATTAAATGGAAAATAGATGGCAAGGAATAAGTATAGACATCACTTGAAATGAAACAGGACAGTTTCAAGTTGAGATGTGACTACTAAATGGGTGCCCAGTTTTTTGTCACTTCTTTTAGTAGTGTTTTGGTTGGATATCAAATGTTTTAGTTGCAACTATTTTGCCTCCCTCCTCAAATTCCTGTTGTGTATTAGCTACACATCCATTATCAAATCTTTAATACTCTCCTCTTTTCTTGCAGCTGGCTCATTGCAATCCTGGCTCAGTTGAACCCACTCTTTGGGCCGCAGTTAAAAAGTGATATAATCTTATATCTAAAAGAGCACTGGCCATAATGATGCCTTCTTCTATTGTGCCTTGCGGACTAGGTAAATATAGTTGGCTTCTATTATTAATTACGTTTATTTTTCACATTTTTGCAAGAAGCTCAAAGTGATGGGCATGGTTTTTCCCTCCCCTTGATTTTATCTTCCCATAAAATCCTGTGGAAATCACCCCACCACTACACACAAAATCTTAAGTTTATAACTCAGAGATGTCTTTTATTAAAGTGAATTTGCTTTTCTGGAAATAATAAACAATATTGTTTTGCCATGATCATAACTTAATGTAAACTTAGGGTGATCTCGAACCCAACCTAAACATTGGCTATTTACCCTAAATGCTAAAAAAAGCTTGGGATTCTGTGGCCACTAAGGGAGACTGTGCCAAATAGGCTGGAAGATGGAGGGATGGAGTTGAAGAAGGGCTAATTGTAATCATAACCGGTGAAGTTAATGCTTAGGCTGCCTGCAAAACAGTATATCTAAACTAATGCAGTTGTGGATTTTGCTTTTAAATGCTTACTAAAGCTTGACAAGGTTTATTTAATAGAAATGCTTGTTTGTCTTGAATGTGAGCTGAGTTGAGGTTTTTTTTAACCATCCAAATGATTCCTCCAAGCATCTTATCCATAAATTTGGCTTCTGCAATGGCAAATCTCAGTCAGTTTAGGTTCTCTTTCACAGCTGTAATTTTTGCTGCTATAAATATTAGAACTACTAAGAATAAATGGCGATGTGATTTTAATTATAGGCCACTATTAAGTTTCCTTGAGACAAATACTTGTAGATTAGGCTAGAAATGAATAGCAGATAGTATCAGATTGCGGTGAGCATATTTCCTTTTCTTTAGTAAATCGGCTGTAATTCTGTGTTTTGCAAAGTGCTAGTCTTGGGTGTAATTCTGTGCTCCCTATCTTTTTATTTATTTATTTATTTATTTATTTCTTGGGTGTATATCAATGGCACAGCGCCAGGGTTAAAAACAGAACACTAAAAACATCATTAAAACATCATCTTGACTCAGAAGTGCCAGTGTGTATATACCAGGAGACTGGAAATAATTTACCCAAACAGGATCTTAATTTTATTAGATAAAAATTATAATTCTGATAACAAGGTACTCTATTCCCATTTCTTTTGTAAATGGTTAATGCCATCCTTTATCTAGAACAACTATGATACCTTGCATAGTAACCCCAAGGATCAAATAATTCAGTAGTTGACCTGTGAATTAAATGCCTCTGAGAGAAACTAAACTACTTTTTACTTTACAGGATATGAAGAAGTTTTCCTATGGAACTTTCCATTGATCCAAAGATGTTCTTAACATACTTTGAATTCAAACAAGTTTCCTGTAATGCCTTACTATTTTGTTTACTATGAGGATGGATGTCTAAAACATTTTCCGTGTTTGTTTTTACACTTTAAAGTGCCTGGTGGGGATACTGTGCCTCTTCAATATATCTTCGTTCTTGAATAACTTTGTGCTTCCTTGCCACAGTGGTTGGATGGAACCAAGCACTGGCTATCTCTATAAACATTTTTCCCTTTCCAATTTTCATAACAGTCTAATTTTTTCAAGTATAGTTTGAGTGTTATCTGATAATTTAAATGAAGGTTAGTGTTTCTAATATCTGGAATAAAAGTCTGCTCTGTTTAATGTGTTTTTGGATTTCATATAATGTGATAATTTGTGTGTGACTGTT
This sequence comes from Anolis apletophallus, assembly GCA_030556195.1. Taxonomy (NCBI): domain Eukaryota; kingdom Metazoa; phylum Chordata; class Lepidosauria; order Squamata; family Anolidae; genus Anolis; species Anolis apletophallus. The sequence goes on along the minus strand of JARBWK010000001.1, from coordinate 89,937,321 downwards.
GTGGAGTTGTTTGAATGTCTCTGCACGGGGTGGAGTTTGGTGACTCCTTGAAGGGATGTAGCCTGAATTTACTTCCTTCATAAAGTCTGTGTACTATGAGAAACATCTAATACAGTGATTCTAATACTGTGATTCTAATACCTCAACTTTGTTTTTTGTGCGTATTAATTTTATGGAGAAAGGTTGGTTGCGTTTATTTGCTTAAATTGGAGTATTGGAGCTTTCACACTCCTGCTACATTTTATCTGTGTAAAAATAAAAATAAAGTAAAACAGAATAGAATAGAATAAAACTATCTTAATTCTGTAGGTAACAAAATGAATTGGGTGAGAAGATACTGTTGTTGGGAATAAGTTTAAATCTGCAGGAATCATTGGAATGACTTTAGTGTTTGAATGTTTGTTTAAAATATTTTATTTTTAATACAAACTTTAAGAGATTTCCTTTCATGTTAAAATTTTACATGGAGATTGTTGTGTCTGCTGCATCTGCACATGACCAGAATTAATTTATATGTGCATGTTGTTAAACTACTTTCTTACTAGCATCTGTCAGTGAAAATGGGCTCTGCAGAAAAGCATAATTTGGGCTGATAGGGAAGTTCTGTTTTGATGTATGAAGGCTCATATGTACAGGTAAATCAAGTGATTCATATCAGTCTTCAGTGACTGCCATTGAACAGAAATCACGTAAATGAATGTGCCCTGTTAACAAGTTCCCATCTTTTCAGGAGGAGCAGCCTTTGTCTACGTAAAGAAATGGGAAACAGAAAATAATATGCTATGGTCATACATACATGTTACATATGCATGTATAAGCATTTTAGCCAGCAAGATGGCAATGCTTTCAATAGTCCAAATAGCAAATTCCCTGGAAGAAAAAACAAGTGCTAAATTAAGGGCAGGCAGAGTCATGGAACTGCTTTTGGCCCTGACAGCTGTTTTTGTGGATCAGAAACCCCTGGACCACTGTTTTTCTGGACAAAAAGTTGACTGTCTCTCCTGGACCATTCCAAGAGGAGCAGTTGGTTCCCTAAAGAAAGTAACAGCTCCCCTACATATACAAAATACATTTTTTTCTAAGTCAGAAGTGTAAATTTTCCTACTTTATGGCAGTCTTTGTGGTGTTGAACAAAACAATTGCCCATGGACATGCCAGTGTTGCCTATGACTGATCTGAACCTTACAGCAGAAGAATTGCATGGGGCTTGTGCTCAGTGGTAGTTTTGTGAAGCCATGCCATCTCTGGTGAAACAAAAAGCAGCTCGAAGAGGGGTGCTCGGGAGCATCTCTTTGCCTGTGAACATTTCTGTGCTTGTACCAATATATCCTGTGCTGACCTCTAATGAACTAATCAAGCTTGCTTGCTTGCTTAAGAACAATTTGAGTACCTCATGTGAAATGTACCAGATGTTTTTACCTGGATTTTGGGATACCTATATTTGCATAGATGTACATAATCTGAAATGTGTCTGAACACAAAATTCATTGATGTTACATATACACTTTGCCAGGAAGTAATTTTATACACAATATTTTTTTATTTTTTTCACAAAACAAGGTGTGGACAGTGAACCCTCATCTAAGGAAAAGTGTCACTATCTCAGGTCCCTATGTGCACAATTTTGGGGATCTGTGCATACCCTGCTTTAATTACCAGGGCTCCGTGCCACAGAATCCCAGAAGTTGTAGGTCTCTGCTGATGCCTCACCAAATCCCAGGGTCCCATAGCATTGCGCCATGGCAATTAATAGTGTTGTCAAATTGCAGTGATCCTGTAGCGTAGATACATCCTGTGTTGCAGGGGTTCTCAAACGTTTTCAGCCATGGAGCACTTTTTGAAGCAAAAGTTTCCTGTGGAGCCCCAATAAATGTTGGGATCCCGGACAAGGGATACTCACCCTACGTATGAAGAGGCCATTCAGAAAAGCGAGCTTTGGCCAGGTATGAGAGTTTGGCTCTCCTCTTGATGGATGGAGGGTTTGCGAGTGGGGCGCTTTCCACCTTGTTCCAGTTTCAAAGTAAGATCTGCTTGGCAGTGGCCTATGCTGCTTTGCAGTGTGGTGGAATCGGCTTCCCTGGAGGTTTTTAAGCAGAGACTGATGGCAATCTGTCGGGAGTGCTTTGATCATAGAGTCCTAGAGTTGGAAGAGACCTCATAGGTAGGCCATGCAGTCCAACCCCTGGCAAGAAGCAGGAAAAAGCCTCCAGAGAAGGAGCCTCCACCTGCATTCCTTCATGGCAGAAGAGGGATTGGACTGGGCGGTCCTTGTGTTCTCTTCCAACTTTGTTTTTATGCTTTAGCTGAGCATCCTGAATAGGTGGTTGGGCTGGATGACCCTTGGGGGTCTCTTCCAACTTCGATTCCCTTCCTGCCTTCCCTCCCCGCTGCCGCCTCCTCCTCCTCCCCAACCAGCTGAGAACAGTCCATTGCATTCTTCCTCTCCCCCTCCCTCCTTGCTGGCGGTCACGTGAGAAGGGAAAGCCAGCTCCCGCGGCCGCCGATTGGCCCTCCCTCCAGCCCTGGGATTGGCCGCTCTGGCCTCCTCGCGGCCCTCCCCCCCGCCTTTGAAGCCCACGTGATGGGGGCGAGTCACGCGATTTCCGGGAACCCGTCAGGAAGGGACATAAACAAAACAAACCCCAGAGCGGCATGGAGGGGCCGGGCCGGGGCTGCAACCTCAGCGGGAGGGAGCCTTCCAAGTGAGCCCGCCGACCCCCAGCTGGACGGGGGCCTCAGGTAAGCACCAAGGCGGCGGCCGGGCCCCGGGAGGACTCTTCGGGGGGGAAAGCCAAAGTCCCGGCAGCGCCCGCCCGCCCGGAGAAGAGGGTGGGGGCCGCGGCCCTTCCTCCTTTCCTTCCGCGGAGGGGCCCGCGCTGGGTTCCTCCTGGCAGCAGCTCTGAGCTTCCAGGGAAGGGTCCGAGGCCACGGGCCGGCCCGGGAGAGGCTGGGGCGCTTGTTTTCCCCCCTCGGGGACGAAGGGGGCGTGGAGGCGGCCGCCTGGTTTGCTCGGGGAAGTCTGGGAGGGAAGGGGGCTGTATCCCTCGGGATCCCTCTCCTCCTGCATGGACCCGGAGGAAAGGGGCGTGTGCTCGTGCGCCTGGCTGGCCCTGGAGCTTGCTTTCCTTTTGGCCCCAGGGGAGCCCGCCCGCCCTGCCCGAAAAGAGCTCGCTTTCCTTGTGAGGCCGAGGGCAGGGGTGGCCCCTTCTCCCGCAGCTTGGAAGAAGGATCGGGGGGAAAGAAGAAGTCGGTTCCCGCTCCGCTTGTTGCAGGCGAGGCATGGAAACCAGGGCTGGCGTGGGTCTTGTGGGGCCTCTCCTTTACGGAGGAGAGTCTTGCCGGGCGCTTCTCTGGGTGAGAAATGGCTGCTGAGCCGCTGGGAAGATCTTCCGAAGAGCCTCGTCCATGCCCAGGTTTCTTTCTGCTGCCACAACTACTTTGCCCGCCCCCTGCCTGGCAGAATGGGGTTGGGCTGGGTGGCCCCTGGGCTCTCCCTTAATCCTGAGGGACATGAAGGCCCTCCCTGGGTGGGACTCCTCGAGGCCTTGCCTCTGCCCGGCCCGAAGGAAGGAGGGCGAGCTTGTGAGGGCAGCGGGGAAGAGGCCGTGTGGCTCGGAGCCTAGCAGGGCGGGGGGAAGGGGGTCCCTTCAGCCTTGCGGTTCCTGGGGTGCGGGCTTTAGGGGCTAATGAGGCCTAAGGCGGGTTCCTGCCCTCAAGCCCTCGCTCCCCTCGCATCCCTGGGTCCCCCCTTTCCTTCCTCGCCTTCCCGCCCACAGGGGCAGCTGGCCACCGCGCTCTCTCCTCCTTCGTCCCCCTCCCCTCAATTGATTGCTAAAAGCCAATAGGTGTGTTGGAACCGCTGCCATCTCCTCCTCCGCCGTCCTGGCCTTGGGCGGTGGGCGTGGGCCGCCTCTCTCCCGACCACTTCGGCGCCGCCAGAAAGTGATTTGTTTACATGGCGCCTCAATCTAGCTTGAGTGGGGCTGCTGAGCGGGCGGAGTGGCAGCCGGGAGGCCCAATCGCGGGGAGGCTTGTCTGGCATGGGCCAATCAGATTGAGGAGGGGGCGGGGTTTCGTGTCAACTGGTTCGGGTGGCTTTCAGCGCTGTGGATGGGTCGGCCATGTTGGATGGGAGGTGTGTTAGTGGGTCAGTTTAGTCGAAGGGGTTAACGGTGGGCTCTGAGGTGGGATGTCTCTTTGCAATAGTAAACAGTGGGGTTTTAAGGGCTTGGTGGCAAAGTAGGAGCCGGCAAGTTCCTACTTCTTTTCCTCCCTGGGAAAACTTCACGCCTTTCTGTTTAAGGAGTAGAGAAGATTGCAACCCAGCGCTGCTTTTCTCCATGGCTTCCCTCATAGCAACTCGGTTGCTATCTCCAAGATTGGAAGGGCAGACAAGAAACGGGGAAACGCTGCTTGATCTGAGCACCTTCATTATTCCCTCCCACATTATCATCACCATTATTTCTACTACTACTACTACTACTATTGCTATTACAGATAGGAGTACCCCCTTTTTCTCTCAGTACTGGGACCCAAAGTGGCAGACAGTCCAAATACAAGGCCTGTCTCCTGCCTGTTGACATTCACTCACAATTCCTTCTCTTATCAAGTGAAGGCTTGTAGGATTCACACCAGTTAGATAAACTGTCCATTTTCATTGCTTGTAAATAAGACATACACTACCGTTCAAAAGTTTGGGGTCACCCAAACAATTTTGTGTTTTCCATGGAAAGTCACACTTATTCACCACCATGCGTTGTGAAATGAATAGAAAATAGAGTCAAGACATTGACAAGGTTAGAAATAATGATTTTTATTTGAAATAACATTGTTTTTACATCAAACTTTGCTTTCGTCAAAGAATCCTCCTTTTGCAGCAATTACAGCATTGCACACCTTTGGCATTCTAGCTGTTAATTTGTTGAGGTAAGCTTGAGAAATTGCACCCCACGCTTCTAGAAGCATCTCCCACAAGTTGGATTGGTTGGATGGGCACTTCTGGCGTACCATACGGTCAAGATGCTCCCACAACAGCGCAATGGGGTTCAGATCTGGTGACTGCGCTGGCCACTCCATTACCGATAGAATACCAGCTGCCTGCTTCTTCTGTTAATAGTTCATGCACAATTTGGAGGTGTGTTTAGGGTCATTGTCCTGTGGTAGGATGAAATTGGCTTCAATCAAGCGCTGGCCACTGGATATGGCATGGCGTTGCAAAATGGAGTGATAGCCTCCCTTATTCAGAATCCCTTTAACCCTGTACAAATCTCCCACCTTACCAGCACCAAAGCAACCCCAGACCATCACATTACCTCCACCATGCTTAACAGATGGCGCCAGGCATTCTTCCAGCATCTTTTCATTTGTTCTGCGTCTCACAAACGTTTTTCTTTGTGATCCAAACACCTCAAACTTGGATTCATCCGTCCACAACACTTTTTTCCAGTCTTCCTCTGTCCAATGTCTGTGTTCTTTTGCCCATCTTAATCTTTTTCTTTTATTGGCCAGTCTCAGATATGGCTTTTTCTTTGCCACTCTGCCCTGAAGGCCAAAATCCCGCAGCCGCCTCTTCACTGTAGATGTTGAGACTGGTGTTTGGCGGGTACTATTTAATGAAGATGCCAGTTGGGTGCCTGAGAGGCATCTGTTTCTCAAACTAGAGACTCTAATGTGCTTATCTTCTTGCTTAGTTGTGCAACGCGGCCTCCCACTTCTTTTTCTACTCTGGTTAGAGCCTGTTTGTGCTGTCCTCTGAAGGGAGTAGTATACACCGTTGTAGGAAATCTTCAATTTCTTAGCAATTTCTCGCATGGAATAGCCTTCATTTCTAAGTACAAGAATAGACTGTCGAGTTTCAGATGAAAGTTCTCTTTTTCTGGCCATTTTGAGCGTTCTATTGACCCCACAAATGTGATGCTCCAGAAACACAATCTGCTCACAGGAAGGTCAGTTTTGTAGCTTCTGTAACGAGCTAGACTGTTTTCAGATGTGTGAACATGATTGCACAAGAGTTTTCTAATCATCAATTAGCCTTCTGAGCCAATGAGCAAACACATTGTACCATTAGAACACTGCAGTGATAGTTGCTGGACATGGGCCTCTATACACCTATGTAGATCTTGCACCAAAAACCAGACATTTGCAGCTAGAATAGTCATTTACCACATTAGCAATGTATAGAGTGTATTTGTTTAAAGTTAGGACTAGTTTAAAGTGATCTTCATTGAAAAGTACAGTGCTTTTCCATCAAAAATAAGGACATTTCAATGTGACCCCAAACTTTTGAACGGTAGTGTATATTTTTTCATTTCTTGCCAGTTATATTTTTTACTCACTATTTGGGTTTATGGCAGGCCTGGGCAAACTTGGGCCTTCCAGGTGTTTAGGATGGCCCATGAAGAAAAGGCGTTTCAGTTAAAAACGAGGGAGACGGAGATGGGGAGGGGGGGACCCAATCCATCTTCCCCAGCCAGATTTATCATACAGGACGTAAAACAGTTCCCAAAATACCAAAAAAGGGGACAATGTGGAGGCTTTTCTTGCCAGTTTGAAAAAGACTTGCCAGGACTCGGGAGTGCCTAAGGCCAGGGAAATGCCACATTTGAGACCATCGCCATGGGGTGAATTAAGTGAACTCTATGCTGTCCTGAGGGATGAGGAGATCTCTGATTATAATTTGTTTAAAGAAAGAGTAAAACTAAGGTTTGGGCTCACCGCAGAACAAAGCCGAAAAGCCTTCAAAGAAATAAAATGTAAGGCAGGTGAAACATATTCACAATTAGGCTGTCGGTTGGTTAAAGCGTTGGATAGAAGGATTGAAGGAAGCAAAGTGAACACTTTTGAGGAGGCTGTTAGGAATTGTGGCAGTTGAAGTCCAAAACACCTGGAAGGCCCAAGTTTGCCCAGGCCTGGTTTATGGGCACCTTTGCTGTAGTATGACAGTATTCACATCCACTTGAGAGTAGTGCTTCTGCACAAAGAAAAGTTGGAAATGCAGGCAGCTTGCTGAAGTGATAGAGCTTTACATTATCCTTAGTATCACTGTTTGAAGGGATTTATGAGAAGGACTGATTCATAGCCACATTAAGGCAGTCCTTTCCATAGCAGGTGATGTTCTTTCACTCATTAATATATTTTAGATATGTGGTAGGAAATTCCAGGATTTTAATAAGGAGTGGCGTTTTTTCTTGTTCTGTGTTAAATTTAATCATAGCTGAGTCTTTAAAAATGTTTAGGTTTATTTATTCGAACTTGTCTGCCGCCACTCCCAGCCGGCTCGGGGCGGCTCACATACCAATTGCAATAAGACAGTTACAAACATCACATTAAAAACAGCATCATTGAATAAAAAACATCAGCAATAAAATAGCATTTACAACAGAAGGAGAGCCAACAGTTATTCACGACCCGAAAGCCTGCCAATACAATAGCATCTTGCAGGCTTTCCAGAACGCTAGAAGGCTCTGAAGGGCACAGGTTTCGGAGGGCAACGCGTTCCAGAGGACCGGGGCTATGATTGAAAATGCTCTTCTCCGTGTTGCGGTCAGATGATATGCCTTGGAACAGCCAGGAGATTTTGCTCCTCAGAGCGTAAGGATCTAGTGGGACAGTATGGGATAAGGCGGTCCCTTAAGTACACTGGCCCCTGACCATTTGTACTCCTGTGTTATCAATTTACAGTATCTTTAATAGAATATCATCTCTGCACACTTATTTTTATTTAAATAAATTGTGGTCAGGTTCTATTGTCAGTCACAGGCTCTCTTCAGCCCCAGTACGATTGCTTATCTGTATGAATTTTATCTTGCAGTTCACCCTACCTTTGAAAGTTTGTCGGTATAAAGTAATTTTATTGGTCCAGCTGTTTTGTTTTTATAAATAATTGTGGCACCATACAACTGAGTCAAGAGGCTTAAAAGGAGTAGAATGAGAAGGAATAATCAATGTGCATTCTTTTACAGTTTAGTGATCAAGGAGGTGCTGATTGAAAAGCTGTTTGCCTAAGTATTATATAGTGATGAGTACTGCTCACTCTCCTGCTCCATGCAAGCAAATAAAAATCAGGAGACATTATCTAGTGCGGTTTTAATAATGTGTTTTAATCTTTATATGATTTTAAATTTGTGTTTTAATGGATATGTTTATTTTATATCTTTTGTGTATATAGCATCGTATTGTTGCCTTTGTGGAGCCATCACAGGGTCTCCCTATACAGGATGTGCTACAGTCTTCCAAATGGAATCTGTACTTTTTCTAATATGTGGAGAGATCTGAAGAGTATTCTGCTATATGAGACTTTTTTATTTATTTAATTTATTTATTTATTGTTGGGCTTCTATGCCGCCACTCCCGGGAAGCTCAGGGCGGCTCACAAGCACCGGATAAAACAGCATATAAAAATAATTAAACATGGCAAAATAAAACACAATAAAAAACGAACCAGAGTTAAAAGCCTGATATGAAGGAACAAATAACAATGTAAACACTCTTATTTAACAATGGAAATGTAACAACCAAAAACACCAAGGTAGCTTCAATCTCATAACATCACATGTATTAAACAGTATAAATTCATTAAGTCAATGCATTCATTATAACAAAACGCCAAGTAGAGCCGATATACATCACCGGGGAAGACTGGGAATCGCGGAAAGGCTTTTCAAGGGTGGGGGTGTGTAAAGAAGACTGGGCCACAGCAATGTGTGGCAGGGGACGGCTAGTCAAAAATAAATGGTTGAAACCTATTGTGCTCAGAGGAGCAAATTAAAGATTGTATGATAAGGTAGACTCATTATGTTGGCTGCAACATACCAATGGAGCTAAGGGAGAAAATGTAGTCAAATGCATTTAATTTTACTGTATTTCACCTCATAATTGTCACACTTTTGGGGCGTGCAACTATTACATGGTGAAAAAAAATGCAGCCACTGGACTTCCCTTGGCTGTCAGTAGAGGGAAGTCCTGTAGCTGCAAAGCTGTCTTGTGTACTTTCCAATGATACTATAAGGCCTCCCTCTGTTCCCGCCAGCTCACGTGCGTTCACCCCCAGCCCCACGCTGGTAATCTCTATAGCTCCAAGGGGCAGGCATGCAGGAAGGAGCATGTGAATATTATGTGAGGAGGACATTTTTACCAATTTTGGCACCCCAAAAATAGGGGTGCAACTTATATGTGATGGTGACTATTATTCAGTGAAATATGGTACATTGAAATTTGACCTTCAATTTTTATCACATGATATATCATCAGTATATGACTCCAGACAACTATCCAAGATATACAAAGAGGCTGCTATGTTCGTTGGAAGTATAAGTGGCAAATGGTGATGTTTTATAATATGTGGTGAAAGCTTGAAAAAATAGAGTCGGATTCATAGTCTGGTTTTAGCTGAATTTTTATTTTTCAGAAAATAAAAATTCATCTAAAACCAGAACTATTTTTATTGGGACATGATGTTTACTGCCAAGTTGTTATACTCACAGAAGTGGAAGGACATGATAATTTCAACACAAGATGATTTTGCTAACATTGATAGGTTAACTATTTTAATTAGAGAAAAAGCAGTGAGTATTTTTATGAAAGGCTGGAAACTAGTAATTTTCTTTTTGTAGGAACAGGGAAAATTATCAACAATGATATATGAAAATTAGTAGGAGTAAGTAAGTGGTATAAGTACAGCTATAAGATGTTATGTAATAGAGGAAATAGAATATATATGCCCATAGGTAAGAAGCCATTATAGGCAGTCCCAGAGTTAAACATCTGACTTACATCCGACTCCTAGTTATAAATGGGAAATTCACTTATGGAAGAGCTACCATGAGAAAAAGGTGTCTCCATTGAAGATTTATTACCGATCATTGTTTCCATTGCAACAACCTAAATTTTTCAAAATCCAATGGTCACAGGGACAGAATGTGAGGTGAAATCTTCTGAATATGGTCACAGGCAGCAAAACAAATGTTACAGGGATGTTAACTCTTTCCTATGCTATCCAAAACTAAAGGAAATACTATTTGTGGCTGAAGTCACACTTTAAAAGTGTCCCTCTTCTGGCTTACATACAAATTCAATATAAGAACAAACCTACAGAACCTATCTTACTTCCTTGCTGTGCAACTAGGGTTATTTATCATCTTTATTGTAGTCCCTCTCACAGAAGCAATATGGTCTATAACACTTTTTAACTTGACATCTGAAGCTTTTTAATTAGGATAGTCATGTAACCATTGGTCAGAAACAATTTGGGTATCAAACAAATTTAGAATTATTTTCCAAGTATGGGGCTACAAAACCTGCATCTACTAGTGCTTGCATAGGTCACCAGTCATGCATTGATCTGGTACCTCCGCTCTAGTCCCACATTTTTGTTTGTTAGGACTATACATGTGCTATGAGTAAGAAGCTGTACTGGCCTGCAATAATGATTTCAGGACTATTTATTTAATTTGTATCGTGCCTTTCTCCCAGTTCAGAACCCAAAGCACCAAAATAGGAGCAATTTGCTTCGACACTTACATAGTAGAGCCAGAGGAATGTAGTCTCCTAAACAGATGGATTTGCAGTCAATCTGTGGATTCTCTTATACTACAGGTATTATAAGAAGAAGGGACTTTTCCATAGACATTTTGGTCTCAAATTACTGTAACTACAAAAATCTAACTCTTTCGGTTTTCATTTTTGACTAGTCATAGCAAACTACACTATGCATGATTTGGGAAAGGGACAACTGCATTTGAGGCAGTATAGTTGAAAACTACACTGTGCTGTTGTCTGGGACTGTAGTTTTGAAATAGTGAAAGACTTAGATTTCCAAGAACTTGATTAACTGAAGAATGCATCTAATTTGTTTAGGAATATTGACCAAAGATTTTCCTGGATCTCCCCTCTTGTACTTCTTATTTGTTCAATTGGTTTTAAGTGTAATATTTATAATGATGGTATTAAGATTTGTTTCTCTGTTCAAGGAATGTTGTTCTGATATTGGACATTGTATTGTAGCATGTCTTACACCTATTTCAGCATGGATGCTTTGTCATCACATGATGGTTAATATGGCAAAGACAGAACTACTAATTCCCCCCTCACAGCTTACATTACTACATACATTCTCCATCGTTGTTAATAATGTTCTTATTTTATCTTTGAAGGGATCACACCGGCTTGGTTTTATTTTTACTTTTCTTGGTTCATCTCACTGAAGTTGCAGCAAAATCTTGTCACTTTTTAAAATGTAGTCTCAAAATCATTCCTTTTCTATCTGCTTTCTCTGTGAAGTCTTTACATCATGCCTTAGTAATTTCTCATCTTGATTCTTGTAGTCTTCTTTTGACTTGTCTTCCATTATCTCATTCTAGCCCTCTGGTTTCCATTTAACATTCTGCTGGGATTATTTTCTTGACTTGTCATTTGATCATGTTACTCCATTTATTCAACACAATCTTCAGTATGAGCACTATATCACCTAACTCCCTTGTCTTTTGGCCTCTATTACCGGCCTATGAAGAATCTGAATTCTAGAAACTGGATGTCTTCAATCCTCAAAAAAGGATTTCTCTTCTTCCTTTTTCAATTGTGGATCCATAACTCCAAAATTGCCTTCCTGAACATCTGCAGACTGCTCCTTCCTCATTGTTTTTAAATCTCCATCAAAACCTGCTGGAAAAACTAGGGTCTGCTTTACACTGTAACTAATCATTTCAGTGGTATTGGCGCAGCTATCAGTGGTATCCACCAGTACTGTAGACGGGGTTTCCCAACATATCCAAAATTGAGTGCACTTATCATAGCTATGTTGGGAAAGAGACTAGAGCCATTGGGCTTTGAAAATCCTCTTCACATAAGGAGCTTCTATGACATTTGGGAGGAAGGGGAGCTGATTGGACTAAAAGTGTTTGGAGATAGGATACTAAACTATGCTATAATATTCCTACAAGACTTCTAAAAATATGGAAAAACATTTTTTCTGCTGTTTTCATTGTAGTGAGGGGAATATTGTCTCTTTAGATATTAGAAAGATGTTGCAGATTTAGTAGAAAGGCAGACCAGTTCAGATTTCATGATAGTTTCAGAAAACATTCCCAGCTATCCTATTTCAAGAGTTATGTTTACTGCAGCGGATACTACTCGAATTGTATTTAAAATTATGAAGTAGCGGTAACTGTGCTGAATTATGCCTGTGTTGCATCAGTAATAGCACAACTGTATAATAAAAAAACATAATCTATTTCAAAATGCTGGTTATTCTTCAATCCGAATGTTCACAGGGAACTTCACAAATAAGAACAAAAACAAGATAAAAATGACAGGACAACAATAATGAAATTTAAGTTAGGTACAATAGATTCATCACTTCTTTGTTCATCCTCCCAACATAGCTAGCTTTCTTGAAGTAGTGTGCTTGTGTGTGCAACTATGCCCAGCTTTCACTTTCTTCAGTATAATGAATCCCACTGGGATACAGGGACTTCTTTCCAAGGTTCTCACTACTTTCACACTGCTGACTGGTTCTTCCCAATTAATGGGACTAAGACCAAAGACAGTTGATCCCCTTTTCATTTCTACCATCTGGAAGGTGGTAGTGTCAAAAAGTTGTCAAAAAGGAAAGTAAAGATTTGTTGGAACTTACATTCTTGCTAGAATTTGATAGTAGACATGAGAGCGGTTGAAGTCTCTTATTATATTGGTTCTTCTTTTTTATGTTAAGAGATCTCCATTTCTCCCCATTTGTTCAACCACCTTTCCAAAGTGGTAAACAGCAGCATCTTCAGATCTCAGGAGGAGGGGGGGTGCTTATCAGATAGGGAAATAAGTGAGCAATAGGCAGACGAACAAGCAAGGAAATTTTGGCTTCTTATATATAACTTGTCACACACTGTCAATCCCTCTCATTTTATTTCTTGTTGCGAATAATACCAGGAATGGGGCACCCAATTTTCCCAGACTAATAATATTTTTTTACATTATGACTAAACCAACAACAGCAGATGAAAGTAGTTAAAATGCAAGTTTTTATAAAATAGAAAAACTAAAGAACAAACTGAAACCAATTTGGTAACAGATGTTTATGTCTCTCAAGAGTATAAATAGAAAAACTAAAGAACAAACAAACCAATTTGGTAACGGATGTTTATGTCTCTCAAGAGTATACCTTTTTATTTATTAATTATTTATTAAGCTATTATTATTATTTATTAAGCTATTAGCCTTATTTCCCGTATATCCCTTCTTCTCTACCCCAAGGGAGACTCAAGGCGGCTTACATAGGGCACCTCCGCAGTGCCTTTAAAACATATAATGTTAACTTAAATTAACTTTCATTAAAATTAATACATAGTAAAATGATCAAAATACATTCCAATGTTAATCACGCCTCCAGGATCAGAGTCTTATTTTGTTTAGATTTATCCAGGTTCTCTCCAGTTTTATTTCTAAGTTATGCCACACTTACAGTTGTTTAGTTGTTTCACTTTTGTTAAGTTTTCAAGAATTTTGAAAAAACAGAAATGCCCGTTTCCTGTCAGAGCAAGAACACATTAAAAGTTTAACGTGTTAAACATGTTTTAGTAGTTTTACTTCTACAGTGTTTCTGCTGTTCGGAATGCTATACAGCACATGCTGTCTGTGTTTACTGCCACACTTCAACTGCTGGTGAAGTAGTTGTTCTATACTGAAAAAAGTCTTAATAAATTTTGCCTCACCTTGAAGGCTTATAAATATCAATATCTTTGAAGGAGCTTGAAAGTATTTATATCATCACACTCTACTTAAGGCACCAAGCATTTTTAACTTCACAGTAAGATTGTAAGAGGAGTGATGACATGTTACTCTAGAAATCCATGCTCATATGTTAGAGTTGCAACTTCTCTATTTGTGTTCATTCCTGATTTGTACCTACAACAGAATATTCTTAAATCCAGAGTACCAGACACTGGTACGGCTATACAAGGGAGAGATGAACATATGGATATTCATGTGAATTGAGGAGTGCATTGTTTTATGTAAACTATTAGTGTAGTCCCTTGAAGCTTGCTAAGAGAATAACTCTTTTGGCACTAAGAACAAAAAATTAGAAAACTGAGAAAAGTTGGGGTGGGAGGTTTGAGGCAATTTTGAGGAAGTGTTTAAGATCTTGAAGAAGACTGAGGAGGAATGAGAAAAAGCCATAAGAACTGAAATAAAAAGAGCCATCTAGAGCACTGCTTCAACAATAACAGCCTTTATTAGTTAACAGACCATCTGATATTGCTTCTTATGTATGAAATTTGGGGGGCTGGCAATTCTCTTTTCCACTACCAGATTTCTGCCTATTGGCTACAACTTCTTTGTTGGAAACTCTCCAGAGATCAGAAGCTAAGACATGATGGATCAGCACCAGTCTATGGACCTCCTCTTTGATTATTACTGACCTAGAGAAGATGGGAGGGTGGAATTGCAGCTGATGCTTTTAACACAACTTTCATCCAACAGCAAAGGGAGCGCCTGGAGCTCTTGTTTGAGGGCCGTCACCTCAAATGTAATTGCCATGGCTCCATGCTATGCAATCCTGTGATTTGTACTTTAATAAAGCACCAGCATTCTTTGGCAAAGAAGGCTAAACACCTTGTTAAACTACATTTCAGCCACAAAGACCGGGAGTACTTTGCTCAGCAGCAGGGCATTTGAATAGGATTTTAGGATTATTGTTGATTATAAGTTAAACATGAGTCAGAAGTGTGATGCTACAGCAAAGAAGGCAAAAATATATTTCCTGCATTAATAGAATCATAGTTTCCAAGACAAGGGAAGCCTTATCTAAAGTATTGTGTTCCGTTCTGCCTATCTTATTTTAAGAAAGTTATAGACAAGTTGGAGCAGATTTAAGAAAAGGCAAAAATGATGTTAAGAGGTATGGAGAACAAAACATGAGGAAAGATTGAAGGAGCTGGATTTATTCAATTGAGTGAAAAGAGTGTCATGATGACACTCTTTACATACTTTAAGGGTTGTCATAGAGAGAAGGGAGTAGGTTTGTTCTCTGTTGCCCCAGAGGGTAGGACCAGATCTAATAATCTGAAGTTTCAAGAGGGTAGATTGTACAATAAGCGCAGCTCAGCTGAAATCACTGAGAAAGTTTGGGTGCAGTTTTGATGTTATATATCACTAGTATGCTGAAAACACTCAACTCTGTACCTCTTCACACTGGCCGCCGGAATCACAACGCATTGTGGTGAATCCGGCGACTGTTGTCGGGAGGAGTGGGGAACCGGCAGGGAAATCCCACGAGGGGAAGCGTTGACTGTCCAGCTTCCTCCTATTGATCCAAGGCAGTATGGGAAGCCTCCACTTCACCTTTTAAAGCACAGAGCTCCACTGTGAGTAGTAGTGCATTATTTAATAGGAGCCAGCGGCCCCGTGTTGAAAGGGGGGGGGGGTTAAGTGGAACATCTGTTGATTCCCCCCCCCCCCCAATTTTAAGAGGTCATCTGTCCATCCAGTTCAAAAGAACTGTCCTCTGTATTAAATATCTGCTGCTGGATGAGGGCAAGCAAATTGAAACTTTATGCAGACAAAAGAGAGATGCACACTGTTAGTCGAAAGGCAGATCAGGGAATAGAAATACAGCTTGTATTGGCCAAGGATCCATTTGCACAGATAAAATGTGTGAGCTGTACCCATTCCTTGAAATGTCAAATCTTCCTACAACTCTTGATTAAATCCCGCTTGGACTACCATAATGCACTCTATGTGGAGTTGTTTTTGGAAACTGTTTGGAAACTTCATTTGGTCCAAAATGCTGAAGCCTGGTTGCAGGGAATACATTACATCGCTGCTGAAATAACTCCACTGGCTTATAATCCATTTCTGTGCAAAATTCAATGTGCTGGTGTAAGTCCTACATAACTTGGGTCCAGGCAGCTTGAAAAACCACATCTCCCTGTGTGACTCTGCTAATGCTCTTAAAATCTCCTACAACCATTCCAGGCACAAATTCCAATTTGTGGAAGTCCCTTTGCCTAGGAGATGCAGTTGGCATTCTCCCTTTTGGTTTTCCAACAGCAGGCAAAGAGTTAAGGAGGTACATGGACGGAACACTGTTTTTAACTTAAGTGAATGTGTGTGATGTGTTAATGTTAATTGTATTTTAATGTATTTTAATGCTGAATGTTTTTGGTTTTCATATTGTATTTTACTGTGTGGGCATCGAATTGTGCCTTTTGTTAGGCCGCTCTGAGTCCCCCCTCGGGGGTTGAGAAGAGCGGGGTCGAAATGTTGGAAATAAATGAATAAATGATGGTGACATAGTTTTAGTGGAGAGGATGTGTAGTATTTTTATTTATTGCAGCTTAAATGGGTTTTAGTGCTATTTTAACTTGGGGTTTTAAATAAAAGTTTAATTATATTTTAACTTTGCATTGTATTAAGAGTTTTTAAAATGTATATTGTGCTTTTTAAAATATTGTATATGACACTTTGATTCCCATACTCTGTGACAGGATATAAATTAAACACAAAAACAAACATTAGAAATGATACGGGGAAAATCACAATTAGGCTACATATCAATTGTTGGTTCTGGTAACTGTAGAATTAGAAAATTGTTGCTACGTTCATTTTATACTCTGCCTTTTCTCTCCACAAGAAGACTAAAAAGCAGCTAAATAGTCTTATTAAAGGTAACTGGCAACGTTATGGGCCAGCATGCTTATGTAATGTGTGGAAGCTAGGTTTAACTGTGTGACCATTGAGTTATTTGGCATACATTCTTGAATAAGGACACACATTCATAATGTGAAGCAGTTTTCATAATCTGGCACCATGGACTTGAATGCCAAAGTTGTTTGTCAAAGCTATTAATAGAGCAGATGATTCTTTTGTGCATTTGAAGTCTGCCTTGACTCCAAAGTCTTCTGCACACCAGGCAGCAGGCAGAAAAAGAGATCTTTCACAGACAGTGATCAGAATCTGGAACTTGCTTGGTCTGTTAAAACTTCTGTAGTTTTGAGCAACAAGTCCTCATGGTCCTCTGTGTCTTCAAAAGGAAGAAAAAGATTATTCCAAGAATAAATCAACTGAGTGCAATTTGTGATAGTTGTTAGTTTTTCAAGAATAGGGAAATTGCTGGATTAAGGTGTTGCTGCTCTGTTCATCCGTTAGGTCTATTGAAGAGGATTGAGAAGATGGATAGGAGCATTCAAAGCAAAGACAGATGACATATTAAAGACAAAATGTATATTGTTAAACGTAGATACATTTGCAAAAAAAATGGATTTGTGCTGTGGTCAGTTTAGATGGACAGATGCAAAGGAGAACAAACCATCTGAATCTTTCGTAATTGTGAAGATTAATTATCAGACATTCCAGTTCTCACCTACCCTGTATGACAAAATTTGGTATCCAAAATTCCCTATGGAAGTGCCTCCCCCGGCATACAATTACTTCTTTCAGAAATAATGCACTCCCAACTATCAGCCTGTTTTAGGTGAAAGAGATTTGTGGGTCTTAACATATGCCCAGATTATATGAAAAAACTTGTTAGCAGAACTATTCATGAATAAATTTGTATAAATATATCAAAGGTGTGTCAAGGTTTGTCAGACTTGACATCAAACAAATCTGTGGTTCAGCCACACTCAGGATGATGAGAAGTAAGCACATCTCCAAAAGGTGCACAAAATGTTAGGGAGAAATCAAGTTCTCTGCAACAAAAAAAGGGATCTATTTTGTGTGTCTAGGAAAGATGGGTTTAAAAAAAAAGGCACACATATTTCACATTTAATCCTCTATTACCATAGGGATTAAATAATGTATGCTTCTTCCGGGCAATGTAAGGGAATGCCTGCCTGGTAACTTACAAACTTTCATATACATATAGCCACTATGTGGAATAGGCAAATTGTTTACCATGTAACTTCATTTTGGCATTAAATCCCATTTAAAAATGCTTTTTGCAATTTCATGCAGTTTTTGACATTTTTGAGGGCCAAACAAACATGCAGTTTACAGTGAATGCAATTAATGTGTATCATTTTGCAAATTACTCCTTCAAGTATACCAGAACTTGTAAGCATCTAAAAGAATGTGTGTGTCTTAATTGCATTCAGCAATCAGCATTTCATGTGATTTGGCCTGGGCCCGGTCCTGTTCAACATCTTTATTAAAGACTTAGATGAAGAGTTAGAAGGCATCATCAAGTTTGCAGACGACACCAAATTGGGAGGGATAGCCAATACTCCAGAGAACAGGAGCACAATTCAAAACGATCTTAACAGATTTGGGAGATGGGCCAAAACTAACAAAATGAAGTTCAACAGTGACAAATGCAAGATACTCCACTTAGGCAGAAAAAATGAAATGGAAAGATACAGAATGGAGGACTTGTGGCTTGAGAGCAGTACGTGTGAAAAAGATCTTGGGGTCCTCATGGACAAGTTAAACATGAGCCAACAATGTGATGCAGTGGTAAAAAAAAAAGCCAATGGGATTTTAGCCTGCATCAATAGGAGTATAGTGTCTAGATCCAGGGAAGTCATGCTACCCCTATTCTGCCTTGGTTACACCACACCTGGCATATTATGCCCAGTTCTGGGCAGCACAATTGAAAAGAGATTTTGACAAGCTGGAATGTGTCCAGAGGAGGGCGACCAAAATGATCAAGGGTTTGGAGAACAAGGCCTATGAGGTGTGGCTTAAAGAGCTGGGCATGCTTAGCCTGAAGAAGAGAAGGCTGAGAGGAGACACGATGAGGGCCATGTATAAATATGTGAGAGGAAGTCATAGGGAGGAGGGAGCAAGTTGTTTTCTGCTGCCCTGGAGAATAGGATGCGGAACAAGGGCTTCAAACTACAAGAAAGGAGATTCCATCTGAACATTAGGAAGAACTTCCTGACTGTGAGAGCCATTCAGCAGTGGAACTCTGCCCCGGAGTGTGATGGAGGCTCCTTCTTTGGAAGCTGGATGGGGTGCTTTGAATGCAATGTTCCTGCTTCTTGGCAGGGGGTTGGACTGAATGGCCCATGAAGTCTCTTCCAAGTCTATGATTCTATGATTCTTCTGATACAGAAGATCTTGAAAACAGTAATTGACATACTTAGTTCTATATATTTTGGGCTTTGTAAATTTGCAAAAGGAAAGTTCATTTCTTGGTATTCTTAGTCCCCATTTCTCTTTCAGATACACTCTTTTATTTTTGGCTTTATTTATAGCAGATAGACTTGGGGTGACTTTACATGCTTGAAACACATCCTTAGAAAAGGTTGAATATAATAAACCCAGTTGATGCTGTGAAATAGGCTGTAATCCCAACAGATGTGGAGGGTTGACTGATTTGCAGAATCCACAGCTTTAATATTCCCTTTTACCCTTTTTTGTTTTTGTTTTTTAAAAAAAACAGACGGGGAGTGATGTAGAATATGTATTATTATATGGAAACAGAGGATTGAGTCTAAATGTTAGTGCTGTGGATCCCCTGAATCAGTGCAATGTCTATTGTCAACATGTTCCCCCATTAATTGAGTGGGTCTGTTCTAGTGGGGGCTAAGCATTGGATTTATTCCATAGTTGTAGGCAGGCTAACTTTCATTTATATCAGTATATGGAGTCTTTATTCTCATCAATTATTTGTACAGTTTTGTACATTCTCTCTAGCTCCTTGTGTGAAAAGCAAATAAACATATTTCAGTTGGTCTGTTTAATTGGGAGATTTTCATTCAGGAGTAGTTAATGAGCATATGCACTTCTGCAACTCAAATGTGAAATGCTATAATACAGTGCTGTCCAACTTCTGGCGGGTCCAGGGCCGGATAAGAGGTCTCTGATGACCTGCGGGGCCACTCGGCCCGCCCCAGGCCCCGCCCCTCCTAAAAGCCGCCGAAAAAGGGCAGAAGGCAGCGCCAAGAGCAGCGCGTCACAGGCCTGGTGTGACGCGCTGCCTCTTGGCACCGCCTACACCTTTTCGGCGCCCCCCTCCCTTCCTAGGCTGGGGGCGCCTCGAAAAGGAGGAGTAGGAGTCCAAGAGCAGCGCGTCACGCCAGGCCTGTGACGCGCTGCTCTGGCGCTGCCTTCTGCCCTTTTTCGGCGGCTCCCCGGCCCTAGGAAGGGAGGGGCGGCGAAAAGGAGTGAGGCGGTGCCAGGGGCAGCGCGTCACGCCAGGCCTGTGACGCGCTGCCGTTGGCGCCGCCTTCTGCCCTTCCGCGCCCCCCTTCCTTCCTAGGTAGGGAGGGGCGAAAAGGAGGAGCTAGCTCTCTTCCTCCTCTCTGCCCCTCCTCCCCTCCCCCGGCCGCCATTTTTTTTAAAAAAGATTTAAAAAAATGGCGGCTGAGGGCTATAGGTGGGGCCGTGTCCAACAGGCTACGGGGCCGGATCCGGCCCCGGGGCCGCCAGTTGGACAGCCCTGCTATAATACTAAATAGATTGTTCTATAGATGTTCTTTTGCATAATCTTGCTGTTTGTGGTGTATCGAAAGTTCCTCGCACAATGATTTCATTAAGCAATCTCCAGAAACCCTAAAGATCAGACTTGAGAGAATAAAGCTGCAATAGATGGAAATGCCAAGGCAAAGATTTATTATTTAACTTTATGTAGTTGATGTATTTATTTGAAGTAAATTTATTGGAAGCACAATGTAATTGGGATTGTGTTTTGTTCACTGATTATTGTAGTTTTTGCTTTCATTTTGCAGTGCTTATTCAGCTTTTACTAGTGAAAAACTGTTCCTGCTGTAGCATAAAACTATTGTTTCCTTCCATAGGCCTAAAGTTTCCAACACCTTTCTGGCTAAATTATTTTTCCAAGGTTATGAACACATATGTATTAATTAATAATCATTATAATAATGACGATGAGACCCTGGTGGCGCAAAAGGGTCAAACCCTTGTGCCAGGAGGAGTGCAGACCGACAGGTTGGAGGTTCGAATCCCAGGAGAGCACGGATAAGCTCCCTCTGTCAGCTCCAGTGCCCCATTGTAAAACATCAAAACATCCGGGCATCCTCTGGGGCAATGTCCTTGCACTATCTGGAGAATGGGCTACTTATAGGTAAATGGCTAGGTGCTAAGCTCCCAAAAAGACTGAAAATCACAATTCAAAAGTGTATATACTTTAAAGTGTATATACTTTAAAGACATGTGTGTCATGAAATTCATCAATACATATTCCATTATTGATGAATTTCATGACACACATGTCTTTAAAGTAGTGCTTTTCTCCAGTGAGTTACGCCCAGTGTTTTGCAATGTCCTTGCAGACAACTAATTCTCTTACGCCAGAACAATCCTCCTGACATGAAAAAAATTCCAATAAGGACTGTACTCACCTTTTTTTGGGAAAAAAATTATGTTTACAAGAGATTTAGTGACATAAAATGATGTTCCAGTATATAACAAAAGCAGCAAAATAAAAACAAAAGAAGAAAATAATAATCACATTCATTTCAAGTGTCTAAAGCTGATCAAACATACAAATTAAAAATTTAATTAAAAATTGACTCTTGCGTTCCAGATATTTTAAAACATGTTTTGAAGACTTTCAGACCTTTCCCCCCAAAATAGACCCCCCCCCAAAGATGTCACTTCCACTTCCAAGTCAGCCAAAATAATGGGCATGATGTGGGATAGTTTTCCAAGCTCTGGATCTTGTGACAGAATCCTTAGTTCACATGTATAATTACGTTAACTTTAATAATGTGTAACTGAAATATGTATCCTTTCCCACTTTGCCCCCAATATTTCCACTATTTCTCTCATTTTCTCCTGTCTTCCCACTTTGATTGTATGTGATAAGCTACTTAAGGCCATATACATGATACATCTACAGAACAATACTTTATTTAAGACTTATCCTCTTATGTTGTTTCAGCATTAATTTTATTTATTTATTTCCCGCATTTGTATCCCGTCACTTCTCGACCCCCGAAGGGGGACTCAGGGCGGCATTAATTATATTGCCATTAAGTGACAAAAATCACTTTCTTCAAAAATTGTCAAGCAAGGGATGATTATTTCAAAAACATTTACATTTTGGTTTGTTTTCTTGCAGAAAGTCTCCAAAGCAAGAAGAGTTCCATGTAGTCAAAGTGAAGCTTTTTCTAGGAAAAAAACTGTGACGCACCATTGCATGAGTTATATGCTGCCTGTTTACCCTGAAGAAAAGCTGGAACAGAAATTGCAAGTAAACAGAACAAAGCATTTGGACTTGGACTTGGTGGATCTGGGCTTGGAAATGCCTCAAGTAAGTACCAACTATTCCTATAGCAAGAACTTGGTACATTTTTAGTAGAGGTTGATTTGAGTGAGTTCAGATGGAAATGATAGTATTCATTAAAAAAATATGTTGCTTTTTAGTGAAACTTCTTGTTCATTAATGAAGTGCCATTCACTTTTAAGCATTTGTACCAGACAGTAGCAGTTATCAGAGAAATTCAGGATGCCAGGAAAAGTGCAACAGTGGTAGAAATACTGGAAGCATTAAATGTGGTCCTCCATATTAATGTCTCCAGAATATTACTTAATAAAGAGAGAGCAAAAAAATGATAGCACAGAGGCAGAGGGTCAAAGTGGGCATTAAAGATAATGCATACTCCCAACAGTTAGCATGTTTTTACAGTGGGATTTCCTTACATCATAGCAATCAGACTCAGCACTTCAACACATGTTTACATTCTGATATCAAATAACCCAAGGAAGTGCAGAGAAATGGAAGATACCGAGAGCACATGCAAGGGCAAACAGTTGTTTCTCCATCATTTCCAGAGTTTACTTCTAAATGCATACTAAATTCACCATCTAGTTTGACCTAGCATGGAGGAAAGAATTAAATTAAATCATATTTTAGAATGCATTGATAATGCATTCAGACCCACCTGCATATCTTTTAGCCAAACAAAAGTGATTAAAAAACTGTCCCTTTTTATGAGGAAGAATGCAATTATTGAGAGAAGCAGTTGCAATAGACATTCAGGTAATCAACTGAGTGATCTTCACAGGAGTAGGTAGTTCATGTTGTGCTAGTGTGGTGACTGGACAGTGCAGATTTTAAGTTAACAGAGAGGCTGCAGGTAACTTGACCTTACAGTTTACACGAAACAACAGTATTTACAATTGGCAGGTATTGCTTTTGAAGGATGGGAGGGGAATCTTTTTCAGCCTAAGGACTGAAATCCAATTTGTGAAGAGGATTGAGGCCATTGGCTGAAGCAAAGTAGTCAAGGCCAGGTGTAAATCTTAGCACTTTGCTCTAGTGCAACAACTTTCTGGCATAAAAACCACAGCCGAATTGTATGCATGTCTTCTTCCATGCAATAGGTTTTTTAAGGTTCTTGCTTTTAAAGGAACAAACTGTGATAAATTAACAACAACAACAACAACAACACAATTTATTGATTAGCCAAAAGCCATATCAAATACACACAGAGTACAGTCACAACACAATAATTCTAAAAACTATCTGAGGAGAACAGAAAACTTGCTTTTTGTGATAGATTATCTTTTTAGACTTTGTAGTTCCCAAACTTGGGCTCCTAGATATTCTTGGACTGCAATTCCAAAAATTTTTTGACTGTTGGACCTGCTGACTTCTGAGAGCTGAAATCTCTCAACAACTGGGCATTTAAGTTTGGGAACCACTGCTCTAGCAGTGCTTTTAGTATTATTACAGATTGATTTCCTGAAATATCTCTTAATTTCAATCCAATCTCTGGATTCATCAAAGCAGAGAAAAGAAATTAGTGGAAGTAGAATTTACAACTATTATCGTTGCCCTGCATAGCCACTTTCATCCTATAATCCATCCCATTCTTTAATGTTCCATGCTGAAGAAAAGTAGAAATGGGTGTTTGGGGCAACACATTCGGTTCTGTCCTAGGGAAAAGTAGTATAACCTTCAAAATCCCATGTAGCAGTTGCACTCCTTCAGTTGTACAAGAGTTTTCCATAAAATGATAGAAAAACATTTTCCATGCAACTTTTAAACAATGTTTCTATATTTTGTTAAATATTTGACAAGTTGAATGGATTTTGTTTGTTTATATTTTGCTAGACTATGATTTTTGGATGGCGTGATTTTAATACTGAATGTAATTTTTAATTTTTAATATGTATTAATTTTAATGCAATGGATTTTAAGCTTAATGTTGTGTGTGTTTAAGGCAATGAATAACTGCCATTTGTAAGCTGCCTTGAGTCCCTCTTGGGGTAGAGAAAGGAGGGTACATATAGGGTAAATAAATACAGACATTTCTTGTGTAAATTATAGAAATAAAGCATTTGGCTTTATTTATTTTTCCTTACACTTGAAATCAGCTAACATCTTCACCATAACTTGATCAAACTTTAGTGGCCATGCCACAAACTAGGTAACTTTTGTTTGTATATAACATAAAACTTTCTCTTTTTAAAAAAATTATCAAATACAGAGTTCCAAACTCTTTTAATCTTTTGCTTTAGCCTAGTGTGAGTGGAATGGAGCCTCCTTTTGGAGATGCCTTTCGAAGCCACATGTTTTCAGAGCAGACTCTGATGAGCACAGATCTCTTGGCCAACAGCTCTGACCCAGATTTCATGTATGAATTGGTAAGCTACTTTTACTTTCTTTTTACCCATACAGCATAGCTTTCACTTTCTCAAGTTCCAGCAAAGTGTTCTTTTCATTTCTGTTAAATTTAATCACTGGTTGAGGAAGGCTGAGTTAATTAGCACAATGGCAGGAGCCTCTCGACAATGAAAAACTGACAGAAATGATAAAAAGGATCTTTGATATACCTTCTAGTAAGGACCTGCTGAGCAGGCTTCATACTGTTTAGCTGGAGTGGTGGCGGGGCTTACTGCCTTATAAGTATTTTTATTACTACCTTTGTATTTTCCCCCTGCTAGATATTTATAGGTTTTGAAGGTATGTGTGATCCATTTCACCGATACATTAACCTTTGAGAAATACAGCTAGGGCTGGAGTGTAGAGGGATAATTAAGTGTGCTGCTGTGTAACTGCCTTCTTTAATGTGCCTACAGGACAGAGGAATGGATTACCAGCCAAGTTCCAGAGACAACCTCTTTTCTGTGGAGGACTGCAAAGATCTTGAAAACTTAGAGTCTTTCACAGATATCTTGGACACTGAACCATCTTTCCCTGCAAACTGGGAACAATGGGACACTTACTCTGAGGATTTGACAAAGTATACCAAGTTAACCAGCTGTGACATTTGGGGAACAAAAGAGGTGGACTATTTGGGCCTTGATGATTTTTCAAGCCCATATCAGGATGAAGAAGTGATTAGTAAAACTCCAACTCTGGCACAGCTCAACAGTGAGGACTCACAGCCGGTCGCAGATCCACTGTGCTACCCGGAATTGCTGTTCAGCGTAAAACAAACTCAGTTGACTTCTTTGCCAATGAAGAAAATTGCAACCAGAGCAGCAGCTCCAGTTTGCTCATCGAAGACTGCACAGGCTGAGACACCTTTATCAGAATTTCCCCAAAAAGCAAGCAAACCTAATCCAAGCACACAAATCATGGTGAAGACCAATGTGTACAGCAACGAGAAGGTGAACATTCATGTTGAATGTAAAGATTATGTGAAAAAGGCAAAAGTAAAGATAAACCCAGTCCACCAGATTAGGTCTGCTATGAACCAGGCCAATTCTGATGCTGCAAAAGAAAACACTTGCTACTGTGGAGCTGTAGCAAAGAAACAAGAGCGGAAAGTGAATGACTCCCTTCAGACTCCTACTACTCCTGTGTTGCCTTTTAAAGAGACTCAAGCTTTGCTTCTCACTCCACCTCAAGAAACTCCAGAACCTATTGCAGAGGACAGCAACCTCTCTGCCAGCACATCTGTTTCAGATCCTTCACAGAAGAAAGAAGAACACAATTACTCCCTCTTTGTCACCGATGCTTTGGGTGAACAAGCTGTCAAAGCTGAGGCTGAAGAAGAAGAAGAGGAAGAAGAAGAAGAGGAAGAAGATGATGTAGATGATGAAGACCACGATGAGGGCTTTGGAAGTGAGCATGAACTGTCTGAAAATGATGAAGAGGAGGATGATTATGAAGATGACAAAGATGACGACATCAGTGATACTTTCTCTGAACCAGGTATTTAGGCTTCTTGGGGACATGTATGCCTTTTGGATTGGTATGTTGGCAGACACGATCTACACTGTTTTAAATAACTGCAATTATAATGGTACACTGAATACCATACTCATGGGAATATATGATTTTCAGCTAAATATGATCACTTTTATCCCAATCTAAAGAGACTGGAGGAAGTAGAGCCTGGAACTCACTGTCTGCTCCTCTGTGTTTAGTATCTTACCTAGAGTGAACTAGGATGCTCTCACTTGGTATGTTGTGCATTAACTAGATCTTCTGGAAAGATGGTTCTTGTGCATTGTGAAATTTGGTCTATCCTGGTAATAGAACATATCACAGTATGTATAATTATCCTTGTCCTGTATAGAGGGAGAAATAGTTTGTGATAAAGCTTTTTCAGGTAATTGGCAGGAAATTGCATCTTGCTAAAGGGTAATGCAACATAATTCTTCAAGAAAGCATTGCCTCTTGTTATGTCTAAATGCATTGCCTTTTCTTGGGGGTTGAGGCCAACTGATCAGTTAATATTTAAAATGCTTGATTCTTTCCTTTGCACCAGAACTAAGATGCTATCATTCAAGAAAATTATGTATATCTCATTTAATTATAGTTTGTACAATTAGTGCTGGTCACAAATGCATTCTTGTGTACAATTGTTATTTTCTATTTTATTTATTTATTGTGTCAGAAGCAAATTGAGGGTACAGTTGTAATGTATATTAAAAACAAAAACAAAGTTAAAAACTTGGCATTATACTAAATGTCCTTTGAGCAGAAGTTGGCCACTTGGAGTGCCTCTGGTTTTTCTATAAGAAGGTCCACCATGTGGCAGGGCTCAGACTGCATTGTTGTGGACTCTACTTTGTAGCTCCATTTCTTAAGGTTAGCTCTGCATCTCATGGTGCCAGAGTGCAGTCTGTTCAGTGTCTTCCAAGTCGCCCAGCCTTCTGTGTCCCCAGGAGGGAGTCTCTCATCCGGTATCAGCCATGGCTTCAGGTTCCAGATTTTAGCCTGCCACTTTTAGACTCTCACTTGCTTGTGGTGTTGCGGCCTGTAGTGCTGCAAATGTAAGCCGTGCTGAGTCCCCCTGCGGGGGTGAGAAGCTACGGGGTACAAATACCATAAATAAAAAATAAAATAAATTTCTGTGAGTATCCCTGTAGATTTTAGAAAACTAGATCTTGATTTAAGCCATTGGTGTGCTGGCTGATATTCAAACGGGATGGGCCAGAGATGTCACTGCCTTGGTCTTTTTATTTTCTATTAAGCAGTTCAGTATGAAACTAGAAAATGAGAGTTTTAGGATGCTTCAGAAATAGTAAGTTGGGAGTTTGGTTTTTCAAGTCTGAATACTACAGCAGTTTCTATAGTATGGAAATCAAAGGAAAAATCATCAAAGCATCTACACCGTGATTCCACTTCACACTTTTGTTCATGCCTGTATGTGCACTGCATGCCTTGCCCTATATACGAACATTTGCCTTTTCCAAAACAGAAGAGGTAGCAATCTTACTAAAGTGAGCACTAGTTGAAAGAGAAGCAGAGAAGGCAGGGAAGTGAAATTGGCTCCAGACTCCGCTTAAGATGTGGGCTCTTGAAAAGGCCTCCCCCGACTTTGCATCTGGAAGCAGGTTGCCGAATAAAAGCTCTGACATTTCTCCAGCAGCAGTGAGCTTGAAGAAGGGATGGCAGGTTGGCAGTTTATTCTACTGTTCAAAGCCCCATTCTCCCTTTATTCTTCTCTCTCTTTTGTATCCCTGTTGCTAAGTGTGGCCTCTTTCCTCCAGGCCTAGTATTCTTGCTTTGGAAAAAAAATCGGAGCTAAAATTCTATATATATTTTAGGGTATGAAAATGATTCTGTAGAGGACTTGAAAGAAATGACTGCAATATCTTGTCGAAAAAGAGGCAAGCGGAGATACTTCTGGGAATACAGTGAGCAGCTGACACCATCACAACAAGAGAAAATGCTGAGGCCGTCAGAATGGAATCGAGATACATTGCCAAGTAACATGTATCAGAAGAATGGGCTACATCACGGTAAGAAACAATCTGCTGGTAGAATCTATTGCATGCAAATGCGTGTGAGTGCCCTTTCTAAAGCTTGTGTGAACTCTGATTTGTTTGAACTGCTTGCGGAACATCTTCCTCAGTCTTCCTCTGTCTCAAGTTGGAGTATATCATACGGTCAAGAGGAAAATAATGTGGACTGTCTTTAAAGGGAAATGGAGCCAGTGAAAAATCTATTATCTGCAGTTGTCCATAATATTTTTAAGCAATTTCTTACACTGTACCTGTTTGTTTTACATCTTGGCCATTTATTGAGAGGGTGGGGTTATTGGTTGTCAGAAAAAGCCACAAGAGCTCATGTTACTTGTGGCAAAGGATCGCTATATTTCTTGATTCTCTACCATGTGCTGATAGTTGCTAAAGGTCTGCATTTCTGATTTTGATGGAGATACAGACTAATCATTTTATGTTTGCTTTTATATATTTCTGTTATTTTGGTGGTCATTTTTAATTGTAAATAGCTGTCTTTTCAGACAGCATATAACATATTTTAAAATAAGGACAACATCACATCGTGTATGCGAATGTAGCAATAATTTTGTCTGGCTTTCCCTCTTGCACCCAAAACGTTCTGGTTTTATTTTCTGTTTCATGCCCAATGCTACTGTATCTGTACAACTCTCTCTGCCAAATCAGGTTCTGTATAGTACTGTGAAAGATTAGTACATGTAGATTAAAAAGTATTTCTATAGTGTGAGTATGTAATACAATATAATACTACTAATAATACTAATATATTATAATTATATATATATATTACATGTAATATTGCTAATATTACATATAATGTTATAGGACAATGTAATATATAATATTAATATCATGCTATGGCAATAATATAATATATTGCATTTACATTTTACTTGTAAACCGCTCTGAGTCCCCTTCGGGGTGAGAAGGGCAGCATATAAATGTTGTAAATAAATAAATAAATATCCTTGCCACCTATTAGATAACCTCATGTGTTTTATTTTAAAAGGCAAGTACGCTGTAAAGAAGTCACGGAGGACTGATGTGGAAGATCTGACACCTAATCCTAAAAAACTACTTCAGATTGGAAATGAACTGAGGAAGTTAAATAAAGTCATCAGTGATTTGACCCCAGTTAGCGAACTTCCATTAACAGCTAGACCACGGTCAAGGAAAGAAAAAAACAAGCTAGCTTCCAGGTAATGAGGCTTAAAAATAAATAATGAAGTGGCTCCCTGTTAAGATTATGCTCTCTTCAAGGGAAAGCCTTGGCACACTTTTTTAGGCTGATGTATCAGAAAAATATCAAAGCATCTAATTTATCTATCATGCAAGTCTGATCTTTGTACCTGAGAAGATGTACCTAAATAGAATTGTGCATATGGTTGCCAGGTTGTTTTCTCTCTCTCAACACCTTCTCAAATTTCATATTTAATCATTTTTCTCAGTTTATGCTGATGTGGTTTGTGCAACCTGCCAGAAATATTTTAGTAATGTAACAGTGCATTTTTATAGTTGACATAAAACTCAGTGGTGGCATGTTTGCCATAAATACTTGTTCATATGTGCTAATTTTGTCAGAAAAAAGGAACTTTCCAAGCAAAATATTAGTTATTTTATAGTGTCTTGGCTACTAGATAATAGCAGTCGTGACTTTTAGATTGTGTACATTATAAATGCTCTGTAACTAGGTGGATATCTTCACTTGCCTTTTTCTGTTTAACAACCTCACAGGGCTTGCCGGCTAAAGAAGAAAGCTCAATATGAAGCTAACAAAGTAAAACTATGGGGTCTCAATACTGAATATGGTAAGTTTTTGAACAAGAAAAACCCTTCATTTGTAAACCTGTTTCCTGAACCATATGAAGTTTCTTGTCAGTTGAATAATATTCTGAAGCCTGGTTGTTTTCTGTAAGCATGCTGTTTTGTCATCAAATTTTCAAGATCTACTGTTGACTTTTGGACAACTGTCTAAATCCTTAATTGGCAGGTTAATCTGACTACAGAAGATAGCATGGGTTTTGTAACAAGAGCATTAAAGATTTAATTGGGATCAAAGACTTTTGCTATCATTCCTACCAAAAGGCAATATGGGCTATTTGGGAGAGGGTCTTCTAAGTCAAGGCTTTAAACTTTTCCCACTTGCAGCCCCTTTCCACCTGGTAAATTTTTTGCATGACCTCAGGTATATGCATATATATATATATATATACAGAAACCAAACATTTACTGATAGTAAATCAGCATTTCCAAGCCTGCTAAACAGGCTGTTTTTTTCTTTTTGTGGAATACAGCTGAAGCAATTTCAGCAGAGTCCACTATAATGTTGTTGTTCGCAGATTGTATAAATATCTCAGTGGCATTCAGAAACCTTATGCTATTGCCAAATTTTAGTGACCCCAGCATTGCACTAAGGAAAGCCCATTTGGGTTCAGGTCCCACTGTTTAAGAAGCAGTGGTCTAAGTTATGGATGCCTCTTTTGTGGAACTTTCTCCACAAGGAAACGCCTGGTTCCTGTATAAATGTCTTCTAGGTGCCAATCAAAAACCGTTTTGGATTTGTTGCTCATGGCATATGTTTCCTGTTCTGGCTATTTTTAGCTGTTCTTTTGCATTTCTGCTATGTTGTCATTTGCTGCTGTGAATTGATCTGAATATTTTGAATTGAAAGGCAGTTCAGTCCTCTTTCCCAAAGGTGTTGCATTGTGGTAGGTTTATACTGTTGCTTTATCTCTTCTGTAGATAACTTACTGTTCGTGATAAACTCTATCAAGCAAGAAATTGTAAATAGAGTTCAGAGTCCTAAAGATGACAGAGTATCCAATATGGGTCAGAAGCTTGATGTCCTTATTAAAGATACTCTTGGTAAGTAATCAAATGTAGTACTATTCATGAGCAGCAAATGAGAAGACTCCTTTCATTTTAGCATTGCCAAATAATGCTAGTTCATATCACATGACTTTAAATAAACCTTTTTGTTCTTCATATACACTGGAATTAGAGCTGGAAGGGTCTAATTCAAACCCCTATTTCTGACTGGCACCTGTCCAATCTCAACTTGATAACTTTAAAGGAAATATCAAACAGCCTCAAGAGAAAGCTTGCTCCTATAGTTTGTTTTTGCTATTACATTTTTCTGTGGTGCTACTGAAATCTGTTATTTATTTTGTCTTTATCTTACCTTCAGCACCTAAAATAATTATTTGCTACTTCAGTAATTTAGAAATTTCACCCCCTTATGTGATCCTCCTTTCTTCAAAACACACTTCATGGTTTCTCACATTCTTTTATCCCCTGATTCTTTTCCAGTTGGTCAACACTCTGTTTATCTGTCCTTTGGCTGCCTTAATATTGTGCACAGTACCCCAAATTATTTTTTAAAATCTCTGATCTTTTAAAACACAAAGGGGCTTTCCCAAATGTCTTCCATTTGTAACACTAGCTCCCCCATCTTTTTTCTTTCTGTTTTATGTGAAATAGTTGCAAGGTGAAAGGGCTCTTGGGAGTCCTTTATCTGGAAGCACCTGAGACTCAGTATGCCAAATGGAGCAGATATGTTCTAAGTATGGTTCTGAGGATAATTCTTTGTTCATTCTTCCAGGGCCACCAGTGTCTGGACAAACTTCAGAATTTGTGAACCAGGTCTTAGAAAAAACAGCAGAAGGAGATCCTACAGGAGGTCTTGTAGGACTACGAATACCAACATCAAAAGTTTAGTAGACATCACTTTATCCATTCACTTTGGACAGCGCTATGCCTGTGTTATGTACTACATTGTAAAATTAATTCAGGTCTGCATGCGGATTTAGCATTATGTAAAACACAATTTTAAGTTCCATCATTTTCTTCTTCTTTTAATAACAATGTAGTAAAATAGGTAAAAGCATGATGTAAAATGCTTAATGTGTTTTGGAGCATAAACCTTGTAGTTTTAAGCCTGCTTCTGGCATAAATGTGTGATGGCTACATACTCATTTCAAACTTAAGTTTATCTAGGACCAGACTATATAACTTATATATGAGCAAAACATATTTTTGCAAACAAAAATCTCACAAAATGCCAAACATTAAGGCAGGTTTATGCTCCAAATAAACCAAAAGTGTAAACTCATGTTGTTTTTCCAAGAATTACTATTCTTTTGTTCTAAATTAAAACAGTAAGTTTTCTTTGCAACCATAATTTGTAAATAGCACACCTGGCATAAAGCTAGTGTGCCATATTAAAAAAACATAATTTTCTGAGCTTGATACGGTATTTAAATGTCTGTGCAAGTAAGAAAAAAATGTATACTCTTTGTGCCTTGTAATGGGGGAGGGAGGGGGGGCAAGTATAACCATAAAATGGTGAAGATTTTGTATGATGAGAAACCCTTGTTGGGATAGAAGATGTACAGATGGTCTCATGGATTTTAATGTATTTGTTCCAGCTGTTACAAATGTTTGAATGTATATAGGAATATGTTGAAAATGTAGATATGCCACAGAGTCTATGTATTGTATAAAAAGATGGCTCTAGAAAACTCATTTTCGGTACTTGGCCGGAAGAAAACAAATACTTGCACATTAATGCGATTGTTTATTTTTGTACCAAAGACAAATGCAACTGATATGGCAAACTGCCAGTTTAAGTAAAGTTTTGCACAGCTTACATGATACTGTACTGAATGTATAAAAAGAAAAAAACTTAAAGGTCAGGGTTAGGGATCTTACTGAACTGTGAATTTCTTTCTTTCTCTTTGGGTCCAATTATCTACAGAAGGAGCGTTCATACATAAATATTATTTTGCTGTTCCTCTAGTTGGCTTCATAGTAGATAAGTTGGGCATCTAGAAGTCTGTAAATCCTTTTTTCTGCACTTACAGTAGAAATTTTAATATATTTGGATTTTAGAAAGCTACTGGTAGAAAAGAGTTTATCTTTGGGAATTAAAAATTTAGCTTGTACTATACTTCCACCAAACAACCAAAATAAAATATTTTTATTATAATGTGTATATATGTAAAGAACGAAAAGCTGCAAATACCTAAATTCCTTAGTTGCCACTTTTCCAGTTGTTGTATTATTGTGCATGTGATGTTTCCAAGGATCAACACAGGCTTAAAAAAGAATTTATAGATTTTATATTTTTGTACAGATATTTCAACTAGCTTCTTCAAACTTCTATGTGACTTATTGTTAACTCGTAGTTTCTATGATTGGGTGAATACAAACGTGTGTGAAGTTTGACTCATGAGAGTCTGCTTTTAGTCAGTGTTAAAGTACCAATGAAAAGCTTTATCTCTCCATGAGAAAGTTGTTTATGTCAAGACAGGATCATTATCTGGTTTCATGAATGCCTTTCTTCCCCTTTGCTTGACACATAGATGACTCTATGACACTGTTTACTAAGCATACCAAATAATTTAGATGTAGCTCGTGAAGGTTTTCCCTTAATTCTTTATAAATACATGTAGTGTGATTCCTTGAACCTAAATGGAAATTTGGAATATGTGCCATTGCTGTGGTGCACAAGCAATGTTTTGGGGAAGGCCAATATACCACTACAAAATTCTATCACCCCAAACCTCTCCTCCCTCTCTTTCATATTGCTGCTTTCTCGTATCTTTTTAAACAAAATATCACAGATGTTTCCAAAATGTCAGGTGAAGCTTGCTTGTCAGTGTGGCATAAAGATCTTTGAGGAATGTAATGGTGTGTCTGTGAGCCTGAAATAATGCTGGCGTATCAAGAGCTGTATCTGGCTTCAAGTTGAAGAATTATGCCTTCTGACTATTTCACATACACTTCCCAAGTCTGACATAGTGTTGCGTTTCACTGTAAAATGGTCAGAATAGCATGGAAAGGATGCTCCCTAAAACTTGATACTGCTATTTGGCGATCTGAACATGTGTGCCAAGCTAAACTGACAGCAAGATATTCTATCCCTTTCATGGTAGTTCATGCTCTTCTGAGCTAAAACTGCTTTTGCAGCTTTTTGTATCTGTGCATGTCTGAAAACCAGAATATGATTTTGATCTAGCATTGATAAACAGACCTTGAATCTTTAGTGGATTCCGTACCCTTGCATTTCAGTGTTTTCTATGTATTAAGTTATAGTCGAAAAGCTTTTAAATAGTTGAGCTTTTTAATGGTGACACTTTATTTTGTATCTATTTATATATGTGTGTATATCTTAGAAAAGCACTTTGTTTAAAAAAGAAAAAAATATATTGCATTTTATATGATTCCTGCCATTTGCTGCTAACTCTGGGCTGGTCAGAATGCTGCAGCGATACTTGATCTAAATAAAACCTGGCAGTAAAATGTAGAGTAAAAAACAAGACCTTTGCTGGTTTAACCTTATTGTAAAGATGACATAGGCAAGCTGTGCAGCTTTACATTTTAACCAGGGGACTCTGTGGCATTTAAAACAGTCTAGAAATGGTTGTACTTTAATGCCAGTAACAATCTGCTTCCTCTAGTGTCATTGAATATACGTTTAGTGTATAATTATCACAAGGAATTTTTTTTTAAAAAAAAAAACCAAATGTTCATGTTTTGTTTGGAAAAACTGTGGCATGCATTTTTGGATGATGATCTTTAGAGGAAGTCTCTAAAGGTTCTCAGTGTTC
Source organism: Anolis apletophallus (assembly GCA_030556195.1). Classification (NCBI taxonomy): domain Eukaryota; kingdom Metazoa; phylum Chordata; class Lepidosauria; order Squamata; family Anolidae; genus Anolis; species Anolis apletophallus. The sequence goes on along the minus strand of JARBWK010000001.1, from coordinate 89,902,609 downwards.
ATACATGGTATGTGGATCTTATTGAAGTCTTTGGTCACTTTTTGAGTGTAGGCATTGTGAATATCCTAATGTCATCCAAAAGCAATTATACACTTTATTTTTTAAAAAAGTACTAAACTCTTTCATACACTGGATTCTTTAGAGTTTGTTTCCATATTAAAGCATGCTCTTGCTTAAAAAATGTCGGTCTGAAACTGAGTGCCACATTTCTATTTTTGAACAGATATGATGATCTACTTATTCTGTACCATGTATAGTTCTTGCCCTTTGCCCATTTTCTCCATTGACAGATTATGATGTGGCTTTATATTGTGCCTTACTTGTATATTAGAACCAAGTTTATTTTTCATTCCCCAGGACTCCTTAAGCCCTTGAACCCTTTTGGAAGCAAAGTACAATAAAGCATCATGAAGGAACTTCAAATAGATCTGATTTAGAGTTGTATTAATAGTTTGTACTGGCATAGGGTGACCAATTTTTCAGTGGTCTTGGAAAACAGGATTTTTATAGTAATTCCACTACATTTTACAAAAGCTTTTCTGCCTTTTCTTGAATTTATCAAGCACATCTTGATATTTAACTATCTGGGGCTCATTAGTACTAGTCTTCTGGCTAGTTCAGGGCTGGCTCTTCCCACGTTCGTCCAGCATCAATGCAAACAGTGACACTCTTGTAGGAATCGGACACCAGTATAACAAGTTCATTGGTTTGGTCAGTAATTTGTCTTTAACTTAGACTGAAGTGTAGTGGGAAAGAGCAAAAACTATTTCTATAACTGATTAAAGGTCTCTTGAATAATCTTAAAGCAACAGACATTTCTCAAATACCGTACTGTCAGTGTGGGTTTCACTTAAGTCTGTACCATTTTTCTGATGTTTGCCTTTATTAATAAATCTGCTTGTTTATTCACAAATGTCAATAACTGATATATTGTTTCTTTTATGTAAGTCTTTTAAATATAGCTAGTTTTAAAATGGTAATAGCCTCCTATCTGTTTTTGATGGGTTTTCTTACAAGTTGCCTTCAGCAGAATAGCATAGCCAGTCTGTTCCTTGACTTATTTTAGCAGTCTTCCTGGAATTCTAGGTTGAGGCACAGTCAAAGTACATAATAACAGAAGTTCAGGCCCTCAGACCTGAATTTTACTCATGTCTAATCATAATTTCTTTTTTTAAAGCAAGATTCTAGTTATGGACTCACCTAGTTTAATCTGCTACCAGTGGAAGCCTACATTTTGGTGTAGCTGACTCTTGCACATATGTGCAGGGTGTGTTTATTTGTTTGTTTGCTTCTATTTTGTTTTCCCTGAGGGATTGTGCAAAACACATTTCAATCAAGAACGAATCTGAAAGCTGATTCCTTTAAAATGCATTTCAGGGCATTATCACATTGAGAGAACAATACTTAGGGATATTTCCAGTGTAAATGGAATTATTTGTCTACATTGCAGAAATGGCACTTTAGCATATACAGTACTTCCTTCACAGAATTCTAAACTTCATTGAATCTCATCAATAATAATGTTCTTGTTATCTCCATTTCCCACAATTGGGTTTAGTGTAGTAAATGAGTGTTCATGCAGCCTTTAGGTTTTCACAAACTTCCACAAGGGCATTCTGATTTTTTTCCTCCAATCCTAAACACATGTATAAAAAAGCAAGCCAATTTTATCTGGATGGGTCTTACTTCGATGCTAAATGTACCCAGGGTTGTAGCCTCAGTACCTTTAGAAAAGCAGTAAATCCAAACTTGACTTCAGTAGTCATTGTCTTCAGGAACTAACTAGATCATTCTGGTATTAAGTCGGTAATGGGTATTCCCCGTTTATGGCAATGTCTTAACATGCTTCTAAACACTGAGGCTTTTGTTAACTGCTTAGTCAATAGCCATTGCTATCAGCGCCTATATACATTTCCTAGATTCAATGGACTTATTCTAATTAGGAGTAGCCATTGCATTTAGACTTTAGGTTTGAATTTTAAACATATTTTTAAGCACCACATACATGCAGTAACCTGAATAAATTAGGTTTGCCTATATATTATTTAAAGAGTTAAATTCATAGTCAAAGCTGTGTTCGTCTGGAATATATGTATGCAAAGGGAATTTGCAGCACTTTAGAGACTGTGAGAATGATGTTGGTAGCATAAGCTCGTGTACAGAAAATCTTGCATCTGAGAAAGTACCTTAGTCTGTGGAAGACTACGTTAACAAGTTCATTCTCAATTATTCTGTAGAGTGCTTCAAGATTCTTTTGCATAATAAAGAATTAAAGAGCAGCTGAAGTTAAGTCTAGCTTTAACATAGTTGTTCTCAGCCTGTGGGTCCTCAGGTCTTTTGGCCTACCAGTCCCTGAAATCCAAGCCAGTTTCCCAGCTGTTAGGATTTCTGGGAGTTGAAGGCCAAAACATCTGGGGACTCACATGTTGACAACCACTGCTTTCACAAGTTAGTATCAATGGCTCTGCAGTAAGCATGCAAGTTTGGATCCCACTCGTATAACTATGACTATAAGCCACTCACATAAAAATAAAAATTAAGTGAGGTATGACCCTGGTATCCACAGAGGATATATTCCAAGACCCCAAGGATGCCTGAAACTGGATAACTACAAACTATATTTTGACTATACTTGGGCTGGTAGCATACCATGGAATCACATTGGAATATCTAGAGGCTCACAAACATTTCTGATGGGATCGGAGTAATATTTTTGAAGTGTGGATAAGTGAAACTATGACTTTTTAATCCATGGGTAAGAGGGTTGTAAGGTGATCAAGCTAGTTTGAACTTAATATGAAAGCAACTTAGTTCCCTCTGAGAAATGAAGAACAATGTAATGTCTAGTGATTGTTTTTGGAATCTATTCCACATTTTGAATTTTCAACATCTTGCCCTGCCTTAAAAAGACAGAATATGCATTTTGATATATTTGTGTTTTCAAAGTGAATGATGGCTACAATCCTAAGTATACTTATCTGGAAGTGGGGCCCACTAAATGTGATATGCTTCAAAATGAAGGTTTTAGGGTTGGGATGTAAGGCTGATGGCACTTACAAAACACAGCAACATCTTAAAAGGCAAAGAAAAACACCAATAGTAACAGCTTATATGCTTGGGATCATGTTTGTAATGCTGTTAACATTCTGTAGTACATTTCCAACTGGAGCTCAGAAAAATGTATTGAAGATCTTGTCTTGTTTAGAAAAAAATCTTGTTTAAAAGCATGATCTGTTTGCAACTTTTATAATGTTTAATGTTGTGTAATTTTCCTTTTTTTAAAAAAAGGCACAATTTAAACAATTATTTGTTTACTCTGTCACCGTTGAGCCCAAGCACTTCTATTCAGATACAAACTCATCAATGTATGCAACATCCTTTGTAATTGAAAATAAATTGTGAAGAGAAGTTCTGACATTATGGTGACTTCTGTGTGTTTTCTGTCTGGAATACATAGATCCTAAGTTCTAAAGTAAATGTGTAACAGAAGTATCAACTCTGATTATTAAAATCCATCATTCTTTCATTAAGAAATATAGGATAAAAATAAATAAATAAACAACTGAGATAATGGAATAGAAGGCATTCTTATCAAATTTGCAAATGACACCAAATGGAGAGGGACCACTAGTATCCTAGGGGACAGGATCAGAATCCAAAATGACCTAGACAGATTAGAGAGCTGGGCCAAAACTAACAAAATGAATTTCAACAGGGAGAAATGTAAGGTAATACATACATTTAGACAGAAAAAAATGAAATGCACAGATATAGAATGCGGGACACTTGGCTTGATAAACCCTTGTGCTGGCAGGACAGGACAGGTCGCAGATTCGAATCCGGGGAGAGCATGGATGAGCTCCCTCTGTAAGCTCCGGCTCCCCATGCGGGGACATGAGAGAAGCCTCCCACAAAGGATGGTAAAACATCAAAACATCCTGCCGTCCTCTGGGCAACATCCTTGCAGACAGCTAATTCTCTCACACCAGAAGCGACTTGCAGTTTCTCAAGTCACTTGACACGACAAAAAAAATTATGTTACATCAAAAGGAGTATTGTGTCAAATTCCAGGGAAGTCAAAGTCCTGCTTTTTTTCTATTTTACTTAGACCTCACCTGTGTCTAGGTCTGGGCGCCACAATTTAAAAGAGAGATTGACAAAGTGGAACATGCCCTGAGGAAAGCCAAACTGATCAAAGCTCTGTAAGCCTAGCCCTATGTGCAGTGGCTTGAGCAGTTAGGTACGTTTAAGAGTGAAATGATAGCCATGTTCAAATATTTGAAAAGATGTCTTATTGAAGAGGGAGAAGTCTTGTTTTCTGCTACTTCAGAAAAGATGTGGAAAAATTGGTTCAAACTGCAGGAAAAGAGATTCCACCTAAACATTAGGGGGAATTACCTAAAAGTAAAAGCTGTTTAACAGGGGAATTTCCTTCTTTGGGGCTTTTTAAACAGAGGCTGAACAGAAATCTGTTAGGAGTGCTTCGAGTATAATTTCTTGCATGGCAAGACTTGGAGTCTCTTCCAACTCTGGTTCCATGTAATGTTGCCAACCTAAGTCTGTTCTGACTACAGTTTTAGTATTTTGACATCTATATGGATCTATCTGTAGATTATGTGGCGTAATGAAAATCACGTGCAGTTCATGTTTTATTAGTCTGCACACTGTCTTTCCAGAGAAAGAAAAATATGCCATGCTGATGATCAGTGAAGAACAAGGAGTTTACTCTTTGTAACTCAGAGCAACATATATACAACCATGTGATCAGTTGCTTTGACTCACACAATGTCCTTTTAGAGAGATTCAAATGGTCGTTCGGTGTCCATGTGGAAAAACTTCTTCCAGCAGCTCAGGAAGCAAGAACTGTTTCTCTCTGCACAGCTCAAGCCTAAAATGTCACTGTTTCCAAAACTCAGGCTCAGCTAGCTCCCCCAACCAAAACAACACAAGGGAGTGCTTGCCAAAACTGAAACAACACAAAGACAGGGATATACTACAAACTCTAAGTATAATACTATGAGCCTGTATGGATGTAAACTCAACCAACAATAAGGTGATGAGAGTGGAAGCCTGGAAGCTCTATCCAATAAATATACTGTTAATAGTATATAGACCAGGGGTGCTCATTAGGTAGATCGCGATCTACTGGTAGATCGCGTAGGGTGTCCTGGTAGATCGCAGGCAGGGCGGGAGGAAGGCTCAGTCCCACCCCGCAGGCTCCTGCCGCCGCCCAAGTGCTGCCGGCCCTGGGTTATCTGAGGTCCTTTCCACACAGTTGAATAAAATCCCATGTTATCTGCTTTGAATCAGGTTATATGGCAGTGTGGACTCAGAAAACCCAGTTCAAAGCAGATATTGTGTTATATGTTTCACATTTTTGTAGTGGGCAAGTAGATCATTTTGACTTGGTTGTTTTATAAGTAGCTTGCATGCTGAAAAAGTGTTAGACTCCTGATATATAGACCATAGATGGGGAAATCAACATGTGTCTCAAATTCAACTTAAATAAAAATAATGTTCATCGGGAACATTTATTCTTTATTTAAGTTGAATTTGAGACAGATGTTTATTTCGGGATTTTACCCCGCTCTTCTCAATCCCCAAGGGGGGACTCAGAGCGGCTTACAGTACGGCACAATTCGATGCCCACATAATAACAATATAAACCCCAAAACACTTCAGCAATTAAAATACATTAAAAATACATTAAAATACAAATGATTCCCCCATCTATGGTCTATAATATACTATTAACAATATATCTATTGGATAGAGCTTGCAGGCTTCCACTCTCACCACCTTATTGTTGGTTGAGTTTGCATTCATACAGTCATATAGACCAGTGTTTCCCAACCTTTTTTGAGCCGCGGCACACTTTTAACATTAAAAAAATCCGGGGGCACACCACCAACCAAAATGACACAAAATGACACTCTAACACAGTAAAGAATGGCTGGGGCTTGGTGGCCTGCTGGGAGCAGCTGCTGGGAGTACCGAAGCCGGGAGGGGCGGAGCCAGGCTGCGTCATGCCCCACCCCTACCCCGGCTTTACCTCCACCAGCAGCTGCTCCAGCCTTGAGGGGGCAGTGCCAAGCCAGCGGTGCCAGAGCCAGCACAATGCTGGCTTGGCACTGTCCCCTCAAGGCTGGAGCAGCTGCTGGGAGTACCGAAGCCGGGGGAGGGGCAGAGCCATGCCCCGCCCCCTCCCCCAGCTTCATCTCTCCTACAGGCCGCACCATGCCCCGCCCCCTCCCCCAGCTTCATCTCTCCTACAGAAGAGGAGCATGAGCGGTAGACGGGCTTCAGTGGGCGGGGCTCCTCCACGTGGCTTCAGCGAGCGAGGGGCGAGAGTCATGGTGGGAGTCATGGCGGATTGGAGGCTGGCTGGGGAAACGGCCGAAGGAGGCGGCGCCCCGGTCCCTTCTTTTTCTTCGCCACTGCCCGGCCCTTCCTCCTCCCCCAAGCAGCAGGAGTTCGGCAGGAGGGGGGGAGGAAGGGGGGCAGAGAGCTTTTCTCGCAGCACAGCAGGAGGTCCGTCACGGCACACTAGTGTGCCACGGCACACTGGTTGAGAAAGACTGATATAGACTCATAGTATTATACTTAAGAGTTTGTAGTATATCCCTGTCTTTGTGTTGTTTCAGCTCCCCCAGCCAATCAGCTTGGTGCTTTGCATTTTCAGTTAACACACAAACACCAACTGGTATTTCCATGCTCCAACAGATTACACCTTAAACCTGCCCGGCAAGGTGGGGAACTCTCTATGCATTTTGAAGCTCCTGAGCAAATGTGACTTGGATCACCAGCTGAGAAGTCCCTCTGTAGCAAAGTAACAGAGCAAAAGGTTTTGATTCAAGCTGCTGATCATGAAGTCCAAGAATATAATTCCTTTTATGAGTTATCTTGGGTCCCCTTTAGAAGAAAAGCAGCATATGTGTGAAATAAATAACAAGACTGACTATAAGTACAAAGGAAGCTAGTGGTGGTTTGATCCCCCACTTAATTGATTCAGTGCCATCAAGGTGACACTCAGGTCAGAGTACTGGGTCAAGCTCCATCTCTCCATCTCCCTTTCTCCTATCCTTGTTTCAGCTGTTTGGAAAAAGACTAAACATCAGAAAACAGACATACAAGGAATGAGAAATGTCTTTTGAGTAAAATACGAGAGCAGTGATTGGGAAGCTGAACTATCTCAGGTGCTTTCATTATCCTCTACAGAAGTTTGCTTTAGTGCTTACTTATTCCAGCATAGTGGTGGATAAAAAGCTACCCGAGAGCATCTATAGTCTAGGAAGCAGTCACATAATACAAGAAGAAAGGTAGAGAGTGGTTGCCTTTTAGGAAAGATACACTGGCATCACAGACTCCTCTGAGCTCATTCGTCGTCCAGATGCTTGGGCGATCGCCTCTGCCTGCGCTGCAGCTCCTCCACCTGGCGCTCCAAGCCACGGATTTTGACTTCCAGCCGCGTGCCAGAGTTGTGGGAGCCGCTCAGCCAACCCAGAAGGACAGAGAGTGTGAGCAGGGCCAACAGAAGCAGTGTCTGCACAGAGCGGTCAGGCACCGAGGAGACGATGAACATACAGCAGCTCCCAAAGAGCACCACTTTAAGGCCCCACATGATGCGGCTCAAGAAAGCAACCAAGAGGCTCAGCACCAGAGACAGCAGCCAGTAACCAATCAGAGCAGCCAAGCCCCAGAGCAGCAGCGTCTGGACCTCCTCCGGGCTCCGTTTCAGGAGTTGGGTCAAATGGTCTCCTGCCATCCCAAAGAGCTGGCGTGAGCAATTTCAGCACATCTGGTGTCTTGTTTCCACCCCCGTTGACTGTGTCCCCCCCTTTCTGTACTAGAATCTAGGTCTACCAACTTCATATTCTTATTTTCCAGCAGGTTGGTGGTAGACTGCTTTGTTTCTTTAAGGATAGTGGGATCAGGTGCAGATCCTATTTTTAAAAACTGGTTATCCTTTTCTCCAGAACATATCGATAGTAAAGCCAAGTGCCTCTCTGAAACTGAAGAAGATAAGAACATAAGAACATAAGAAGAGCCATGCTGAATCGGACCTCAGCCCATCTAGTCCAGCATTCTGTATCACACAGTGGCCCACCAGTTGTACACGGGGATCTCGAGCAGAAGGGAGGGCAAAACCCTGTCCTGCTCCCGACCCCCCACAACCAGTACCCAGGGAAATCCTGCCTACCTCAACCAACTCCGAGGTGGCACTTGAATGTCCTTTTCAGTAACTACCGATACACTTGGTATCCATGAATCTGTCTAATCCTGCCTTAAAGTTGTTCAGGCTGACAGCTGTCACAACCTCTTCTGGAAGTGAGTTCCATAACCCAATGACCCTCTGGGTGAAGAAATATTTCCCTTTATTAGTCCTGATTTTCCTACCTTGGAGCTTCAGGGAGTGCCCTCTAGTCCTAGTGTTTTGTGACAAAGAAAACAGTTTTCTTTATTCACCTTTTCTATCCCATGCATGATTTTTATACACTTCGATCAAGTCACCTCTTAAACGCCGTCTTTCAAGGCTGAAAAGACCAAGGCGTTGCAACCTGGTTTCATAAGGGAGCCGCTCCATCCCTTGGATCATTCTTGTTGCCCTTTTCTGTACCTTTTCCAGTTCCGTTATATCCTTCTTAAGGTGCGGAGACCAGAATTGTACACAGTACTCCAAATGTGGCCTTACCATCGATTTGTAGAGAGGTAATACAACATTTGCTGACCTATTTTCGATTCCCTTTCTGATCATGCCTAGCATAGAATTTGCTTTTTTCACTGCTGCTGCGCACTGGGTTGACATCTTCATTGATCTGTCCACCAAGACCCCAAGATCCCTTTCCTGGTTTGTCTCGGAAAGCTTTGACCCCATCAATTGGTAGGTGTAGTTGGGGTTCTTTGCCCCGATGTGCATGACTTTACACTTGTTTAGGTTAAAATGCATTTGCCACTTTGTTGCCCATTCACTCAATTTCGAGAGATCTTTCTGGAGCTCTTTACAATCAGTTTCATTTTTAACTACCTGAACAATTTAGTGTCGTCTGCAAACTTTGCTACCTCAGAATTCACTCCTACGTCCAGATCATTAATGAATAAATTAAAAAGTAACAGACCCAAAACTGAACCTTGGGGTACGCCACTTCTCACCTCTTTCCACCCAGAGAAATGTCCATTTATTACCACCCTTTGTTTCCTACAGTTTAGCCAGGTTCCAATCCAGGACAAGACCTGTCCTCTGATTCCATGGCTGAAGAGCTTATTTAGGAGCCTTTGGTGAGGGACTTTGTCAAAGGCCTTTTGAAAGTCAAGGTAAACAATATCAATTGGGTCCCCTTTATCTATGTGTTTATTTACACCCTCAAAGAATTCTAACAAGTTAGTAAGACATGATTTGCCTTTGCAGAAACCATGTTGATTTTCTTTCAGCAATGCCTGTTCTTCTATGTGCCTAGTAATATTTTCTTTAAGAATGGTTTCCATCACTTTGCCTGAAACTGAGGTTAAACTGACTGGTCTATAATTTCCTGGATCACCTCTGGATCCTTTCTTGAAGATCGGAGTTACATTTGCCTCCCTCCAGTCCTCGGGTACAGTGCCTGATCTTAGAGAAAGGTTATATATCTTAGCTAGAAGTTCAGCAATTTCACACTTGAGTTCCTTAAGAATTCTGGGGTGGATGCCGTCTGGACCAAGTGCCTCTCTGAAACTGAAGAAGATAGCTGTGCTTGTGATAGTACAGCAAAATAAGAATATGCCCTTAAAATAAAGACCTCATGATTCTTCCCTATGCAAACTAGCTTTCCTGGGAGGGGGTGCTAAATAGTGTCATGACCGGTAGTGTGTACATGCCTGTCCTGGCAAAAAATATATATAAAATAAGCCATAGCCGGGTGACAAAGTGAATGCACGACAGCTCTTCCCTCCAGATGGAATTTGTGCCATTAGCAAATGGAATAAGACCTCCAGACTCAGTTGCCTTTTCTGCCTATTTTGGGAAGGAGGCATAACATAATCAGTGGTGGGAACTTCATGTCTGTTGCCAAATTTTATATATATATATATATATGGCAACAGACATGAAGTTCCCACCACTGATTATGTTATGACTCCTTCCAAAAATAGGGAAGGAGGCATATATATGCCTTAAATATATATATATATTTAAGCTGTCCATGTTAAACAAATGGAATATTTTGTTATATCCTTCCAAATAAAGGCTATTTGACTATTAAAAAAGAAAAGAAAAGAAAACAGACATACACGTTTTTTCCCCTTCACACTGTGGGCAGGAAAGAGTGTTTCCTATAAAAACCACATCCCAACAGGACAGGCCTGGGCAAACTTGGGCCTTTCAGGTGTTTTGGACTTCAACTCCACAATTCCTCACAGCCTCAGGCCCCTTCCATAGGAAGGGGCCTGAGGCTGTGAGGAATTGTGGGAGTTGAAGTCCAAAACACCTGAAAGGCCCAAGTTTGCCCAGGCCTGCAACAGGATGTGACACTGTTTACATGCTCAACATCACGGGGGAGGGAGAGAGAGCCTTCTGAGTGGTCTCTCCCCCTGTCAATCACGCAGCTTTGGAGAGCCCGCCTCCTCCTCCCAGCACCGCCTTCAAGGCGGAGCAGAGAAAGCGCGTTTCGAAACGCCGCCGCGCTCCCTTTCGCTCGCCGTAGTTCGCTCCAAGATGGCGGCTGCCGCTGACGTGCCGGTCCGCGTCTGCAACCAGGAGATTGTCAAATTCGACCTGGAGATTAAAGCGGCGGTGCAGGTAAAGCCTTTCCCCGCCTCTCACGGGTCGAGGGGGTTTCGTCTCTGGGCCTGTTATTCCCCCGGGAGAGCTCCGAGAAGGCCAGTCTCTCCTGACAGAAAATGACGCCGTGTTGGAAAGGCCTCTTGGGTGTTGTTAGGCCTCTCCCGTTCCTCAGGCCTGCGTTTCCCAACCTGTGGCTCCCCAGGTGTTTGGCCTTTGCTCCCAGAAATCCCAGCCGGTTTACCAACTGCTAGGATTTCTGGGAGTCGAAGGCCAAAACACCTGGGGACCCACAGGTTGGGAACCACCGCTTTAGGCCAGGCCTGGGCAAACTTGGGCCCTCCAAGTGTTTTGGACTTCAACTCCCACAATTCCTAACAGCCCTACCGGCTGTTAGGAATTGTGGGAGTTGGAGTCCAAAACACCTGGAGGGCCCAAGTTTGCCCAGGCCTGCTCTGGAGCCTTATCCTTGATCTACATGTTCTGCCACGGCTTTTTGATTTTTATGTTTTTGTCTCAGGAGCGACTTGAGAAACTGCAAGTCTCTTCTGGTGTGAGAGAATTGGCCGTCTGCAAGGACGTTACCCGGGGGACACCTGGATGTGTTGCCGTCCTTGTGGGAGGCTTCCCTCACGATCCTGCATAGGGAGCTGGAGCTGACAGAGGGAGCTCATCTGCACTTTCCATGGATTCGAACTTCCGACCTGTCGGTCATCAGTCCTGCTGGCACAAGGGTTTTAACCCAGGTTTGGGCAAACGTTGACCCTCCAGGTGTTTTGGACTTCAACTCCCACAATTCCTGTTGAAAGTTTTATGTTACAAAATTATATTTGTACCTTTAAGTGTTTTCAGTGATGTTAATTTCAGTGTTACAAGGTACAGTTGAGTTGCTCAACAATTAGATTCCTGGGGAAAGGTGGGGTCTAATTGTTATGTCATTAAATGCTCCTTTCCATTTTGTATCCTTCCCTTTGTGGTTTATTTTTGAGTTACCTTTGTGGCTCCCTTTTATGGCTCTCCTGTGTGGAGTTTTACTTTGTGGATTTTCTCCTGTATGGACATTTCATTTTACTTACAATAAAGTAAGTTGACTTTTTGGTATGGAGTTTTTCTCAATGACCACATTACTTCTGGGCTAAGCTGAAGCTGCTACATTTTGTCTTACTCTGCAAGATTAGGTTTGTGTTCTATATTTTTGGAAAACCTAACACATAATCCCTGACAATTCCTAACAGCCTCAGGCCCCTTACTTTTGCCCCTCAGCCGCTTAAGCGAAGTAGGAATTGTGGGAGTTGAAGTCCAAAACACCTGGAGGGCCAACGTTTGCCCAGGCCTGGGTTAAACCCTTTGCCACTGGGTGCTCCTTCTCCTGCATTGAGGACATTGGTTTCCAAGGCTTCTCCAAGCTGTTTCTGTCGTCTCTTGTGCCGTGTTAATGTTGTTGTTAATGCTGTACTCATTACTGTACCCCCTTTTCTATCAGGACAGAGAACAGCTCACAGCCCTACAATTCTACTTTCAGAAATCACTTTTTTGAGGAATGTTTTTAGAACCATATTGATCATAATTTTCAAGAATCTTACACATGGTTTATTTATTTATTTAAAACTTTCATATCCCGATCTTCTCTGCCTCTGTAGAGGGACTCAGACTGGCTCCGCAAAAAGCACCAGTCGGCAATGTAATTAGTGTTTTTATTTGTTGTTAACTAAACGATTTTAAAGCTTTCAAAATGGAAATATTAAATAGAATAAAGTGTTACCGTTATTAAAACTTTTAAGTTTAAAGCAGTGGTTCCCAAAGTGGGCGGTACCATCCCCTGGTGGGCAGTGGGGCGATCTAGGGGGGCGCTGGAAGGCTCAGGAGAATTTGGGGGGCACTGAACCCCTGTAAGGGGGCGGTGGGGATGGTTGTGTGAGCCAGGTGACAGGCTACCATCCATCTCTCTGTGGTTGTCTCTCTCTTCTTCCCTCCTCCTGCTCCCTCCTCCTCCTCTCGCCAAGCAAGGGATAATAATAATACCTTTGGGATTCCCTTCCAACTGGTTGAGTCTTATAACAATAATAATAATGTCCTTCAACATATTTAGTGGAACATGGATTCAGTGCAGTAACCAATTTATTAACAAAAAAAGAAACCGATTGCAAAATAGTCAATCGCGATGATTTGAGATTACTGCTGACGAAAATAGAGCCGAGGATTACTAGATTGGTAGCAGCATACCAGGTTCATCTTTCTCATTAAGATGATTTCGAGTGTTTTAACTTTTTTTGTATTAACTTTCTATTCTAAGTTCAATAAATAGTTTCATAATTTTAAACTTCAATGTTTCTAATTTACAACTGTATTATATTTTATAAAAAGGTAGAAATATTAATACATACAGTATATCTTTCTGTTTAATTGCTATTACATTTTTTAAAAAAATAATTTCTAGGGGGGCGGTGAGTAAATTTTTTTCTGGAAAGGGGGCGGTAGGCCAAAAAAGTTTGGGAACCACTGAGTTAAAGTGTCATTCAAGCAAATTAACAAAAGTTTTTAAAACAATTCAGACACCGTACTCTTTTTTGGGAAAGGGGGTTGCCTCTGCCTTCCATTGAGGCTGAGAGAGAGTGACTGGCCCAGAGTTGCTCAATGGGCTTCCGCAGCCTTATGGGGATTCGAACCCTGGACTCCAGAGGTCAAGCCAATCCTCAAGCCTTTGTGTCAGGCTGGCTCTGGCCTACGCCCTAGCAGAAGGTCCATTCTCCCTGCCTGCAGCTCTGATGATAAGAGCCCTCCTCACATATCATCAGAGACAGGGCAGTCAGTGATAGAATTCCAGTTCTCCACTTTCTGGGCAATTATGGTTCTTGCTCAAGGCAAGATTTTTCTCATTGATCAAGGATCTGGAGAACAAGCCCTATGAGGAGTGGTTCAAAGAGCTCGGCATGTTTAGAAGAAAAGGCTGAGAGGAGATATATAAGTATGTGAGAGGAAGTCATGAGGAGGAGGGAGCAAGCTTGTTTTCTGCTGCCCTGGAGACTAGGATGCGGAACAATGGCTTCAATCTACAGGAAAAGCGATTCCATCTGAACATTAGGAAGAACTTCCTGACTGTGAGAGCTGTTCAGCAGTGGAACTCTCTGCCCCGGAGTGTGGTGGAAGCACCTTCTTTGAAGGCATTTAAACAGAGGCAGGATAGCCATCTGTCGGGAGGGCTTTGAATGCGATTTTTCTGCTTCTTGGTAGGGGGTTGGACTGGATGGCCCATGAGGTCTCTTTCAACTCCATGATTCTATAATTCATTCATTTCCATGGCTAGCAAACAAGAACATAAGGTTGCCATTGTGGCGGTGTAGGAATTGGACTAGTCTTGGTCTTAATGGCCCTGAATCAATTAAATCTAGTTCACATACTACTAATCATAGTTCATTATGCTTTTCCTAGTAAAATACAGCAATTTACCTTGTGTTTCTGTGTAAGGGTTTTCTTAACATTTAGGACTAGTTTTCACGAAGTTTGTGGATCTGATTTCACTTTGCAATTGATTTGAGGTTGCTAACTTTAAAAATATATAAATAGTTTGTATTTGTTATTCAGTTAACTCATTACATTTTAAATGTCCTGCTGGTTTAGTGCCTCCTTTCCTGAGATTCTGGTAGCATTTTAAATGCAAGTATATTTGAACTGGCATGATCGAGGGATTAAGCATACCTTGCTACTTACAGTAATCCTACATTATGTCTGGGGTCTTACTATCAACAGTGTTCACCATCATGCCCAATTCATGATGGTGGTTCAACCAGAATACTCAGGGCCCTTCCACACAGCCCTATATCCCAGAATATCAAGGCAGAAAATCTCACAATATCTGCTTCGAACTGGGTTATCTGAGTCCACACTCTGATAATATGGGATTTGGCAATGTCTGAGTGCTTAGCCGCAGTATATAACAGGGCTGTCCAACTGGCGGCCCGCGACCTGTATACGGCCCCCCAGTCCCTACCCTACGGCCCCCTACCCTTTTAAAAAGAAATCGGCTGGTTTTTTTCGCGGAGGGCGGGGCTGGGAGGAGGAGCAGGCTCCCTCCTCCCTCCCCCGCCAATCTGCACACTCTTTTTTTTGTGGGCGGTCGCGGCGCATGCGCACTTGCGCCGGTGCACGTGCCTCGTGCCGGGCGCACGCGCAGGCGCACTCGCGCAGGCGCACGGCGCAGGCGCAGTACCTGCGGAGAAGGCCCAGCCGGGCGGAGGCCACGGCAGAGGCCCAGCAGCGGCGACGCTCCCGCCTCCTCCGCCGCCACCCACCTCAGCAGCCCCAACTGCCGCTCGGCCTTCTTTCCTCCCCTTCCTTCCTCTCTCTCCTTCCTCCCTTCCTTTCCTTCCACTCTTTCCTCTTTTCTTCCTTCCTTCTTTCCCCCCTCCCTCTCTTTCACCTTCTTTCCTTCCACCCACCCATCCATCCATCCACCCTTTCCTCCTCCCTCCCTCCCTTCTTCCTCCTCTCTTCCTCCTTCCTTCCTTCCACCCACCCACCCATCCATCCACCCTTTCGTCCTTCCTTTCAACTGTTCTCCCTCCTTGCCCCTCTTTCACCTTCCTTTCTTTCTTTCCTGCCACCTTTTTATCTTTTCTTCCTTCTCACTTTCCCTCCTCCCTTTCCTCCCTCCATCCTTCTCTTTTTCCCCTCCTTCCTTCCTTCTCCTGTTCATATTTGGGCATATTGAGTATTCATGCCAAGTTTGGTCCTGATCCAACATTGTGCTCTCTGGATGTAGGTGAACTACAACTCCAAAACTCAAGGTCAGTTCCCAAGCAAACCATTTCAGTACTTTCTGTTGGTAATGAGAGTTCAATATGCCAAGTTTGGTTCAATTCCATTGTTGCAAGAGTTCAGGATGCTCTTTGATTGTGTGTTAACTATAAATCCCAGAAACTGTAACTCTCAAATGTCAAGGTCTATTTTCCCACAACTCCATCTGTGTTCACATTTGGGCATATTGAGTATTCATGCCAAGTTTGGTCCAGATCCATCATTATTTGAGTCCACAGATGGAGGTGAACTACAAGTCCACAACTCAAGGTCAATGCCCACCAAAGCCTTCCAGTATTTCCTGTTGGTCATGGGAGTTCTGTGTGCCAAGATTGGTTAATTCCATCATTGGTGGGGTTTAGAATGATCTTTGATTGTAGGCGAACTACTAATCCCAGCAACTACAACTCCCAAATGTCAAGGTCTATTTTCCCCCAAATCCACCAGTGTTCACATTTGGGCATATTGAGTATGGGGGGCGGAGCCGGGGTAGGGGCGGGGAGGGGCGGAGCTGGGGGAGGGGAGGGGGCGGAGCCGGGGGGGGCAGACCCTTAGGCCTCCCAGGTGATCAGTGACCGGAATTCAGGCCCCTGGTCCGGTAGAAGTTGGACAGCTCTGGTATATATCATTACATTGCTCATAAGGCATCATTACAGTACAGCTTGTAACAATATGATAGAAGCAAGTGACTATATGATTGTTCTTAACATTTACTTGTTTCTTTTAGGATATCCGAGACTGCATGGGGCCTATAAGTACACTGACGGAACTCAATGCCAAAGTGAAGGAAAAATTTCACCATTTACGACTTAGAATCCAGGTGAGGAATAGTGACAAACCATGCGGAAATGTGTAAATAAAGCTTGTAGACTCATCGTAGGTTTTACCAGCCAGCTGAAAGCTGGCAAAGGAGGACTAAATGTCTAGCACTCCTGCAGCAGCTTTCTGCATTTTTTTCTGCTGGGCATGGAGGAGGTGCTTTTCATGGGGATCTCCTGAACTTGCTCAAAGAAATAACACCATAGTATGCAGTTGTGTTATATATTGGCATAGTTGTCTGGGCTCTAGATCCTATTAGCTTTCTAAAGATAGCTGGTTCACCAAGGAAAGGAGCCCTATCTGCCCAGGCTACACTAATAATTTTTAGCTTCTAAAATTATACCATTTGAAAAGATGAATTTTATAGAATATGTCCTCCTAAAGACATTTAACCTCCTCACATAGCATTTTAAAGAGTAGGCAAAGCGTTTGTACCTGCTTTCAGTCTTGTGGCTGCCGCCTGCAGAATTCTGGTTTTTGTAGTTTAGGAAAGCCCAGGAGGTCTCTGGCTGAGCAGTCAAAAGGCTCTTCCTGTTGGAGTTCAACCACACCCTGCTCAAGTCAATACCCCTCAGCAAGGAAATAGATAGGCAAGAAGCTATTCTTCTGTTCCTTTGTTTTTACATGCTTTTGTTCGTTTGGGGGAAATTTCCACAACACCTCAGTCAGTTACAAACCCCAGAATTCTGCAGGAGGCAGCCACAGGATTAAAAGGCACAAACACTTCACCTACTCTTTAAAATGCTATATCTATTTAAAAACCACAGATGAATTAATGATGAAAGTTATTGTTTGTGGGTCTGCCTAGGAGCTTGAACAGATGGCTAAGGAACAAGATAAAGAGTCAGAAAAGCAAGTTTTGCTCCAAGAAGTAGAGAACCATAAGAAGCAAATGCTCAGGTTAGTAAGATTATATTCGTAGATAGCATTTTATTTCAGACAAATGTTTATGTAAGTCTTTTTCACCCGAAAGTCAATCATAATAGCAGGTAAACAAGTCTATCTCAAAAGAGTTTGGTCTCCAATAATGCTGATATTTATGCGAGCTAGTGTCAAAATTAGATCTGTAGTCCAACATTCCATTTGTAGCTTTGCCCCACCCCCAAAACACCTACATTTGAGTAAAAGTTCTGATCATAATACTTTTTAAATTATTAGTATTTTAAAAAAATCTCAAGCTGTTGAGAGCAAACAAACTGATTTTCAGGAATGCTGCTATCTCTTAGTATATGATTTTTGGGGTTGACTATCATATCTCTATTTCCTGCAGTCAGCCGTAGCTTCTTTTAAATGCCGAACAGTAATTTTAATTTGTGTGCTCATCATAGTCATAATTTTTTATTGATGAAGATTATACAAAAATTATCTGATCTACACAACCTCACACACAGTGGCAAGTGCAGCTTTCAGAGTGCATGGTGTAAATTGCCCTATTTCTAAAGTAAACTTGGCTTGTGTGTAAAAAGATGATGCAGGACTTTTGCTGCATTATGTTTTCAAATAATTATCAATATCCCTCATTTTCTCTGATTACAATGTGTAAGATTTAAAAACACTTGACATCACATGATGTCCTGTTTGTTTAGCTGTAGACTCTCCAATGAATCTCTCAAAAAGCAATTTCATAAAGAATAATTGAACATGCTTTCACAAGCTAATGCAAACTAGAGGTGAATAATATCTAGAAAGTTATAGTTAACATATTCCAGTTTTAGTCGATGGAACTGGCTATGACTGATTTTCTCAAGGCTTTTTGTTGCTGAATGGACAATTGCATTAGAAATATTTTTTGTTGTGAAGGTAATATGATACATCGTTATATGATACATTGAGAGGTATTTCTGTCCTTGTCATCACAGCCACCATTGTTCTAAATGACAGTATGTTAATAATTTCAGCAATCAGACGGCTTGGAGGAAGGCAAACCTAGCTTGTAAAATTGCTATTGACAATGCTGAGAAAGATGAACTGCTACGAGGGGGAGATCCTTTACGACAAAGGTAGAGAGTTTTTCTCCTGTAATGTTTAATCACAAAGCTGCTTCTGTTAAACTTTCTTTTAAAAAAAAAGTCACTTTCCAGGCCAGGGTAACCTACACTGCTCCTTTTGAACTTAACCAGTTAAATTCATCCCATAATCCTTTACAGCCCACTTTGATAAGTATTAGGGTACTATTTTATATATTTTATATATTATTTTCTTATCTGCGCTTCCTTACCTGCCTCCCGCCCCATCCCGAGGGTGCCTGCTTGCCTTCCTGGCCTCCGCAGACCCTGGCAGAGCCTCCGGAGCCATGCAGGCAGCAGCAGGCCAGGGAGGCTGGCCTTCCCTGCTGTGCTTCAGACCTCTGCACCTCCAGGGTCTGTGGAGGCAAGGGAGGCAGGCCTTCCCCTGTGCACCTCAGGCTGCTGCACTTCTGGGGTCCCTGGCCTCCACTGGACATAAGTATTTTTTTATTAATATTTTAAAGAACCCGTAAAACAGCAAGTCCGTGTAAAGCAAACTGCAAAGTAGCGAGGAGATTCTGTAATATAGACCTTTATAGACCTTTATGTTGCATTTTTAGAATAATCTTTAAAGGTGCATTCCTAAACTTGTTTATTGAAATGTAGCTCACACTTTTAAGTGGAGACATTGTTCCCAGTTCATAATAAACTTTTGAATATTATTTTTTTTCATGTATAATATTGAGAACATAAAGAAGTTAGATTCCCCCTTTTATTTTAGTATGAATGTTGCTCTGCTCTTCCACTTTTATAGGTTGCATTTGTATCATCATGTTATTTTCTCTTTTTAAAGGAAAACTACTAAGGAAAGCTTGGCAGAGGGGGCGAGTAACATAACGGAGAACCTGATGGGAATTAGCAGAATGATGTCTCAGCAGGTCCGGCAAAGTGAAGAAACTATGCAAACCTTGGGTAAGTAAATAACAAAATTAGATCTTGGTGCATAATATGCTTTTTCTGACACCTTCCTTATGATGTCTTCTCATGACCATCACCTTACCCACCACCTGGGGACTGAAGACACCTCCCCTCCCCCCAAGAATTTGTCAAGGCTGCCTTAAGGAAGAAGACATTGTTTTTCTTCTCAGTCTAGATATCTGTGGGACACACAGTGCTCTGTATGCAGTTAATGAGTATATATACATAGTGCCCGAATACTAATAAATCCTAGAAAATCTGTCTGTTACAGAGCCAGTATGGTGTAGTGATTTGACTATTGGGTATGGACTTTGAGAGACCAGGGTTTGAATTCCTGCATAAATTGAGTGATGCATGAGGAGATGAAGATGCTAGCCCTACTTTGTCATCATTTCTGTCTCCCATAACATTTGGAGAATGGTTTATGAACAGAGGAGCCTTTGCACGTAGAACCATAAAAATACTGAGAAATCAGTTTCTCATCATGTAAAAAGCCTGCCTGCATAGGTGAGGCTCTCTTCTTCAGACAAACATCTTCCGAGTGTACGGGAAGAAAACTATGTGTTTACTTTATTTGTCATGTGTGAGACACTCATGTAATTGCCTTACTCGGGAGCTAGAACACATGAAATTAGGTTTAGCAGATTTTGCTGCAATTCATTATGTTTTTTCCTGAAATATAACTACATCTAGGTATGAATTTCAAAATGAAATACAAATTTAGCTAAATAAACCATCTCAGACGTTTGGAGCCGTTTCTCCATTAGCTTGCTTGTAGCCTGGGACACCCAGCTACTTTGTAGAGGATTCTGGGACTCTGTTCCCATGGAATATGCTCTCTAGGCCTGTGGGGTCTCACCATAATAAGCCTGAAAATGCACTGAGAATACACTTCCATTTGTATAAGAAATGCCAGTATGGCTGGACAAGGTGCTGCTTTACCTTACCTTCCCATTGGGGATTTCCTGCTGGGCTTCTTTCCTTCCAATCCCACGGTTTTCTATAACATAATCTGCAAAGTATTTGGTACAAAAGAATGAGAAGCTGTTTTGAAAAGAACAGTTGGTTATTTGTAAAACCCACTTTGAAAACATAAATATGTCATTGATTAGGCTCTTGATGGGTTTGTACAACTGCTACATTCAAGGTTTTAAAGTGAGATACTCCTTCTCATACTATCTGATGTAAGAGGACTGGTAGGGTACCCTCCTTCACCCCAGCATCCAAGATCATTGTATTTGTGCTTGCTAGCTATAGTTGTTTTCTTCTTTCATTGAAAAATTCCTGAGGATTGGGGACAGATTGCTTATGGACCAGTTGCCAATTGGGTTATACTGGTAAAGAATAAAGTAAAATATGAAATTTAAATATATATTTATGAGTTACCATCAGACCAAAAGAACAAGCCCAGCTATGTAATTTTTGTGCATATGGTTCTCTGGCTGCATTATGAATAGCAAACCAGAAAGAAGATTCATCTTCCATGAATAGTATTTTACTGTTATTTTATTGAATTTGTTTTTCAGTTGCCCAGTCATAGAGGTGTTGTGAAGGTAAAAATACATTAACTTACATTAACTCATGTCAGAACCAAATAATCTCTCAACGCACTTCTAAAAGCTTCTTGAGCTTTAGATGAGAAAATCAGAAATTGACCTGAGTTTCTTGTAGCCCTTTCACCTTTAAAACTACATCAGAACTGTGGTCAAACTGATTATTAGTAGCAGCACATTTTGAAATCTGATGTGGACCATCTGAGCCTTTCTGCCTTTGCTTTTCTGGGAGAGATGGATGGAATGACTTAAATGCAGCTTTTCCCTCCTCTCCTCTCTTTTCCTGCAGTTAATCAGGAGTGCTTCCTCTCCCACTAAGTGACAACTTTGGCAGTGACACCCCCAACATCTGGATAAAGAGTCTGTGCTATTTATCTGGGACAGAGCTCACAAAGGTCACTTGTATGAAAAAGCCAGCTGTGCTTCGTCTGGCATTTAAATTATGCTGAATCAGAAAAAAGTTGGAGCATTTCTTACTCCAGTAGGCAATAAATAACCTAATTTTGAGGTCTAGAAACAAAGTGCTGTCACTTAAGCAGCCTCAATCTTTCAAATATTGAACAGCTGACAAATCATTTTCAACCAAAGATAAAATTGCTGAAAAATACGAGTCGGTTATAATGATGTTTCATTCCAGGAAGCTATATCTCAGCATTGAAATATGTTATTCAGACCATTTGTACAAAAATAGCAGCACCTTTATGCTCGCGTTTGAAGATTGTGATAGTTACAGTTTTACTTTAGAGATTTGAAAAGGAAGCCTTCAAGATAGTTAATTTAAGGGCTACTTTTCCCAACGTATTTTGTGCTCAGTAGAGATACTGGAGTACAAATAGCATGGTTATTATTGGTCATTAATATGTCAGTATTAATATAGGTGTCTTGGTTTCTTTTGCCAGATGCCTTTCATATATTACGGTATGTTTTTTTAAATAAAAAAACCCTCTGATTTACATGCTAATTTTATTTCCCAGGTTTGCTTGCAAATGGGTCCAGATTGTCATACAGAAACCTGGATTTGTTTGTTTTTTGATCTGCATGTACTTGACTCTGTTCTAAAATAAAAACCAGTGACAAGATGATAACCATCACATTACAATGTCCCACTGAGGTTGTGCAGCTAGTCTTGTACTCCTGACCCTAGCTCTGTACTTACTCCTGTTGCAAATTGTGTTTTCTCTGCTTTTTTCAATTGGTATATTTCCATCTAGCTCTGTTGGGTTGGAGTCAGTGGGCTCCTTGATTTGGCAGAACTGCTTCATTCAATAAAACAGTAAGCAGCATATGTCTTCATTCTCCTGACAGTGCCCCATGTGCTTTAAAGATTGGTCCTAAGTGGTGGGAAACTTTCCAGAACTGTTTTTGGGGATTGCTAGAATACAGAGATTTAATTTGGGGGGGAGAGAAAAGAAGTAGCTGTACTATTGAATGTTTAGCCTGAGGTTAGATGAGCTCTTTGATTCTTTTCCTCGTTATTTTAAATGGAACTTAAAGCTCTGTATGTTTTCAGTGTATGTTGAATACCTTTAGCTAAAACACTTATTTTTTTAAAAAATGCTTTGGGTTTTATATTTATATGTTTTTATTATGTATGAATTTATGTGATAGTGCTGTTCATCCAAAAGTGTTAATTGTTTTTATCAAGGCTATGGAGTTGATATGCCAAACTTTTAATTCCATTATTTTTCTGCTGTCCAACTCTGCAAATGTACATCAGTTGTTAATAACTAATCTACTTGTAGCGAAATGGTAGCCCAAGTAATTTCATCACATGATTCATCAGGTTACTTATATTGAGAGAATATATATGTATTTGATTAAAATTTCTGAACAAAAAATTACTGTGAAATTAGTAATAACAACAACAACAACAATAAACATTTGTATTCTGCCCTATCTCCCCCAAGGGGAACACAGGGCGGATTCCAACATACAACAGCAAACATTCAATGCCTCCAAAACAGACATATATCAACATAATATGGAACAATGTACTAAGCATTTAATATTATATGGTGGGGTTTTGTTGTTGTTGTTTTGAGACCAGGGTTAAAATCAGCAATTTTTCTACCATTCCAGCTCCATCCATAATTGCTTCCTACTCCATGACAGACCCTAGCTACACAGCTGTGAATGGGACTTCACAAGAAAACCAATGCCATGTGGGTTCTCAGATGATGGCAAATACTTTCTCTTCCTAACTTGTCCTCAATTTCCCCTCAGATTGAAAAATATGCAATCTGCTACTGGGACTTAGAACCAACTTAGTACATTGTATGCTGTATCTCCTTTCCAGGACTCAAGTGGAAAGTTTACCATATTTATAAGTTTGCTAGATGTCCTGACATTTTTGGGTTTTTTTATTTCAGTTAATTCTTCACGGACCATTGTGGATGCCAATGAGGAATTCAAATCCATGTCTGGTACAATACAGTTAGGACGGAAGCTCATCACAAAGTACAACCGTAGGGAGCTGACTGATAAACTGCTCATCTTCCTCGCCCTTGCCTTATTTTTGGCCACCGTGCTTTACATCCTGAAGAAGAGACTATTTCCTTTTTTGTAAAATTACCCAACAAAGAGAAGGAGCTACTACTGTAAGAAAGAGAAATGGAAGATTGATTATAAGAACCTGACATTGTTCTGACACAGACCAAAACAGTGTAGCTGTCGGTGAAGTTGTGAGCTACTGCTAAATCAGCTAAATGAACTGTAAGAACAGACAAGGAATGATGGAATTGACAGGTAAAAATACTGCCTGTTCCTCTAAAAGTAGCAGATTTTGAACTGGACATTGCGAGACGTATTCAACTGTCTCCCACCTGTGACATGACAGTTCTTTTATCAGATCAATTCAGCAGATGTCATGAGAGGAGCAGGGAAATGTCATGGAAAACATATTTCGATACATTCCTTTAATAAAGTGTATTTGAATACTGATAGCGCAAAGGGCTTTATTTATTAAATATGTCCAATAAACTGAAGAAGCAATTTGTGTCATATTTTAGTGTTTTTCCTTGTTATGCTTCCTTTATGAGTTATAAAAATGACTTTTTCTTCCATTATTTCCAGAGGAAAGAAGGACAATTAAGTAAACTCCAACATCATCTTCTTTGTCACTATTGCAATTTTTGGTGCGTTTTGGTTCAGATATTCTTTTCTTCATTCTGATTTTTGGTCTGTAGACCTAATGCATCTTTGCGTTTAAAAAAATGGTTTATCACTTGCTAAAACCTCATGTGTGTTATACTGCATATTTAATGTCAGTGATATAGAGGTGTATTGTAAGATTACAAGTCAGTTGGCATGAGCAATTTTTCCTGTGGTCCAACAGCAGTACTATATGGAGAATTCCTAATAAGGCACTATATAGACCTGCCTCCCATCTCTTCTGCAAATGGCTCAGAACACAGTAATGCACATTGCCATTATCTAAAGGGAAAGATATGCATGCAGGCTAATGAGAGAACATGAATAGTTTGGACACTGTTGTGTACACAGGGCAGGCCAAATGACTCTTTCACCAAATGATGGTGAAAGAGCCACCCTCAGATACTGGTTAACAAATGGTTATGAAAGTGTGTGTCTAAGGGCTTCTTCAAGAACAGAATTTGGGAAAGCATCTATAATGTTTCATGACACCCCTTCCACAGGCACAATCCTGTACCCCTGGAAGATGTTGAATTGTGAGTGCATTGCAGGATTATTGCTGGCAACAACAAAGGGAAGCATAAAAATAGTGAAATATGAAATGATTTTTTTAAGTTGAAAATTTTCATTCCAACTTTTCTCCCAGCAATGCTTCTTATATGTAAGGTAAAGGCAGGCCCATAGCCAGGATTTTGATTCCCTGGGGGGGGGGGGGGCTGAGTCTGAGTGAGAGAAGATCGACCCTAGCAAACCCTTCATATTTTTATCCCAATACCCCCATGCATATGGGATATATTGAGCATGGTGATCAGATCATGATATAAATAATAAACATAACAGTTTAAATAATAAAGGTTATTTATTCACTTTCATTAACAAAATGTTTAGAATACTTTTTGACTTTTTTTTTTTTTTTACTTTACAGCAACAGTGTTTTCTTCTCCCTGGCCATTTTTTCAATTACTTTTTCTGGTTTAATAGTGATGAACTGATGGATGAAAATCATTGCTAGTCCACTAAGTCTCTGGTCTGTCATTACACTTTTAGATACACTTTTCACTCTCTTCATGGTTGAAAACGATCTTTCCACACTGCATGTTGTGACCGGTACATAGAGCCAATGTGCCACTGCATGAATGCCAATGTGCCCAACAGTGCATACAGGCAGGGATTGGGGAATGATTGCCCTTTTCAAATGGTAGTAGTTTACCTGGATCCAGAGAGTCCCAGAACGGCTGTCGGCGCACTCCCCTTCCTCTCATGGCACCGAAGACTGAAACCAGGGGCACCAAAAAGGAAAGAGAGTGCGCCGAGGGCCCACCGTGCCACGTACCAGTAAGGCCTCGCGGACCACCCAGAAAATTGGGGAGGGGGGGGCTGAAACCCCTCAAGGTCGTTCCCCCCCCCCTCCCCGGCTACATGCCTGGGTAAAGGTAAAGGTTTTCCCCTGACAGTAAGTCCAGTCATGTCCGACCGGGGGGGTGCTCGTCTCTGATGAATAAATACCATAACCTGATCAATAGGTTTGCATGATCAGATGACCGTTACAATGCTAATCAATGCCAGGTTACACTGAGTGCCTGAATATTGAGAGACACAGCAGGATAGCAAGATACACAGCAAGAAGCGTAGGGTAAAAATGCCTGAGGGTTTAAGGAAAAGTTAGACCATTAAAAGAAACGCAGCCGCTGCCCTTTCTCTCCCTTAAAGAAAAACGCATGAAGAAATAACTTTACTTACAAACTTGCATGATGTAATCTCATACAGGTAACAAATTCCTTGGTTAAAAACAGAGTAATGAACTCCGGCCTTAAGATGGTGAGCAGGCCTTTCATCCAAAAAGGTTATATCTCAGCAAAACAAAAGAACCAACAGGTAGCGAAAGGAGAAGAAGCACAATAGTTGGGGGAACATGCCCTTTATATAGCTTTTCAAAAAATGTGCCCAGAGGCTATGTTTCAAATGGTGATGAACTCACTTAACTTACATGCATATTCAAATCAGGGTCACAAAGTTTGTAAATGAAGAGATCGATTTACAACAAGGGACAAACAGGAATGTCTCCAGAAATGCGTGCGAGATTGCTTTACTTCAACAATCTCCATTCTAAGCCGAAGAGCCGGCGTTGCCCATAGACACCTCCAAGGTCATGTGGCCAGCATGACTACATGGAGCGCTGTTACCCTCCCGCCGGGGCAGTACCTATTAATCTCACATTTGCATGTTTTCGAACTGCTAGGTTGGCAGAAGCTGGGGCTGACAGCAGAACCTCATGTTGCTCCCTGGATTCAATCCTGAGACCTTTCGGTCGAAAAGTTTAGCAGCTCAGCGGTTTAACCCACTGTGCCACCGGGGGCTCCTTACATGTATTGTCTTAGAAGCATACCTCTTGCTTACCACAAATTGGTCCTTGATACCTTCCTAAATGATGATGTTTTTGTCTGGCACTGAAATATTAAGATTAATTATTTTGAATTAAGTAAACATACCAACTTAAATAGCAGTCTTTCGCATATGATAATTGCAGGACTGTTAAGATGATCTCTTGTTAATTTCCATGTGGCAGATTTTGAGGGAAGAAATTGTATCAGTGTTTCTTCTTGAAAGAATAAGACTGTGATTTGGTATATATTCCACAAGGTAGCAGTGTAGTATCAACATTTTTCCCAGCAGCTGAGCAAGTTTGTTATTCATAGCTCATCGATTGGGAGCAACTGCGTATGCCATAAAATGAAATTTCCCTATGGGGCAAAACACATTGCAGCTATGCATTTTTAAAATGTTCTCTATCCAGTACTTGTGTGCCAAGTCCGACTGTTTAGCATATTAATCTAATGTGTCTTTTGTTAAAGTGGCATTTGCTACCCCAATTTTTTAGGCATGGGGGTTGAGGTCAACAGCTTTTTCAAGAGTGATGTGCAATGCCATTCAGAATTGACGAATTAGTTTTCAGGTATCTGTAAGAGCCCAATTGTTGGATCCATCCAGTATCTAATCAGGAGCCTGCCCTTACAGACAGATACAATGAGGAAACTGAGGAAGACTTTTCTATTGGCTGCTCTTTGTAAAAGTGGAGAAACGTGACGTATTCCCTCTCTTTTAGCTTTCTCTTAATAGGCAACCATTTTATTCATTTATTCATTTGTGGCATGGTTCTCTCTGGTGAGAAAAGGTTTTTATTGGAAGTGTTTGTGTGCTATACTTTTGTATGAAATTCTTTTTAATTCATCTGTTTTAAAAATATGTATTGAGGTGTGATTTAATATTATTGTGTGTGTTTTTACTTGTATCTAGCTTTGAATCTTGTGAGTCACTCTGGATTAATTTTTCTGGAAAAGCTGCTATGCTGTATGGAAATTGAATATCACCTGTAGATGGAAGTGACTTTGCTATACTTCTGAGCATTTCATAGCAGTACAGCAAATGCATTTTAAAAAAACCTCTTAAATTACAAGTATGGGGACTTCAGTGATTAGAGCAGTGTTTATCTACCTGGGGGTCAGGACTGCTGGGGGGGGGGCGGGGTTGAGGGGATGTCAGAGGGGCCATAGAATAATAAAATCATAGAATCCTAGAGTTGGAAGAGACCTCATGGGCCATCCAGTCCAACCCCCTGCCAAGAAACAGAAAAAATGCATTCAAAGCACCCCTGACAGATGGCCATCCAGCCTCTGCTTAAAAGCCTCCAAAGAAGGAGCCTCTACCACATCCCGGGACAGAAAGTTCCATTGCTGAACAGCTCTCACAGTCAGGAAGTTTTTTCCTAATGTTCAGATGGAATCTCCTTTCTTGTAGTTTGAAGCCATTGTTCCACGTCCTATTCTCCAGGGCAGCAGAAAACAAGCTTGCTCCCTCCTCCCTATGACTTCCTCTCACATATTTATACATGGCCTTCATCATGTCTCCTCTCAGCCTTCTCTTCTGAAGGCTAAACATGCCCAGCTCTTTAAGTCACTCCTCATAGGGCTTGTTCTCCAGACCCTTAATCATTTTAGTGGCCCTCCTCCGGACACATTCCAACTTGTCAATATCTCTCTTCAATTGTGGTGCCCAGAATTGGACTCTTGCTTGCTGAGGTGTTTCAGCGAGTGTCTCTGTAGAGATTAGAAAACTATTTCTTTATTTAAGTCGGTGGCGTGCTGGTTGATACCCAAACAGGGGATGGGCCGGAGACGTCACTGCCTTGGTCCTTTCACTATTGGTTGCTACTTCCTGGTGGATGTCAGGTGGTGCAATACCGTCTAAACAGTGTAATTTTTCCAGTGGTGAAATTACCACTGGAGAAACACAGATAATGAGAACTGCTAAAAGTTACTGCAGTTATTATTGTGGTCATTGTTGTGTGCCTTCAAGTAGTTTCTGATTTATAGCAACCCTATCATGATTGAGAGGGGAAATGAGAGAGTGTAATTTGCCTATGGCCAGCCAGAGGATTTTCACAGCCAAGCAGGGAATTGAACCCTGATCTCCAGAGTCCTAGTTCTATACTAAAAACCACTAAATCATGCTAGATCTCTATAGGGGTATCTTACCTCTTCATAAAAGATCTCTGTTGGCTCCATTTAATGTATGGCAGTAAGATGGTGGGAAGTGGCTCCACTTTACCCAAAGCAGAGCCATCCTCAGAAAAGAGAGGTTTTAAGACAATGCAAAGTTATGCATGCTGAGAATAAAGAATATAGCAACACTGACAATGTGTTGAAGGAGGCAGGGAAAGGATGCAGCTGATGGACATGCTTTCCACATGAAGGACTCCCTCAAAACAGGCGGATGAGTTCATCGCTGTGGCGTTTCTAAAAATGCCACCGTCCATCATCAGATGCATGGAGAGGTTGTCGCCTGCCAAAGTGGCCCAGGCGTGCCAGCCAGCTGGGAGAGGCTTGGGCACGGTTGGCTGGAATCCATGGAGGGGCTGAGAATAGCTGAGCTGCAGCTGCAAGCTTGCCTGCTAAGTATGCAGAGCTTGTCTTGAAAACAGCAAGGAAGCCAGGTGGGCCACCCAATTGGCTCTGCTATTTTCATTCCCTATCATCACCACATCCAAAGTCAAGTAGAGGGAAAGAGGGGCATATCCCTTGGAGGCATGCCCAAAGTGTAATGCATGCTTTGGCAGTGGCGGCATTACATGGTTACATTTGGCTAGGGCTTGCCCCAGGACACAACAGCTATGGTCAGTGGCATGCCGCCAGGACAGCAGCTCTATGTGTATGCAAACAGAGAAAGATACAAGGAATGCTTGATACAGAGGAGGAGGAGAATGGAGAGATACTCCTCAGTTATTTAGTAACTGCAGCAAGAATAGTCTATGCGAGAAATTGGAGAGTAAAATTCGATACAAAAATGGCGAATCCAGATAATGGAGATTATGAACAATCATATAGAAAAGAGAACAGAAGAAATATTTTGACTCATTAAATTGTTTAATGGAAAGGGGAAAAGGAAGTTAAAAGGATAGGAAGTTAAGATCATCTAATTTTTATTTTTGGTTTTTTGATTTTTCTTATTTTTCTTATTTTTCTTCTCCTTATCTTCTTTCGCTTCCCTTCTTTTCTTTTCAATTTCCCACCTCATGTTTTATCATATTATAAATATAAAATAAAAATTAATTTTATAAAAAGAGAAAAGGCTGATTTTCAGTCTCACAACCTCTGAGGATGCCTGCCATAGATGCAGGCGAAATGTCAGGAGAGAATGCTTCTAGAATATGGCCATATGGCCCGAAAAACCTACAATTTATTATTATTATATTTATTTATATCCCGCTTTATCTCCCCAAAAGGGGACACAAAGGGGCTTAACATAAAAGCATCAGCATAACCATTTCAAATAGACAAATATACGAATATTAAAACAGGATTAAATATAAACAGTATTTTTAAAAATTCCCAGTTAAAAACCATTAAAACAAATTCAAAGTTAAAAACTATAGCACTCTCTGAATTGATTCTAAAAACCTTCTTTAAAAGCCTGTCTGAATAAAAATGTTTTAGCTTTCTGCCAGAAGGACATCAGGGAGGGAGGTCATTCTAGCATCCCTGAGCATGGAGTTCCAAAGTGGAGGGGCAGCCACCGAGAAGATAATTAGCTAATTACAATAGCCTGCTCATGAGATAGAATTAAGGTATCTCAATATTGCTGTTCATTTTGTTGCTGCATCATGCTTTTATGATGTATTTCTTCACAAAGGTTTAGATTGTCACTTTCTTTGGAAGATACCTCCCTGGACAATGTTTTTAACTTCTGCCTTTGAACTAGTTTTTATGTAGGTATCTAGTCAAGTTTGTAGAAAGGAAGAAACCATGAAACCATGACATTCTGGCTACCAGTATTTTTTTAAAAAACCTCTAAAATCATAACAGTAAATAAAGAACAACACACAAAAACATGGGAAATCCAGACAAGAAACCATCAGGGCCAACTAATCACCTTCCAACAAAGGATCCAGCAGTAAGAAGCCAGACGTTGGAACCGTTAGGCCATTAAATGCTAATCAAGGTGGCCAATTGCTACATTCACACCTACCTCCAATAGACAGGAGTTATTTCTCTCATTCTGAACTTTCCACAAATATATAAATCCAATTTTCCTTGTTTCCAACAGACCTCACAACCTCTGAGGATGCCTGTCATAGATGCAGACAAAACATCAGGAGAGAATGCTTCTGGAACATGGCCATACAGCCTGGAAAACACACAAGAACTCTGTCTTTGGCAAGCTCCTGCACAGAAAACTCCACATGTAACTGTTGCCAAACTCCCAGGCTCTGCTAGCTTCTGGGTGTGGCCCAACCAATCAGCTTTGTGCTTTGCATTTTTCAGTTAACACACTCACCACACTGATTTACTACATGCTCCATCACATATTGCCACAGTAGACATATAAATATTTTGTAAGTTTTGACCAGCTGTGTATGAACATCCAGTATTAACAAAGAAAACATATGAACATCTCATAAATCTAAAATAGCTTTTCAGTAATTATTACAAATATAAAACATCTGTATCAGTAGGTGTTATAGACAGCTTCAGACTTACTGGGGGCCATACTGGAGAGTCAGGGGAAAGAGGGGCTGAGTTTGCCTCTCATCCTATTATGGTGAATTGGTATAAATTGCCACTTTTTAAAATATAAGCAAAGCACAGAAGAGTCTTCAGTGCTCCCCCACCCCCACCCCACCCCAGGCCTAAATTTAGATAAATTTAGATAAATATACTGTCATCATCCAGCAACTATGGATTTATTGTCAAGAATGACACTTCTTTACATAAGCTCTATCTCAATGGTACAAAGAGGCCAGTTATGTCATTGTAATCCATTGGGGAAAGCAGGGACCAAGGGGAAGGTTGCAAAAATAATTTTGGGTTTTCCCTCTCTTCCTTAAAAAATGGTGAGATAAATATGTACTTAACAAATAAACAGCATTGATTTCCATGGGAGAAAAAAGTGCTCATCAGTGAAATCATTGGGACTTTAAAATACTTATCTTTGGCAGATTTGTGCCATTAAGGAGATTAACACGAGAAGCTTTATTTCTGTTTCTGGAGCTAATCTGCCAAATGACAGGACAAATTGGTTCACCTCCTCCTTTTCCATTTGAGTAGGCGTCATACAGGCTTGACCATGGTTCATTTTAATGCTTGTTAAGATAAGAGATACATAACAGCTGCTGTTTTAGTTTTAAAGATAATTTCAGGCCTCAGTCCATAGATCCATTGGTGCAGTGGTAGGCTGCGTGGAGCCTGGTGCATAAAAGACTCTGCTCCTCCATAGTAACCAAGGAGAAAGTACCCACAGCACTGGATAGTGCCTGTAACCTGGTAGGTGGGAGGAAGAGAGGGAATGCAATATTTCACAAGTGATGAATGCTGGAAGGGGAGGTGTGCAGCCGTGGCAATCTGTAAAGGGATTCTTACAGCCCCAGAAGCTGATTGTGGTTGTTAGATGCAGACATGCAACCTATGGTCTTTGAAGTGTTGTTAGGCTACAGCTCCCTTCCTCGCTGGATGCTGGCTATGCTGGCTGGCATTGATGGGAGTTAGACTCCCCCAAAACACATACAGAATGGGGGAAATATGGCTCGAGAGCAGTATGTGTGAAAAAGATCTTGGAGTCCTCGTGGACAACAATTTAAAGAAGAGTCAACAATGTGATGCGGTGGCCAAAAAAAGCCAATGGGATTTTGGGCTGCATCAATAAGAATATAGTGTCTAAATCCATGGAAATTATGTTACCCCTCTATTCTGACTTGGTTAGACCACATCTGGAATAGTGTGTCCAATTCTGGGCACCACAATTGAAGGGAGATGTTGACAAGCTGGAAAGTGTACAGAGGAGAGCAACTAAAAAGATCAAGGGTCTGGAAAACAAGCCCCATGAGGAGCAGCTTAAAGAGCTGGGCATGCTTAGAAGAAGAGAAGGCTGAGATGAGACATGATAGCCATGTATAAATATGTGAGAAGAAGTCATAGGGAGGAGAGAGCAAGCTTGTCCTGGAGACTAGGACGCAGAACAATGGCTTCAAACTACAAGAAAGGAGATTTCATCTGAACATTAGGAAGAACTTCCTGACTGTGAGAGCTGTTCGGCAGTGGAACTCTCTGCCCAGAGTGTGGTGGAGGCACCAGGCTTTTAAACAGAGGCTGGATGGCCATCTGTCTGAGGTGCTTTGATTGCAATTTTCCTGCTTCTTGGCAGGGGGTTGGACTGGATGGCCCATGAGGTCTCTTCCAACTTTATGATTGTGTTGATTATATTATGTGATGCTATACTGTTTATTTTATTTGTCATTTCATATATTTTGTTATGATGTTTTATTGTTGTTGTTTTCTCCTTGCTGTTTGGTGTTCAATTGTGTTGTATTGTTTTTGGGCTTGGCCTCATGTTAGCTGCGAGTCCCCTCTGAGGAGATGGTGGTGGGTTATAAATAAAGTTTATTATTTATTTATTTATTTATTATTCTATGATTCTATCATTCAACCCCCTGGGCCAGGCATGTAGCCAGGGGGGGCTAAGGGGGCTTCAGCCCCCCCCCCTGAAATTCTCAGGGTGGTCCGCAAAAAGACCTTACTGGTACATTATTTAAACTGTTATGTTTATTCATATCATGATCTGACCACCATGCTCATTATATCCCACATTAATGGGGTTATTGGGATAACAATACAAAAGGTTTGCTAGGGTAGACCCTCTTCCACCCAGTCTCAGCCCCGAGCCAAACTCAGCCCCCGAATCAAAATCCTGGCTACGGCCCTGCCCTGGGCTATGCATAAAATTATTTCACATCTGAAAGAATCCATTAATGCCTGCCCTGTATGTTACATTTGGTTTTCATTGTCAAGTATGGCCTGCCACCTTGACTAGCCACTTGCCCATCAATGAAGATGATGATGTATTTATTTATATACCGCCCTATCTCCCCAAAGAGACCCTGGGTGGTTTACAGACAAAAGTAACAAAGTGGTAAACATTCATTGCCAAAATGAACTAACAACAGCAATAAATAAACTGAAAACACGGCAGCCTGGAAAAGGACAATGGCAAGGCCCTCCTGGGCCCGTTTATATATTGGTACTGATGCTTCTGTGGGGTTGTAGTACACGGACTGGCTCTCCAATTGTTTCTGGTCTTCACTACATGACAGCTTTGCCTAAACATGATCGGTAGTGAGAGATGATGAGAGCTGTTGTTCAAAAAACGTTCTTGCATGTGTGCCTAACTGATTTAAAGCAGCTTCCAGATGACCTTACTAGAATGAGCATGTAATTTAAAATACACAAGTTAAAGGCAGCCCTGCCTTATTGTGAAGCTTGAGCCTTTCAATAATTCAGATGATTTTTCATCATTGAGTACAAGTCTTAGATTTGTGACCCTTTGAATGAGATGTGCACACTTTTGTTAAAAAGCCAAGGAAGAGTTTTGATAATAGAACTAAAAATTCTAAACCAGTGGTTTCCAACCTTTTTTTGACCAGGGACCACTCTCCAACATTAGTACCAAAAGGATTACAAATCAGTTTTTGGCCAACTTTAGATTCGGTTTAGTTATTTGGGGTGCTGTTTCAGAAAATAGCATTGGATAGACCACATTAGCTCTAGTTTGTGATACAGAATGTATGCCACCCAGTAGTTGCCATCTGCTTGCCCAGAGAAAACCATATTTAATAACCTAGAGCTGATGTTGTCTATCCAAGGGGGCAGAGCAGGTCACCGCCTGCAACAGGGAAGGAGTGGCAGGCGGTGTGAAATGAGCGGAAATAAAATAAAATAAAGGGGAAGGAGGCTCATGGGCCAGATTTTCACCCTTGCGGCCCACTGATTAGAAACAATTGTTCTAAGCCAATTTTTTGCTCAGTCTATTGACTCATGGCTTCACATTAGATTCAATTTTTTCATGCTTCCAAACCATCAGCCTGTTTGTTTAACAACAAAAGGGCAATATTATAAAACAAAAGTTCTTGTTTGCTGGCTTTCATCCATGCTTTTTCCTACCCACAAGCATTTCTTAAGGAGACTAACAGGATACAGTAAATGGGGGAGAAAACCACATATATTTATGCAAACTAGAAAATTTTATTTAGAACTGACTTTTTCTTCCAAATTTTCCTTAAACATTTCAGCTCTCTTAATATTTGTGGGAAATGAGTGTTCCATTCAAATTGCTGGTGAAAGCAAATGTCAGTTTGTGTTCATTATTGTGGCCCATTTAAGCTGCAGAACTAGCCAAAGTGAATATCAGATGAAGGGTACAGTTTATTTGTTTGTTTGTTAACTTTGTTTCTACCCTGCCTTTCTCGACCTGAGAGGGGACTCAAGGCAGCTTACAAAGGAACACACTGAAAGCTGTCTGAATGACGTCAGCAATAGGGTAGATTTGTGAGGGTGGATTTGAAAGTTTGTTCAATGCTGTAATTTCTTCTTTCTCATAGCAATGATCTGGAAATTCAGACATAATCTCTGCTCTCCCATTGTAAACTAATAGAAAAACCCAAGACAGACACTTTAATCTGTGAGAACCAATCAAAACCTAGAATACATAGACAGACAACATTTATTAGGGACCAGTTAAGAACCCATATAAGACTGATCTGGCTTTTGGGTTCTTCAGAATTGCTTAAGAAGAACCCAAGGAGGAGGAGAAGAAAGGAAGGAAGGGTGTGGGAAGAGCTCAGCAGACTGAAAATTTGATCAGATATCATAATCATTAAATCTGTTCTTGAACTACAGCTCCCATCAGCTTGCCCCTGAGGGGTCAAGGTGACTAGGTTGATGGAGCTGCAGCCCTCGGATGTCTAGAGATGTCTCAGATGCCTGGCTGTAGAAGGCTGGGTGTACTTCAAGAATGAACTTGACAACCGACAGACAAGACACCAAACCTTCTTATCCAAACCTTTGCACTCGTATATTTTGATTTCAATCTCCTTCAGATGGGATGCTCAGAAAAAAGTGATCAGTAACTGCTCCACTTGTTCCCATGGAATATATTCTCTTTATCTCTTGTTGGAGCAATATGTTGG
This sequence comes from Anolis apletophallus, assembly GCA_030556195.1. NCBI lineage: Eukaryota > Metazoa > Chordata > Lepidosauria > Squamata > Anolidae > Anolis > Anolis apletophallus. The sequence continues at coordinate 89,867,104 of JARBWK010000001.1, read as the reverse complement.
GAAGATCTGCTATTGAGATAGGCAAGGAGAGTGGCCTGTGTGGGGTTGTCTGGGCCTTCCTTGGAAATGCAGGTGTGCTGTTTCCTGTCTCTGACTCCGAGCTCTTCTAACTCTCTTTATTTTTAGAGGCAGGATATGATACGGATCAAGCTGGACTCTTGTCTGCTTGTCTAATGGCACACCGAAGCCCATTTTCATCCTGGTTATCTCTACCTTTTAAGCCTTTGCCAGACCGGCTTGTCGGGCCAGGAGTGTGTCATTTTGCTTTGCCTTCGGTGTCACTTTCGGCTTGAAAGGGAAAAGGCTGTCCTGAGCCTTTCAAGGTGATAATGCTGCGTGTGTCCCCCCAGTTCCTGTGATAAGTGTACAGAGGGCACGCAGAAAAGGAGACAGGCCCTGCAGGGATCAGAGCACACCCGCCCCCATAGATAGCCCCTTGGAGAATATATCTATATAGGCTGAGATCAAAGCCGTTCAAGCTCCCCTTAGAGCTGTGCCACAAACAAGGATGTTTTAACCTGATCCTTTGAAGGTGCCTTTTTGTGCCCTAAACTCTGCTGCTCCACGCACTAATCCCAACTGAGAGGAGAAAAGGAGAGAACCATGAAAATGGAACTGATGTGTGACAACTGGATTTAGAGCTTCTTTCACACCACACAATTATTACACTACTTCAAGTGCAATGGTTGCATCCTGTGGGATCCTAGACATTGTAGAACTAGAACTCTCCAGTAGAGCATTCTGAATGCCTCATGAAACTGCCAATCCCAAGGTGCTACAGGAGGGAGTCACAGCAGTTAAAGTGGTATTGAACTGTTACAAATGTATAATGTGAAGGGGGTCCTTGATCACAATATATATATACAAAGCTATCATCAATGAACAGCACAATTGTTACCCTAATTCAGAACTTGGAAGAATTTGTTCTTTGCATGGCAATTCCCAGAATCATCCACCCAGCATGACTAGTGGCAATGGGTAATATACTCTCCAACTCTTCACTTTGACATTGAGTCCCAAGGCAGACTTTTGCATCAGCAATGTTAACCTGGGCATTCTCCAGACTGCACAATTATAGCATTAAGATTCTACCTTAACTTCCATGGCTGCATCATGAGGAATTCTTGGATTTGTATTTGGTGAGGATACTACAGCTCTCTGAAATTACAATGGGATGAAGTCATGGCATTTAAAGTGGCAGCAAAGTGCTCTAAGTATGCATTATGAAAGAGATCCAGGAACAACAAAGACTCGTTTGGCATCTTGTAGGCTTAATACATTTATTACATCAGAGGCTTTCACAGACACAAGCTGTATGATCAAGTTAGACTCCAACTCCTTTACAGCATCTAAAGAAATTAAACATTTCAAATAGGGCAAAATAGAATCAACTGATCAGCTGATTTGTTACCTTCTTCACAATTAAAATGGAAAAATACAAAAGTGGACATATTAGAGAATAATAACATCCCTCTGCACATTAAGATGTGCTTGAGGAGGCAGTATTGCACTGTACTGACATTATGATTAACATAGTATATGAATGGAGACCAAACACTATAGAATCAATTGTCACATTTTCATTGTCAGAGACGGTGAATGGAAATGCTTACAGAGAAAGCTGGGAGTAGGATTCCCCTCTCACATTTCCCTTTTGAAGGCTTTTGAAGTATTTTGTATTCATAAATGTACCTCCCAGAGGCAAAGATAAATAAATATGGGCCTCTCAAGCATAAACAAGATAAATCAGAGATAGCTTAGATGACAGTGCTCATGCTTACCCTAGTAGAAGGGAGTTTAAAGTATAAATGCCTTATACACCAGAATTTGCTAGGATCCAAGCAAAGAGGAAAGTCTAGCACAAGCCAAGCTGTCCCATTCTTTTCTTTTCCTCCCTATCTGTCCTCTCAAGCATGAATCAGCCTCTGAACCGTTTGGAGATTTGTGGGAAGGAGGATCAGCATTGGGCCTCTTTGTCCAAGTGAGAATGGCTAGCTGGAAATGGGGCTGATAGAGTGAGCAGATTTCCTACCACTTCAGATCTCATTGTAAGGATGACACCAGCTACATAATCGTACAGACTGTCTTTTAGACAATGCCATCAATGTCTGGGAGAGTCGTAACCAGTCTAATGCTTTGGATTGGTATCTTTTTGTGCCAAATGAGTGTTGTGCAGGCACAGCTTCAACTACACAAGCATGAAGCCAAAGATCCTGTGCAGAATTAGCGTGCAGGCAGTCTCCAAGTTATGAAAGAGATAGGTTCCATAGGTTTGTTCTTAAGCTGAATTTGTATATAAGTCGGAACAGATACATTTCTTAAGTGTAACTCCAGCTATATACATACTATATACATATGTGTGTGTATGTGTACATAAATATTTATAAATTGGTTAAGCGAACGAACCCAGAGGGTGCTCACCAATGCTTCCTCTTCATCCTGGAAAGAAGTGATGAGCGGAGTGCCGCAGGTTCCGTCCTGGACCCGGTCCTGTTGAACATCTTTATTAAAGACTTAGATGAAGGGTTAGAAGGCATGGTCATCAAGTTTGCAGACGACACCAAATTGGGAGGGATAGCCAATACTCCAGAAGACAGGAGCATAATTCAAAACAATCTTCACAAATTATAGAGATGGGCCAAAATTAACAAAATGAAGTTCAACAGGGACAAATGCAAGATACACCACTTAAAATACACTTTAAACACACACACACACACACACACAGAAAACTCATGCCTGGTTGAATTTTTTTCCCTCTCCTCTGCCCTTATTTGTCTCTCCCCCATCCCACACCACCACCACCTCATTGTTTAGTCATTATAGGAGAGCTATTGAACCCAAAAGGTGGCATATGGTCTGAGTCCCTCTATGGAGATAGAGAAGATCGGGATATTAAAGTTTTAAATAAATAAAATACTAAGATGTTTCCAATAGAAGTTGTTTTGCTTTTAGTATCTGTAGGCAAGCAGAAATCCTTTCTTCACGAGCATCCATCAGAAACAATAGTGAAACCAAATGCCAAAATCGCCCAGTCGAATATTAAGTTTGAAATGAAATTCTGTCACTGTTGAGGCGAAAGAAAGTGGCATACCTATTTCCCTCCTTTTCTTTTGCAGACAAAAATCAGCAGACATTAACAATCCTTTCTCCATCGGCCCGCGATCTTCCATCCTGACGTATTGGTTATTTTTCAAGTGTCACTGTAACAATAACCAGACGTGTTTATTGCTCATTGAAATATTGGAATGTGGCTCCTCCTCGGAGATACCTTGTCTAGGACTCAAAAGGGGAAGAAAGTTCCTCTAAATAAACAGAGCTGCTTTACATTTGGCACAATTGCTGGGCTATCCAGACACACTGTGCAAAACTCCATTTGTGGCTCGCCTGGGCTCCAAATGTCTGGCTGTTTGGCAGCAAGGAGTCGTGTGTGTTTGTGTGCGTGCCCCTTAATTCAGAGCAGCAATGAAAATGTTATAGTTATGTGGCCACTGGCTGGTAAACATTTGAAGCTGAATCAGGGACTCTGCGGTGCATAAAGCTGGGTGTCTCTATGTAGGCCTAATTTATTTATTTTATTTATTTCATTTTTAACCCGCCCTTCTCTACTCCCGAAGGGGAACTCAGGGCGGCTCACAAAAGACAACAATTCAATGCCACATACAAGAACAGAACTAAGCTAAGAATATTCCCTTGAAAGCCAAACCCTTCCAGTGTCAATGCGAGTATTGGTTTCCTGGCGAACACACTTAGGAGTGCAGCTCCAGTTTTCTAACTAAAGGGCTCATCTCAATAAGTAGGGCCCATTCACACAACATAGTTCATGAATATAGAATCATGGAGTTGGAAGAGACCCAAAGGCCATCCAGCCCAACCCCCTGCCACACAAGAACACACAATCAAAGCACCCCTGACAGATGATCATCCAGCCTCTCCTTTAAAAAACCTCCACAGAAAGAGATTTCACCATTCTTTGAGGTAGCATATGCCGTTGTTAATGCTTTCCCCCAAAGTTGTGTAGTAAAAGAAAAGATAGAAATAGTGACAGTAAAACAGGAGAATGACACAACTACAACATTTCATTTTCTGGATCCCAGGCAAAACCGAATGTTTCATCTGACAACAACTCTTGTTATGCCCTGAAAAACACAACCATTTTAGGAGACTGGGCTCTTGCCCACATGTGTAAAAATGGGAAAGATAAGCATTATGCTTCACTTTGGTTTATAGCCCCATGCTCTGCTACATGGGAAGCAACTCAGCAGAAGACCACGCTAAACAAACAGAATTAATTTTAATAAGAATATACAGAATTACACAGGAAGCAAGCCACAGCTACACCCTATCCTGACTTATAATTTTCTAATTTTATTTTAATATATTTATTCTGTTTATTTTCCTCTTTTGCCTGACAAGATCAGGCAATGTATAAGGAGTTTCTACTTCTTGAGTAAGTGCCATGTAGGCACTGACCAAGCCAGGGAGACCTGGTCAACTTCAGAAAGATTGGACCATCAAGTGCCTTCAGGCCCTATATTGTGCATGACAATATAAAAAGAACCTTCTTGAATCAGACCAGCTTCTTATTTTATTTAGGATCCCAAACAAATTTTATTTATTTATTCTGAGTTTTAAATTGTTGGTTTTATATGCTATAGTTTTTACTTTATTGTATTGTAACAGGGTGTTTATTTTATTCTTTGTCTCAGGCACTTTGTGTCATATATAAGTCATCTCAAGTCGCTTCAGGGAGATGGAAGAGGGGTACAAGAATAAAGTTGTTGTTGTTGCCATTGTTGTTGTTATTTTACTGACACAAAACACAGTATGTCACAGCAAAATATGCTGGATTTCATATCACAAAATCACAAGTCGAATACCTCCCAAGCGTTTAAGACTGTGTGATGTATTTTCGAATGATGTACACAGATCCAAGTAAAGTGGCCTTTTGCAGTTGACAGATCGTGATTTTGTCAATGTTTATTGTTTCCAAATGCTGAGATATTTTGGCATAGCACCCAGTGTGCCAATTACCACTGAGACCACATGTACTGGTTTAAGCCAGAACCTTTTCAGTTCGATTTTGAGGTCTACTATCCCACTCACACAGTAGTCAGTCGGTTGTCTATGGGAAGTCTGGGAACAGAAACAAGAGAATATTTAATGTCAGTCAAATGTGATCCACATGCTTTCAGTCGCTAGGTGGCAGGCCAATACAAAATTCAAAAACCATGCCATAAACAGATACCATAACAACATAAATGTAATGATGTATCTATAGGAATTTGCTTTCTTTTATTTGCTATGCAAACAATCGGTCTTCACATGTATATCCACCAGTAGTGCAGGTTCCATTTTGGAAATATGTAATTGGTGGCAAAGAGAAAAGGAGAGGAACCGCAACAAACAAGAGCATTTGTTGAGTCAGACATTGAACACTGGATTAATTCTATTTGAAAAATTAAACATATTAGGACTAGAAAAACACAACGGAAAATATTGATCAAAATATTGATTTAAAACTCTTCGATATAATCCAAATGGACTCCCTCTCTCAGAAACTCAGTGCCACAACAAAATGAACGGACTGGTCAGGCTTCAAGGACTTTATTCAAAATAATGGACATTCATTAAACATAGACTTTCAAGACATCTAATTGAGGAAACAAGAAGATGACTCGACGAAATATAATGAGGCATATGTCAACCGCATACCTTTTTTCAAAGGACTATGGGAAGTCATTTTAGTTTAAAGTCTTTTTCCCCCTTTATTTCCTTTTTCTCTCTCTCTCCTCCCTCCGCTCCCCCACCTCCCCCTTCTTTATCTTTCTTTCCTACTTTCCTATTGTACCTGTTCCTCCTCTTTCTCTGTATTTCTGTATGTTGAAAAGCAATAAAAATGTGCGTGTGTGTGTGTGTGTATATATGTGTGTATATATGAAAATATTGATCAAACGGTACAGAACCCCACTTAAATTCGCCCATATAACTAAATCATTATCAAAACTATGCGATCAAATTAGCTCTTTTATGCATATGTGGTGGGACTGTGACAAGATACAGAAATGTTATAGTAAAATAAAGAAAGGGGGCAAAGGCCTGTCTGATGCTGTAAGGCCGGTCTGAGTCCCTCTTCGGAGGTGAGAAGATTGGAATATAAAACTATTAAAATGAAAGTTTTCCCCAAAATAAATTTTTTGTTCCAAATGCTTCCCATTCTGAAAAGCGATTTTATTTTGAAAAAATGGCAATCGGAATTGGCAAAATTTATATGGCAAGGACGAAACAAAACAAAAATACCTAATAGAGAAAATAGGCAATGGTGGCTTTGGAGTTCCCTGTTTAAGTACTTATTATGAGGCAAATTGTTTAGAAGCACTGAGAGAGTGGACTAACCTTAAAAACAAATGCCAATTAAACCTGGAAGGCGCAGAAAATAAATTTGGGTGGCATGCATATATGATTTATGATAAAGTGCAAAAAGATAAAAAAATTTAAAAATCATATATTAAGAGCAGCCTTATTTAGAGTCTGGAGCAAATACAAAAAAATATGGTATAAAAAAATACCCAGATGGACTTCCCCGCTAGAAGCTTTTCATTTGATTAAAATAGAGGATAGGGAATGGCCTTCATATAAAGATATCTTGAAAGAGGAGAGATCTAATTTGACAATAAAGAAACAAGAGATGATGGATCAAAATCTAAGTTGGTTCCAGTATACTCAGTTGAAAAAAAAGGTTTTTGATAGACAAACAGGCTGGCTGGGATTGGATACCCCCAAAGGTGGAGAAAATTTGGCTTTATTCAGAAAAAAACCCCAGTAAGCTTATTATATAATTTCATTTTAGAAAGAGAATCCCAGGAAAAACCTATTAAAGAATATATGCAAAAATGGGAAGCGAATCTGGGATATTCTATCCCAATGGAAGAATGGGAAGTAATGTGGAAAAATAAGTTAAAATATACTTATGCATACAGTTTAAAAGAAAATATTTATAAAACAATATATAGGTGGTATATAACTCCCAGCCAGCTTGCTAAAATAAATAAAAATAACCAGGATTTATGCTGGAAGTGTAAGACAGATCGTGGTACCTTTTTTCACCTAATGTGGACCTGCAAGAGGGTCAAAAATTATTGGAACATGATTTATAAAAACATTCAAGATATGACCCAATCTAATTTTGAAAAGAAACCGGAGTTTTTTCTTTTAAATATCACAGGGCCTGGAAAAAATAAAAATCTGGAAAAACTTTTGATTTATCTCACAACTGCGGCGAGAATTACGCTATCAAAGCACTGGAAACTCCCCGAAACCCCAAGTGAAGACGAATGGTTATTAAAAGTTATCGAGATAGCGGAAATGGACAAACTAACCTACGCACTCCGTGGAGACCCGCCAAAAAACTTTGAACTTACATGGCAACCCTTCATAAGGTTTATCAAGGAAACGAAAAAGATTAATTTGAAAGGATTTAAGTTATCGGATAAGCCTACGCAAATGGAACTACAAAACTGTACCTTTGAAGTGAGACGAGAAGTCAACATGTTCTGTTTCTTTTATCTTGTACTGTGTCTGATGTCCCAATGCTATCCCCCCACCCCCCACCCCTATCCCATCTCCCTTTCCCTATCCTTACCTATTCCCATTTACTTGTGCACACGACGTGGGTCAAATTTGCCCACGCTGTTGTGGGTTTTATATGTGTTATGTGAACTTTTCTCAATAAAGCTTTTTTAAAATTTTTTTTTAAAAAGATTGGAATATAAAAGTTTTAAATAAATAAATAAATAAATAGTAGAGCTGAATAAAAAGTATTTTTATTCAGAAAATTGAGAGCAAGGGCAGCACTAACAAATGGGCAGATATAATAAAACATATGATAGAAGTGGCCTGAATAACAGTAGCCTTGGGATAGAAGGAGCAGGAAAAATGGGAAATAACAAATGATATGAATATTTAGCAGACTGTATGCTCAAATTGGTCAAGTCGAATTGAAGATACAAATATTCCCAGTGGTGGTGATTGGGGGGGGGGGGGTTGAAGGGGGAAAGGGGAAGCATTAATTGCTTATTACAGTGTAAATCTTCCAATATGAAACATATATCCTCCACCAGTTAACTTCACAAATATACTAATGCATTGTTTCCCCTTTCAAACACATGCCAAATAGTTCTTCTTTATTGTGTTTTGTAATCATAACTATACGAAGGCAAAAAAAAACTTGTTAAACATTGTCTAGTCCATTTTATGGAAGAGTTTGGGGGATTTCAGGAGCCCCAGTTCCTTCTATTCACTTTGATAAGTCCCATGGAACTCAGAGGCAAACTATGCTAACTAACCAATGCTCAGAGCTCATATTTAGAAACAGTTATTGAAATACTGTATGTTTGTTGTTCCATTAGCTTGCTAGTATCCTTGTTTTGTTTTTAATATATAGTCATTAGAAAACAAACACATTTGTCAAAGTAAGACAAACTTATTTTACAAATCTAATATCTTCTCTAAGGAAATCTTTTTTACTCTGTTCGGGATTTATTTATAGATAAAGAGGCTTAGGTCAGTCTATGGCAGTGTTTCCCAACCAGTGTGCCATGAGTGATCATCAGGTGTGCCGTGGGAAATTGGAACCTCCAATACCCTTTCTTCCCCCTCCTGCCGAACACTTTTTCTTCTCCACTCAGGCTCCCTTCTTCCCAGCTTCGCTCTGCTGGCTTTGCCTCGCTTTGCTTTGGGGCGAGTCTGCGCAGTAGCGCCCGCACGGGTCACGTCTTCCTCCTTCCCCCCTCCCCTCCTGAACATGCTCACGCATCTGTGTTCACATTTCGGCATATTGAGTATTCATGCCAAGTTTGGTCCTGATCCAACATTGTTTCAGTCCACAATCCACAGTGCTCTCTGGATATAGGTGAACTACAACTCCAAAACCCAAAGTCAATGCCCACCAAACTCTTATAGTATTTTCTCTTGGTTATGGGAGTTCTGTGTGGGAAGTTTGTATCTTTCTGCCATTCCTGCCAGGATAGCTATGTTGTGTTCATCGAAACAGGTCCAGGTTTCACACTGAGTGTATAAATACATTTAAAACATATTAACTCTTTGTATTACTTACTGTGTTAGAGTATCATTTTGTGTCATTTTGGTTGGTGGTGTGCCCCAGGATTTTGTATATGTAAAAAATGTGCCGCTGCTCAAAAAAGGTTGAAAAACACTGGTCTATGGTATGAGTTGTTCTGAGCCTCCAAGTCATTTCCGACTTAGGGTGACCCTATTGTGGTAGGTTCTGGGGGTCAGAGTTTATGGCTTGCACATAGTCACCAGGTGAATTTCCATGGCCAAGCAGGGAATCAAATCCAAGCCTCCAGAGGTGTCGTACAATGCTCAAAAACCCGTACATCACATCACTTCTCATGGTGTAGATTTCAATGCTATACATGTGTCAGAAGAGAATAGGTACAGTATTATGGGTCCTAGGGTCTTGAACCTAGAAATTGCCAGTTAGATTCATCTGAAAAAGAAATTCAGTACTATATCTTTTAATCATAATTGACATGTGTTTACACAGTGAAGTAAGATGCCTTCCCCATGTTTATTTCAGTTCTCCTCATGTACAACTGATTTGGACATACGTTAGACTATATTGCAGTGGTTCTCAACCTGTGGGCCCTGGGTGTTTTGGCCTACAACTCCCAGAAATCCCAGCCAGTTTACCAGCTGTTAGGATTTCTAAGAGTTGAAGGCCAAAACATCTGGGGACCCACATGTTGAGAACCACTGCTATATTGTTTCACCAACCCTGATGAGCTGGCTCACTATTTCCATGTGGAATGAGTCTGATCAGTATATGCAACATGGTCAAAAAAGTTGCCATATTTTAAAGCAACAACTGAGAATCTTCTGAGCATCTTGTGTGTTTGTTTTTTTTAAAAAAAAGAGTTTCTCGAAACACAGGGCTCCTATCAAACCTCACAAAACATTATTGACCTTTTATATTGCTGCTTGCATTATGTAGATGCCCAGAAAGGCATCTACATAATTGACATTGTCCTCTACCATTTTTTTCCCTTTTGAAATTATTTTGTGTATTAAGCCAAAAGCCATGTTCTCTCTCCTGTAGTAGTTTTGTACATATTATTTCCCCATTACCAATTATATAGTTAGATAATTTTAGACTCTGGATTTTCATGACCTAAAGGAAATTGAACCCCCGGTGGCACAGTGGGTTAAAGCGCTGAGCTGCTGAACTTGCTGACCGAAAGGTCACAAGTTCGAATCTGGGAAGCAGCATGAACTCCTGCTGTTAGTCCCAGCTTCTGCCAACCTAGCAGTTCGAAAACATCCAAATGTGAGTAGATCAATAGATACTGCTCCGGCAGGAAGGTAACAGCACTCCATGCTGGCCACATGACCTTGGAGGTGTTTATGGACAATGCTGGCTCTTTGGCTTAGAAATGAAGATGAACACCAACCCCGAGAGTTGGACATGACTAGACTTAATGTCAGGGGAAAACCTTTACCGTTACCTAAAAGAAATTGGGTGCTCTTTTGAGGTTGATTCAAAATGTGGTTAGCTAGCGCTGCTATTTTTCATTCTGCAGTGCGGAGGTGCTGGACTTTTACCCCAAAATCCTGCCCTGATGACACCATTGCTCACTATGTCGGCAGCACCAGCAACCACCTATGGCCTTAAATGTGTCAATTTGCACTTTGTGTTACAAGGGATTCATTTCATTCAGGTTATTTGTGTAACATCTCCTAGGAAGTACTTGATGTTTGCATTTCCCTGAGTCACTGTGGTGACCTTCTACAGGATTGAATTATTAGATCAATAAACCTCTGACACATGTAGATCAACACAAACTTGACCTCTACTCTCAGAGGATCTGTCTTCAGGAGGGCTGCTCTGAACGGCAGGGAAGCTGAAGGGTTGCTTTGAAGGATAAGGAAGCTGCCCTGGCGAATGCAGCTAAAGAGCAAGGTCAGAGTGATAAACACAAAACAAACATCTGTATTGAAAAAAAATGTTCGAGTCCAAGGGTTTTAATATTGATTAGGATGGCAAGGATTTGCTGCTTCAGATGGGTTCACCTGTCTCCATAGTATTTCTATACTTGTCAGTGGAGCCATGTGATACAATCCACTCATTCAAAAATTCGACATTTCACACTTGGTACATGGTGTTACTTTAAATTAGAGATCTGAATTTTGTTTTCACCCTGACCAATTGAATCCAATGAAAGTATATATGTTGACTTACCATTCAGTAACTGATGGGTCTATTTTAGTAGGGGCTAACCAACAGGATGGTGGACATTTTCTCTTTCACACTTCCATTTTATATCACTTTGCTATCACTTTAAACATTTCAGCTCCATCCTATGGAATCCTGAAGTGTGTTGTTTCATGAGGTCCTCTGCCAAGAAGCTCTTAGTGCCTAATTAAACTACAAATCCTAGAAATCTATAGGATGCAGCCATCACAATAAAATTTGTATACATTAGTACTATAATGGTTTAGGGTAAAATAGACTTATCACTAAGTCAAAAGCTATGCATAAACAACAAAATTACTGGTTAGCCGAATCTGTCCCATTCCTCCAAAAAAATAAGAACCTTTAAAGCCAAATCTATTTGCCTGGTAATTGTATCTTTGTTTCTAAAAGATTTCTAAACCATATTTTCCTTTCTCTTCCAAGTTTGTGAAGGAATCTCTCTTTATCCAGCTAGGACAATATTATTATTTTATTTCCTTGGACTTCACACATTATCAAAGAAACTTCCAAATACATTGCAGGGAAAATACGTGCATTCTTGTATTATCTTTTTCGGGCTGAGATTTTAAGTGGGTAGGAACATTGTATTGCATGCTGCTGTGACCTTTAAAAAGTAATGTTTTTGTAATGGTAGGTAAAAAGAAAAAGAAGGCTTACTACACACTATGGGATAAGTGTGGCATATATGTTCAAAATGTGATGGTTTTAGAATCACATGCTCTCCCAAAATGTTTGTTGCAGATTCTTAAGTAGAAGAAATTAAGTAGAATAAATGGACAATATTTCACCTCAAGCAGAGGATATTTCATAGAGGGAAATTTCTTAGTTGGTTAATGTAAGTTAATGACAGGGGTGTTTCTGGCTATGCGAGTCCCTGAATTGTTAGCATTGATCTGTTCTCCGCGTCCATATGGTATCTTGGTATCTGTGTTGATAGAACATCAAGGGGGAAACTCTCTCAGAGGAGAGCCCCAGTTTGAAAAGACTGCTGGTCTAATGCATTCTTGAGATTGTGATGTGCTTCAGATGGCACGTACATCGAAATCTGCAGTGTTTCTGCCCTAAATGCTTCAGATGGATATAAAATGGAACATGATGGTATAAGTGGGAACTAATTGTGGCCTCTCTAGCCCTTGACACCTGCCCCTCAGTTTAAACTTGACCCCTGATCTCCGGATGACAGAGTTGGCTTTTGAAAGAGCTCCAGCAATTCCATCTCAGTGTACAGTTTGGAACAGCTGTTCAGGGGAGACATAAAAGGGACAGGTCTCTGGTACAAGGAGTCAGTGCGAAAAGAAACATATCTCCTGAAGCATATATGTTCCATTTTCTAAGACACAGGTGGAGTATCTTTTTTTCAAAATGCTTGGGACCAAAAGTGTTCTGTATTTTGGATTTTAAAAAATTATTTTGTACACATAAGGGGATATCTTGGAGTTGGAACCCAAGTCTGGACATGGAATTAATTAATATTCATGTACGCACACCCTGAAGGTAATTTTATACACAGTATTTTTAAAATTGTGGAAGTTGTTATACTTTCTGCCTTGAAGAGCATTATCAAAATAAGGTGGCTGGCTCCTTACTTGTGTAAATGATATGTGCACAATTGCAGTTTTCTGTGCTACTTAAGACTGGCTCTGAATGTAGCAGAATCAGGTATTAGAAAGGTTTCTGCAGGATTCGGCCTTCTAGCATCAATTGCATTCTTCTGGAGAATGTGATGCATTGCTTTTTCTAGAATTAGCCCCTGGATACCAATGGGACTATTTCAGTGAAGAATACGGCCTTAAAATAAGATTTTAAAAAGAAAGAAGCAGAAGCAGGAATGTCTTGAAATTAAAAAGCTCAGCTGTTCCTTGATGTGTCAACAGATGTTGCCAGGTGCTGGGCAAGTTTGTCATCGAAATTTAACACTTAGCAAAGATGCTAAATATTAGTAACTGAAGATACGATGATCTGATGGTGCAAAGTTGCATCTCTCAAGATCGCATGTTCCAACAAATGCTGTGAGGCAGCAAGACATGAATATGCAATATGTTTTTTCCCCAAGAAGCAGCATTACTCAGGGAACAAATCTGACTGGGACACTGAATTCATCTGTCAAACATGCACAAGATCTTTGTAGGCCTATACATTCGTATCCCATGAAGTAATGTATATGCACTGAAGCTAAAATCTTATGCAGTGAAATCTATAGAGTAGATGTAGCTTGAATAAAGTTTTTAACCTCACTACAACTATCATTATGCTGTTTGAATTGGGCTTTGGGCATGGGGTGTACATGCATTTGTTTCCTGAAGGGGCAATGCGTGGCTGGCAATTAGGGTACATAATGAAGGAAACTTGATATGAAAGAGTTTTATTGGCTGATTTACAGATATAGAAATACTAGTAAGTGCTTTGTGGAAACTGGCAAAGGTTACTCAAGCTTCCTTCAACCTCTTCCCCCTAAATTAGTGAGCTTTGTTATAAGTAAAGGTAAAGGTTTCCCCTTGACATTAAGTCTAGTCGTGTCCAACTCTGAGGGGTGGTACTCATCTCCAGTTCTAAGCCGAAGAGCCAGTGTTGTCCGGAGACACCTCCAAGGTCATGTGGCCAGCATGGCTACATGAAGTGCTGTTAACTTTCTGCCAAAGTGGTATCTATTGATCTACTCATATTTGCATGTTTTTAAATTGCCAGGTTGGCAAAAGCTGGGGCTAACAGTGGGAGCTCAACCCACTCCCTGGATTCAAACCACTAGCCTTTTGGTCAGCAAGTTCAACAGCTCAGTGGTTTAACCCACTGTGTCACCCTTTGTTATAGTCTGCTTCTAAAATAGATATTTGGGGGGGGGGGGACACCAGGCGAGGATTGCAAGAAGATATTGCAATATGGTGTATATCTGTTTAGCATTTCGAACAGCCACATGACTTTGCCAGAATATTCAATTTAATTCCTATTCCATTTTTTTCACCCCAGGACTAAAATGAATCACTCCCCATGGCCACTGAGCACCATCTATCTTTACTGACATACTTAGATGTTTACTCCTCCCTTTCCCAATATTACCGGTATATACTCCTGCAAGCTTTGCATTTCACTAATCCTGTTGATACTTCCATCTTATAACACAAACATTTGACCCACTTGTCCTTTCAATATTGGAAATGTGGTCAGATTGGAAGGAGATGAGTGCCACTGAAATGTGCAGGCCGAGAAGGAGCAAGCTTCTGCATATTTTCATGTTAATAAATCCCACTGGCTGCAACAGGGCTTGGCTAAGCTTGGTTAAGGTCACCTTGGCTAGGAATATTTGTTGTGGGGGGAGGGGGTAGCCATTTGCTGCTCTGCCTCAGGCAGCAAAATATCATGGGCTGGCACAGAGGTAAATCTAGAAAGCTGACAGCTGTCTGGACACAGGACCTTCTTGTCTCTGGAGCCTGGCTAATGCCCCTGTACACATTCCACTTGCTTCTGTCTCCAAGCACTTGTATATGGAGCCCCAAACACTCCAGATCCTTGATCCACTGCCAGGTTGGAGCTGTTCTTCCAGCCAGCTGCAGCACAGTCCTCTCCCTCAGACCCTTCCTGAATGGGCACCAATGCTTTTTTGATTGCTCCTTTCCTTGGAGTTTGTGTTTTGTGTTGGAATTCCCCCTGGGGAGCAAAAGAGTATTATCTTTGTGGGGGGGAAAGTAAGGGGGCGATGAACCAACAAGCAGGAATACAGAGGGATACACTTGCTTTCCCCAACTGGCCATCTTGCAATAGGCTTTAGGAATATCCACATGACTTCCTTATGATTTATCATAGGCAAGATTTGTTCAGAGGGAGTTTGCCTTTGCCTTCCTCCGAGGGTGAGAGAGTGTGACTTGTCCAAGATCATGTAGTGGGTTTCCATGGCCTGTTAGGGATTTGAACTCTGCTCTCCAGAATTGCAACCTAAAGCTCAAACTACCACACTGCCTCTTTCATTGTTTGCTAGGAAGCAAATAATACACAGTGGTCAGTGTATTCCCACATCTTTACTCTCAATTTTTCATGTCCTCACTAACACACAGTTACTATCTGATGCCCACTATGCATCAGAATCTCACAACTTTTAAGTGTTTCTCACCTAAAGTTCTCCCCCCCAGCTAAATCAAGATGGGAATCATATAGTTTTCTAAATATTGGTGAACTCTAGCTATCAGTATTTCTCACCATAAGCTACACGGGCTAAAGCTGCTCAAAGCTGCCACCCAACAAGATCTGGAGGGTCACATCATTTCCATCCTTGGCCTAAGTTCAATTGCTTCCTCCAACTAGATTAAACCCATTTACTCAATAGGCTGTGCATAAGTGTACACTTATCATTTGACAATTGATCAAGTGGCCCATTTTAGGTGAGACTGGCCATGAGATGTTGGCCCTTGAGCTCTCCTAAGCCTGCTGAGATCTCTCTCTCTCTCATGTGTGGATGGTGTGGTTTTGGCTGCGGAAGGATTCACACATGGGAAAAGGAAGTGTGCTCTTAGCACACAGCCAGTGTGAACCTCACTGACTCTTGTCTGCCTGAGAGCATAGGATTTAATGTATTGTTGAAGGCTTTCTTGGCTGGAATCACTGGGTTGTTGTAGATTTTTTGGGCTATAAGGCCATGTTCTAGAACAGTGTTTCGCAACCGATGTTCCGCAGCACACTAGTGTGCTGTGACCAATCATCAGGTGTGTCTTGGGAAATTGGCCACTTCCTCCTCCTCCTCCCCTTCCCCCCGCTTCCTGGTGCTGCTGCTGGTGGAGGCCGAGAGAGAAGGTGGCAGAGGAGGCGCGGCAAGCCCTGAAGCCGAGGAAGCGCAGCAGCCGCAGCAAGAAGGACGATGACGACGCCCCCTCCTCCTCTATCCTCCCCACTTTCTTTTCTCTCCGGGGCTTGCTTCCTTTGGGGCCATCACCATGTCCTCCTCTTCCCGCAACAGCGGCGGCAGCGTGGGGCCCCTCCAACCCAGCCAGAGCAGCGCCATCCCCACCCGGACAGTGCCCATCAGCGACTCCTCACAGCTACCTCACGACTACTGCACCACACCCGGGGGGACCCTCTTCTTCACCACACCCTGGAGGTAAGCGAGCAAGCCAGGAAGAGCTCACCCTCCCCTTCACCCTCGCCCCGAAAGAGAATGGCCAAGGGAAGGAGACATGGGCTCAGGGGCCTTGCTGTGCGAGACGTGTCCCTCTCGCTGACTCGTGCATGCGCGCGCACTCCCAAGGCATGTGCGTGGGCAGAGTGGGGGGAGGGGGGCTTTTCTTTTTCTCTCTGCTTTTGCAGCACTTGCAAGTGCGTGGTTCAAGGCTGCATGCAGGCTCTTCCAGGCTTGCCTGTGGCTGCCATATGATATAATGCAGCTTGCAAGGGCATGTTGTGGGCAGTGGAGACCCCCACAATGCAGTCTGCATGTTATGGATAGTGGAGACCCCTATTAGGCATGATGTGGACAGTGGAGACCCCCTATTAGGCATGATGTGGACAGTGAGACCCCCTATAATGCATGATGTGGACAGTGGAGACCCCTATAATGCATGACGTGGACAGTGAGACCCCCTATAATGCATGATGTGGACACTTCAGGTCCCTATAATGCATGATGTGGACTCACCGTGAAGCTGCATGAAGCTTCTGAGTGTATAAATACATTAAAAACATATTAACTATATGTATTACTGTGGTAGAGGGTCATTTTGTGTCATTGGTGGTGTGCCCCAGGATTCTGTAAATGTAAAAATGTGCTGCAGCTCAAAAAAGGTTGAAAAACACTGTTCTAGAAGTAACCTCTCTTGACGTTTCGCCTGCATCTATGGCAAGTATCCTCAGAAGTTGTGAGCATAGGATTTCTCAGTGCCGCTCCCAACCACCAATATCCTAAGAGGCTGAGCCATCAGGACTACAGTATATATCTTAACAGACTATGAAGTGTTACTCTGGACTCCTTGGAGGAATGAGATGTCATGTTTGTACCAGAATTTGTGTGGACAGGGTAAAAGGAAATAGTAAAACTCTCAGATTCCCCCAGACAGAAAAATTGGAGACTGGAATTCTGTTTTCTGAAGACTTTCATTCCTCTGTGAAATTTGTTTGTTTTTTCTCTGCCTCTGTGAAATATCTTTGGAATAGCATAGGTGGACCTTGAATTGTCTTAGTACCACCTTTCTATTCAAAATCTTCCCCACAATGGGATAGTTGGGGGCGGGGACAATAAAATATATACTAATTTGAAAACCAGCCAAATAAAAACAAAGATTGTCCCATAAATATAAAAGACTAGAGCAAGAGAATAGAATGGATATCAAACTTTGGTGCTTTGACAAACGTAGTAACCAGGATTGCAACTAACCTATAAGGAAGGCCTGTGGGGATAACAGGACTGTGATCTTCAGTAAGGGTCTGAAAGTTAGTATTGAAGGAAGAGACAGGCTTCCTGGGAGAGAGGTATTATTTGCCTTAGGAGACCCTATCCTGCAGTCCTGCCAGTTGAATTTCCAGCTCAAGAACACAAGTATTGGGAAAAGACATAGGTGTATAGCATTTATTGTGGGGCCAGGTCCCTTCTCCTCCTCACCCATTCCCCAGCTGATTTTGGGAGTGGGAATATTGGGGTCTGTAACATGGCCCAGGGCTTCCCTCCTCAGGGAACTTTTCTGTAGCAACTCCAGCAGCAGGAATCCAAGCCTCTACTGTGGAAAACACTGTGTCTAATGAAAGGGCATTCCTCAAGATCAACTATCAAGGAGGTTCATCCTGGCTTGAAGGAACTGCTCATCCTTGGACAGCTAGTACTAGTTGATCTCCGTTGATCTCACTGCCCTTGGAGGTGGGGGAACAACTCCTCAAGATGGTGGACTTTCTGTTGCTCCAGAACTGTGGCGCAACAGTGGGGAGATATTTCTGGCTTCCCATACCCACTGACCTAGCTTCAGGACTCAGTTCTCCTGCTCGAGTTCCCATCAGATCAGTGACAGAGGGAATCTCCTGGCCACTGCTATAGATTAATTGGGAAGCTTCTTGGGAAGGGAAGGGAAGGGAATGGAAGAATTTGTGTTCATGTATGACTTTTCCTGGAGGAAATGTACAGCATTTAACTCAGTCTCAGGGTATATCCACAGGCAAGAGTTTGACACCATTGTAATTGCTATGGTCCAATGCTTATGGGACCACAGAAGCTGTAGCTTTGTGAGACACCAGAACGGTTTGGTGAAGGTATTGTAAAACTACAACTCCCACAATCCTCAGAGCATGACCAAAAGTCATCATGGATAGTGGCTCTAAACAATGAGTTGGCTAAAACTGGCCTGCCTTTACAATTTCTGAATGATCTAGGACAGGGCTGTCCAACTTCTACCGGACCGGGGGCCTGAATTCGGGTCACTGATCACCTGGGGGGCCTAAGGGTCTGCCCCCGCCCTGGCTCCGCCCCCGCCCTGGCTCCGCCCCTCCCCACCCCCGCCCCTACCCCGGCTCCGCCCCCCCATACTCAATATGCCCAAATGTGAACACTGGTGGATTTGGGGGAAAATAGACCTTGACATTTGGGAGTTGTAGTTGCTGGGATTAGTAGTTCGCCTACAATCAAAGAGCATTCTAAACCCCACCAATGATGGAATTAACCAATCTTGGCACACAGAACTCCCATAACCAACAGGAAATACTGGAAGGCTTTGGTGGGCATTGACCTTGAGTTGTGGACTTGTAGTTCACCTCCATCCAGAGAGCACTGTGGACTCAAATAATGATGGATCTGGACCAAACTTCGCATGAATACTCAATATGCCCAAATGTGAACACAGATGGAGTTGTGGGAAAATAGACCTTGACATTTGAGAGTTACAGTTTCTGGGATTTATAGTTAACACACAATCAAAGAGCATCCTGAACTCTTGCAACAATGGAATTGAACCAAACTTGGCATATTGAACTCTCATTACCAACAGAAAGTACTGAAAGGGTTTGCTTGGGAACTGACCTTGAGTTTTGGAGTTGTAGTTCACCTGCATCCAGAGAGCACAATGTTGGATCAGAACCAAACTTGGCATGAATACTCAATATGCCCAAATATGAACAGGAGAAGGAAGGAAGGAGGGGAAGAAGAGAAGGATGGAGGGAGGAAGGGAGGGAGGGGGGAGAAGGAAGAAAAGATAAAAGGGTGGCAGGAAAGAAAGAAAGGAAGGTGAAAGAGGGGCAAGGAGGGAGGGAGAACAGTTGAAAGGAAGGACAAAAGGTGGATGGGTGGGTGGAAGGAAGGAAGGAAGGAGAAAGAGGAGGAGGAAGGAGGGAGGGAGGGGAGGGAGGAGGAGGAAAGGGTGAATGGGTGGGTGGGTGGAAGGAAAGAAGGTGAAAGAGAGGGAGGGAGGAAAGAAGGAAGGAAGAAAAGAGGAAAGAGTGGAAGGAAAGGAAGGGAGGAAGGAGAAAGAGAGGGAAGGGGGAGGAAAGAAGGCTGGGCGGCAGTTGGGGCTGCTGAGGTGGTGGCAGAGGAGAAGGTGGGAGCGCCGCCGCGAACTGGGCCACCGCCACGAACAGGGCCTCCGCCGCAAACTGGGCCTCCGCCGCGGCCAGGCCTCCTCCACCGGCACGAAAGTGCGCCAGTGCCCGGCCGAGTGCACCTGCGCTGGCGCGAGTGCGGCTGCGCCGACATGAGTGCGGCTGCGCCAGTGCGAGTGCGGCTGCGCCGGCGCGAGTGCGACAGCGCCGCGACCGCCCACAAAAATGTGGCCTGCTCCTCCTCCCTGCCCGCCCAGCCCCACCCCTCCGTGAAATTTTTTTCAAAATAAATAGAATTTTAAAAAACCAAAAACCCCAGCCGATTTCTTTTTAAAAGGGTAGGGGGCGTAGGGGAAGGGACTGGGGGGCCGTATACGGCCCGCGGGCCGCCATTGGACAGCCCTGATCTAGGACTTAGGGCAAAACAAGTGCTCATGCTCATGCACTCAGCTTCTGCTGAGAATGGACGGCAGGCCAGACTCCGTCCCCGATTGTTTCCATCTATGCCTTGAAGCCGTGACTGGTTGGCTGCGTGCCAGCCGGCTGAAGGTGAACCCATCGAAGACGGAGATCCTGTGGCCTGGTCGGCCTGGGCTGGGTGGGTGCCGGTTGCCTAGCCTGGACGGCGGCGGCTTAACCCATCGCCGTCAGTTAAGAGCTTGGGAGTTGTGCTGGACTCCTCGCTGACCATGGAAGCTCAGGTCTCTGTGGTCAGCAGGACGTCATTCTATCACCTCCGGCAGGCTAGGCGACTGGCACCCTACCTGTCCAGGGATGACCTGGCCACGGTAATCCAAGCGACGGTCATCTCGAGACTAGACTACTGTAATGCCCTCTACGTTGGCCTTCCCTTGTCGACAATCCGGAAACTCAAGCTAGTGCAGAATGCCGCGGCTCGCTTGCTAGCAGGAGTGCCGGCAAGAGAGCATATTACACCCATCCTCCGGCAACTGCACTGGCTCCCTGTTGAGTACTGGGTTGCCTTCAAGGTGTTGGTTTTGACCTTTAAGGCCTTGCACGGCCTAGGGCCTGCGTACCTGAAGGACCGCCTTACCCCGTACGTTCCCCCGAGATCACTGCGCTCGGATGAGCAGAATCTGTTGATAGTTCCATCAGTCCACTCCTGCCACCTGTCAACGACTCGACAAAGGTCTTTCTCCGTGGCAGCACCAGTACTTTGGAAAGCCCTCCCGGACAGCACCTGAGCCATCTCGAATTGGGCCCGTTCGGAGGGCGTGTAAGACGGCCCTCTTCGGGCTGGCCTTTAATTAGGCATACTGGTCTAAAACCTGATATATGTCCTCTTAATTTGTGCCTTGACAATGTATCTGTTTTTAAATGTGGTTTTATGCTGTATGTATTTATTGATTGTAGGGCCGCATGTTGACATGTAGCATCATACCGCCCACGTATTTTATGCTGTGATCCGCCCCGAGCCTGCTGGGAGGAGCGGAATACAAAAGTGAACAATAAATAAATAAATAAATAAATAAATAAATATCTATGCTCAATTGGACCTAGCAAGCATAGTTAGGTCTTCTGCCACAAGGTTTTTAGCTTCCCACAAAATGAATATTAATTGAGAGCACTATCTGACTATTCCACTTCCGTTACTCTTATGAAGAATATACACTAGGGCTAGGTTTGAACAATTTGGTATTATGATGCAAACTGGGTGCTACTGTAACATCCCAAGAAGTGAGAAATTTTGCGTATGTGGAAGATATCATTTTTTGATTGACAGTCCAGCATATACCAAACTGTGATACAAATATTTACATCCATGAGGAATGTCAGAAGATCTTTTCTGTTGGGGGACCTACAGTTGGATAATCGTGGATGTAAATATTTGTATCACAGTTTGGTATATGCTGGACCATCAATCAAAAAATGAAAGATCCACCATAACCAGAGTAAGCATTTTTATTCTGAAAGCTATCAAGAAAAGAGCACATTTCCTGAAAGAAGAACCAGGAAAAGAAGATTCTGACTGTAAATAGGTCAGCTGCTGTCCTCTCCTTTTTGCCTTGTCCTTTACTTGTGTCATGTTTTGAAATGGTCATGTGACTGGACAAATAAATAAATTATTATATAACTCCCACAACCCCATAGCATTGAACTGTGGCAGGTAAAGTGGTATCAGACCGCTTTAATTCGACAGTGTAGATCACATGTGTCTCATGTCATCTTGTGTGGTCCTCCAGATGCTGTGCTACAACTCCTGTATTCCTCATTGTTAGGCATCATGACTAGAGGTGATGGGAATGGTGATACAGTAACATCTGGGAGGCTGCAGTTCCCTTTTGTTTAGTCAAGATAACTGGGTTTGAATTTAGATACAAGGCTTGTGGACAGAATGCCTGACTTGAAAATGTCACCTGGCCTTCTTTCCCTGACCTCAGAACCACACTTGCTGTTGGGTTGCAATTCCCATCATTCCCAATCCACATGGTGGATCATCAAAAGCAAAGTGAGTTCTCATTCAAGAATATTTGGGAACCCAAACTGGATAAAAACCAAAGAGCCCCTACCACTAGATCAAAAAAATATATAGGTTTTCCCTATGGATTGGAGCCACAAGGAGAGGCAGGTAATAGATAAATTAGATGGTGATAATGATAATGATGGTGATGATGATAGATGCATGGATTCTTTGAAGGCTGATGTGGTTCCTCCATGAAAATGCGTTTGACACCCCCGTGTAAATGCACCCTCACGGTCGGGGGGAAAGGCAGGGCAGAAATATGTTCACGTGCATTCTGGCTAGCCTTGGCCCCGTGTTGGGGGACAGGCGGTGGCCCCCTGTTAGGACTCTGGAAAGGACTCGGTGAGTGAGTGAAGGGGGCTCTTCTCCCGGCCTTTGCGCCTGCCTTCCCAGGCGGAGGAAGGGCGCGGGGGGGCGGCCTCGGCTCCCTCGGCCGCTTGTCTCCATCCGTGTTTACTGATGGGCCCGATAGCGAGGGAGGGGGAGGCCTGCTGGCTCCCCTAATGGCCTTCCCAGCCCCCTTCCGGCCGCCCAGGATGTTTGGCCTGCCCCCGGCCCCCCTCTCGCTCCTCGCTCCGGCCTCGCTTTCCCCAGCGCCGAGAGAGGAGACGCGGCTGGAGGGCGAGCTTCACCCAGGGAGCGGGGGATCTTGGGCCAGCAGTCGCACGCTCAAGAGAAGATGGGCTTTCTTCTGGAGGAGGCCATTCGACACTCGAAGGCGTCCTGCTTCAGAGCGATCCCGGGCAGAAGGATAGAGCTGATGGCCTCTGGGAGCGTGCCACGAAGCAGGCAGTGTAGGCCTACCCGGCTGACCTCCTCCAGGGCCCAAGGGAGGGAGCGAAGGAAGGAAGGAAGGAAGGAAGGAAGGAAGGAAGGAAGGAAGGAAGGAAGGAAGGAAGGAAGGAAGGAAGGAAGGAAGGAAGGAAGGAAGGAAGGAAGGAAGGAAGGAGATTGGGAAGGAAGGAAGGAAGGAAGGAGATTGAGAAGAAAGGAAGGAAGGAAGGAGAGAGGGAAAGGAGAAAGGAGAGAGAGAAGGAAGGATGGAAGGAAGGAAGGAACAAAGGAAGGAAGATTGAGAAGGAAGAAAGGAAGGAGAGAGGGAAAGAAGAAAGGAAGGTGAGAAAGAAGGAGATTGAGAAGGAAGAAAGGAAAGAGGGAAAGAAGAAAGGAAGGAGAAAGAGAAGAAAGGAAGGAAGGAAGGAGAGAGGGAAAGGAGAAAGGAGAGAGAGAAGGAAGGATGGAAGGAACAAAGGAAGGAAAGAGATTGAGAAGGAAGAAAGGAAGGAGAGAGGGAAAGAAGAAAAGAAGGCGAGAGAGAAGGAAGGATGGAAAGAAGGAAGGATGGGTGGATGGATGGAAGGAGAGAGAAGGAAGGAAGGAAGGAAGGAAAAAGAGAAGGAAATAATAAAGGAAGGGGGGAGGGAAAGAAGAAAGGAAGGTGAGAGAGAAGGAAAGAAGGAGATTGAGAAGGAAGAAAGGGGGGAGAGAAAGAAGGAAGGAGAGAAGGAAGGAACAAAGGAAGGAGAGAGGGAAAGAAGAAAGGAAGGTGAGAAAGAAAGAGATTGAGAAGGAAGAAAGGAAAGAGGGAAAGAAGAAAGGAAGGAGAGAAGGAAGGAAGGAAGGAAGGAAGGAGAGAGGGAAAGGAGAAAGGAGAGAGAAGGATGGATGGAAGGAAGAAACAAAGGAAGGAAGGAGATTGAGAAGGAAGAAAGGAAGGAGAGAGGGAAAGAAGAAAGGAAGGTGAGAGAAGGAAGGATGGAAAGAAGGAAGGAGAGAGGGAAGGAAGGAGAGAGAAGGAAGGAAGGAAGGAAGAAGAGAAGGAAAGAACAAAGGAAGAAGAGAGGGAAAGAAGAAAGGAAGGTGAGAAAGAAGGAGATTGAGAAGGAAGAAAGGAAGGAAGGAAAGAAGAAAGGAAGGAGATTGAGAAGGAAGGAGAGAGGGAAGGAAGGATAGATGAAAGGAAGGATAGATGGAATGAAGGAAGGACGGAGAGGGAGGGAGAGAGAGAGAGAGAGAGAAGGGAGGGAGAGAGGTGCCTCAGAACTGAAGTGGCACAGGGCCTCCCTCATGGGTCCTAAATCCAGTACTGCATATACCGACATCCACATAACCATGCAGGACGTCCCCAAAACGTACACACCTTTTAACAGCTCTGGTGGGGATGATTTTGATGCATGTAAGGAATGCATGTCATGATAATGAATTCGTACAGATACCAACTTAAGTCACACTTGTATGTAAGCAGCTCGGATTGTCCCATGACAGCAATACACTCCTCGCGTGGCCGGAGCAGGGAGTTGCAAATCCCCGTCATTTCTCCTGTGACACTTCTCTACTGTTAGAGGCTTCAGTCCTGTAAAATGTCAGAAATGCCCCTTGCAATTCCCCCGCCCCAATTATAGGTTGTTAAGGATAACACACACACACACACGTGTGTGTTTGTGACAGAGCGAAGCTATATATGTATGTGTGTGTGTGTGTGTGTTTTAAGAGAGATCTTTCATTTTATGACACAAGAGGCAAAACCTTTTGACCCACCCAATATATCAGAATACACAGCGCGACGCACTTTCTCTCATATCTATCTATATCTGTATCAAAGAGAAAATGGGATATAAATAATGCGTGGTGTGTGTTCCGTTATACAAGGATGGGTCAAAAAGTTTTGCCTCCTGTGTCATAAAAATAACCCAGGCATTAAAACCATTTTGGAAAAATTCAGAAAATTCTGAATTCGGAGTAGCTACAAGTAAGAAGGGGCCAAATCATCAACATTCTTCAAGCGATGATGGATTTCCTGAGGGGCACCACCTTCTTTAGCCGGATCTTCCATGACGACTCTTTCTTCTAGCTTCGGTCTCATGGTTCTAATCTGTCAATCGGAAAAATGGACTATAGCAGTAGAGGAAGGTTCCCTCTATCTATCTATCTATCTATCTATCTATCTATCTATCTATCTATCTAATCTATCTATCGTCGCATGCACAGATAGCCCAGTAGCTATGAAAGAAATACAAGTTAGAGCAATGGAGGCATTACTTTTTGACCCACTCTCCTATATCGAGTGTAATTGTCCATTCCAATGATTCTCAACCTGTGGGTCCCCAGATGTTTCTCCCTTCAACTCCCAGAAATCCTAACAGCTGGTAAACTGGCTGGGATTTATGGGACTTGTAGTCCAAAACACCCGGGGACCCACAGGTTGAGAGTCATTGTAAATTGCTCCTTCTGATATAAAAGTCCCATGGATGAAGGTTGCTAACATAAGGGGCAATTACTCTCGCTCAATCTGTGTGTGCGTCATATAGATCTCTCCCCCCCCCCTTCTTTGTTAAGGGTTTGGACATTTTTAAGACACTCTCTCTTATATATATGAGAGAGTATCTTAAGAATGTCCAAACGCTTAACAAAGAAGGGGGGGGGGAGAGCTCTACGGTATATGACGCACACACAGATTGAGCGAGAGTATATATATGTGTGTGTGTGTGTGTGTGCGCGCGCGTATGAGAGAGTATCTTAATATCTTATATATATATGAGAGAGTAACTTAATATCTTATTTATATATATGAGAGTATCTTAATATCTTATATATATGAGAGAGTATATATACGAGAGAGTAACTTAATATCTTATTTTTATATATGAGAGTATATATATGAGAGTATCTTAATATCTTATCTTATTTATATATGAGACAGTATCTTAATATCTTATATATGTGTGTGAGAGAGTATATATATATATATATATATGAGAGTATCTTAATATCCTATCTTATATATATGAGAATATATATATATGAGACAGTATCTTAATATCTTATCTTATATGAGTGTGTATATATATATGAGTATCTTAATATCTTCTATATGAGAATATCTTATATATATGAGTGTGTGTGTGTGTGTGTGTGTGTGTGTGTGT
This sequence comes from Anolis apletophallus, assembly GCA_030556195.1. Classification (NCBI taxonomy): domain Eukaryota; kingdom Metazoa; phylum Chordata; class Lepidosauria; order Squamata; family Anolidae; genus Anolis; species Anolis apletophallus. Next base: position 89,840,925 of record JARBWK010000001.1, on the reverse strand, counting down.
GTGTATATATATATATATATGAGTATCTTAATATCTTATATATATATGAGAGAGAGAATCTTAAAAATGACTAGGCCGCTCCTCCGCCCCGGAATCCCACCCAAGTGGCCCCAGAGCCCTCCAAGGAGGACATGGGAAAGAGCCGCCCCCACTCGTGTCCCTCGCCCTCTGAACTGAGAGGCCTCCGGCCATTCGAATCCGCGAGACTGGATACCACAGGGAGCGATGCTTTTGGGTGACGAAGTCCTCTTCTCTGGCGGATCTTCTTCAGCAGGGGCTGGCTGGCATATCTGTCTGAGGAGCCCCTGGTGGAACAATGGATTCGAACCTTGTGCCGCAGGACTGCTGACCGAAAGGTCGGAGGTTAGAATCTGGGGAGTGGGGTGAGCTCTCGTCAGTCAGCTCCAGCTTCTCATGTGGGGACATGAGAGAAGCCTCTCACAGGATGGTAAAACATCCAGGCATCTCCTGGGGAAAGCTACTTGTAGTTTCTCAAGTCGCTCCTCACACACAGAGAAACACACAAGCACACATACACAAATCTGTCTGAAACGCTTTGTTTGATTCGTCAGCAACGTCTCCTTGGTGTCAGTTCCTGGGGAATGTGGATGCCTATAGAGCCCTAGAGTGGGAAGAGTCCCCAAGGGCCATCCAGTCCAACCCTCTCCTGCCAGGGGGGCTTACGAAATCCTATAAGGAAATAAAGTGAAATATACGTGTAGGCTACACACTATTTAGCTGGAATATTAAATCCAAGAAGTTACAGCATGTCACACGATTTTTGTTCATTTCCGAATTGGTTCTATCATTAAAAACATGTAAAAGGTTTATTAAACTGCCAAAAATATTTGTTTTTTCGGGACATCCTGCAACTCATTTGGCTAGTTTCTCACGGAGTCTCAACCAATTCAACCTCTCAACAAAGGATTCCCCCAGGCGGTAAGAAGTCAGTCACCCCTTGAAAACTGCGAGGCCATTCAATGCTAATCAAGGTGGCCAATTGAAACATTCACACCTTCCTCCAACAGACAAGAGTCCTTTCTCCCACCCTGGGCTTTCCACAGATATATAAAACCCAATTTTTCTAGTTTCCAACAGACCTCATAAGCTCAGAGGAATTTTTCCCGTGTCAGGAGCGACTTGAGAAACTGCAAGTCGCTTCTGGTGAGAGAGAATTGGCCGTCTGCAAGGACGTTGTCCAGGGGGCGCCAGGATGTTTTTTTTGATGTTTTGCCATCTTGTGAGAGGCTTCTCTCATGTCCTCAGCAAGGGGAGCTGGAGCTGACAGGGTGAGCTCACCCACGCTTTTCCGGATTCGAACCTCTGACCTGTTGATCTTCAGTCCTGCCGGCAGGAGGGTTTTACTCACTGGGTGCGGGTGGGGGGCTCCGCCTCTGAGGATGCCTGCCACAGATGCAGGCGAAACGTCAGGAGAGAATGCTTCTGGAACATGGCCGTACAGCCCAGGAAAACCTACAACAACCCAATTCAACATAGTTTGTGGCAGCCTCAAATATGAAGTTTCTGGAGTAGTTTGACACCACTTGGCCGTGCTACAGAATCATGGAAGTTATAGTTTGATGAGGCACCAACACTCCGGTAAATACGGTTCCGACAAAAGAGCACCGAAAGAGAGGTTGCTTTTTGTATCATCAATGTTTTGACACGTTTTCGGACCTCTTCTTTTTTTATACTGCTTTTACATATATACATACATATATATACATACTTAAACACTGCATACATACAAAGGCTTGGATGCATAAAGTTAAAAAACACACACCAACGCGCTCACACGTCGCCCGCCGGAAGTTTTCCTTTTTTTCCCTCCGACCTCTTGCCACTCTTGGGTGAGTTTCAGCCACTTCCGGTTGAAGGAAGGACAGCGACAGCAACCCGCAGTCAGAAGCCACTCTCTTGAATGACACAACGCCCAGTGCCACCAGCATTTCGGGACAAGGAAAGGGGAAGCACAGGCGTCAACACCAAAGGGCTGGGCCAGGAACGGCCAGTGCGTTTAGTAGTATCGGGAAAAGGACCAGGAATCCCGCCCAAACGAAACCTAGGCCTCCCAAGACAATTGTCGAAGGCTTTCATGGTCGGAATCAATGGGTTTCTGTAGGTTTTTCGGGCTGAATGGCCAAGTTCTATAGCAGCATTCTCTCCTGATGTTTCGCCTGCATCTGTGGCCAGATCCTCTGAGGATGCCAGCTAGAGATGCAGGCGAAGCGTCGGGAGAAAATGCTGCGAGAACACAGCCCGGAAACCACACCACACCCCAGTAATTCCCAGCGTGAAAGCCTTCCAGGCCGTTTGATCCCGCTTTAACTTCCACGGCTATGGACTCCTGGGAGCCGCAGTTGGACGAGGCCTATAGTGGGTGCTGGTGCCTCGCAATCCGTGGGCAGTGAAAGCGGGGTCAGTCTGGCCCTCATTCCCTAGGCATTAATCTTTCGAGAGCGAAGGGGGAAAGGCGGCCTTATGGGCCCACCGAAGTCTTTCTTCTCGGGGCCTTGGGGACCGACAGATGCCCTCCAGGGTTCCCTCGGCCGCACCCTCCCTCTGAATGCGATGCTCGAGGCCTTGCCCCCTCCCCCCCTACCAGGCCCGGATGCTGTGCAAGGCGGAGAGTCCCCCGCTGCCTTGGGCGCCCTGCGTGGGGTTCAGGTTCAGCTCGGGCGCCACGCCGAAGTTCATGAAGTTCCCGCCGCCGCCTCCGCCACCTCCGGAGCCCGAGGCCTGGACGCCCGCCTGGACGCCCGGGTAGCTGCAGCTGTACCCGGCGGCGCTGCAGGCCGAGCCCCCGTAGTTCCCGTAGGCGGCCGCGGCCGGGTAGGCGCCGTAGCCGTAGGGCCCGAGGGCGACGGCGCCGTAGGGCGAGGCGTAGGGCGAGGCGGAGGCAGCGGCGGCGTCCCCTAAGCAGGGCTTCCCGTCGCGGACCAGGACGGGCACGGCGATGCGGCGGGGAGGGGGCGGCGGGGGCGCCGGGTGTAGGCCCACCATCTCCAGGCTCTGGTCCTGCCGCTGCCGCTTGCACTTGTAGCGCCGGTTTTGGAACCAGATCTTGACCTGCGTCGAGCTGAGCTTGAGCGCCGAGGCCAGGTGGTCGCGCTCCGGCGCCGAGAGGTACTTCTGCTGCTTGAAGCGCCTCTCCAGCTCGTAGACCTGCGCCTGCGAGAACAGCACCCGCGGCTTGCGGCGCTTCCGCGGCCTCGTCCGGCACGCGTTCTCCTCCTCCGCCGCCGACGCCTCCCCGGGGGCCCGCTTCTCCGCCTCCAGGGCCTTCTGCAGGGCGCACGACTCGACCGCTGAAGGGTGGGGAGAGAAAGCACAAGGAGCCAAAGCCCTGTCACACCCCGAAAGAAGGGAAGGGAAGGCCCTGTCCGGCCCCTAAAGAAGGGAAGTCCCTGCCTGATCCCAAAAGAAGGGAAGGAAATGGAAGGGAAGGGAAGGGAAGGGAAGGGAAGGGAAGTCCCTGCCAGATCCCGAAAGAAGGGAAGGAAATGGAAGGGAAGTCACTGCCAGATCCCGAAAGAAGGGAAGGGAAGGAAAGGGAAGGAAAGGGAAGGAAGGGAAGGAAAGGGAGGGAAAGGGAAAGGAAGTTCCTGCCAGGGAAAGAAGGGAAGGGAAAGGAAGGGAAAGGAAGGAAAGGGAAAGGAAGTCCCTGTCAGATCCCGAAAGAAGGGAAGTCCCTGCCAGATCCCGAAAAAGAAGGGAAAGGAAGGGAAGAAAAGGGAAGGTCCTGTCAGGCCCCGAAAGAAGGGAAGGGGAAGGAGAAGGGAAGGGAAGCCGGCCTTTGGGGGTTCCCAGCCCTCCCTTCACTGCACTTCATCCCCGTCCCAACTGACCACTGAATGAGCTTTCAAGGGGGTGTAGAAGAACGAAAGGGGTTTCGCTGTGCAATCCATGCCATAGGAAATCTTTGGGTCCTTCCACACAGCCCTATAGCCCAGAATATAAAGGCAGAAAATCCCACAATATCTGCCTTGAACTGGTCTATCCGAGTCCACACTGCCATATAATCTAGTTCAAAGCAGATATTGTGGGATTTCCTGCCTTGATATTCTGGGATATAAGGCTGCGTGGAGGGTGACTTAGCTACACAAACCACAGAGTCCTGATACACACTAACGGCCGTGCTTTTTGTGGGAGCTTGTTGTCTGGCGAACTGTATTAAATGGTCAGTGTAGATGGGAAGCCCTGGGTTCCCTCGGAGGCCTGGATGGTGCTCATATGCCCCGCAGGAGCTCCTTAATATCCAGGGTTCGGCTAGGCAGGCACACTGACATAATGAATGCTGGTGGTTTGTTTGCTTTTAAATCAGCTCCCCTTTTAAATCAGATCACCCAGTTCAAAACAGATATTGTGGGATTTTCTGCCTTGATATTCTGAGATATGGCGCTGGAGCGCACAGCCCCTTAGGGCCCTTCCACACAGCCCTATAGCCCAGAATATCAAGGCAGAAAATCCCACAGAATCTGCTTTGAACTGGGTTATCTGAGTCCACACTCAGATATTGTGGGAATTTCAGCCTTGTTATTCTGGGATAGAAGGCTGTGTGGAAGGGCTCTCAGTTCCCTTCTAGATTGCCCTATATCACAGAATCTGATCCCAGATTACGCTATGTAATACGGTTTTTGTTCCTGGGTTCCAAATTTCATTTCCTAATTGGTTCTATCATAAAAACATGGAAAAGGTTTATTAAACTTGTTTTTGCAGCACATTTCCCTAGTTTTTCAATGAACATCTCATCCAGTCTCAAGCAATTCAACATGGTTTGTGGCGGTCACAAAACCAAGTTTCTGGAATAACTCACAACTAAACTGGGAAATAACACTTTCAAACAAGAAACCTTTTTCCCCCTCCAAATACTATTTACTGAGGGCCCGTCCAGACAGGACCATTATCCCAGGAGCTTCCTTTTTCTCTAGGTTTGTTCCCGGGTTTTAGATGTTTGTTCCTGATTGGTCTGTTCCTAAAAAGGTGAAACTTTATGTACATCTTTCTCACAATAAGAGCAATCCTGAACAGATATGTATAACCTAGGAACAACACCATGTCTGAACAGATGGCCCTGCAGCTTATAGAAACCCAGGAATTGAATTTATACAGTGAGTTTTGGGTTTCTTTTCTTTAAAAACCTGAATCCTATGGTAGCCATCTTGGGAGCCTCTAAATCCCGCAACACACAGGTCTGTATGTGGTCCTCTTCTGAAATCCCGGGATTTTTGGTTAAAACCCGAGATTTGCTGCTGTCTGTAAACGCCATAGTGTTATCTGCTTATTCTAGATTATCTGGAGCCCTCATGGCACAATGGGTTAAACCCTTGTGCCAGCAGGACTGAGGTTCGAATCCAGGGAAAGTGCGGGTGAGCTCCCTCTGTCAGCTCCAGCTCCCCATTGCGGGGGACATGAGAGAACCTCTCACAAGGATGGTAAAACATCAAAACGTCCGGCTGTCCCCTGGGCAACGTCCTTGCAGTCGGCCAATTATCTCACACCAGAAGCGACTTGCAGTTTCTCAAGTCACTCCTGACACACACAAACACAGAGAGAAAAGATCATCTGATAGTAGAGACTCATATAATCCAGTACAAAGCAGATAATCTGGGATCAGATCCTGGGATATAGGGCAGTGCCGATCCAACCTCAGTGGCTTTATTTCTGCCTCCCCTTCCCCGTCCAGTTGTCCCTTTCCATTGCTTTCTCCCTGGAACCCAGAAGAGCTGAAGGTCACCCCCCTTCCCTTATTGTGTATGCAAGGCAACCTAGCGAGGTAGGTCAGGCTGGCTCTGCACGGTCACAATATGCAGTTTGAAGAATACTGGGTCTCCTCAATGTGTCCATATCCTGACCAGAGCACCGGGAATGTGGCGCAGCTGGCTGGGTGTCAGCTGCATAAGATCTCATAAGATCTCTACTGACCAGAAGGTCATGAGTTTGAGGCCTGCCCGGGTCGAGGTGAGCTCTCGACCAATTTGTGTAGCTTGTTGTTGACCTTTGCAACCCAAAATACAGTTGAAGTAGGAAATTTAGGTACCACTTTGTGGGGAGGCTAAATTTAACTGATTTGTGGAATGTTAAATTGCCTCTATGTCTGTCTATATATGTTGTATGTCAATGGCATTGAATGTTTGCCTGTATATGTGCATTGTGATCCACCCTGAGTCCTCTGCGGGGTGAGAAGGGCGGAATATAAATGAGGTAAATAGATAAATAAATAGATGCAACCCTAACACCTGTGGGTTGCATCTACCGGTTGACTTTCATGGGCCAGCTCTCCTGATCTCTCACTGGCTTCTGTTTGGGACAAGGAAAAAGGTAACATTCCTCGGGGGTCTAGTTTGGTAGACAATCCTTCAAACGGATTCCCCTCCAGCCCCAATATTCAAGGTTTGGGAGCAGGTCTTGGTGGGGCGGCGGTACTTCTCCCCGGCCCTTCCACACAGCCCTATATCCTAGAAAATCAAGGCAGAAAATCCCACATTATCTGAGTGTGGACTCAGATAACCCAGTTCAAAGCAGGTATTGTGGGATTGTCTGCCTTGATATTCTGGGATATAGGGCTGTGTGGAAGGCCCCCCAGAATATCGAGGACTTGCTTTCTAAACCGGACCAGGAAAGTAAAGACGAGTGGAGGATTCGGCCCAAGACGCAACGCCTCGCCGAGGAAACAAGAGAGGGGACCCCATCGAACCGGCGAGAGTTCTTTCCGGGTGAAGGAACAGCAAGAGGGAGACTGTCAACCTTTTTATTGCATTAATTAGGAGGATTAATTACCAATCTCTTCTATACTGGCAACCAGTCGCCTTGAGAATAAAAGCTCGGGGTTCTCCATCCTGTCCCTCCAACAAATCCATTTAGACACCTCCCCCATACATAGAATATCCGGACCATTTTGCCTTTCGATTTCTTCTCCCTGGAGATATTCACCACACAAACGCCCAAGGTTATTAATGCAACGGGTCAAACCATAACTTGGACTGCCAGCAAGCAAACTGAGGCAGGGTCTACACTGCCATTACAAGGCAGTTTGGAACAGCAGTATATGATCAGTAGTAAGGTAAGGTAAAGGTTTTCCCCTGACATTAAGTCCAGTTTTGTCCGACTCTGGGGGTGGGGGTGCTCATCTCCATTTCTAAGCCCAAGAGCCGGCGTTGTCCGTAGACACCTCCAAGGTCATGTGGCCAGGATGACTGCATGGAGCGCCGTTACCTTCCCGTTGGAGCGGTACCTATCGATCTATTCACATTTGCACGTTTTCGAACTGCTAGGTTGGCAGAAGCTGGGCCTAACAGCGGGAGCTCATTCCGCTCCCCGGATTCGAACCTGCGACCTTTTGGTCAGTATAGACCAGGCCTGGGCAAACTTCGGCCCTCCAGGTGTTTTGGACTCCAACTCCCACAATTCCGGAATTGTGGGAGTTGGAGTCCAAAACACCTGGAGGGCCGAAGTTTGCCCGGGCCTGGTATAGACCCATAATACAGTTTGGTGCAGTTAAACCGGGCATGGGCAAACTTGGGCCCTCCCCATTCCTAACAGCCTCGGGCAGGTTTCTTTTCCCCCTCAGCTGCTTAAGCAGAAGGGAAAGGGAAAGGGCTTGATGCTGTTAGGAATGGTGGGAGTTGAAGTCCTAAACACCTGAAGGGAGGGCCCAAGTTTGCCCATGCCTGAGTTAAACTGCATTCAATGGGTCTGCGTTGTGACAATATCATGCTCCAAACTGTACTGAAAGCCCGCCTCGAGCATTTGTTCCCAAGCAAGTCTAGTTGTTAACGATGGCTTCCAAAGAAATACATTCAAGGCTTGGAGACCTTTCCTTCCAGTAAAACCACTCTGTTGTTGTTGAAATATCGTTTCAGATCAACAAGCCTCTTGGGTTGAAACCTCACCAGCACCATTTCAACTGCAGTGAAGGATATTCTCACCATTCAGGGATTCTTTTCTGGACTATTAGAGTGACCCATGTAGGCCCACTTGCTTTGATAGAAGGCAGTCGGGAAGGTAGTTCTTAAACCTAAAGCCCGTTCAACACTGCCATATAATCCAGATAATCGATTATATCAATCTACACTGACATATAACCCAGTTCAAATCAGATAATCCGCATTTTACATGTGGGATTTCCTGCCTTGATATTCTGGGATATAGGGCTGTATGGAAGGGCCCTAAATTCAAAGCAGATATTGTGGGATTTTCTGCCTTGCTAATATGGGTGATATGGCTCTCTGGAAGTGCCCTAGAGGCCTTTCTATACTGCCAGGCTATAAACACAGAAGATCCTGATCATCTGATTTGAAGCGGATTATATGAATCTGCATTGCCATATAATCCAGTTCAAATCAGATAATCTGGATTTAATATAGCAGTGTAGAAAGGGCCTAAGACCAGGATCTGATTAAAAATTATCTAGTAGTGCATAATCCGGTTCAAAGCAGATAATGTGGATGATCTACTTTGATAATCTGGATTTTATATGGCAGTGTAGATTGGCCTGAGGAAGCTGGTTTATATCCCTGTTTAATTTTTTAAAAACGGTGGAAAAACTGCCTTTTTCTGCCTTTCCTCCTCCCTTTATCTTCCATTTTCCTTTCTAATTTGGATACTATTTTGTTTATCTTATGTGTCATGTAATATATTTTGATATGATTTTTTTCCTTTTCTTTTCCTTTATGTTCTATGTTCAATTGTGTTGTATTGTTTTTGGGCTTGGCCTCATGTTAGCCGCCCTGAGTCCCCTTTGGGGAGATGGTGGTGGGTTATAAATAAAGATTATTATTATTATTATTATTAGAAATCGGTGGGGGAACCATGCCTACGGTCAGGAGGACCAGGTCCTTCAGTGGGAGCAACCCCTAACTAAGCATTGCAACCCAATCGAATGTTTTCATTTGAAAATCCAGAGAGATGGATGACTTTACTCCATGAGAGAGCGATGAAGTACTAGTAGTCATCCTCACAAACCCTTGGGAAGACTTCTCTCTACGCCTGCCATTTCCCTGGCGAACTTGCATTAGTCACACTCTCTCAGCCTCAGAGGAATAGCCAACCTATTCTGAACGAATCTTGCCAAGAGAACCTAGGGTAGGAACCCCATACACCAGAAATTACTTAAAAGCACAACAACGAAAACAACAACAACAAGGACGGTCTAGTCGTGACATCTGAAGTGACTGCGCGCTTTCTCCATATCCCTCACACTTCCTAATTTCAGCAATTTCCTATCAGACTTTAAATTCTCTGCTGTATTCCAGGGGAGTGTACAGTCAATCCCCGAGTTACAAATACAGTTACGAACGAAGCGAGAGCAATCTACCCATCGGAAGGGGGAAACTCATCCTGGGGGAAAGGTGTCTTCATTGAAGCTTTCTCACCAATCCCTGTTTCCACAACAAGCCAAAACTTGAGCACTGCCTGTATTAAACAGTTCTAAGTATCTCACCAATCTACAAATCCCAGGATGGAATGCTGGCAGTTCAAGTGGGATCTGAATACTCTAATTGTAGATCAATATAACAGATCTCGAAAGAAAAAGCCACTCAAAGAAGGAATCCCAACAGTTGACCGACTGTTTTCTTCCTCTGGGAAAGAAATCCCCCCCCCCCTCCAAACAGTTGGTGCTTTTTTACTTTGTGCTTGTGAAACTGCAAGTTGCTTCTGGTGTGAGGGAATTGGCCGTCTGCAAGGGACGCCCTGTGGGAGGCTTTACCGTCCCGTGGGAGGCTTCTCTCATGTCCCGCATGGGACGCTGAAGCTGACAGACGGGAGCTCACCGCCGACCTTTGACCTTTCATCAGCAGTCCTGTCGGAACAAGTATTTAACCCATTGCGCCATGGAGGCTGATGACTCCTTAGTCTAGGGGTGTCAAACCGCATTATTTTTACACTTCGGATGCCCCACTGGTGAAGAAAGCCTGGCTGCATTGAAAGGATCCGTCGGAAGTTGGCTTGAGCGACATGTTTGTTCTACGGAGCCAAAGATGCTTGGAGAACATGGGCGCTTATTGTTATGAACCGGAAACTTAAAGCGGCTTTAATTGGAAACCCGTACCGTTTCTTTAAGGGGTTTAAAAACTTATGTAGGCCTAACCAAAGGGCAGAAGCTCCGCCAGAGTCCTTCTTTCCTTTCGGGGAAGGAGGCGAAGGAGTCCGTGGTCTGAGGCTGTTCAGACTCTTTCTTCTGAGATCACCGGACAATTCTGGAGTGTTGCAGGAAAAACCTATGGGCACCCACTCCACCGCCGGGATTGATGCGATTTTCTCCTAAGTAAATCATGAGGTCGACACACACTGACAGGCAACTCAGGGCCCTTCCACACAGCCCTACACCTCAGAATAACAAGGCAGAAAATCCCACATTATCTGAGTGTGGACTCAGATAACTCATTTCAAAGCCGATAATGTGGGATTTTCTGCCTTGATATTCTGGGATATGGCGCTGGAGCTGTGTGTCCTGCCTGTACGAGGACGGTAAATAACTTTTTCCCTGTCTATTATTTTTAAACAGGGAGCCCCCGGTGTTGCAGTGGGTTAAAGCGCTGAGCTGCTGAACGAAGGGTCGCCGATTCGAATCCGGGGAGCAAGGTGAGCTCCCGCTGTTAGCCCCAGCTTTTACCAACCTAGCAGTTCGGAAACAAGCAAATGTGAGCAGATCAATAGGTACCGCTCCGGCGGGAAGGTAACGGCGCTCCGTGCAGTCATGCCAGGCACATGACCTTGGAGGTGTCTACGGACAACGCCGGCTCTTGGGCTTAGAAATACAGGTGAGCACCAACCCCCAGAGTGGACTTGATGTCAAGGGAAAACCTTTACGTTTTTATCCTTAAACAGAAGGCCTGCTCAGAAGCACCACCTAGCCTATGCGTCCCGAGAAGTTTACTATGAGTGGGCTAGATGGCACCCAGATCTCCGGGAGGGTCTACACCAGGCATGGGGGGACTTGGGCCGCCCAGATGTTTTCGACTCCAACTCCCACCATTCTTAACAGCCTCAGGCCCCTTCCAGTTTAAGCGGCTGAGGGGGAAAGGTAAGGGTCAGAGGCTATTTGGAATTGTGGGAGTTTGGAGTCCAAAACCCCCTGGAGGAGGGCCGAAGTTTGCCCATGCCTGGTTAGACCCATCCTGCAACCACAAACCCAATTCCCACGCCCTCACAGCACTGAGTAGTGGAAGCGGTGCGAAACGGGACCAATGCTGCAGTGTGACCCCCGTCCCTTACCTTTCTTGCTGGGTTTGGGCTCCGCGGCGGCCTCCATGTCGGCGTAGCTCTTGCTGAAGAAGCTCCCAGGGAAGGAGGAGGCGGCGGCGCTGCTCTTGACGGCCTCGGGCAGCTCCGGGAGAGGAGGAGCCTCCTCCTCGGTCGCGAAGGCCTCCTGCTTGAAGGCGGCCAGCATGCAGGACGAGGCCGAGCCCAGCTCCAGCGAAGCCAAGCCCGCGCCGCCCGGAGGCTGCTGCTGCTGCTCCAGGCTCAGGATATCCTTGACCGAGAAGGGCGTCGAAGTGGCGGCGGAGACAGCGCTGGGGAACATGGTGAAGAGGGGGAGAAGGAGGCCGAGGAGGGCGCCGGGCCTCTGGGAGCGGGAGGCTCCGGGCCAGCGCTTCCTCGAGGGCGCAGAGCCCGAAGAAAACCCTCGTTGGGCCTCGTCACGCGGAGGCAGCCAGGGAGGCGTGGCTACAGGGCAGAGGGGCGGGGCCAAAAGGGAGCATTTCAGGGAATGAGCGGCGTCGCGGAGATTTGGGACCTGAAGGGGCGGGGCCAAAGGGGTGACGTAAGTACCTTCACAGACTCAAGGGGCGGAGCTAAGTGCTTTCGGGGAATGCGAAACATAAAGGGGCGTGGCCAAAGGACCAGGGGGCGGTATTAAGTCATTTGAGTCACTGAGGAGGCGTGGCCAAAATGGAAGGGGCGGGGCTAGGGCTTATTGGGGCTCTTTTGCGGCCTGATTGAGACGGCGCGGCTTTCGGGGAATATGGTGGCAGACAGGGCTGGGCCAGGCGCTTTGAGGGCCTGAAGGGGCGTGGCCAAAGGAAGGAGGGGTTGGTATATTAGGCCAAGTGTGCGGGGCCCACTATGGATTGGGGACCGGAGGGAGGCGGGGCTTCTTCGAGGTCGCCGCGCTCCAGGCCCGCCTAATATAGTAACAGCACCGGGAAGGAGCGGAGGGAGGCCCCAAGGCTTCTGCTCCTGCGTCCAAAATCTGCGCGCAGGGGTCATCGATCACGCAGTCAAGTGGAATACACACGGCGAAGTCGCCTTATATGACTCTATATTGCCATATAATCCAGTTCAAAACAGATAATCAGGGTTTTATATGGCAGTGTAGAAAGGGCCTAGGGGGCCATCCACACTGCCCCTCTAGCCCAGGATCTGATCCCAGATTATCTGTTTATCCTAGGTTATCTGGCAGTGGGGACTCATATATTCCCGTCTAAAGTAAATAATTTGGGATCAGATCCTGGGATAAAGGGGCAGTGTGGAAGGGCCCTATTTGGCTTTCCGCCACTTCAGGGCTTTAAGGGGGGGAAACTTGTGGCCGAGAGGAATCATTGGGATAATAGAAGCGGCACAAACAGATCATCCTGGAGAGAGGTCAATTCACCAGGTCTTTAGCCTTTTCTGGCAAAGAGAGTTATTGGTGCCTCACCAAACTATAGATTTTAGGATTACATTGCACTGAGCCATGGCAGTGAGAGTGGTTTCAAAGTGAAATAATTCTACAGGGGAGATGCACTCCGAGTCTGATTTCTTTTCAAGGACCTGGTGATTCTGGCCCATGGATTGAATACAAAGAGAAGGTGCTGCTGAGCTCAGGAAGGCCCTCTCTCTCTTCCGTCTCAATCAGGAGTCATTCCAGCCCCACAACAATCCATCAGTACAGGATGACAATGGCATCAAAGGGCATGGAAGTCGGAAATAACAACAAACACACTTCTGTGGGAGACCTTTTACTCTGACAAGTTTGAATTCAGTCTGGTGCAAACATTGCTGGTCACTCTACAAGCCAGACGTATTTTGCCAATAGAAACTAGCCTAGCCATCCAAGAACATGGAACTGGGTTCCTGCGTCCCACATACGGTTTTGGGCTGCTCCAAAGCATGCCTCCTCACGTTTAGGAAGCCTATCTTCCACCAGCTGACGTTCTCTTTAGTTACTTTTACCGACCGAGCTCTGCACCAAAGTTTCGCTCAAGTGGAACAAGCGCCATTGGATCCTTTCCTCTTCCTTCGCCCTTAACTGTAGCTCTAAAAATCCGGATTTGGGGAACGGGTGGTTGGGACTAGGCTGGTTGCTTTTTCTAGGTGACTGTGTGCAGTTGGATCTGCGCTGCCCTATAATGCAGTCTGAACATCATAGACCCGTATAATGCAGCTCCGTATGGCCTCACCCCTCATCAAAAGGTAGATCCAGGAATCGGGCAACTTGGAAGACCCTGAAAAGATTCAGGGCCCTTCCACACAGCTTTATAACCCAGAATATTAAGGTAGAAAATCCCACAATATCTGCTTTGAAGTGGGTTATCTGCGTCCACATTCAGATAATGTAGGATTTCCTGCCTTGATCTAGGGCAGTGTTTCTCAACCTGGGGGTCGGAACCCCTCGAGGGGTCGCGAGGGGTGTCAGAGGGGTCACCAAAGACCATCAGAAAACACAACATTGTTTGTTGGTCATGGGGGTTCTGTGTGAGAAATCTGGCCCAATTTTATCATTGGTGAACTACAAATCCCAGCAACTACAACTCCCAAATATCAAGTCTCTTTTCCAAAACTCCACCAGTTTTCATATTTGAGCATACTGAATATTCTTGCCAAGTTTGGTCTACTCTAAATCCATAATTGTTTGAGCTCACAGTGCTCTCAGGATGTAGGAGAACTACAGCTCCAAAACTCAAGGTCAATGCCCGCCAAACCCTTCCAGTATTTTCAGTTGGTCATGGGAATTCTGTGTGCCAAGTTTGGTTCAATTCCATCATTGGTGAAGTTCAGAATGCTCTTTGATTGTAGGTGAACTGTAAATCCCAGCAACTACAACTCCCAAAGGACAAGATCAATGCCCACCCCTACCAGTATTCAAATGTGGGCACATTTGGTATTTGTGCCAAATTTGGTCCAGTGAGTGAAAATACATCTGGCATATCGGATATTTACATTACTATTCATAACAGTTACAAAATTAGTTTTGAAGTAGCAACGAAAATAATTTTATGGTTGGGGGTCACCACAACATGAGGAACTGTATTAAGGGGTCACCACATTAGGAAGGTTGAGAACCACTGATCTAGGGGGCTATGAAGCAGTAGGCAGATCAAAAGACAACCTGGAAAAATGGCACTACCTAGAAGAATCCTCCAAACAACTCCGCATCTGTATGCTTATGTCCACAATGCCCCGCCTCATGCACAGAGGAAGAATTGTTTCAAGCTACAGACAATGTGGTCGGTGCTGCCCCTTTCTGGTTAAAAAAACCCGCTTGTCTTCCATCTATTTTTATCAGTTTTATATTTATTTATGTAATGCTTTGGACAAGAAATTAATACAAGTCGATAATAATAATATAAAACTTTATTTATATACCGCCCTATCTCCACAAAGGGACTCAGGACGGATTCCAAACACAACAACAATACACCCAGAGACAAGAAAAAGAGAAAGGTTTAACGAATTAGGATTTTGAAGGATTCTTTGGCCCCATCTACACTGCCCTGTAATGCAGTTTAACCGCATTATGTGGCAGTATAGACCCATATAACCCAGTTCAATACAGTCAAACTGCTTTCTGAAACTGCATTATAGGACAGTATCCATGGGGCCTCAGGGAAGCATGGAGAGGACTGGGAAACACCCAGAAGGTGGTGGTGATGACGGCAAGATAATGATAATTCTATAATTATGATTTGTAATTATTATTTACAGTAGTTATTGGTGGTATATTTTTTTCGTGTATCATCAATTAAATATGTTGCCTGATTATTTAGACCAAGACCTTGCAGAGAAATCTCCCCTCGGTTTTCATTTCGGGCAGTTTGTGGACATGGCTTCCTGTCTTTCTTGGAAAACAACAACAGAAATAATAGAAGTCCCTTCTTTCGTAAACACGCCGATTCCCTCTGTCTTATCGGCCCCACATAGAGCCTTGCCTTCTCCTCCTGGCGGCGGGGGGGCACACGGCTTGCCTGCAAAGCGCCCATCGTGCTGGAGAGCAGGAATACTTGGGAGCTTATCGGAGACTAATTGCTTCCATTAGGCTTAGGACTTCGGAGGAACCCCGGCCTAATGGCATCGCCTTTTACACACACAAACACACACCCCGCTTTTCTCCCTCTTAGGTTGAATAGTCCTAGTGGCAGTCGATCGACCCTTTCGCCAGCCCTTTCTGGCCAATGTCGACCCCCTTGCGACTCTGCTGGACTGGAGGTCGCCCCGTGGCACGAGCCCCCTTTTTTTCTTTCCCTCGAAGCATGGAATTCGCTTTATCTCTCAGGGAAATAATGGAAGCGGCAACATCCGATTCAATTAAAATTCTTGCCCCGGGAGAGTTTTTTGGGGGGGAGAACAGGCGTATCGGCTCCAAAGTTTGCGATGACAGTTGGCGAGATTAGAGTAGGCTATACAGAGAGGCTCCAAATATCTGTTTAAATGGTTGGGAGAAAATAGAAGGGAGAGCAAGGAGGCTGGGAAGGGGCTCTGCAACGGGCCCGGCCACCATTGTGATTCCCTTTGCCCAAGAAATGCTATTAATTTTAAAATAAAGCACCAAAACATTTGAATCTGGAAAAGGCTGCTTCGCCTCACACATTGCAGTCTGTATGGCAATGGGAAACTGTCCTAAGCACGGTTGACCCAAAACATAGGGCGAGAATAATAGCATTAGTGTATATTTTGAACAGGGTTGTGACTTGCAGTCCAATAAAATATTTACCTTGACTAAGAATATATTTATTTGAAAAAATAAGCACTTGCTGACTAGCCCTGAGCACTCTTCCCTTCTCTCGTATGGGAAGGAATGAAAGAGAAATACGTTCATTTCATTGGCTTTCAGCTCTAGTCTCCTGGTAGTATAAACGCGGGCACCACCTTTCAGTTTTCAGTTTTCTGTGAATACAGGTGAGTTGAGCAAGAGTTGATGTTTGGAATCTGGTTTAGCTTTCCTGTGAGAAAAAAAAACACACTTGCTCCCCAATAATCTTTTGTTGGCCTTTCAACAACAACAACAACAAGTCAGTATCTAGCTTTTTAAAAGAGTGGACTCCCTGAAGTGTACTTTAGTAATGATGATCCTGATCTAACGGTTTCTGTGTGTCTGCTCTAAGGGTAACTATTAAATCTAGTTGTAACCCTGTTTTGTGGTTACAGCATAATGTATGCATATATTTCAAAAGTGTCACTATAGTCAATAACAATTATGATTCTTGTGATATTTTGAAGATTAAAACACTTTCATTTCATCAGATTCATTGGACACATGGATTGGACTCCAGTTCATAAAGCAGCAGAGCAGATTAAAACAGCTATCCTGTCCCCCTCCCTGAAATTCAGACAGAGATCAGTAGAGATAGTTCAGAGAGCTTAAAAGTTGAGAGGACTGTAGACCCTAGAAAGGTCAACACAATATATTCAACACAAGTACAGCCTAGATACACTACATAAAATTCAAAATGCATATGCTGTTCAAAATTGCTGTTTAGAACACTACATCAATTATTCAGGTGTACAGGCTTTTGAACAGATAGATCTAGACAAAAATCCACTATTCAAAAGCTGGGCAGTCCTTCATCTGGAAAGAGAGGTGACAAAATAACAACCATTCAATTTTTGTTACAATATTTGGGCCTCCTGAGTAATATAAAGTAGAAATGAATGCCTTGCTAAATAAATTACCATTTTTCTGTGTTTGTGTGTACATACACAAGTTATCTGTTGATTTAGGGTGACTTCATGAATTTCATCAGATTGTCTTAGGCAATAAATCCTCAGAAGTGGTTTTGCCACTCCCTTCTGCTTAAATAGAGTCTGCAACACTCTCTTCACAGCCATTCAGGGACCCATTAGAAGACAGTCATGCCCCTCCAGGAATTATTATTATCATGATGGTGACCTAGGCAGAAATCCTAATAGGTTCACTGGGGCTTGCATATGACTGTGTTCTCCATAAAAGTTATGAAATCTGCCTTACTAAAAGTAATATCAAATGTAAATAGTAAAGTTTGGAAAAAAGTTTCTCAGACAAACATGAAAAGGGGTAAAAATGTTAGGTTGTTTTTAAAGTTTGCTGATAATAATTTATTACATAAGAGGACTGGGAAGAGAAAATGTTTTGACTACTGTAACAGAAAAGTTGGCTTTTTGAAAAGCAAAATGTAGGAGGCTATTTGGTCCAAAAGCATGTGGTCCTCAGACTATTTTGGCAGGCATCAACTCCTTGCCTCTCTACCAGATTATCCTTTTATGTTCAGCTTTGAAATAGGCCATAAACCCTCTTCCTCACAGTATCTAATATTTTTAAACCTACTTTTTAGAAAACCAAAAACGGGATTTCAGCAACTTTGATTCTCTATTTCTTGTATTTTGACATTCATGTGGAATTTGTAAGGGTGAAAAACACCACAACCTATGAGCTTCCATCACAGCTTATGATCTCCTCCCAAGTGTGTCTCTATGCTTGAATGCAGCTGTAGGCCCCAGTTTGTCTCCTTCCCATGTCCAGGTTGCTGTTGGATAAACACTATGTGAGGATGCTGTCTGCCCTTCTGTCTCCCAGTTTTTTTAACCTGGTGCTTTCTGATGTAATCTCAATTGCTAAAGGCTAAATTGACCCTCTTCTTCAACTCACAGTTGGGCAGCAAAATCAGGCAAGTCCAACTGGATGGCCACCTACAAGGGTCTTCTTCCAGGGAAACCAAGAATGAGCAACTTGGAAGTCCCTGAACAGACTCAGAAGTGGAGTTGTCAGATCAAAAGACAACCTGGTTAAATGGCACCACCTAGAAGAATCCTCCACCTTGTGCGATTGTGGAGTAGAACAAACAACTCAGCATCTGTATGCTTACCCACAATGCCCTGCCTCATGCACAGAGGAAAAACTTTTGCCAGTTTGATCTAAAACTACTTAGCTGCTTGTGATCCCTCTATTTTATCAGTTTTAAACTTATTTTATGCAATGTTTTTGACATGAAATAAATAAATGCAATTTACAGAAGTCAGCCTGAACCAGCCCTACATGGTGGTGACAGGAGAGCATTTTCAATTGCACCTAAGGACTGCAGTCTTGTTTGCAGAGTGCCTATCCCCAACATCTTGGCATTCGCCTTTGTTCCTGAACACCTCCCACCTAAATGTTAAATCCAGTTGGTTAGTCCCAACCAATGCAGTCTCATTCAATAGTTGCATTCACCATTCAGCCATTGATTTATTGTGCCTATATTGTTCAGACTATGATTCAGGCCTGAGGCTGCTGGCCTGTTCTGACTAATGGTAAAATCTGTTCCCAGTGAGTACAGAAATCTCATGATGTACACACCTTGATGAACCCACTTGAATTAAATTCAAAATCAGTGTGTTATGGAGGAGCCTGACAAAACAAGTTGGTTTTTTTTACAGTGATAACCCCCCCCCCCCACACACACACCTAGATCTAATTATAATGCATAACAATGCCACTTCAACCTGTTGAAGATTTTTGGGCATTTTCCTTTACATTTGGGAAACTGATGATGAGGGAGAGTGAAGTAGCAAAGGTCACATCACCAGGTGACAAGAACTCGGGCATATGTTGAATTTTACAGCAATATGATAGTGAATGCTGCTGGAATGTCACACTGTTGGGTTTCATCCCTGACTGCACAAGTCTCCAGCTCTCAATGAGTAGTTAGCCTAGATAAAGTGAGGGATTCCTTCCCCAATTTCCTCTAGCAAGCTTATCTCAAGAAGGGGTCTAGAAGGGGGGTTATCTTACTCATCTTTGCATACCACTGTCTCCTCCCCTTTTGAATACCTAGGAATGTGATCTCTTTAGGGCAGTGTTTTTCAACCTTTTTTGAGCCGCAACACATTTTTTACATTTACCAAATCCTGGGGCACACCACCAACCAAAATGAAACAAAATGACACTCTAACACAGTAATACATATAGTTAATATGTTTTTAAATGTATTTATACAATCAGTTTGAAACCTGGGCCTGTTTCGATGAACACAACATAGATATCCTGGCAGGAATGGCAGAAAGATACACACGAAGGTCTTGCTGTCAGTCATGGGAAAACTTCGGCCCTCTTGGTGCTTTGGACTTCAACTCCCACCATTCCTAACAGCCTGAGGCCCTATCCTGCTTAAGTGGCTGAGGGGAAAAAAGGAAAAGGGCCCGAGGCTGCTAGGAATGGTGGGAGTTGGAGTCCAAAATACTTGGAAGGTCCAAGTTTGCCCATGCCAGCTTTCGATTCCATCGCCACATCTATCTTCAGCCTCTGGCAGTTTGAATATATGTGATTATCTACGTGATTTTCTACCTTGTCGCTATGATTATGGTGCTGCTTCTTTAAATTGTCCGCAAACTGACTCTGTTATTGTGTGGATCCTGGAACTGACATTGGATAGCATCGTGAGGATACACTTTGTTTTTTGCACTCACTTCCATGATTTCATCAAATATTGCGAGTTTTCCGCAGAGGAGCGCTCCGTGAACTCGCTACTTCCTGGTTCGCAACTCCTCCGCTCTCTGTGGCGACCACGCCAAACTACCTTATGTAAGACTTTTGATTTTCTCCAGCAGAATTGGGTACTTTGAATGTGTTTTTTGCGTATGATTATGTATGATTAATTGTGCATTTTGTACTGTGATGTAGCGGCGCTCCTTTAATAAGTAAGGGTATTGGAGGTTCCAATTTCCCACGGCACACCTGATGATCGCTCACGGCACACCAGTGTGTCCCGGCACACTGGTTGGGAAACACTGCTTTAGGGAAACGTAACTTCCTCTTTTCAAGGTACTTTTATTGCCCTGGGCTGGCCATGTGGCCTGTCTCCATTTTCTAGCCTCTTCTCCTTTTGTCTTCTCTAGAGTGAGGAGGCATCTTGCCATCTAAGGCAAGATGTAGTAGACATAGTTACTTTTATTATTTTTCCTTTTCCCTAGCTCAGTGAAGCTAGTTAGCTCCAAGAACCTTTCCTATCTAGAATGGATTTCTTTTATCTTCAATAAACATACTATTTTTGATCCTATGAGTTGTGGATCTACAATCCTGTTCCATCCTGTTGAATGGAAACCAATCCTTGCTCACTATACCTAAGTTTCTGCTGCTGGCGAACTGTGCATCCTGCACTCTGCTATATTTTGGTGGAATCACCCCCAGAAAGGGTTGTTTTTGAGCCTAACAGCTCCTGATTCCCAACACACACAACACTCCAATATGCTAGTTACTACTACTGCAAGTCGCTTCATAGTAGCTACTGATGCACACATTACTACTAAGGGCCCTTCCTCACAGCCATATAACCCAGAATATTAAGGCAGAATAACCCACAATATCTGCTTTGAACTGCAATACCTGAGTCCACGCTGCCACATATCCCAGTTCAAAGCAGATAATGTGGGATTTTGTTTAACTGTGTGGAAGGGGTCTAAGAGTAACCCTTTTTCCATCTGAACTCTCTCTCTCTCTCTCTCTCTCTCTCTCTCTCTCTCTCTCTCTCTCTCTCTCTCTCTCTCTCTCTCTCTCTCTCTCTAAAATAGAGCTCCTATCAAGGTCCCAAGCCTTTCAATGCTAAGGTAACATAGATAACCATAAGGATGATGTGGCCCTTGGTGAAAATGAGTTGACATCATTGCTTTGGACAGTCAGTCTTGGAATGTCCTTGATGTCCGAAAAACCAGTCTAATTTAACTGGAACCAAATGCAGACTCCTAGGCTTGCGGTCCCAAGGCTGCACTGTAAAATTAGCGCAGTTTGACCCCGCTGGGAGTGTGGTTTGGTGCGGCACCAACAGAGGCGGGTGAAGGCCTTGTAAAACGACACCCTCCACTATTCCTTGGCAGCTAAAGCGGCGATGCAGACACTCCCTGCGCTCTCCATAAACTGTCATTAATGGCCGGGCTGGAGTGGAGGGGCCTTGATGAATGGCGGCCGGGGCCCAGGCCTGCTTGGGCCTAATGCGGCGCCTGATTCGGGCCTGATCTCTCGGGGCGAGCCCGCCGGCTACTACTCTCAAATGGCCTCGCTCCGGCGGGCAGGCGGGCGGGCGGCCCCCTGATGAATGGGCCGGAGCACTTTTTCGCACTCCTGTGTCAACAAAGAGAGCTGCGGGGCCGCAATAATGGCGGCCAAAGCAAACACTGGCCGGGCGCGTCTGCTCTCTGTCCGCCTGATGGATGGATGAGGCCCGGCTGACAGCGGGGCCCGGCAGCACAGCCCCAACGCGCATGCGCAAGCGGGAGGGGGGAGAGAGAAAGAGAGGCCTGCCTCGGAACCCGCCCCCTGGCGACGCTGAGCGGAAACTGCACGCGCTGGAGGGGCCGATGCCCTTGGCCACAGCGTTGCCATGGTTACGTTGGTCCTGGGCTACTTTGCTTCTTTAACAACAGTTGACACAAAAACAACAAATCCCTCCTCCTCTTTCCCTAGTTGCCTCTCTTCTCCCCACTTACTGCATCTATACTATAGAATGAATGCAGCCTGACACCACTTTAACTGCCATGGCATAACGCTCTGGAATCACAGGAGCTATAGTTTGATGAGGCACCCGCACTCTTCGTAGGCCAAAACACCTGGGGACCCACAGGTTGAGAACCACTGTTCTACCACCTAGAGCAGGCCTGGGCAAACTTTGGCCCTCCAGGTGTTTTGGACTTCAACTCCCACAATTCCTAACAGCCTCAGGCCCTTTCCTTTTGCCTTATTGCCAAGAGGAAGGGGCCTGAGTCCTGAGTCTCACTACCTAGTATTTTCCTCCCAGGATTCCCGATCAACCCATTACCCCCAACACCTCCTATTCTTACCCCTTTCCTAACCCTGTTCCCTCCCTTTACCCTCAATCTTTCCTAGCCCAAAACCTTTTTCTATCTTTTATTCATATGTAACTAAAACTTTCAATAAAAATTATATATACATATATATATATTTTAAAAAAGAATTGTGGGAGTTGAAGTCCAAAACACCTGGAGGGCCAAAGTTTACCTAGGCCTGACCTAGAGGGCAAACTAGGTGTTTTGGACTTCAACTCCCATAATTCCTAACAGCCTCAGGCCCCTTCCTTTCCCCTCAGGCACTTATGGGGCCTGAGGCTGTTAGGAATTATGGGAGTTGAAGCTCAAAACACCTGGAAGGAGGGCCCAAGTTTGCCCAGGCCTGGTGTAGAAGATTTGCCTAAAGGCATTTTGAACCTTCTGGTAAACACTTCAAATTCATTTCCCTAGGATTGATACTTGATTTCCTTCATTCATTAGTCTCCTCTTCCTTATAATTCCCATTGTGGGGAGACTTTGTGAGGGTGGCTTTCCCCTTCCCTTTGCTGTTCATGCATGCTGAAAAAGAGACTCTGTAAGCAGCTGCCTGCACAAGGCCAGTTGCTTTGTTTACTACAGACATACTGTACTGTAGTACTACTGTATCATCAACAGTGTGCGTTTCTCCAATTCTTTCCCTATTCTCCCATTTCTGCTGCTGCTAAAAACTTGCAGCTAGAAAGAGGATGAGAATGGAAAGGTGGCTGAACAGGCATGAAGAAAAAGACTGCGAAAAGGAGTTTTTTTTAAAAAAAATAGAGGCTTTGTTAGCAGTAAAGGAGGTTTCTCACCTCTTTTGAGGATTACATTTGGGAACAATTTCAAGTCCTTAGAGGTGAAAAAGAAGTGAACTGGATGGACTTTGTCTTTATTCCAGTTGTATGGAAGTGGGGCTCCTGGGGAAAATAAACCCATGTTTCAGATAAAATCTTAATTCAGATGAAAGTTAAAACACAGGCCCCTTCTACACTGTCTCACACACACACACTATCTGCTTTGAACTGGATTATCTGAGTCTACACTGCCATATATCCCAGTTCAAAGCAGATAATCTGGATTTTATATGTCAGGGTAGAAGGGGCCTGAGCAATCAATTCAGTTATCATTTTTATGTAAACAGCACTGTCTGAAACCCTTCCAAGTAGCACTATTCAAGAAATATACATTGGAAACTGAAAATAGATTCTTGTTGCAAATGATTTATTGATGGCAGAGTATGTGGAATACAAACTGGAAAAATACTTTTGAAATCAAACCTATATTTGATTTATACAGATTTTGCATATTGTTTCACAGTGCAACAGAAAGGAATGATTCTCCCAACACTTATTTCCACAATAGTTAGAATTATGGAATATCTGGGAAATCACAGAGCCCAGTGACAACTAAGACATTTATTATTTCTTGGACTGTAAGCCACCCTATAATCTCATGCAAATAAAAAATAACCACAACCTACTGGTTGATCTTGGTCAAGTCACACTCTCTCAGCCTCAAAGAAGGCAAAGGCAAACTCCCTGTGAAGCTATCTTGGCAAGAAAAACAATTAAAGTCCGTATTTGTAGATACATAATGACAACAAAGACTTCAAAGTTGAACCAGTTAACTGTTTTGCTTGATTAAGTAGTATTTAAGATAATTTACTGAATGAGTGTCTCCAATTAAGTCAGTAATTTGACAAAACACACAAGTACTTGTTAAAAAATGGGGTTGGTAACCTGTCTAAAAATAGTTATTTTACTTTTGTCACATGGGAAAGAACATCTCTTCTGCTATTATGCCTGCTAAGATACATGTGCATGGTTAAGATAGGCTTCCTGTTTCAGAAATAGTGCTTTACTTCTGCAAACATCTATATAAAGTGATTGATTGATTAATCAAGTAACATTTGTAAATCTTTTGGAGCCTTTTCCAGCTCAGAGATCAACAGAAGTGGACAGTTTTAATCCTAAGCATCTTTATCCAAAAGTAGGTTGCCCTGAATTCAGAAAGGCTTGTATACACTGTAGTATACACTGTGTACACTGTATACACTGTAGTGCTAGGATCAGTGTTGAAAATATTATTTTATATGTTTTCTCTGGAAAATGGGTGAATCTTTAAAGCCACACCTTCTTTTTTAAAAGCTGACTTCTCATGTCTCCTGGGGAAAAATGGGGAGCTCTGCTCAGGAACTGTTTGCAATCTGCCCCAGGTCTCTGTTTATAAACTCTGCCTTTCTGATACCTTGGCACTAATTGAACTGCAGCACTTCAAGTGTTGTGGGTGTATTAAGAGCTAGGATTCCAGCGACAGGCTATTAGCAGTTCCTTGAGTAAATCTTTGCAGATTTCCTACTACTTCCTCCACCCCCCTTTCTTTGACTGCAGAAGCTACTGGGGAAAATGGTTTTGTTGACATTTCTGCAGGCTTCTTAACACTTCAGGGGACATTAGGCGCCAGTTCAAATTCGCTGGGCGCTCCTCCTGCGCTGTACCTGCTCATTGTTTACACACAGTTTACATCTGTCAAAATGCACTGGCAAATACTTTGCAGGACAGCTTCTAGGTGGACTGGGGAGAGGAGCACATCGCCTGGGAGAATCGGGTTAAATCGCAGGGATATCTGGAACCCCTCGGGTGCATCTCTACCTAGAATGAATGGAGTTTGACATCAGTTTATCTGCCATGGCTCAATATTATGGAATCCTGCATTTGTAGCTTGGTGAGGCCCCAGGCGGAAAAGGCGAAGGGCCTTGTCAAACTGCAACTCCCAGGACTACATAGTTTTTGAACCATGGCAGTTAAAGTGGTGGCAAATTGTATTATTTCTATAGTAGAGATACACCTTTCGCCTCATAATTCTGAAGCGTTTTGGAGATTTTGAATGAGGTTTCCCTTAAAAAAAATCTAATACAGAGAATCACAACAACAAAAAGATTTTCCTGTACTTAATTGTTATTCTTGACTTTTGTAAAACCAGATAAGCATGTGGCTTTGCTGACCTCAAATTCTGGTATTTCTTAAATGTATTTAAGACCAGGGAACGAACTATTTGATTTAGGACCTTTCCAGGCAGCCCCTAAACCACAGATCTGATCCCAGGTTTCCTACTTTAAACTGGATTATATGAGTCCGCACTGTCAGATAATATGGGATAAACAGAAAACTTGGGATTAGATCCTGGGATATAGGGCCTGTCTGGAAGGGCCCTTAGACAATATGATGTCTACATAAGATGTCGAAGATGAAACAAAATAAAAAGTATTAATAATAATAATTTCGGTTTTGTTTCATTTGCGACAGCTTATGTAATCATTTGCATCAGTTTATGTAATAATAATTATACCAAATATATTGATCACCTAGAAAGTGCTACAAACTGTATAACAACAGCAACAACAACATTACATCACACAGTCCTAGACGCTTGGGAAGTGTTCGACTTGTGATTTTGTGATACGAAATCCTATCTCGTTTGCTGTGATATACTGTGTTTTTGTGTCAGAATAATAATAACAATAATAATGTGAGGAATTGAATTCTCATAAATTGCAGAAAGCATTTGTAAGAATTAGGAAAGTGTTAGGATATATACATATATAGCAAATGCAGGATATGATTGAGTGGTTTATACATACATAGCAAATGCAGGATATGATTAAGTGGTATTGATGCTCTGACAGTGGCTTGAAGGCCATTATGCCTATTATGCCATTAGGAAACTGACCAGGTATCTAGAAACAGTTCAGTTTATGTTCCTTTAGAAGCGAATTACATGCCCTTTTGGAACCAAGCGCCAGAGAAGTGTTAGTGGAAAGTGCTCATGATAAACAAGTTACGCCAGTGTTAGAAAAGAAAAGGCGGCATAGGAGAATGTGGCTCCAAGATAGGCATGAAATTCAGATTCCCTTATAATTACATCTCCCAAGGCTACAATTCATGGATAGATGAGAATCCTGAAATGCAGGTTAGCCTACCTCCCCATTTTTCGACAGGATTTTGCTTAGGCTCAAGACAAGCCAAAGTTCAGAATAATAATAATAATAATAATAATCTTTATTTATACCCTGCCACCATCTCCCCAATGGGGACTCAGGGCGGCTAACATGAGGCCAAGCCCTTCTAAAATACAATACAACAAAATACATCAGAAATAATAATAAAAGAAAAAATACAATTACAATAATAAATAAAATACAAGAAATTCACACACAAGGAATAGGTTTCTGGCTCAAGCAGAGCTGTGGACAACCAACTCTTATTTCTTGAATTTCTGCTTGATGTTGTTGGGGGACTCGGGGAAAATAACAAGTAGGTGTACTTGGGTTGGGGTTGGAAAACACAGAAAATATGACTTAAATCGGAAACAGCTTGAAGGCATAACACCACAAACGGTTTTAAGCTGTTTACTTGGCTCTTGGGTGCTTCAAATTTCAGTGTTATAAAATTGATTTTATTTGCCTCGTGATCACGTGACACACACATCTCACACGAATAAATATCACAATAGATCCTTATGTACACCCTGTGATTTACAGGCACGGAAGAGGACTTATTGAGAAACGAGAGAAGGAGGATGGAGGGCGGGGCGGGAAAGTGACCTTAATATGAAGTTTCCCTCTAAAATACTCTTAAATTAGAATGAGCTTTTGTGTAAATCTGAGGTTCAGGTTCATTTCTTGGCATGGTTCTGTGGGAAACACGGACTTTCCTCGGAATCCTGACGAGGAAACATACAAGATGATCCGTTTGATATTCTGACCTTGAACTAAAGCGATGTGCTAGGTAGAGGAGACTAAACCAATGGCGCTTAGGTAAGTGTCAACCAACCGTGCTCCAGTTGAGTCAATGGATTCACTCCAACTCGTGTTAGCAACCGGATTTAAGGAATGCATTGAAAGTAACGGGGCTCCATGCAGTCATGCCGGGCACATGACCTTGGAGGTGTCTACGGACACGCTTAGAAATGGAGACGAGCAACAACCCCCAGAGTCGGACTTAATGCCACGGGAAAACCCTTTACCTTTACCTAACGAAATGAAACCTATTCCAAGAGCATCAGGATGGTGACAAAAACTCCAGAGATCAGGGTTCAAATCTCCAGTAGGCTACTGGTTACACTTTCTCAGACGAAGGCAATGACAAGCCCCTTCTCGAAAATATAATAATAATAATTTATTATAACCCGCGCTATCTCCCCGAAGGGACTCGTGGATAAATGTGGTCAAGGAAATCCTAGGAGAAAATCACTAGATTTTCTGCAGGATGGGAACGACTTGAAGCAGGCATGTAGCCAGGGGGGCTAAGGGGGAAATTCTCAGGGTGGTCCGCGAAAAGGCCTTACTGGTACATTATTTAAACTGTTATGTTTATTCATATCATGATCTGATCACCATGCTAATTATATCCCACATTAATGGGGTTATTGGGATAACAATACAAAAGGTTTGCTAGGGTAGACCCTCTTCCACCCAGTCTCAGCCCCCCGAACCAAACTCAGCCCCCAACCAAAATCCTGGCTACGGCCCTGACTTGAAGGCAAACAGCAACAACAGTGACTGGCCTGTACCTGTCTATTGCATCCTAGGATAAAATTAATGTTTAGTAAATTTCCTAAAGGCACTAGATCTCTTTAGTATTGGAAGCTAAGCAGGATTATCCCTGTTTAGTCTCTGGATGCGAGACAACTAAGCGATAACCAAGAGGGTGTCTTTCAGAGGAGGGACCTGGCAAACCACCCGTGAGTATTCCTTGCCAAAGAAAACCCGCAGTGAGATGACCAGGAGGCACAGACACGAACACATCTCCCTTCTTGCGTCAAAGAGCAAACTCCTCTCTATTGTAGTTTATTCGTGCACCCCCAGCTCCTTCAAAGTCAAGCCAGTCACTTCAAGGATACCATCCACCCATCTTTCCCTTGGCCGGCCCCTCTTTCTCCTTCAATTTCCCCCAGCATCATTGTCTTCTCTAAGCTTTCCTGTCTTCTCATGATGTGGCCAAAGGACTTCATCTTGGCCTCTAATATCTTTCCCTCCAGTGAGCAGTCGGGCTTTATTTCCTGGAGGATGGACTGGTTGGATCTTCTCCCGGTCCAAGGCACTCTCAGGCCCATAGCCAGGATTTTGATTCTTGGGGGGCGCGGGGCTGGTTTGATTGGGGGGGGGGGAAGGCTGAGTCTGAGTGAGAGAGGATCTACCCTAGCAACCTTTTTTTAATTGTTATCCCAATACCACGATGCATATGGGATATAATGAGCATGGTGATCAGATCATGATATGAATAAACGTAACAGTTTAAATAATGTATCACTAAGGCCTTCTCGCGGACCACCCTGAGAATTGGGGGGGGGGGGGCTGAAGCCCCTGAAGCCCCGCCCCCGGCTACGACCCTGTGCCTGGGCCTTATACAATTACAGTTCTTTTGAATCGATGGCATTGAACTGCGAGCGTTAAAGTGGGGTCAAAATGCATGCTCGATGCAACCACGCTGTTCTTGTGTGCCTTCAATTCGTTTCCAACTTGTGGCGACTCTGAGGCGGAACGATCGCTGGATTGCTTGCACATTCCGAGCGACTTCTCTGAGAACAGCCGAAGAGGCCTTTCGTTACAGCGATCAGGATTTCAGAGCAGTGACTCTCTGCTGCCCGCACACGATGGCTCTCGGGGGAGGCAGGGATTTTTTTTACACACACTCACTCACTCACACACACACCCATGTATATTGTCCTTGAATCCTTTTTACCAGTGGGGCAGTGAGAGGCGTGTATTACCCACTCCCCTCCCCAAATCCCATTCGGCAAAGGTCGGGGCTGCGTTCAGAGAAATCAACATCTTCACACTGTCCTGGTGCTGAAGAGAAACATCCACCATTTGTTTTTTGGGGGAAAAACAACCACTTTAAAAAAAATGTGCTTGATGGATTAGGGCTTGAGAATGTGCAGACCGGCAGGAGGTGCAGGGAAGGAAACTGACAGGCCCGGCGGAAACCCGATCCCTAAGGAAACGATTGAGGAGGAGAGAGGGAGTAAAAGAAGGATGAAAGACCAAGTATTCCCTCTCTCAGGGCCAGCTAACACCTCCTAACAAAGGAATTCCTCAGGCAGGAATCAGCTAGGCCTTGAAGCTGCAAAGCCATTCAGTGCTCATCAAGGTGGCCATTTGCATCATTCACACTGGCCTCAAACAGACAAGAGTTCTTTCTCCCACCCTGGACTTCCCATAGATAGATAAAACCCTCTTGGCTGGTTTTCAACAGACCTCACAACCTCTGACGATGCCTGCCATAGATGCGGGCAAAACATCAGGAGAGAATGCTTCTGGAACATGGAAAACTCACAGCAACCCAGTGATTCCGGCCATGAAAGCCTTGGATAACACCTTCCCTTGGCTCCATGCTATGGGATCATAGGAGTTGTCGTTTGGCGAGGCCCCAGCACTCTTGAGCAGAGGAAGAAGGCTAAGATTACGAATGGACTCATAGAATCATAGAGTTGGAAGAGACCTTGTGGGCCATCCAGTCCAACCCCCTGCCAAGAAGCAGGAAAACCACATGCAAAGCATCCCCGACAGATGGCCACCCAGTCTGTTTAAAAGCCTCCACCACACTCCGGGGCAGAGAGTTCCACTGCTGAACAGCTCTCACAGTCAGGAAGTTCTTCCTAACGTTCAGATGGGATCCCATTATCCCATAGCATTGAGCCATGGCAGTCCCAGTGGGACCGAACTGCATTCCTACAGTGTAGATACACCCGCTGCCTCTCTCCAAAATCTACGGGATCTCTCTCCCTCAGACAGGGAGAGAGAAGGAAGGAAGGAAGGCCAGGGCCATTCGTTTTGAGCTTCCCTCCCTCCTTTCCGGGGAGATAAAGGCGGCGATAGGAGGCCTGAAATAGCCTGAGCCGCTCCTCTCCTATTGGGTGGGTGGGTGGGGGGTGTCGTGTTATCTGGCTCTCGGCTGCCCCTCCCGCCTTGTCAAAGGAGACGCCATCCGCCTTAGGACCCAGGCGGGGCTCCTTCCGCCCCCCGTCACTCACCAAACCGCCTCCCCCCTCTTCCCCGGACCCTCCGCAGCCCTTTCCCAGGAGTATTAGGTCGGCTCCGGAGCTCAGAGAAGGGGAGGGGGCGGGCAGGAGGGGAAAGGGCTGAATCTGGGTGAGCTTGGGGATCTGTCATCCACACTCTTACAGCTGGACTTGGACTGGACTGTCTTGGCGCAATGCTATGGGGTTTGAGGGAGCGGAGGTGGAGGTTGGCAAGGCCCTACTACCTTTTGGAAGAGGAGGCGACAGGCCTTGCGACAGGACACCTCCAGAGTGCCATAGCATTGTGACTTGGCATTAAACTGGGGTCAAACAGCATTCATTCTACAGTGTAGATCAGGCCTGGGAAAACTTTGGCCCTCCCTCCAGGTATTTTGGACTTCCTTTTCTTCTCTTTTCCCGCTTAAGCAGGAAAGGGAAAAAAGGCTGTTCGGAATGGTGGGAGTTGAAGTCACCTGGAGGGAGGGTCCAAGTTGGCCTAGGCCTGATGTAGAGCCACCCTGAGAGAGGAGAGAAATAGCGCTGGTTTCCACCATCTCTCCTCATGGATCCGGTGTGAAAAGCACCAGAAGGAGCCGCCTTGAGAAGGGACACGCTGATATCCATTGGCACACACAAACAAAATTAAATAAAGAGCAACACTAAAAAAACAGGGGAATCCCAGACAGGAAACAATCAGGGCCAGCTAACGCCTCCCAACAAAGGATTCCCCCAGGGAGCAATCAGCCAGGTATTGTCGAAGACTTTCATGGCCAGAATCACTGAGTTGTTGTAGGTTTTTCGGGCTATATGGTCATGTTCTAGTTCTAGAAGCATTCTCTCCTGACGTTTCGTTTGCATCTATGACAGGCATCTTCAGAGGTTGTGAGGTCTGTTGGCAAATAGATGCAGGCGAAACGTCAGGAGAGAATGCTTCTAGAACATGACCATATATCCCGAAAAACCTGATCTACACTGTAGAATGAATGCTGTTTGACCCCAGTTTAATGCCAAGTCACAATGCTATGGCACTCTGGAGGTGTCCTTTCGCAAGGCCTGTCGCCTCCTCTTCCAAAAGGTAGTAGGGCCTTACCAACCTCCACCTCCGCTCCGGGGTAGAGAGTTCCTACAACAAAACAGCCAGGCTTTGAAGTTGCAAGGCCATTCAATGCGAAACAAGGTGACCAACTGCAACATTCACACCTGCCTGAAGCAGGCAAGAGGTTTTTCTCCCACCTTAGACATTACACAGATATATAAATCCCACTTGCCTAATTTCCAACAGGCCCCACAACCTCTGAGGATGCCTGCTATAGATGTGGGCGAAAAGTCAGGAGATAATGCTTCTGGAACATGGCCAGACAGCCGGGAAACTCATAGCAATCCAAGCAAAATTAAACCCATAGTTTTTCAACGTTGACCTGGAACCGAAGGGACTAATTCAGCTCCGAGCAAGCCTTGGGATTATTTTGGATAAGCAATGAGTTCTTAAAAATATATAGAAAAGCTGCATTTGAAACCCTACGGGATTTGGTGCCTTTGGGATATAGATCTATTCTAAGCCTTTTGTTGGTCCCTTTTGTTTATACCGCTCTTTCTCTCCCAAAACTGGGAGGCAAATCGGCTTCCGCATTAAAGTGATCAGAATATAACAACAATATATACACCAAAAGTCAATATTGAAATCGAAATTAAACGGATATCGATGTATAAGTGCAGCCTTAAAAATACTAAGACGTTGAAAACAGTACGCTTTAAAGGAGGCATGGGCAAACCTGGGCCCTCCAGGTGTTTTGGACTCCAACTTCCACAACTACTAACACATTCCTAACAGCCTCCTTGAAGACAAATCAACCGTCTCTGAATGAAGGGGTCGACTGAACTCTTAGAAGGGGAGTGTCTGCTCTGCTCTAGTTTGATTAATGGAGAGTAACGAATGGTTTTGTTAGAAAGTAGGAGCAGCGCCTTAGGCCCTGCTTTCCCCCACAATTATTAATTATTATCTATTAATTGACCGAATCTTGACGCTCAGAATATTCAGTATTTCACTCTACAAGGTATCTTTATGGGCCACTGAAAACCAAGGTTTTTTTTTTATCATACTAGAGAAAAAAATCCACTGAAAATCCGGTTTCTGCCTCCTGCAGAGATCTACACTGCAGAATTAATGCAGTTTGACACCACTTTACCAGTCATGGTGCAGTCCCTGAATCTCAGTTTATTTTGTTCTACCCAAATAATGACGAGATCCTTTCTCCTCAAGCCCAGTTAGATCAAAAGCAACCACAGAGGAAGAGGAAAGGTGGGAAGGGAAAGTAACCACCATTTAAATTCATGGCCATTGTTATTACAATTATATGATAATTATAAATTGTTATAATAAATTATAAATTATTATATTATATTATTATTTATAAATTATATTATTATATTATCACCCTAATAATTAATTATTATCAATTAATTAATGATTAATAATAATTATTAAAATTATTATTATTAATTTAATAATAATTAAATTATATTATCATCCTCGTCATGTATCAACAACCTTATTAACGGATGCTATATCCAGGCTGCGCAGGAGCTGTGTTTGCTCTGTTTTGAATAGTTTTAACTCGTTTGAAATGGTCTGGGGGTTTTTTTTAGTTGCTAGGCCTACCTGGTTTTTATACATCCCAACCTTAGGATAGAATGCTTCTGGAACATGGCCGTACAGCCCGGAAAACTCACAGCAACCCACTAACATTACTGTTATGACAGATTGTCAGGTATAGTGCGGGACATGAGTATCCTGATGCAAGAAGCCTTTGAGAACTGCCCCAAGGAGCCAGCCGGCCGGCCTGGTGTAGAAGATCCTCCCAAAGGCATTCAAATTTATTTTCCCTAGGGATGGTACTTGATTCATTCATTCACTAGCTTCCTCTTCCTTACAATTTCCATTGTGGGGGGAGTTTGTGAGGCTGGCTGGCTGGCTGTCCCCTTTGCTATTCATGCTCAGACCCTGGAAGCAGATCTCGAGGGCAGAGAGCAAGAGGCGTCTCTCTGGAAGGACTGGATCCCCTTTTTAACAACAACCTACCCCATCAAATCAAATGATATAATTTTAAAACGAGATACATCATTCTGTGGGAGGGAACTGCTCTTCTATATCTCTTTCCTCCCTCCCCCGAGCTCTGAAATACAGTTTTAGTTGTATTTTAATATTTTTATGCTCTATGACACAAAGATTGAATTGTTTTTAGTTTTTAAATCCATCTTTTAATGCATTTTTCTGTTTTTAATAGCATCGTGTCATGTTTGTTGTTAGCCTCGAGTAGCTATATCAGAAGAAAGGTGGAATAAAATTATATATCTATATCTATTACATATCATATCTAGGCTATATCTATATCATATCACATCACATCATATTACTATCAAATATATATCTATTTCATATCTATATCATATCGCATCACATCAATATCAATATCAATATCTAACTATATCTATATCTATATCTATATCTATATCTATCATATCTATATCTATATCACATCACATCATATCAATATTAATATCTAATCTATATCTATTTCATATCTATATCATATCGCATCACATCAATATCAATATCAATATCTAATCTATATCTAACCTATATCTATATCATATCTATATCATATTTATATCTATATCAAATCGATATCAAATCTATGTCTATATCTTATCTATATCTATATGAGTGAATTATATAGACAAACAACTCACAGTTAAGAATGAGGGAGAGACAACAGGAAGTGAGAGAAACCCTGTGAGTGTGTATGGAGTTACACTTCAGAAATGTACCTGTTCTGCTTTACATACAAATTCAATTTAAGAGCAAACAGGCAGCTCCCGAGTTGGAACAAGATAGGTTCCGAAGGGTCTGTCTGTCTGTCTGTCTGTCTGTCTGTCTCTCTCTCTCTCTCTCTCTACACACACACACAGAGTGTAAGAGATTTTACATACAGTAGAGTATCGCTCATCCAACATAAACGGGCCCTTTGGATAAGTGAAAATGTTGGATATATAAGGAGAGAATAAGGAAATGCCTATTAAACATCAAATTACGTAATGATTACATTATGATTTTATAATTTAAGCACCAAAATTTCATGTTTTACAGCAAATCAACAGAAAAAGCAGTGCAACACACGGTAACGTTATGTAGTTGAAATAATACAGAACCTTGGAGAAGTGGGATAAGCGGGACTCTACTGTATGTATGTATGTATCTCTCTCTCTCTATGTATATATAGACACACATATACATAGAGTCTCACTTATCCCACTACACACACAGACACAGACACACAGACACACACAGAGGGGAGATATATGTATAGAGAAGGGCAGGCATGTAGCCAGGGGGCAGGGGCTTCAGAAATTCTCACGAAAAGGCCTTACTGGTACATTATTTAAACTGTTGTGTTTATTCATATCATGGTCTGATCACCATGCTCATTATATCCCACATTAATGGGGTTATTGGGATAACAATACAAAAGATTTGCTAGGGTAGACCCTCTTCCACCCAGTCTCAGCCCCCGAACCAAACTCAGCCCTCCGAAACAAAATCCTGGCTACGGCCCTGGAGAAGGGGGAGATGGGTGAGCTGCCTAACTTCATTTTATCTTATCTATAGATACATTTTCTCCTCTTCCGCCTCGGATGGATTGAGGGCAGAATCCCTGCCGCCAGTGTCCTCGGAAGCAAGCCTGCAAAGAGAGAGCGCCTTCCTTCCTTCCACCCATTTCCCTTTTCATTCTGTCAAAAAAGGGCGTTTTTGGGACTGGCCCCATTTAGGAAGAAGCGCTTGGAGGGTGCAGTAGAATTAGTGCCATTTGACATACTGTCATTCCCACGGCTCAAGGCTGTGGGATTTGTAGATTGGTGCCACACCAGCCCTCTTTGGGAGAGAGAGCTAAGGACTTTGTGAAACTCACAGGATCCTACATTGGTGGTTAATGCGATGTTAAACTGCTTTATTTCAACATGGAGAAGCACTCCAAGTGAAAACCAAGCAAATCTATGGACGCTTATGATGTCCACAGATTAGCTTGGGTCTGACACAGACATCTCGAAGAAAAACCACTTCCATCTCCTAGAATTAAAATGTCCCCATTGTGGACACTGAGAATGCTGCAGAAGAAGGGAGAAGACAAAGGCTGCCTTTTGAATTTGGCATTATTTTGCCTACCTACCTATGTAAATCCACTTCTTCTGAGGCAGCTTTGAATGGTATTAAGGCCTCTGGTAGAGAGCAAATGTATACTGTTGTGGGAGTGGGGTAGAGACTGTAATAGGATCCCCAGAGATTCAAATCATGACCCTTGCCCTAATTTTTCAAAGAGCCATGTAAAACGATACAGGTCCTTTAGATCTTTAGAGTGGTCAGTTAGTGTCCATAGCTGAAAGCAATAGATCCGTTTCCCAAAAGTTGGGGTTCCCAGGGTTCAAAATCCTCTCTGTTTTTATATGTGCTGGAGCAAAGACTCTTGTATTCATTTCATCTATCTATCTATCTATCTATCTATCTATCTATCTATCTATCTATCTATCTATCATCCATCTACCTACCTACCTACCTATCTTCCCTATCCTATCTACCTACCTACCTACCTATCCTACCTACCTACCTACCTATCCTAGCCACCCACCCATCCCATCCCACCTACACTACCCATCTACCCATTCACCCACCCATCCCATCTACCCATCCCACCCCATCACCCACCCTACCCACCCCCTACCCACCCATCTACCACCCATCCCATTCACCCACCCATCACCTACCTACCTATCTACCTACCTACCTATCTATCTATCTACCTATCCTATCTATCTACCTACCTATCTACCTACCTACGTATCTATCTATCTATCTATCTATCTATATCTATCTACTTACCTATCCTATCTATCTACCTATCTATCCTATCGATCTATCGATCTATCAATCTATTGATCAATGCTCTGTTCGTTTTGAGTGACATCGTAACTCAAAAACTGCTGGACTAATTGCCACCAAATTTGGCCACAAGACACCTACTAACCTAAAGAGTGACCATCACTCAAAAATGATTTTGTTATTTGGGAGTTGTAGTTGCTGGGATTTCTAGTTAACCTACAATCAAAGAGCATTCTGAACTCCACCAAAGATGGAATTGAACCAAACTTGGCACACATGACTCCCATGACCAACAGAAAACACTAGAAGGGTTTGGTGGGCAGTGAGTTTGGGAGTTGTAGTTCACCTACATCCAGAGAGCACTGTGGACTCAAACAATGAAGGATCTAGACCAAATTTGGCACGAATACTCAATATGCCCAAATATGAACACAGATGGAGTTTGGGGGAAATAGACCTTGATATTTGGGAGTTGTAGTTACTTTATTTTCCAGATCACCACACTGGGCCACAGCAAGGCTTGGCAGGAGACGGTTAGTGTATGTATTTATGTAGTGTGCCATTAAGCCGCTGCCTCTGCTTCTAGCTCTGCTAAGGGATTGGAATTTATGAATATAATTAAATACATCTGTTTCTCTTTATAGACCTCCTTTTCAATGGTCAAGGAATACCCTTACTGTAAATCCCTCTCTGTGTGTTCAGCAAGTTTGAAATATTCGGCATCTAATTTCTGGGAATTATCATTTGTAATGCCAGATTTGTGTCTAATGTAAAGTGCAAAGGGGGAATTGATGGCATTAGGGTAGCATAGATCCCATTGAAGGAAGAACATGGAAATATCTCTCGGATTTTGTGGGTGATGTTATTGGCCCTTGTAATACTGCTCCCACTGTCAATATGGGGACAGAATTGCATCTGGGTTTGTGGGAAGGTCTTGTTCTTGTGTAGCCATCAATGTTATGCCTATTCTTGTGAACAGCTGTTTACAATTTGGAGGCTGTCTGTAGGCCAGTAAAGGCCTGCCTCCCACAGCTTGTGAATGGGCTGTGTATTCTTCCAAAATTGGTAGTATCTCATTTGCTTGGATCCTATTATATTCTATTTCTCTCCCACAGCCCTGTAAATATAGCTTGTACGACCTGATGCTGCATCCTAAGAAGTGGGATCATATCCATGAAAGATCATGGAAAAACAAATTTATTTATTTATTTATCTATTTATTTACAATATTTATATCCCTGGGGAGACTCAAAGTGGTTTACACTAAAATAATGGCAAAATTCAATGCCTTACATATATAATCCAAAACTCAAATCAACAACATATAACTAGCATAAAATCAAAAGGACAATTCACCATAAGATAAGATAAAAGGAAATTTAAAGCATAAAATATAAGAATCAAAACACCGAATAAAAGCATTAAAATCACATTATCCAACCAGTAGATCAGGCCATTCCAAATGTCGATTGTACATAATCTATATTTGCTTCTTATACTGCATTACTAGTCAAAAGCTTGGTTCCATAACCATGTCTTTGTTCTTTTTCCAAAGGCCTGGAGGGAGGGCGCAGATCTAATTTCACTGGGGAGAGAGTTCCAGAGTCGAGGAGCCACCGCTGAGAAGGCCCTGTCTCTTGTCTCTACCAACTGCACTTGCGAAGCAGGTGGACCAAGAACAGGGCCTCTGCTGCCTTTCTTTTTCCTTCCCTTCCTTCTTTTTATGCTACAAGAAGCTAACACAGCTATTTAAGTCAAAACTACAGCAAATACAGGAGATCTACTTGTGCAGTGTTTTTAATGTCTCACTATGAGCAATGCTAGAAATTTGGGGACTGAAAGATAAGTTCAAGGAGGGAAGTATTCGTAAGGGACAATGCCTCAATATGGTTCTTCAAACCACCCATAATTATGCCCATGGAAATGATTATATGAGTATTTTTTCATGTATCTGCTGGTGAAAACTGGTTTTTTATTGCTCAGAGGCAAATAAATCATTAATTAATTAAAAAAACACAAGCAAATTTAAAGCATGTGGTCAAACCCATAAAGGCTTTAGGATGACAACTACTTTTTGGGTCAAGTCATCTGTCCCCACCAAAAATTCTGAATGTAATATATTCAGCTGAAAATAGTTGTAAAAAGTTTTCATGGGTTTCACTTTGATATATTGTTAGCCACCTGGAGCAACACGACATGGAAAGGTGGCACACAACTTTAATAGATACAAAATATCTTGGAGTCCTCATGGACAACAAGGTAAACATGAGCCTACAATGTGATGCGGCAGCTAAACAAGCCAATGGGATTTTGGCTTGCATCAGTAGGAGTGTAGCGTCTTGATCCAGGGAAGTCATGCTACCCCTCTATTCTGCCTTGTTCCGACTACATCTGGAATACTGTGTCCAATTCTGAGCACCAGAATTGAAGGCAGATGTTGTCAATGTGTCCAGAGTAGGGTGACTAAAATGATTCAGGGGCTGGAGAACAAGTCCTATAGGAGCAGCTTAAAGAGCTGGGCATGTTTAGCTTGCAGAAGAGAAAGCTGAGAGGAGACATGATAGTAATGTATAAAAATGTGAGGCGAAGTCATAGGGAGGAGGCAGCAAACTTGCTTTCTGCTGGGATGCAGAACAATGGCTACAATCTACAGGAAAGGAGATTCCACCTGAACATGAAGAAGAACTTCCTGACTGTGAGAGCTGTTCAGCAGTGGAACTCTCTGCCTCGGAGTGTGGTGGAGGCTTCTTCTTTGGAGGCTTTTAAACAGAGGCTGGATGGCCATCTGTTGGGGGTGCTTTGAATGTGATTTTTTTGCTTCTTGGCAGGGGACTGGACTAGATAGCCCACAAGGTCTCTTCCAACTCTGTGATTCTATGAAACACAAGGTTTAAAGAGTTGCTTTAGCTGTTATTCTTGCAGGACATTTTTAGATGTTGTGTTTTGTCCCGAGTAGTTTGTGGGTCACCAAAAGCAATTTACAAAATTTAATAAGCTGGAAGGGAAGGGCTAAGAGGATGCATGCATTGACTTTGCTCATCCTTGACCTATCCAGATGACAATATTTGAATGCCTTTTTATATGGAAAAAAAACTTCTCCAAGTAATGATCGGAGTCCAAATTTTGGGAAGGAAGAGCAGGTGAGGTGAAAAGTTTGATCCAGAGATTTCCATATTCATTTGGAAACGTACATGACTATAAATACTTCCCAAAGAGAAACCTTAATAATGGTCCTTTCCTCCATCTTGAGCATTTCATTAAAAGTAAAAGGTAAATGTTTCCCCTGACATTAAGTCTAGTCATGTACGACTCTGGGGATTGGTTTTCATCTCCATTTCTAGGCCGAAGAGCTTAGACACCTCCAAGGTCATGTGGCCAGCATGACTGCATGGAGCAACGTTACCTTCCTGCCAAGACGGTACCTATTGATCGACTCACATTTGCATATTTTCAAACTGCTAGGTTGACAGAAGCTGGGCCTAACAGCAGGAGCCCACCCAGCTCTCCAGATTGGAACCATCAACCTTTTGGTCAGTAAGTTGAGCAGCTCAGTGGTTTAACCCGATGTGCTACTAGGGGGCCCTCATTAAAAGTACAGCAGACTCTTGCTTATCCAACAGGCCAGCAGAATGTTGGATAAGCAGAAATTTTGGATAATCAGGATGGATTAAGGAAAAGCCTGTTAAACATCAAATTACGTTATGATTTTACAAATTAAGCACCAAAATATCATGTTTTACAACAAATCGTTAGAAAAAGCAGTTCAGCGCATTGTAATGTTATGTAGTAATTACTGTAATTATGAATTTAGCACCAAAACATGGCAATATATTAAAACAGTTGTGGATCCGGGCGGGAGGCAGATTGTGTTGGATTATACGGAATGTTGGATAAGTGAAGGTTGGATAAGCGAGACTCTACTGTAGTCTGTTTCAGTTCAGTTTTCTTCAGGACTGTCACCAGAGCAAGGCATACCAATCTTTTCTGCCATTATTTAAACATTGACTGGTTTGTTTTTTTTTAATGCCAAAAAAAAATCACACTCGAAAGATAAGCGTAACATATACTCCCAGAATAACAACATAAGATGACAACAATAGAAAGGATAAGTGTTGTTCACAAATACTGCATTCACATTATTTTGGAGTAAAGATCCCACAGCCCTTCAGCTTCAGTGGTGAGGTAGACCTAACTCTTCTCCCAGTGAAACCAGCACATCATTTTAAAAAAAAAGAAAAAAAAGATCAAATTCGGAATATTTACGGATACCTCTGCGTCATGTGTCTGTTTGCGCTTTCAAGTTATTGGTTGACTTGTGGCAACACTATGAACCTTATGCATCTCCTGACACAATGCCTGCTGATTGTCTAATGGCAATTGAATGGCCATTGGGTGCAGTTTCCTTCACCCACTGGGCCTGGTTGTCTTCTAGCTGATGTTGTGCAGCTGTGGAAGAAGCTTTTGTCATCTGAACCATTAGCATATATATCTGACAGAGTTTTAAACTGCTCTAGCATTCACAGGGCCCAAAAATAATGTTCTTCTCATCCCAAAGTAGTTTTGCCAAGCTCTGATACAAGGGGAGTGTCTGAAGGTTTTTTCACCTGTAAACAGAGTTACAAATTTATTATTTATTATTTTGGCACTGAATATTTGCCATTGTGTTTATTTTGTTGGAAACCTCACTGAGTCCCCTTGGGGAGATAGGGCAGGTTATAAATAAATTATTATTATTATTATTATTAGAAACACAACAAGATGAGTCCACAGCAAACAAGATCACTCTGCTGGCTGTTGTATTGGATCACACGTCGGACACTTCCCAAGTGTCTAGGACTGTGTGATGTATTAGCGAATAATGCGTGCAGATCCCAGTAAGGTGGCCTTTTGCAGCTGGCAGCTGGTAATTTTGTCAGTGCCGATTGTGTTTAAGTGCAGGCCAAGGTCTTTAGGCACTGCACCCAGTGTGCTGATCACCACTGGGACCACCTTGACTGGCTTATGCCAGAGTCTTTGTAGTTCAATCTTCAAATCCTCATATCGTGTCAGCTTTTCCAGTTGTTTCTTTTCAATACTGCTGTCGCCTGAGATAATAATAATTATTATTACAAATGTTTTTGTAGGTGCTTGGCCTTTTTTGGTTTCCATGTCCAGGCTGGTGGTGCTGTCCAGGCCTGGTGTCTGTCAGGGCTATCTGCAGCCGTCCTCCCTTATCAGGCTCTGGGTAATTAGGGGTTAGAGGTGGTTGATAAGAGGCACCCCATTGCTCTGCCTTGCAGCAGCTTTGTTCTTGAAATGGGAAGAGTCAGATCCGTGTCCATACCCACCCACCTTCCTCATTCCTCTGTGGGTGCTTTAGGGGAATGCTCTTCTCTGCAGGCACACAAACCTTGGGCGGTCACAGCTACGGAGGTGGTTTCAGTCACATTAGGTTTTCCCCTCCTTTAGGACTTAGAGCTTTTGCAGACTTGAAAAAAAACAACAGAATTACTGTTTTTAATATGTCAAGATCTGGCTGAACAAAAATGTTTCCTTATTTGACTGTCCATCTTGGCTTTAAGTGTTTCCCAATCTAGAAAGGGGAATCTACTTTAATCCTCTATTTTCTGTTCTTCCTCGTGTTTAATTTTTACGATTTTGATTATACCCTGATATTACTTGGCCACACATATCCTTGTGTTCATCTGTAAAACGTTGGAGGCCACGTGACCTTCACCAGTGCATACTATTTTATTTAACACGGACAGAGCTTGAAAAGTTACTACCCAGTTATAGTTCCAAGGGCTCCTGAATATTTAGCTCTGTAGTTCCATTTTAAAATAATTTTTTCTTCTTCATCATTCAAAGGTATTTGAAACAATTACCTTTTTGTTACTTGGATGGCATGATGTAAGGCATAAAGCACCTTCATAATGCTATTGGCTATGGTACAAAATATCGCTTAAATGGTGAAGACATACCTTTGTCACTATAAAGCTGAATAAAACCAATTATATTTGCAGTGTAAAAAGAATGAAGTTATCACTTGTTATATTGCAATCACAATGTAGTTTAGTTGTCACATAGTTTATAAAAAGAATACATTATCATTAATTGTATTAATTCCCATTAATTTATAATAGCTACTTCCAGTTTGGCCCCCTGGTGGTGCAGTGGGTTAAACTGCTGAGCTGCTGAACTTGCTGACTTAAAGGTTGGTGGTTCAAATCCAGGAAGTGGGGTGAGCTCCTGCTGTTAGGCCCAGCTTCTGCCAGTCTAGCAGTTTGAAAACATGCTAATGTGAGTAGATTAATAGGTACCGCTTTAATGGGAAGGTAATGTTGCTCCATGCAGTCATGCTGGCCACATGACCTTGGAGGTGTTTATGGACAGTGCCAGCTCTTCGGCGTAGAAATTGAGATGAGCACCCCTCCCCAGAGTTGGACACAACTAGACTAATGTCAGGGGAAACCTTTACCTTTTTTTACTTCCAGGTTATGAAGATGAGTTAATTATAATTGGCTTCAATATTTTCCTAAACATTTGTATTATAACAACTTTGATCATAGTGTTTAGTGCAGTGTTTCCCAACCTTTTTTGAGCCGCGGCACACTTTTAACATTAAAAAAATCTGGGGGCACACCACCAACCAAAATGACACAAAATGACACTCTAACACAGTAAAGAACGGCTGGGGACTGGTGGCCTGCTGGGACCAGCTGCTGGGAGTGCGAAGCTGGGGGAGGGAGGAGCCAGGCCATGCCATGCGCGCCCCTCCTCCCGGCTTCAGTTCTCCCACAGCTTCGCCAGCCTTGAGGGGGCAATGCCAAGACTGTTGGCTTGGCACTGCCCCCTCAAGGCTGGCAAAGCTGTGTGTGCGCTGAAGCCAGGAGGGGGGGAGGGCGCCATGCCCTGCCCCCTCCCCCGGCTTCAGCTCTCCCACAGAGGAGGAGCATGAGCGGTGGACGGGCTTCAGTGGGCGGGGCTCCTCTGCGTGGCTTCAGCGAGTGAGGGGCAAGAGTCATGGTGGGAGTCATGGTGGATTGGAGGCTGGCTGGGGAAATGGCCGAAGGAGGCGGCGCCCCGGCCCCTTCTTCTTTTTCTTCACCACCGCCCGGCCCTTCCTCCTCCTCCCCCAAGCAGCAGGAGTTCGGCAGGAGGAGGGGGGAAGGAAGGGGGGCAGAGAGCTTTTCTCGCGGCACACCTGATGATCGCTCATGGCACACTAGTGTGCCACGGCACACTGGTTGAGAAACACTGGTTTAGTGTACTGACTTGGGTCTTGAGATAGCTGTGTACTCAATGCCACTGAGAAGTAAAATTCCCACTCCATCCCAAAAATGGGGAAACCCATAAATCTTACTACAAACAAAGGAGTGCTATTTTTTGGAAAGGCATTACCTTTTTAGAGATCATAACCTTTGGAAAACCAGGAATCTCCATAGCCTTTTGGAAGCACGACCCCTTTGTAGATTAATTGGCATTCACAATCATAATCTTATGTAAAGTATTATCTTCCTAAGAAGAGTTAGATACTCATTTGAGTATTCATGCAAGGCAATTAGGTTTCTCAGTTGTTAGGCTGATATATCTGGTTATCTCTCTGAACTGTTAGGAACAAAGATATGCCAATGCACAAAATATAAAGCAAATCTTCAGAAGTGTTATTTCAGTTGCCCCAAAAACATCTACTCTCCCATAAAATATATTGTTTTTAAATCATGCTGTGAAAAGACCAAAAATAAGTAGTCTTCATTATAAGTCACATAGTTGTTTCACTTACAAACTTCATGTATTCAGCATACAGGTACATTTCTTCATTGGTTGATAGTTTAAACAGTAAGTTCTCTAAAACATTTTTTAAAGTCTCTTCTCTTTTGCATACAGACTTACACTCTCTTCAGTCTAATACATTACTGAACATTGACTCAATAAAGACTGACTACACACTGCAGCATAATGAC
Organism: Anolis apletophallus; assembly: GCA_030556195.1. Taxonomy (NCBI): domain Eukaryota; kingdom Metazoa; phylum Chordata; class Lepidosauria; order Squamata; family Anolidae; genus Anolis; species Anolis apletophallus. Next base: position 89,797,056 of record JARBWK010000001.1, on the reverse strand, counting down.
ACTGACTTTATACATCAACTGATGTCTGATACAAACTGACCCATACTTCAACTGACTTCCAAAATGAAATCTCAGTCTGAATACTCTCAGATCCGGTCACATAGTCTGCAGTCCCTCCCACAACCTCAAACAACATAGAGTTAAGGGAAAACTGCATACTAAATCATATACATACAATATAGCAAGCAATCAAAATTACATACATAACAACTAACTAATATAGGAGGCTTGTAGAAGGTTGCTATTTCCAACACTATTTTAACCTAATGCATAAATATTTTTTTAAGATTTCCATAACTGCTACTATCTTGTGTGGAGGAGTAGATAAGCACTCTCCTGAAAGGAATCTGAGACACTCTTTTTTTCTGAGATAATAAAAACAACTTAATTTTTGTATCCCACCTCAATCTCCCCAAAGGAACTCGGGGCTGCTTACATGGGGACAAGCCCGAACAGACATAGATGAAAACACAATAAAATAAAACATCATAATAACATAAAACAAAATCATAACACAACCAATAGCCCGAAGCAGTAATAAATACTGAACTTGTAGGGTAGGAACATGTGTAATATAGTTTAAGGACAGGGGCTGTAGGTAATAATATACTTATTATCCTGGCTCTGGGGAGATAGGGCGGGTTATAAATAAAGTTTTATAATAATAATAATAATAATAATATGATGATGATTTCTTGCGTGTCCATTTTTGCAATTTAGTTCTGCCTACAATGGTTTTCATAAACTATCTTTGTATCTTTCTTTGATGCACTGTTTTATATGAATTTTTGTAAATGTATACAATCTGCAAAGAGATGGACATTAGATAGATTGAATCTTCAGCGACACAGAGAGTAAATTAGGAAAAGGAAAACAACAGCCCATAGCCGCCTTGTTCCTTGAGCATTGCAGTCATCTTTCATGGTCAATGTCCAGCTGTAATTAGAACTGAAGAGGGTATTTCCTCTCTGGCTGTGTCTCTAGGCAAAGAGGCACCAACAAATGTTTTCCCATAATGATGAAAACATCTGCAGTGATCTCTGCATGTCATGTCTTGGAGACTCCCTTGCCTTGCGCCATTGCTCCCATTCCCACCAGCTCTCGGCTCCCCTCCCCTCCATCCTCCACCCTTGTCACTCAGGAAAGATCATTAGCCAAAGGTTTTATTTCTCCTTTCAATCTTGGTGACACACTCCCCGGGGTAATCTTGGCTTCATGCTCAACCATTGAGGTCACTTGGACATGAGATGTTGCTGTGTGTATATGTGTGAGGGACAGTTTTAAAATACTTGTTCATTTCCATATACTGTAGTTTGACACCAGTCTAACAGGAGGACAAGATAGATGTGGTTTTTTTTAAAAGCCTGAAGCTTTGGGAAGACTTAATCCAAAGACTATTATGGAGGCTGAAGATCTTGAAATAAAGTTCTCTATACTTTCAAGCAACTTTGCCATTTAGAAATGACAGGATGCGTTCTATCAGTTGGCCCCACTCTGACAGCCTTCAGGTTTCAAAACGTGTGACAATCTAGATTGGGGATCATGGGGTAAGGAGCCCAACACACATGAATTGCCTCTGTGTATTAAAATAAACACTTTGTGTTCCCAGTTCAATCTCATTGGATTTCTTCTGAATGAATGAAGACCAGGGTTGGGTTATGTATTAAGCAAAATAATCATATGCTTAGGGCATCAAGAGAAGAGGGGCTCCACAAAACATTTCCATTGTCAAATTTTCCATGGACCATAGGGTACAAAACTGCAAATGGTGATGCTTAATGAGGTCCTCAGTCTTTGCAAGTAGAAAAAAAGTAAGGGAAAACTTTTTGAATAAAGTGGGAGTATACAAAAGCAAACATTATTTTTCCTTTAAGTTTTGTTGCATTTCAAAAATTAAAATTTGATTTTATGGCTTATTATTATGAATTAGTTATACTGTTATATAAAAGTTATGAATTAGTTATACTGTTATATAAAAGCACCAAAATCCTTTAAGTGTTTAGGGACTCTAAGGGTCTTAATCTGGCCCTGATGCAGACAGAGAAATGACTGATTGGGTTGCTGTGAGTTTTCTGGGCTGTATGGCCATGTTGCAGAAGCATTCCCTCCTGATGTTCCATTCACATCTCTGGCAGGCATCCTCAGAGGTTGAGAGGTTGAGATGCCTGCCATAGATGTGGGCGAAACATCAGGAGAGAATGCTTCTGCAACATGGCCATACAGCCCAGAAAACTCACAGCAACTTAGTGATTCTAGCCATTAAAGCCTTCGACAACATAAATGACTGTTTTTCCAAAAAATGTAATTCTAAGCAGAATTTTAATGTTACTTATAAAAGGATTATTATTATTAAAATAATATTATTTATTTTATCATAATTCAATACATTTGTTCTACATCATTTATTTTACAGCAGGAACATAATATTCAATATAACCCACCATACATTAACTTTTGGCATCTACTGTTATTCTTATCATTATACATATTTTCTATCCCTCACCACCGTGCTCCCCTCTCTCCGAGCCACAGCTTTTATATATCATTTGACCAAAATTTCAATTACACACACTCTCCCTCCCTCCCTCCCTCTCCCAAACCCTCTCTCAAATCTACACACACACACACACACACACACACACATTCATAAAAGGATTATTAATATACTAACTCCATATGGTAACCGATCATTGTTAGAATGATAATCTGGAACCATTCATGTTTCATATCAGCTTTTAATTCATGCTCTTTCCATTCCCAAAGGCACAAGAAGCTGTAAGCATAGCTTTGTTCTCATAATTTAAATATGTGTATGGAAACAGTGCTATTTCACCATCTTAAAATGCAAAATCTTTTTTTTTTAATAAAGTTTTATTAATTTAAAAGACACACAATCAATCACAAACATAACAAATGTGGGCTTAGAACCTCGCCCTTACAGAAAGTGTGGAAAGAAAAGGGACGGGAAAGGTAGGGGGCAAACATTGGGAATAAACAAGGGGGTTTCACTGACAGAACAAATTTACATTTAAAAATAAAACAAACGGGTTGACTTCACCCGGTGGAGCAGACTTATTTGTTTTTGGCTTCTATCTTAGCAATATAATCATTACCCTCATAACCAGTAGCCCTTTAAATCTATTTTCTTGTTGTTTTTTATATATACAATAAAGGGATTCCACACCTCCTCAAATTTAGAATCTTCATTTCCTCTTAGCATAATAGTTAATTTGTCCATTTCAGCTATCTCTAGGAGTTTGGCCAGCAGCTCTTCCTCTTCTGGAGACTCTTTCTTTTTCCAATATCTGGCCCAAACTATCCTGGCCGCCGTAATCACATAACATAGCAGTTTTTCTAATCTTTTGTCCATAGAGTTGTTGTCTATAATATTTAGAAGAAAAAGTTCAGGTTTCAATTCAATGTTGACACTCATCATATCCTGGATAAGTTTATGTACTTTGCGCCAGTATATTTTTATCCTCCCACAAGTCCACCATTGGTGGTAAAAAGTCCCCTTATCCTTTTGACACTTCCAACAGAGGTTGTTCCCATTCTTATAGATTTTGCTTAATTGTGCCGGGGTGATATACCATCTGTATAACATTTTGAAATAGTTTTCCCTTAACGAGGAGGCATATGTAAATTTAGAGGTAACCTTCCACAGTTTCTCCCAGTTTTCCCTAGTTATAGTATGGCCGACATTATCATGCCACTTTGACATAAAGTCTTTTATTGGTTTCTGTTGGTGTTGATTCATTAGTATATATTTATATAGTTTACTTACGCCCTTCTTTTCTGAGTGTAATATAATTTTTTCTCCCGTTGTTGGGGTTTCCTGCCACCCTTTTTTATTGTCCAGCAAGAATTTTTCTCGCAATTGGTTATACTGGAACCAATTTAGCTTAGGCTTGTCGATATCCTCATGGGGTCTTAGTTGCCAGGAGCCTTGTTTCTTTATTAATAGATCCTTGTATAGCGGCCACACCTCTTTATTTGAGGGGGCAATTTGGAAGGCTTCAATGGGGGAGGTCCAGAGTGGATGCTTATTTATAATATTTATTTTGTGTTTTTCCCACACTTTGAGTAGTGGTGCTCTAGTTATGTGGCGGTTGAAGTTTTTATCATGTTTTAATTTATCGTAAAGAAGATACCCGTGCCATCCAAATCTGTTGTCCCAGCCCTCCAGGTTTAGTAGTTGCTTATCTTTTAGCTCTAACCATTCTTTTATGTTTATTAGGCAATTGGCCTCATAGTAAGCTGCCAGATCTGGAAGGCCGAAGCCCCCGTTTTGTGGCAAGTCATGGAGATATTTTTGTCTGATTCTTGCTCTCTTACCCTTCCAGATGAATTTGGACAATTCTGTTTGCCATCTTTTAAGAATGGTCAGATTCTTTAGTATCGGGAGGGTTTGGAAGAGAAAATTTAGTCTAGGAAAGACTTTCATTTTAACGACAGAGATCATGCCCAACAGGGATAACTTTAAGCTTTTCCACTTATGGAGATCTTTTTTAATTTCATTCCAAATTCTTTCATAATTGTTTTTGACTAGCTGACAATTTTTTGCCGTTATAGTTATACCTAGATATTTTATTTTTTTTGAGATGGGTATGCCGAATCTTTTTTGGATTTCTAAGGCTTCTTTTTTGCCAATATTTTTTAATAATATTTGAGATTTCCCAAAATGCAAAATCTTAATAACAAAAACAAGCAAACCACTTTAATGCATTTCCAGTTTCCCCTAGTATTCTTTTTTCGCCTTCTTTTTGTGATGAATACCCAAGCCAAGAACTGTTCTCCTTTGCAAGTTGGTTGGCTGCCTGCTGCTACTGTTGGAGGGGCTCCAGCTGCATTTATCTCAATATCTTTACTTTTCAGTATCTGAAAGGAGAAATAGTCTTGTGAGTTTTGAGGCCAGGAGATGGGGCACAAGCCAACTTTTAAAAATGGGATTTGAGTTTGGATGATATAAACAAAGTAAAGGGCAAATAAACCACATGCTTTTAGAGAAACAAAGTTATTTAACCACATTTCTAAACCATTCATTTAAAAAAATGTAAAGGGAAAAGGACCTCAATGCACTGATAATTCACGAAGCTTGTGAAGAATATGGTTGGGTCACAGCCCAGCCAAAGTTAAGCACTTTTAAGTGCTATTGATTGCAGCAGGAGAGATATAAGCACATGTCTAAGTCTCCTGTTGAAATCTTCATGATTTAAAAGTGCTTAATTTTGCCTGGATTGGTCCCAAGGTATGCCTGCCTGGCAGGAACATAGGAGAGGCTGATGGCACAGCTGTTGGCCTGGCAAGATTTCAACATTTCCAATTATTAGTGCATGATATATCTGCTGCATCTAATGGTACCTATTCTGAGCACAATCAGGAGTCAATAGCTTTTTTTAGAGGTCAGCACTTAACATTATACCTGGCATGTCTAGCTTCGGTAGTAGAGCTTGATAATAGCACTTAAGAATAGGAGTGAGTAAACTCTATCTTTACAGAAACATAACACAAGTCTGTATTTAGGAAAATCTCTTTCATGGATTCATTCTGGATTACATTATGTCAAGCAGGATATTTTTAATATGTCAGAGCCATAAATAGGGAATGCTTTAATGGTTCTGGGATGGTGATAATTTCTCTCTAGCAAGGGGATCTTCTATGAAATAAAAGGCACATCTACACTGTAAAATTAATACAGTTTGACACCTCTTAAACTGCTATGGCTCAATGTTATGGAATCCTGATAGATGCAGTTTAACAAGGTCTTTAGCCTTCTCTGGCAAAGAGCATTCGTGCCTCAACAGACTGCAGTTCCCATGATTCCTTCACATTGAGAGATGGCAGTTAAAGTGCCGTCAAACTGCATTAATTCAGCAGTGTAGATGTACCCCCAGTCAGAGAAAGTTGTTGGTAGTATAAACTTTTGTAGACTACTTCATCTCAAATGTATTAAGTTAAGCGCCTTTAAGGAGATCTTTATAGCTGTGAATCAGTAGGTTGTATGAGTAAATAATGATAGGAATGCAAAACTTTGTGAGTATGATGATGAGGGAGCAAGTTCAGTTTGATTGTTGTTGGGGGGGACAAGGGAAGAGGAAAATGTTGCTTAAAGCCAAAGGAACCATGTGGCCAATGAAGAGAATGTTTAAGATGCAGCACTATGCTGTCTGGAAACTCCAAAAAATATGTGATAGTTGATCAAGAAAGTCCTCATGTGGCTGGGGTATTAACTATTGCCTCCCTTCAACTCATTGTTGAGGGATTGTTATTTGTGGATATATTCCAAGTCTGCTCTTTTTCTTTTCAATCTTATTTTGTAGTTTTTTGTCCACAAACTGTTCTATGGTCCAAGATAGAAAACTCATGTAGATTATATTTTTCTGCAAATTGTATATTCCTATTCCTTATGTAGTATTCTGCAAACTGTGTATTCCCATTCCTTATGTCTGATTTACCATATGCCCGTTTAATATGGCTATTAGGCATGGTTTCGAACCCAGAAAAAAGGGAATCAAAAATCTAATGGGGGGGGGGGGTTTGATTAGTAATAGAAAGACTTGCCAAAAAAATTCCAAAATTTCTAAAATGTAACATAATTACTAACGAAATTCGTTAGTAGTTCTAAAGTAGGCAAAGCAGGGAAACAGGACTGTATACTGTTTTAAGCACAGGCAAATCAAGGGGCAACATTTCCCTTGGTTTCCTTGCAGGGAGATATAATGCATTAATATATTATTATTAATATTATTAAATACCTCTGGTGCAGGCCTTGCTAATCTGTAGAGTTCTCCTCACTCCAGCTTTTTCCCATTCAGTTTTACCATAGCAGTCTAGGACCTCCGTTTGAACTCTATGGCTTTTCTTGATTCTGAACTCTTTCTTCTCCTCTCCGTGCTCTTTTCACTCCTGCTGCCCTTCTCTCAGCAGTTCTTATGTCCTTCTACTCTGTCCTTCTATCTAAATCCCCTTCCTGGGTGCTTAAAATCGCTTTTTCGTCAGTCCTCCAGCCCCTCTAGGAGTCCCGATCTGGATCTCTCTATCGTTTCCGGCTCCTTTTTCACTTCCTGGAGGAGGCCTTTCACTCTAATTAGGCTCCAAGCATGGAAAGGCCCCGATTTGACTGTGAGTTATGTCTGCAAAGCTATTTTAGAGGGGGAAATTTTCCTGTTGGGTGGGCATCTGAAATAGTTACTAATCTAACGAAAATTTGGGCCCAGGGGGTGCGGAAAAGAAAGTCCACTTCCGGGATTGGCCCTGCGATGCATATAAACTTGAAAGTCCCATACATACGAATCCCTTCCGATTTCTTTTCATTTTCATAACTTTTTTCTCATGCCTAATGGCTATATCTTTGCATTCTTGCATCTTTTTGTTTGGGAAATTGAAGCTCGGTCTCCCACTTTTTTTTGTTGTGTTGGGGGCGGCTTGAAAAACTGCAAGTCGTTTCTGGTGTGAGAGAATTGGCCGTCTGCAAGGACATTGCCCAGGGGATGCCTGGATGTTTTGATGTTTTTACCATCCTTGTGGGAGGCTTCTCTCATGTTCCCGCATGAGGAGCTGGAACTGATAGAGGGAGCTCATCCGCGCTCTCACTGGACTCAAACCTGCAACCTGTTGGTCTTTAGTCCTGCCGGCACAGGGGTTTAACCCACTGCGTCACGGGGGCTACACGGTCTCCCACAATGATAAGAAAATGTTTGGAGACCACTCTGAAAGGTGAGAGCCACTGTGGGCCAAAAAAGAAGGTAGGGAACATGGGTCTTTTTTTAACTTTAACATGACCCCCAAATTGAAAGAAATAAGGGATGCAAATTAAATAAAATTGTAATAATATTTTACTATGAATGCTCATTTATTACACTCCGTTGTAATTCATGAAAGGTTATGCTGAAATAAATGATTTAGATTTAAAGGCACTCCATTTTATTTACAATGAAACATCAGATGGCTATTTCTCTAAAAGGTCCAAGATATTTTGATGCCTGAATCAAAATAGTTTTACACTCAATCCCTTCACTTCCATGTACAGAAGCCAATAGGCCAACAGCACAAACAGGATTATGCCACACTTGTGGGCACTGGACCAGCTCATTGGGCAGAAGGAAAGCTGTGTGTGGCATATATAGTTATTTATTATTGATTTATTTACAGTATTTATATACCACTTTTCTCACCCTGAGTGGGACTCAAAGCAGTTTACAAAAAATTTTTGCAAAATTCAGTGCACACACACACACACACACCAAATCATAAATCAAACAGCATATGATTAAGCATAAAATACAATAGGACAAATTCACCATAAGATAATAGGACATTTCAACACGAAGTATATACATTAGAAACACCTAATAAGAACATTAAAATCACATGATCCAAACTGAAAGACTGTGCCATTCCAGATGTCAATTACACATATTTCATATTTACTTCTTGTACTTTGTTACTTTACTAGTAAAAATCTTGGTTCCATAACCATGTCTTTGTTCTCTTTTGAAGTTCTGGCTGTTGATCCCTGACCTCTTCCTAAGGATAAACCTGGACTTTAAAAAGAAGGACATCATTTTTGCCGTCATTCAACATCTTACTATTTCTCATAATACTTTTAATGGACTAGACAGCACACAGTAGCAGTTGGTAAAATGACAACTTTGAACACAATTGATAGTGAACAATGCACTAGAGTTGGTGACTTCCCATGTTTGCTCTTGTTATCGTTGCCTGCTAGAAAGTCTACAAAACAGGCAACTTTAATAATGAGTTAATTTTAATTTTAATGTTTCAAAGGTCTGGGACTTGTCATTTTCAGAAAGCCAATCAATTTTTATGTCATAAAGCTGAACCATCTCTAAGCAGCCATGAACAGGAGAGTGAAATATTTCACTTGGGAGAATGGGGAGGGATGCCTGCCATGTTGTTAGAAGACAGAAACATGCCTAAACATCACTGCTGGTTTCAGCATTAGCTGTGTAAGTAGACTGCTAGAATGCCACTCAAGCACTACTTAGTAGTGTCAATTGGGGTGATGCATTATTGTGATGAGGACAGCTGCCTACTAGAACCTGGACTGAGGCCACTAAAGCCATTCCTAAGTGTGTTGATAATAAAGCAGATGTTAAAATCTATTCACCTTTTGGAAATTTCCCCACCTAAGTTAGGTAGATTAGTTAAGAAATCTTATATGCAGCCATATTCTGCTACTATCTCTCTCTCTGTTAATACAGTGGTGCTCACACAAAGACTTTAACACAAAGACACAAACAAGTTCTTAGAAGAATGATAGAGTTGGAAGACTACAAGGGGTATTCACTCTTTCGTACTCCTCCAAAGACTGAGACTTTGCCACACTTTACTATAGCATATTCCATTGCCAAACATCTCTTACTGCTAGGAGGTTTCTACTCTTGTTTAGGTGAAATCTCTTTTCACATACGAGCAGTCCCCAAGTTACAAACAAGATAGGTTCTCTAGGTTGGTTCTTAAGCTGAATTTGTCAGTCATAAAAGATAGATTTTTAAGTGTTCAGAGGATTTCCCTGTGATAATTGGATTTTGAAAAAATTGGCTTATTGTAGACACAGGATTGGTGACAAAGCTTCAGTGGAGACACTTTTTATCAATGAGTGAGTGAATTTCCCTTCCAATGTGTAGATTTCTCTCACTTCCTGTTGTCTCACCCTTCCCTTGTAACTATGAGTAATTTGTAAGTCAGATGTTTGTAACTCAGGGACTGCTGTCGTTTGAGTTTATTGCTTAAATGCAGGACCAGCCTGCTTGGATAAGATTTTGTGATACAAAATCCAGCATATATATCTTGTTTGCTGTGACATACTGTGTTTTTGCATCAGTAAAATGATGATGATGATGATGATAATTTTATTTCTTATCAGTCTCTCCTTGTGGCTCGAGGCGGGTTGCAACATCACTAAAAACACATAATCATATAAAACATTTTATAAAACACACATATTAAAACATATTTCTACAAAATACATGTTAAAATACACAGAACAAAAATTAAAATGCAGGACCCAAGTTCAAAATTTGTGATTAAAACTGTTTGGATAGATCTGCTGGAAGAGATAAGGCTTTAGATGGTTTTAAATTTTTGACAGCTCATTTAGCTGTTGGAGCTCTTCTGGCAGGTCCTTCCACAGTCTTGGGGCGACCAATGAGAAGGTCCTCTGGGGGATGGTCGCCGGTCAGGCTCTGACTGCTTGGAGTAGCCGCCCGCCAGAGGACCTCAGTGTTGGGGGTAGATTGTATGGGAGAAGGTAGCCTGGACCCAAATAATTTAGGACTTTATCGGTGAAAACCAACACTTTTTACATTGCCCGGAATCTACTTGGTAGCCAGTGGAGTGACTTTAGGATAGGAGTAATATGCTCACTCCTGGATGTCCTTGTAACCAATCTGGCTGCCGTATTTTGAACTGGCTGGAGTTTTTGAACTTGGTACAGAGGTAGCCCAATGTAAAGTGCATTGCAGGAATCCAACTTTGAGGTTACCAGTGTGTGCACTACCTTTTTTAGCTTCTCGAAATCTAAGAAGGGTATATCAGTTGGCATATCAACTGAAGATTCACACTCTCAGAACCTCTTCCATTGCCACAAGGAACCAGAGTTGTACCTTAATATTCATCTGTGTTTTTGTCCTTTAAAAAAGATCACGGGCATGCATCAGAATATTTGGAGCAGTGAAATGATTTGTTCTGAGCTATGCACTTTTTCCACCCTACACAATTATAGAACTAGAATTCCACTTTAATTGCCATGGTTCTGTCCTATGGTGCTCTGGGATTTATGACAGTTAAATTGGAATGATAGTGCTATAATTCTATAGTGTGAAAGGGCCCTCAGACTTCACCTGGTGAATTGTTTCCTGTCCTGAGGACTAGATTGAAAGAAGGATATTGACAAGCTGGAAAATGTTCAAAGAATAGTGATCAAAATAGTAAAAGTTCTTGAAACCAAACTCTATGAGGAATGGTTAATGGAGCTAAGTGTATTTAATCTAGAGTAGAGAATAGAGAGCAGTAGTATGATAACTATCTTCAAGTACCTGAATTTTGATGTGAGCTAATTGAGGCATTGTATGCTGCAGGAATATTTCTGTCTAAGTATTGTTGCAATGATGCTTCCATCAAGAACACTGGCCAACATACATTTGGTGCCTCAAATGTTAGATCTGTTTTAGGTATATTTGACCTGCTGGTTCTAAAAAATGGTACCAGTTCCCCCTACCAGGTATAGTTTTTGAGATACAGAACATATGCCATCTTTCTGTCGCCATCTGCTCACCCATAAAAATTACAATAACTATATCTAAGAAACAAGAGCTGATGCGGTCTATCCAATGCAATTTTCTGAATCAGAACCCTATAACCCCAGAAACAAGCCTAAGAACCAAGATACCAAGGTTTTTTTTGTTGGGCTGTGTAATTTAATGATTGTTAATTCCAAATTTTTAAATAACTTAATAACTTTATTCCAGTTTCTTATTCCAGATTTCTTCACCCCTTTGTTTAACAAAGAGCTGGCAATCCAGAACACGCTTCAGCTTCACAGTCAAGAAGAACAGCAGCAGATGACTGACAGCTTTGAAAAGGTTTTGGAATTGTATACTAGTTTATTCTTGGATGTTATAGTTGTCCCAGACACTATATGCTAGTTTTATCCTGTGCTGTTCATGCCAGTCTGGCAACTTACAACCCTACCAAGAGCGTTATCCATAAAATGATAAGAGAAAGGCTTGGCTATGGATCTCCACCGGCCTACTGTCCCAGCATTGTGTAGATCAGGAGGTTATTTATGGGAGAAAAGTGCAGAGCATGCTGACAGAGGTAGTTTGCTGGGCCAGAACACAATGACAGAAAATGTGACAGTAAGGCTGTGTAATAATCCCCAAATAGAACATGAAATGAATTGTCATAGTGGTACTGGATGATCCAGATCTGTGGGATTCAAGAAATGTTTGTTAATCCATTCTTTTAACAGGTGCACATCAACCAGAAATTTGTATTTATTTTTTGCATGATGAACAATACATACTGCAGTTCTCTCTCCTGTACTAAAGGACAAACTTTTTTTCTGAGCTGAATCTGGACGGATTTTTATGCATTCTTGTCTCTGTCCACAGCAACTTTTATTGACTCTTCCACCTAAGTGTTAGCAAGAGATCTTGTCCCATGCACTCTGGGCTCCATTTTCATGGGCTTTGGAAAAATGTCCATCACATGACGTCAGGGCACTTCCGGTGGGACTCTGTAGGACTCCATTTTCCCAGCACATGGAAACAGAGCCTAGGTGTGTTTTCAGGAGTTCGGTGCTACCTGACTTCAAACAGAAAAAGACAGGGAAATACAGGGAAAGGTTGGGGGATGGCTGGCCATTCCAGAAGATGGACCTCGATGGTAGGGAACAAGTATGATGGTTCCATCCGCTTTTCCCCACTTTCCCCCCACTCATGGCATGAGGTTCTAAGTCTAGTTTTCTTTGGTTCTCACTATAGATAACATCATGCTCCTTCTGCCCATGAACAAAGTTTGCTGTATTGACAACCAGTTCATAGTAATATAAGCCCTTGGCACCTGCGGAAATGGTGATGGGTCTAGAATCCCCTGTGGATACCAAAATCCATGAATGTTGAAGCCCCGTTGTATATAGTTACATAGTAAAATTGTGCCCCATATAGGATGGGAAAATCAAGATTTACCTTTTGGAATTAAAAAAAATTAAGCCATTGATATCGAATCCATGGATACAAAATACCATCTATGTTTGTATCTAACGGGAATAATATTCAATTTCCAGCCTTTGCTAAACTATCTTATTTGTTCAAAAGAAACCTGCTCTCACATTTTACACTGAGTCAGAATAATACATATATAAACACATCTGTTTCTGTATGCTAGTTGTAGACTTCCTTTTAATCAATATTCCAAAAAGAACATTATAACACAATTAAATTATCATCATCCCAATCCTGTGTTGTAGCTAAGAAGGAACATAGTGATGGAGTTTCTCTCATGTGTGCAAGTGTGCGTGCGCCTTCAGGTCAACTATTGATTTATGGTAGTCCCACTTTTTTAGAGAAGGAAAGAGGGAGATTTTACTAGCTCTTTTGGCTTGGGTCCAGACCATTTGACAAACCTCACCTCCCACTATAGACCAACTCAGACATTGGAGCCATTCCAACAGCTGGTGGGAATGAAAGAAAGGGCCTTCTTTGTGGCTGCCCCCACCTCTGGAACTCCCTTTGTAAAGTTAAAGATGGCCCCCTCCCTCCCTGTGTTCAAGAAACAGCTGAAGAAGTACCTTTGCTCACTGGCTTAGAAGTAGTAGTAGTTGGTAATACTACCATTATACCTCTGATTAATAGCTACCATCCATATGAAACCGCTGGCTGAGGTCATCCGGAGTTTTGGAGTACGATGCCATCTCTACACAGATGACACCCAACTCCACTACTCTTTTCCACCAGATTCCAAGAAAGCCCCTCAGATACTGGACCAGTGCCTGGCCACTGCGACGATCTGGATGAGGAGGAACAAGCTGAGGATCAATTCTGATAAGACAGAGGTTCTCCAGGTCAGTCGTTCGTCTGACCGGGGTATTGGGTGGCAACCTGTGCTGGACGGAGTTGTACTCCCCCTGAAGTCACAGGCCCGCAGTTTGGGGGTCCTTCTGGATTCAGCGCTGACACCGGGAGGGCCTTCGCACAGTTAAAACTTGTGCGCCAACTGCGACCATACCTCATGAAGTCTGACTTGACCATGGTGGTCCACGCCTTGGTTACCTCTAGACTGGATTACTGCAATGCACTCTACATGGGGCTACCCTTGAAGATGGCCCGGAAACTTCAACTTGTCCAGCGATCAGCAGTCAGATTAATAACTGACTGCTCCCCCTGATGGCCAGAAGTTTGCCTCTGTTTGTCTATGTTCGTCTATATACGTCTAAATATGTCTATATATATTGAACTGCAGGGATTGTCTGCAAGTATGTGTACTGTAATCCGCTCTGAGTCCCCTTCGGGGTGAGAAGAGCGGAATATAAATAAAGTAAATAACTGGGGCAAGTTACAGGGAGTAGTCAACCCCCGTGTTTAAAGAACTGCATTGGCTGCCATTATTTTCCGGTCCCAATTTAAGGTTCAGGTGATCACCTATAAAGCCCTAAACGGTTCAGGACCCACCTACCTTTGTGACCGGATCTCCCTCCATGAAGCAGCTCAAAACCTCCACTCCTCGGGGGAGGCCCTCTTGTCGCCCCTGCCAATCTCACAGACTTGCCTGGTGGGCACAAGGGGAAGGGCCTTTTCCTCTGTGGCCCCTGACTCTGGAATGCCTTGCCCGGAGAGATTAGGAGAGCCCCCACTTTGGAAACCTTTAAAAAACACCTGAAAACCTGGCTTTTCCGCTGTGCCTTTGGAGAGTAGCTATTTAATTTCTACCATTGCTTTCCTCAATGCCCCCGTTTCTGGTCCATCCCCCCCTCCCGAAAAGAATGCTATTCCAATTACCTCACTTCGAGTTTTTAACATTTTCTCTGTGTACCTGTGGCCCGCCTGTCTTTGTCATTTTAGATATTGAGTTGCATATTTTTTATTTATATGTATGTATTTTTTATTGCATTTACTGTTGATGTTTGATTTTTTATTGTAATTTGTTGTTTGTTTGGGCTTGGCCTCATGTGAGCCGTTCCACCTGTTCGATGTTTGATGTTTTGTCTTATGTCTGTTATAACAGGCTGCTTTTTCTATTTAATTTTAATTTTTAAGTTATAATTTGTGTTTCTATGTAGGGTTGTTAAATTTTGTTAGTATGGATGTATTGTTGTTGTGTTCAGGCACTAAATGTTTGCTTTTTATATTTGGAAACTGCCCCGAGTCCTTGCAGGGATATAGAGTGGAATATAAATAAAGTATTGTTGTTGTTGCTGCTGTTGTTATTGTTGTTGTTGTTCTTCTTCCCTCTGAAATATAGCTTCAGCACTTGGGATTCATTGGTGGTCTTTCATTTGAGCACTAACCAGAACTCACCCTGCTTAACTTCCAAGATCAGATGAAATCTAATGCCTTTAGGGTGATTAGGTTTAAATTTCTATACAAAAATGGAAGTGTTATGTTTACACCCCTTTCCACCACCAGTGAAAGTGGCTACAGCAACCAGAAGCATTGTGCCGCATGTACTAAGACCCCTTTGTTCAAATCTAAGGGTGGACGTGTAGTCTTTAGGCCTTAGGGATTGCGGATTGCCTTACTATGGAGAAAGGGAGACTTGGCCAGGCTTCAAAGGATGGCACTGGACTCAGAATGGTAAAGTTCAATGGGTTTTATTGATTTCAACCAGTAAACTGGTGGTCCAGTATCTTGCTTAGTTGCTAGGTGTTACAGCAAAGTCCTTTGGGGAAGGGGGATGCAGTTACTTGCCTCGGAGTTGTAGAAGTAGATGCAGTTCTCTGGTTCCAAGTTGTCCCCTTGCTTTCAATGGCTTCAAGGTCACAAAGAGCCCAAAACCCCAAATCTGCAGGCCCTTTGTTTGAAAGAACTTTCCTATATGGCTGCAGTCTGGTTGAAGGCGCTGAGATCACACAAGGGTACCAAGATTTTGCAATATACCTTGGTATGCTTAAATTTGATCCCAGATGGGTTTATGCAAATGAAAATGGCTTTGTCCAAGCTGAGGCCTAGATTTCCAGCCTCATGTCCATGCTTTCTTTGTTGGAATGGCCTGGGAGGAGAAAACTCTCTCTCAGGTGACCTCAGAAAGGGGAGGGGTTAAGATGCTGAGGTCAGCTTATGCGCCAAAACTCAAGCCTCTCCCACCCAATGCACACACACAGTTGAAACTGCAGGGAACATTACAAAAGAGCTGCAAATATGTAGCCCTATGGAATCAAAACAGAACAGAAAGGCCCTTCAGGCTGTCACAAGCATCCTCCCTTCCTGGTAGGAGAGAGGTGGAAACATTCTCCGCCTTGTGTCCCCATCAAAAGCTGAATGGATCCCCTTCACCTGATGATAAGGTTGGGAGTGCTGATCCAGAAGATGCTAGTTACATGAATTTGTTGATATCCAAAATATCATTCAGTATTTTGAACACAACCATCTATCCAGGGGTTCAAGGATTCAAGGACTAGGTATTCAACATGCTTATCTGAAGCTATTTTATCTCTTTAATTGAAAATTCACTCCACTTTTAAGTATTTAAAAGAAGCATCACATACAAGTCAATTCAAAACAAGAAAGCACTTAAAGATTTGAAGTTAGGACTAGCTCCCTGCTAAACGGTCACAGTCTCTGTCCATTCTAATGCTGATGTGCTAACTGTAAGCCTCTGTGTTATAAATGTACAGTGGTTTAAGACACTATGTTGGAAGATTTTGAAACAACATGGGCCCTGTAGCTAGTTTGGCCTGGCTGTACTGCAATTGTGGTGATCTATCAAGGGGTCAAAGATTAATGCAATTCTATGTAACACGTGCCTCTGTGCAAATTTAGAGCTGACAGCTCCTTCTCTCACAGGTCGTAAGATTCAAGGACTGCTCTGTCAGGTGGCGGAGGGCTGGCAGTGTATTTATAATTCATTGCTGCCTGAAACTGATGGGAGTCTGTCATCTCTCAGATGGCCACATTGGAAGCTGTTCAGCTAAAGGTTAACGGTGAAGCTTGAGGTTGTTTCTTTGGGGGGTGGGAGTGGGCAGAGCTACGGTTTCACTCACATTTCTCATGTTCACATTCATGCAGAAGAGAGCTGCTGTCTATAGACCACCTTATCTCAACCTAGTGCCTTCCAAATATGTGGAACTAGAACCCCAGTCAAGCTGTCTGACTTTTTTGCACCAGTAACTGTATGGCGGGAAAGAGTTCTTTCTCTATTTCTTCGTGTATCTTGAAAATCTTGTGATAAGGAGAAGTCTGTTTAAATATTGTGATATATTAGCTATTTTATAATTTAGGAGGATAAAACAAGAAGGAAGAGAGCTGTATGCTCAAGCTCATTGAGGATAGATTGGAAATGTAACCAACTATGGTGAGTAATGAATGAAACATGGCAAGAACCAGAGGAGTTTGCTTACATCCAGGGAACTCATTCAAGCCAATAGAAGGTGCAACATAGATGACTGGAATTTGTAATACAAGCGTGATTCATAACTCACAGGGCCATATCATGACATTGATAAGATACAACTCACAGAAAACCGCATTCTAATATCCACAGCCTGACTTGTTGGGAAGGGGTAAGTAACCAGAGGAGGCGAAGCTGCATGCATTCAGGCACTTGCTCTTGGTATGCTCATCAACAGATCAGCTTTTGTTATTTTGGTCTCTCTAAAATGCCGAGAACAAAGGCAAGTCCCGCAAATCTGTGGATGTGTTGCAGAGAAGGTCCCAGGCAGGTTACACCTATTGGGCATGCTTTTGGAATCTGTGATGCAATGTGATGGCATATGGGACAGTGTGGGAGGAAAAGTGATGGCTGCTAAAGCAGTGTGATTAGATTACAGTGGAGCTGGCAGGGACAGTGAAAACAAACCAGTCTGCTATTAATTTCAGATGCGGGTTTTTTTTGTAACTCCTTAGCAGCAGTGGATAATATCATCCCTAGCATCAAATACAGAAAGCTTACTGCAATTTTC
This sequence comes from Anolis apletophallus, assembly GCA_030556195.1. Lineage (NCBI taxonomy): Eukaryota > Metazoa > Chordata > Lepidosauria > Squamata > Anolidae > Anolis > Anolis apletophallus. The sequence continues at coordinate 89,779,415 of JARBWK010000001.1, read as the reverse complement.
CTGCCTGGAAACTGAGCACAAGTCCACAGACAGTCTGTGTATCTCTCTGTGTAAATATAGGGGCCGGTCTTGTGATTTTCTTTTATCCTGAGTTTTAGAATCTCTACCCTTTTGCCTCTTGCACAACTCCATGTTTGCTTCATTAGTACATGTTTCTACCCAGTGTGATCTATGGAAGAATAAAAAAGACAAAGGAGCCAGAGATAAATACCCTCCACCTGTTCTTTGAAAGCTCTCACAAGAAACTAAAAAAGGAGAATCACGTTAGTTCTGTAAAACTGAGGAGTTGTATCTGGGATTTGCTTAGAAGCTGATTAACTTTAAACTTTCCACAACTATTATTTTGCCACAATATGCCTATTTATTTTGTTTATAGTCAATTGTTCTCTCAAAAATAAGATTCAGTATAGCTGTCAACAAGGGTTTTTTAAATAAAAAAGTACAGATAGAAGTGCAATAAAAATAATGGCCATAATCTTCCATGGCAGTTATAAATGGATATCTTAGAGTTAATGCACTCATGTATGCACATTTCCTACACAATCCCTAATTTACAAATTTACTGGGCAGCAGTTGCTGCAATCAAGAGGGATCTGTTCCCTGTCATTTGGGAAGCATTCAACTTGCATGGGTTTTTACAAGGGGAAATTACTACCAAGCAATGGAGAAACAGGTCTCCATCGCTCACAGTGACTGCTTCTCGGTAAAAGGATTGGTAGGAGCAATGTGGCTTGGATTCACTGAGTACTATACATAAATCCCGTACAGGGTTTGAGTCAGTAATATTAAAATAAAATTAAGCAAATTTTACTATTAACATGTAACAAAAATAAAAGCTACCTTGAAGGTAAAGGCAAAGGTTTCCCCTTGACATTAAGTTTAGTTGAGTCTGGGTGGTGGTGCTCATCTCAATTTCTAAGCTGTGCCCACATGGAGTGCCATTCCCTTCCTGCCAAAATGGTATCTATTGATCTACTCACATTTGCATGTTTTTGAAGTGCTAGGTTGGCAGAAGCTAGGGCTAACAGGAGGAGCTTACCCCACTCCCCGGATTTGAATTGCTGACCTTTTGGTCAGCAAGTTCAGCAGCTCAGCTGTTTAACCCACTGCTCCACCATGGGCTCATTGAAAGCACGCCATTAAACCTTCTCAACCCTTCTCCCACACCATGAAAGGCCCATTCTTCACTGAACCAGTCAGTTGCCAAACAGCTACCTGCACAAGAAACGATGGCAAAAAGACAACAAAGAGGGATCTTTCTTGTGTCTTCACCAGATATCCTTCTCAGGTTGGCGGAACAGAAGGAAAGGCTTCCCTTGAGCATCTTAAAACAAAAGCAGGCTAATATGACAAAACGGAATCCTCGAATATGCTTGCCCTCCAACCACCATATAGGGTTTCACAGATCTGTAAATAGACCTCTGAATTGCAACCAGTAGCTAGAGAAGCTCTCTTTATAGAGAAGTTGTTCATTTCCTGTAACTACCATTGTGAACCTGCTGAAGTTTCTGGTCATTTTTTCAAAGATAATCCCACATACAGTGTATTGAAAATAGATGCAACAAAAATGGATGTGCTATTTCTTAATGTTCTTAGTATTAAAGAGGAGAACCTTCAGTGAAAATCAGTATTACATTCAATTACAAATAGAGTGGACATTCACTGGTGGCAGTAATCATAATCCGTCATTCTCTGCACATTTTGATTTTGCGGGGAATGGCTTGTAGTTCAGAAAGCAGGTGGTGAATTGTAGTACAAAACAGATGTGTAGAGATTTTTTTCTCTCTTCATCAACATTTAAAAAACACTACTAGAATCCCATATGGTCTGTGCACATGAATAAGCAGCACCACATTTATGATGTTATCCACTGAATTCCTCCTCAAACCCAACTGGTAGTAACCACTGTGACTGATCGATGGGGGTCTGTCCCCATCCCCATGTTGTTTGAGAAGCAGTTGGCTGCAATTTCCACTCCTCCTACTAGCCATCCCCATTGTAAAGGCAGAAACAAAGGCTCTCCTTGTACAGCAGTTTACGTGAGTAAGGGTGATTGGGAATGGAGTGGACTACCATTGCTCGCACTAGTTGCTGTTTGATAAGTAGGGATTAAGGGACACAGGTATGAATACACAATGTGAGTTAAGAACTTGTGACAGTTACATATTCATGGTCTCTACATAGCCCCTAGTGATATTTTCTTTCTTCTTGTTCCATAGGATCTACAGAGAGGAATGACAATCTCTGGCCCATGGGCCTAAATTGTTCTACCTGCAAGTCCAATTTGGCCAGCTAATGGTTCAGAAATTCCCAAGTCTCACCCTGAGTTTGTGAACAATTGGACCTGCATCCCTATGTCATGCGCTCATCCCCATAGGAATCCCCCAAGTCTTAGGAATGTCTCGTTTCTGGTAGGAAAGTCAGCATACACAGACAAGCCATCCATTATGCAAATGGAAGAGTGGCTGCATTTAAGCCTACTGGAAAAATAAATCAGACAGCAAGATCTTGAGTGGTGATTAGCCTGTTGCTTCCTGCTGCTGTTTTCATCCACCACTTGAGTTGACCAAGGAGGACCATTTGTCTTGTCCCTTCAACTTTCTTTCTGACACAGAAGAGTTGCTTCCTTCAGGGGGCACAAAATTAAAAACAAAACAACCAGCTTGACTGATTGTTGTCTGGGATCTTTTAGTCAACAACAGCAAGATATCTTTTGTGCTGACTCTCTCATCACAAACACATACAGACTTTAAAAGAGGGTCAGGACTTGGAGAAGTGATATTTGTGATAAGTCCCAGAATCTCCTAGGTTGGGAAATTCTGGGACTTTCAGTCAAAGCTAGCAATTTTCTCAAATTGTGAAGGCAGCAAATAATTACATGAACCTTAAAACATGGAGTTGGTAAAGAGAGATGCATACAACTTTAAGACAAACAAAATCAAATTCAATAAATGCAAATATGTAGTAAGAACAGAGAACAAGTGATGAACTAGATTTTGCCACCATCTCAATTCCCATATTTGTATTTTGAAAAGTAAATAGGATTCATTTACTGACTACTTTTAGCTATTGATTGCTATGAAAACTCTCAGGTAACATCCATGGGCAATGAGTTGTTTTTTTCTGTGTCAGGAGCGACTTAAGAAACGACAAGTTGCAAAAATTGAGTGTGATGTATAAGAATACTGACAATAAATGCTGGAAATGCAAGACACAAGAGGGCACTTTCTATCATATTTGGTGGACTTGTCCTAAGACGAAATAATTTTGGTCAATGATTCACCAAGAATGCAAACAAATACTAAAAATGGACTTTTCCAAAACCCCGGAACTATATCTATTAGGACTAATAGATGAAAAGACTTTTGAAAGCGAAAACCAACAAAAACTCTTTGTGTTCCTTACCACAGCGGCACGGATAGCTTTCGCGAAGCTTTGGAAACAAAATCTCCTCCCAGACAAAGAACAATGGCTGGAGAAAGTGTTGGAAATCAAGGGAATGGATGAACTAACTTACTGGCTACGCCAGAATAATGGCAAGGGGAACATGATGACAGACTGGACGTTGGTTAACGAATACATAAAGTTAAAGAAAACAGAGTGAAACAATCTGTCAAAAACTAAATGAAAATACATAAATAAGAGCGCTTTAGGATGCCCAATACTAAAGAAAATGTATAAATAATGTAATATGATATAGTATGGAACTAGAAAGGAAGTCAAGAAACGTTTCCTACCCCCTCCCTTCCCCTTTCCCTTATTTATTCGTGTATGGTATATTTATATGTTTTGTAATGTCTATAAAATTTGAAAATCTAATAAAAAATCAATTATATAACAAAAGAAGAAACGACAAGTTGCTTTTGATGTGAGATAATTGGCCCTCTGCAAGGACGTTGCCTGGATGTTTTGATGTTTTACCATCTTTGTGGGAGGCTTCTCTCATGTCCCTGCACTGGGAGCTGGAGCTGACAGAGGGAGCTCATTCACGCTTTCCCTGGATTCTAACCTTCAGTCCTGCTAGCACAAGGGTTTAACCCATTGCACCACCGTGGGCTCCTAAGGAGCAAAATGTTAGTGGATATTTAAAAAATTTCTAGGCATTTTAAGAATCAACCAAGAGATAATTTCAGTTGAGCAAAAGAGGATATGTCCTGGAAAAAGAGGAAATTCGGTAACCTTGTCATTCTTGGAGGTCCCTGTGAATTCCAATCCATTACTAACATCTACTTGGGTAGATTTTTATTTTAAGAAGTTATCTGCAAACTGACTGGGCAAAACTTCAGTTTGTTTCAAGTCCTCATTTTTATTTCATTTGCATGTCCGTGGCATTGTGCTCTTTGTATGTCTAGCAGACAAAAGGACACAGCTTTTCCAAGAGATCGTTTCCTTTCTGCTTCCTGATTAATCCACCGTTACTTGCCTTGGGTTGCTGGGCTGGGCCAGAGGTCAAGGGATCAGACTGCCTCTCAGACTGGAAGACTGGCCCAGTAAATGACAGAGGCACACTTTGGGCAAGCAAACAGTACAGTGATGTGGTAGGAGGGCAGCCCTTTGTCCCAACCACTTAAAATAGTCCATATTCTGAATGTGGGGCTTGAAATTCAATGGTGTTTCAGTGATTTGCTCCTAAGACATGGCTTTGCCTTGGCTTGGGATGGTGGTGTCATTCCCAGGAGACATGCTGCCTGTCCTCTTCCTAATCCTCTGTTGCCCCAAAGTCTAGAATCCATGGCTCTCTCAGTCAACTGTCAGCCCACGCATCTGGACAGGGGGGGACGGGATGGGACACAACCTTCTTGTACAGTACATGCTCTCTTTGCGCTGTTGGCTAGACAGACTGAAATGCTGCCTACTAAGTAGCCCCCCCCTAAAATTGCCCTAGGGGTATTCTGTCAAAAAGCATTGTCGCTTTGGGTCAGTTTTCAGCATTATTTTAAGAAACAGCTGTTGCTGTCCTGTGGTGGCATGTGCCATGTTGTTTGTGATGAAGATGACAGCATAGCAATTCAGATGTTGCTGGCTGGGGACAGATTTTTTAAAAGTTACCTTTGCAGGATGACAACTGGCTGGGGCATCCTGGGATTCGTCTCCTCTTGTCCCCCCAATAATTTTCCCAAGCTCTGGTCAGGACTGTTCACTTCATGTATCGTCATATGTGTTCTTGCGCATTATATCCCAAGTGAGTTATATAAAAAGGTAATTTTAAAATCTTACTTCAGCCTGATACACCCGAAGCGGGCAAAGGGTATCCCTTTTAACCTGCTTTAAGCCCCAAACAAATTGGAAGTTACTTCTGGAGTTGAAAAAAATTGTGCCAGACCTGAAACTAACTTGGGGAGGCAGAGGCAGAAAGTGTGGTAAATTTTTCTATTGACCTTCTCACCAATGTGAGGGATCTTTTCAAAACTAAAACAACCTTGAGATAGTGTAAGAGAATCAAGGGAGGAGTATAGCCCTCTGAAGCTTTTGAGAGACGTAGGCCACTTCTACACAGATCCTCATTGAATTGGATTATATGGCAGTGTGGACTCAGATAATCCAGTTCAAAGCAGATCTTGTGAATTATCTGCCTTGATATTCTGGGTTATATGGCTATGTGGAAGGGCCCTTAGAGTTGTCTGTCCTTGGCTCAATGTCTGCATGTGGGAAGACTCTTTGCTTGGGTTTTAGACCTGATTAAATTTTAGCCCCTTACTTATTTCTGGACTGCAGTCTCAGTTTTTCTGCCATGTTTCAGATACACTGGTTGAACTCAAAGAATGACTGCTGTGGAACATTAATACAGGATTGTTTTGCTTGACTAGCCCAGTTTGGCTCATTTCCCTCCACCAGAATAGAGAATTATATGGTGCAGTGGTGCCTTCAAGTGGAAGTCAGAGAGATCTGCAAGTGGAGGGAAGGAACTCAAGGAGAACCAAAGGATTTGTACACCACAACTAAGGTGTGCAATGTTTAATAAGATAATTTTTCATTAGCTTTTGTAGAAAATATTATGGTATTTCCAAAAATTTACCTAGCAGAGTGAACACCTGGCAAATTCACTTGCCTGTTTTAGTTACAACTGTTTATTGTACTGCAAGTGTCAGTGATATCCCCAAATTGCTATACTTAAACCAAATTGTGTTACCTAAATGAAAACATGTACATTAACAACTCACTTAAAATGCATTAGAGCAAATTATAGCAAATTTTTGAAATTCTAGAATCCACCAGAGTATTTTTCCACACTTTCTCCATAGCCATAAAGATCTTCTAAGGCCCCTTCCACACAGCTGCATAAAAGCCACTTTGAATTGGATTGTGTGGCAGTGTGGACTCAGATAATCCAGTTCAAAGCACGTATTGTGAATTATCTGCTTTGATATTCTGGGTTATATGACTGTGTGGAAGGGCCCTGAGACAAAGCAAATTTCTATCCAGATCTATAGTGGAATGATACCTGCATCCCAGATTTCCTACGTTACATTTTTATTTGCTTCTTTTTGTGAGAATCTCTGCTTGTTTGCGGAAACCCTTTCCAGTATAGCCCATGGTGAAGAGTGTTGAGAGCTGCAATCCAACAATATTTGGAGAGTTGTACTTTGACCATCACTAGAGGACATGATTACAACCTTACAGCACAGTCCTATGCATATACTATTGAGACGCATAAATAAGCCCACTGCATGAACCTAAATACCCAACCCAAAGCTTTTGATTTTAATCAAGTTCCTTGCTGTGAATCCAGTTAAAACCAAAACATGGCTGGTTCAAGATATCTTGTTGTCCAAAGCACAAAGGCCAATGCCCTACCAACCCTGTTTGCAAGATGAAATTCATTATACTAAAATCAAGGAAATTATGTTCATGCATGACATAGGCTCTCCCACAAATATCTTTTTGCGTTTTAAAGCAATATTGTTCTTCAAGAATAACAAAATGTTTTAAACATGATATAGTTTTAAGGTCTAAGTTATCTTTTCAAAACCTATAGTCCGAGCAGGGTCTTATAAGGATCTTTTATAATGGTGTTAAATTTTAATTTATATCCTAAGCTAATGAAAATACTGCACTGATGTGGATGGATGATTGTAAGGTGGGATTCTATTCTGGCCACTGACTGTAGATAATGATTTGGTTCTGACTTATAGCAACCTTGAAGTGACTCTATTAGGGCCGGAGGCTTAGCACAGCTGGTAAATCAGCAGCAATTAAAAGATCTATCAACTGACAGGTTGTAAGTTCAAAGCTCTGGGTCCGCATGAGCGGCCGACCGTCAGCCCTGCTCACTGTTTACCAAAGCAGTTAGAAAACAGCTTTAGCCGTAATTAGAGAAATTGGGTACTGCTAAAAAGCAGGGGAGTTGTTTTACAAGGCCATAAAGAAAAAGATTGTAGCAACTCAGCCCTCATCGGACCCGGGGGGGGGGGGGAGGCTAATCTGCCCCCACCCCCGCCTGGGGGGCCGGCTGCGGCCCCGGGGGTTCCTTTGACTTTAGACCCCGATGAAGAGGATGGCGGGGATGAAGGGCCCTCATCACCAACAGACAGTTTGCTATGGGATGACGCCTGGCCGGAGGCCTATTCTGATGATGAGGCTTCTTATGATTCTGGATCAGATACGGAATATGAAAGACCGGGAGGATTCGGGTCACAGGAAAGGGTGTTTACGCCAGATGTTGAGGAGGCTATGGAAGCCGAGGTCGAATCAGTTTCCCAGGAAGATAACGGTGCAGATGGGGCCATTCCTGAGCGGAGATTCGACCGACGGGGGAGTATCGAGGCTACACGGAGAGATTGGAAACGAGGCTTGGAAAAGCGCTGGTCTCACAAAGGAGGGAATTAAATATGCAATTTGTGGAAAACTTCCGCAGATTGCTGGCCACGTCTGAACTGGAAGGACATAGCAGTTTGCTGTCTCCCTGGAAGCCTTAGCCTGGCTTGCCTTGCCAAGTGCTGCCTTGAAACCTTGTTGATTCCATGAACTTTGGATTTACTTTGTTAACCACGGATCCCATTGCCTTTCTTGATTCGCTCTGTTTTTATGGACCTTGTTGACCATTGCTTTTGAACACTTTTGAACATTATTGCTTTTTACCTTGGACTATTTGATCTCTACTTTTTGGACATTTTATCTTCTTCACCTGTTCCTATTTGCTGCTTAATAAATAGTTAATTGACATTGTCTCTGTGTGTGTGGTTACGGGGTGAAGACAGGGCCTGCGTTGTGACAAAGATCTGAAAATGCTGGAATGAGGAAGTCCTGATGGCTCTTCGTCATAGAGGATGGAGTGACAGCACCTCATGTGGACTCAAGCCCAACTGTCCATGGCATCGATACAATACCTCCTTCTGTTTTGTTTGTCTGTGTACTGTAGTGTCTATACAAATGGCATTGAATGTTTGCCTTGTATGTGTACTTGTGATCTGCCCTGAGTCCCCTTCAGGGTGAGAAGGGCAGAATATAAAGTGTTGTTGTTGTTGTTGTTATTATTATTATGGGTATTATGAAAATTTGTTCAGTAGAGGTTAGCTCTTGCCTTCCTCTAAGGCTGCGAGAATGAGACTTGTCAAATGTTGTTTATAGGCCCAAATTATGATTCAAATATAGATTCTTCAGCCAACTTGGTCCCTCTACCACTCAAAAACAGCAAGTTCTCAATGTCTCAAGCAAAGTGATATTGGCGCTGCAATATGATATTCTCAAGGCTGCCAGAAGACATTTTGCTGCCTAAAGCAAAAAAATCAAAACACTTAACAATTATGCCCATACTATGTCCAAGTGTCCACTGTATTGGTTGTTGAATCATTCTTGGACATAGGGAACAGAACAGCATCTGCCATGATATCTGAAATAAGCAATCTAGTTTAGGGGGCTCAGAGCAGGCCGCCTAGCACACCATTTCTGTTTTTTAGCCCTTTTGTAAATGCCTTGCATGAGCCATGGTGGCACAATAGGTTAAACCCTTGTGCCGGCAGGACTGCTGATCTGAAGGTCGGCAGTTTGAATCTGCGAGATGGAGTTAGCTCCTGTCTGCTAGCTCCAGCTTCCCATGCGGGACCTGAGAGAAGCCTCCCACAGGATGGTAAAACATGTGGGCATTCCCTGGGCAAAGTCCTTGCAGACAGCCAATTCTCTCTCGCCAGAAGCTAGTAGTTATAGTTTCTCGTGTCACACAGAAAAAAGCAGCTGGTACCTCAGTCACTATAAGAAGAGAACCAGACATGAATAATCTTTTAAACCAAAGATGTGAGAGAGTGAAGATGTTCTGCTACCAAGATATAGTTCTCCTAGAAGGAAGTAAAAGATATAAATGGGAACATAATGGCAATTACACATAATGAGAATGAAGGCAAGAGACCTATATCTAGGGTATCTTCTGAACTCTCATAGAAGAATAGTCTTTACTCGTGTTGTGAAATGAAACAAAGTAGGTCTTCTGTCAAGTTTCATCTTATTTCTCTGGTTGCTTCAGGACTCAAAATTGTTCATTCAGCCTCCATTCTTGCAACCCCAATATAACATTTCATTGGGTCATGCCACTGCATTGCAACACAAAACTGATGACTTCATAATCAACTTACAGGTTCTCCTCTTAGTTTTTCGAGGTAAACATAACATCTGGAAAAGTCCATCAGCCTAGAATTGTGATGCTAAACATGCTTCTTACATAATAACTTTTATTTCATTTCTGATTGTTTGCAAGTTTAGTGCCTTGAGTGCTGTTTATTTGTTTTTGGCATTGTATGTTTACCTTCCCCCCCCTCTCCTTTGAAGTGCTCTGAGTCTATAAAAGGCAGTCTATAAAAAGTTTTACATTATTATTATTATTATTATTATTATTATTATTAGAAATGAAATGCATACCCTACAATAATTTTAGGGCTTTAAATATTCCAGTTCCTGGCTGCTGTTCTCTATATTACAGCAAGATGGCAATGGAGAATAAGGAAACCACAATTTAGTAGAAAAGGAATGGCCATGGCCAGGCAGTGTCTACCCTGTAATAAAGACTGTCTTGTCCTCCAGAAAAATGCAAAATAAAATCAGTACAGTAACTCAGCTAAGAGACAAAAAAGGTATATCATTGGCAGGAGGTATGTGATCAGAATTTTCTTCTGCATTTTCCTTTAAAGATAATATAGCATGCACTCTCAGGGCCATTTCTTGAGAAATCTCTCTCTCTCTCTCTCTCTCTCTCTCTCTCTCTCTCTCTCTCTCTCTCTCTCTCTCACACACACACACACACACACACACACACACACATACACACACTCTCCTATTTGTTCTGATATAGACAGAGGGATCTTTTCAGACAACCTCTTTAGGCAAGGTATATTATCCATCCTGAATTCTTCAGACATGATGCCCTTCTATAGGAGGCAGCTTTGCTTACTACACAACTTGTCTTTCTGAGCTTCTCTTGTGCATCAATAAAATTCAGTTGCAAGCCTAATAGTTTTCTGTTTTGGGGAATTGGAGCAGTTGGCATTTTGTGCTTTGCTTCTGGTAGGAAAATTTTGGGGGCCAGCCTGCTGCATGACCCCTTTGCTTTCAAAAACCTGGCTTGTTTTCAATCTGGACTTAAAAGCTGCCTCTGAGAAATTGGGTATGTGAAGGACTCACAATGATCTGACACTCAGGGTAATAGCTTGATAATTGAATTGAACTTTTAGGTTCTGTAGTAATATGTGTTTAGATCTTAGATGCTGTGGGAGAAGCAATGGGGGAAGGCCGATGCTTCAAGTCCTGTCTGTGGGCTTCCTTGGAGTACTGCATGGCAATTTCTGGAAAAATGATTCAAAACTAGCTGGGACTGATCCAGCTAAGCTCTTCTTATTTTCTTAAACTATAATTTTACACACCGCTGAAAACTGTACAGTGGGAGCATCACTGTGCACATTCCAGATCTGAAACTCAGGCTGAGCCACCCACATGGCTACTTAACCACAAGCACATTTTGTACTTGGAGCAAGCCGTAATGGTTTGCTATTCTTTGCCCAGTTAGTATGACCATTGTCCCTGCAGGTGCAGTGTGGTTGCCTGATTGCTACAGGGACCTTCTGGATGATGACTAAGCTGGTCTTTCCCAACTTGGGGTTTACCAGATATGATGGACAGCAAATACCATTTTGCCCAAACTACATGACTGCTGTATTATATGTAAAACATATTCAACTTTACCTGGGTCAGAAACTCCTTTGTCCCCACTTCACTCTGGTGTTTGTTTCTTTCTGACCCTTACCCACCCAAGTAGACCTCCTATGCACTTACTTTGGTGTCTTCTTGGCTTGTCCATCCAGATGTCTTTCATTTCTCTCACATATCTAGAGACTTTTATCCTCTAGGACACTTTGTCACCCCACCTGCTCTTCTCCTCCTCCCATCAACACTGTTTTCCTCTCCATACTCACTAAGCAGTACTGTCTCTCCCGCCTCTTCCCTTCCTTCCCTTCCCAACATTTCACATACTGTCAAGCAATATCACAGTGTGATCAAGATGGCAAAAAGATCAATGAGGAGGAACATATAAACCAGGAAAAGCTGCAGCGGTTTGCTTGTGCCTGAGCCTACATGGGAGGGCAAAAGTCTGCCCCTTCCTGCCCTTTCCTGCCCCTTCCCTTTCTGAGGCAACTGAGTGCAAGTTATTTTTGCATTTTGAATTCAAATGTGCAGCAAAGTAAGCCAGGATAAAGCAGTCACTGGGAGAAGGAGAAATAAATGGGAATAATTAAAAAGCAGATTAAAATATGAAATGACAGAGGATCAATGGGGACTCCCCCTGCCTATTTCAGATTGTTGGAGGGTATGTGCCCCCTAAGCAGGCAGCAGTATTTTCTTTCTTTCTCTCTCTCTCTTCTAATGTTTCAAAGAGCAGTAGTGTTTCCCCAGTGCTGTAGTGTGGTTCCAGAAAAGCTGCCTGGAACAGCACAGAGAAATGAACATGCTAGGCTACATTGTGCCTTCCAGGTTAGGGAAGTCTGCCATCTAGTGCATGAACATAATAAAAGCCATGATGGATCTGATTAAAGGACTTCCAACATTCTGGTTGCATTCAAGCCATCCAATTGCCTATGGGAAGCCCATAATATGGGCAAGGTGGGAGGAGAACTGCACCCTTCAGAGGCCCTTTCACACTACATAGTTATAACACTTTTATTCCACTTTAAGCTGTTATGGCTGATTTTTTTTGTGATCCTCGGATTTGTAGTTTGACAAAGCAAAAGAGAAACCTACTGACAGAAAAATTCTGAAACCCCTTCCCTAAACTCCAGAACACAGGTTTCCATATGACACAACCATGGCAGTTAAAGCAGATACATAATGCTATCATTGTGTAGTGTGACTACTGCTCATGCCTCATGGCAAATTATATACAGAGGCACCTTGCCTTTCATAGTGGAGGAAATAACTAGTAGCCACTGGCAGCCCTATCATACATTAAGTTATGCAATATCCATTTGAAGCCACCCAAGCTACAGGTTAGCCATGTACTATGGAAATACAGCAAGTTCTCCACTTTTTTAGGAATTACAAGACTCACAAAAGTGAAAAAAGACTGCATCATCATCATCATCATCATCATCATCAAGCACAACACAATTAAAACACATCACTATTAACCCCAGAGAATACTATTCTAGCAATCTCTTGGTCATCCAACACAACTCTACAGTCAGCTTTTGCCAAAAGTTGGGCATAGAACAGTGATTCTTAACTTGTGGGTCCCCAGGTGTTTTGGCCTATAACTCCCATAAATCCCATCCAGTTTACCAGCTGTTAGGATTTCTGGGAGTGGAATGCCAAAACATTTGGGGACCCACAGGTTAAGAACCACTACTATAGAATCATGCTGTGGGCCTACAAATCCTCAGAGAAGAGTTTTCTCTATAGATTGCTAGGTCTTCCAGTGTGACTCTATGATCGGTCTGTGGCATCAATGAAACAAAGAGTCAAGTTGGATGACCTAGAGATTCATAGAACATAGTAATGAAATCTACAAATATTAAACACACAAATGTGGATGGCCAACAGTATTTCTTTTAAAATACCCTGAATTGCCCACCATTTTTCATGGATGAACATAGGTTATAATATTATAAGATAGAGAAACACTTGAATTTTTCCCATATTATGCATAGCTTGACATAACTCTACCATGTCTCCGGAGGGCCCCCCCCCGGTGGCGCAGTGGGTTAAACTGCTGAGCTACTGAACTTGCTGACTGAAAGGTTGCAGGTTTGAATCTGGGAGGGGTGTGAACTCCCGCTGTTAGCCCCAGTTTCTGCCAACCTAGCAGTTCGAAAACATGCAAATGTGAGTAGATCAATAGGTACCACTTTGGCGGGAAGTTAAATGCACTCCAAGCAGTCATGCCGGCTATTCGGCTTAGAAATGGAGATGAGCACCAACCCCCAGAGTCTGACATTACTAGACTTAATGTCAGGGGAAAACCTTTACCTTACCATGTCTCTACTCATCTCTACCTGAGTATCCTCAGGGAGACAGGTGGAATATAAATATATTATTATTTTACCTATCCACCTTTTTCTTCACCTAACCTGTCTCCAGCATTATAACCTGCCCCTTTAGGTGTTACGATGGCACAGCAGGCTACAGGTAGGTTTCAATTAAGTCAATGAATTAACGAAATAGTAAAAACATATCCCTGAGATGTACACACTTAGGATCCCTTTTTACACATGTGTCAAATGCAAGACCCAAATTTGTCCTGCCACATCATTTTATGTAGCCTGCAAGGCTTTCAGTGCCAGGGCAACACAGCTAAATGTATATAGTCTTACAAATAAAAACAGTCCTTTGAGGGTAACCATAAGGCAGAGTGAAAATGAATTTGACACCCCTGCCTTTTTACTTATGCATCTTGGGTGTAATTTGAGCTGTACATTGGTCAATAACAATAGTACATTCTGAAGTGTGGACTCCTGCCATGAGACCTGGAGGGGGCAGCTGTGCTGACAGCTATCAATACACCAGTTCTGGGAACTTTCACCAGGAAGAGACCGTTTTGGACATATAGCTAATGGGTCTTAAATTAATTTCATATTCTCAAAGGGTCCTAGTTATCTCAAAATATTTTTTCTTTACAGCATTATATTGTTTCTGAAAACATCCATACATCCCCCAAAAGAAAAAGATTGGGAAGTCTGAGGGCATTATTGCTACTAATAAAAAAACTTTGTGTCTTTAGATCTACACTACTGTTTTTACAGCATATATTTGTAAATGTTATTGTGAGCCGTGCATGTCAATGCAAACGATTGTGATGCAATTGTAATGAATGAAACTCAAACCAACACGTTTTGTTGCTTTTAAAAACCCTTGTTGCCATTCCGGCCTGAGGAAGTGCATGGCCATTAGGCATGCAATTGGAATTTTGTTATGAGTGCACTGTTCATACAATCAGGCGGGTGAGAATTCATTGCCCTTTCTTAGTGCTATGTGGCTGCGGCAAGTCTTGAGGGAAAGGAAGCAGCAAATAACTTTTGCTCAGATTGAGTAAGGAAACTTTGCTCAGACTATACATAGAAGTTCTCCCTGCGTGTGTGTCTGTCTGTGTCAGTGAAGGGGGTGTTGCAGTGGCTATTTTTACCTGATCTCTTGCTGAGTAGAAAGCCAGTCTCTGAGCCATATTTTATAGAAGACAGGCCTGTGCTTTGGAACTGGGCCTAAAGAAGAGGAGACCCGCTAGCTGACGTTTGAGTCCATTTCTCCCCAGCCCCCTCTTTCCTAATGTTTCTCCTAGCTAATGCTCAGCTGCAGGCACTGGTCTATATCTCTCGAATCACCACAGACTGAAGGATGGTGTTATATTCAGCCTCTTTCCTGTCCTCAGGAACTGGATGTGTCAGCAAAGAACAGCTAAAAATACCCTCATTTCCTTTAGAAATCAGGGATGCCTGCTGTCTGGACCTGTGGCTGCCCACTTCACAAGTGCCTAGCCTTATCAACACCAAACCCTCTTTTCCCATCTCAACCCCCATCCCCACACACCTGGGGAAGTCAATCCCTCCCCTAAAAAATGAAGTGCTGGCTTACATCAGTCCTAACCGTTTAGCAAGGATTAGCTATTCTTCTAAGGATCCCCCATTGAATAGAGTCTCAAAAGTGTCCCAAAGAGTGCCATTTTTCTGGAGCTTAAAACATCACCATTTCTAAGAGAATACAAACTCTGGCAATCTGAGAAGACTTTGGACTAAGTCTGTGCCCATCTTTGGTGCTTATGGGCAAAATTCTCCTTTGCTTTCATCCTTCATATCCTCCAAATGATTTACTTCCGCATGGGATACCTTCTCCTTAACTTTGATAGTGCATATCCTACAGATGCCCTAATCTGACAAGGGCAGCCCTGCTTTTTTCAGTAAGTTCCCATCTACACTGCCATGTAATGCAATTTCAAACTGCATTATTTTAGTTATTTTATTTAGTTAAGACAGTTATATGCCTTATAATTATATGGCAATGTAAATGTTGATGAGAGGTTGGATTGAAAGCACTTATTTCAAGGTTTTGGATCCTTACCCTAACCCTCAAATTACACAAATATAGCAGTACCATTTCACATCCTATTGAATTCTGTGATTTCTAGTTTACCTAAGGCACCAGGGAGGCTCCCTGGAGGATCCTTTTCAAACTGCAGCCCCAATGATTCCATAGGCTGGGTTAAAGTGGAATCTACACCTTGTAGTGTAAACATGGGTATTAGCCAGGATGCAAAAAGTTTTGAACCTCCACTTCCACATTTGTTGATCGATAACTATGTGTTTTGGAATCATCTGCCTGAACTGTTCTGCTGTGAACAGAAAAGGACGCTAAGGATAATTTTGAAAATAATACATTAAGGTAAATCTATGCACATGCTCATTTGTTGATCTTTAGCGATTGATGGGGAGTCATCACAAGGTAAGCAGGAACTCTGGGTGAGGGTGATGAAGCCAACTGTGCTTCTCTTGCTAATAATGAAGTAAATTGCAGTATTTGCCTTAGCAAGGCCAAAAAGGCAAACTGAACATTTCAAAGCACACAAAAAGTTGAAATTTTTCTATTGCTTGAGAACCTGAAAGGTAATAATCAAAATTCACTAGGGGTGGTGGTGGATTTTTGATTATTGCTAACCTGCTTGTATAATTTCCATAGCTATTGCTGGGAGATGGACTTTGATTTTCTTTGTTTGTTTCTGTTCCATATAACCTTTGGGAATCCATCTTCCACTAGTTGCGCTTTGAGGTGTGTGTGGACCTCAGCCCAAAGACTTGCCATTTGTCCAGCAATAGGAATTTTAATTTGAGCAAGTGTGGGTAGCATTGTGGATAGTGGACCCCATCCATGAAAGACCTGGAATGCCTCTCTGCTGGGCACCATCAGCTGCTTCATATACCACCAACAAAACATATGCGACAGTACTAACACGTGTCAGTGTTAGGCACCAAACAAACCCTCGGAGAGGCCTGAAAGTACACTAGTTCTGGAAGGAGACACAGGGAAATAACTCCTGGAAAATGGAAAGCGGGTCAGTTCAAAGGCATACCCAACACATTTTACTGAAATGCCTACATTTTCCATATTAATATGGATTAAAAATCACATTTTTTCAATTAGTTGGGAATATTGTGGCTTCCCTCATCTGTGCTATTCTAGAGCACTTTTTGTACTAAAATAAAGCAACGGATCCATGCAAGGCGGGCAAGGCTCTGTTTTTAATTGAATTTCCAGTTCAGTTCCAAACCACAATTTCTTTAGCAAGAAACCTTGGTATTTGATGAAAATGTTGTAATTCAGGCTTTGACGGAGGTAGGATTTCTAGTTCCTTGCGGCTTCTCCATAATGTCTCATCTTCAAATTCCTCAGTCATGGTTTTTGGTTCTTGGTCATGAGGTTTGGATTTACACAGCCTGGCTTATGCAAGCACAGGAACTTTTACAGTAAGGAACAATATATGGCTGCATATGTATGCATGTGTATATCTACATGTGGCAAAGTTCAGAATGTTGTATCTCTTTTTAAATGGGGAATGTTTTTCTCGCCCTGGCTTTAGTAGCTGATAGTATTAATAGGAATTTGGGAGGCTATATTTTCTGCTTTCTAAGCAATTGGAGTCCCCAGTGGCGCAGTGGGTTAAACCGCTGAGCTGCTGAACTTGCTAACCAAAAGGTCGCAGGTTCAAATCTGGGGAGCAGGATGAGCTCCCGCTGTTAGCCACAGCTTCTGCCAACATGCAAATGTGAGTAGATCAATAGGTACCACTCTGCTGAGAAGGTAATGGTGATCCATGCAGTCATGTTGGCCACATGACTTTGGAGGTGTCAAGACCGGTTCTTCGGCTTAGAAATGGAGATGAGCACCAATGCCCCCCGAGTCGGACACGAGTAGACTTCATGTCAGGGGAAAACCTTTACCTTTAAGCAATTGGAGGCCATTACTTTCTTATACTTGACATGAAAGATGGCAGGCTAGGGTCTGAGGTAAAATGTTATAAAGGTAGGGAGATGCTTAAAGAGGGTCTCTTCCAAGTAGAATTAACTACCTTATTTTGAGGATGCTTGTTTGTAGGATTACAACTACTGCTGCAGTGGTATCACTTGTATTGCTATTGTTCTGGGCTTTGTGATAAAAATATAATATAAAAACCTTGCCTGGCAAGAGTGACACAGGCTCTTTGTTCTTCAGCAGCCTATTCATCGCACATTTGAAACTGGTAAAAAGGTTCTCAAGAAATGGGTAATATTAAAATGTAATAAAATACATTAACTAAGTAATTAACTAAGAAGAAACTGCACTGTAAATCAAGAGATGCTGTTCACATCTTGCCTCTACCCTAAGCTTTCTTGCTTGTTATATATGGAATGGCTATGATAATATGGAATTGTTTCTGATTGATTAACCAGTATTTTTTTCTTTCAACACAGCTTGTGGTTTTGTTTGAACAGACTAGTTTTTTTTGCAAAGAATGGGCAGGTCTCTTTATTGAAATGCTGAGGTATTGAAGTTCTGAGGTAGGGTGCTTACAAAAATGACACCTCTGCTTCTATCTGCAGACACCGCCTGAACTGAATCTAATTCTTATTTCTGGCTTTAAGCAAAGAGTAAAAGTGGGTGTTATAAGAGCTGTTGCCAAGCCGAGCTTCTTTTCCCCCTCTTCTTTGTAACCTCTGAGGCAACCAACACAAAGTATCCCATCATCACTTTGAAGCTCCCTGTTACCCCGCTCTGCCAATCAAGGATGTGAGAGGTTGTGAGATGATGGTCTGCAGCATAAGGGAACATCACACCACACATCACTTTACAAGGAAAAGATGCATCGTAGTGAGCCTTTCCTTGTCTTTTTTAACAAATAATTATGTCTGGAATATTAGGCAATGCTTGCCAAAAAAACCCCAAACTCCAAATTCCAAGTAGTTATGTGTGGCAAGTAGGTCAGAGTTGCATCTCGTTTCAGGAACTTTTGTTACTTGGCTTGAGACGGTTTCCTACTAAGTTCTGCCATCACATATCTGGCAGGAAGCGTTCCCTTTCCTTTTTACCCAGTGGCTAAAACTAATCCATGGCAGGATTATGCACAAGCTGTAGATGGCAGAGCACCTTAAGCAAGAATATTGGAGGTCATAGATTCCTGCAAATCAAACTTAAGCTTGCAAAGTCTCATTGCATCCAAGGGTTTAAATTGGATTAGTTATTTTTAAACCTCACAGAAGAGGCATTAAAATGTGCTTTTCAAGCAGCCATATGGAATTCCTGCTGTAGGGCATTGGCTGCGCTCTCCAAAGTTCCTTTCCATTTCCCCTTCCCTTTAAATAACTCAAGTGACAAGACAGAAAGTAATGTGCTAGGCATAGCAGCAAGAGGCTCCACTTGCCTCTCTTGGTTGTTGATTTCAAAGAAAAATCAGGGGTTGTGTGCGCGTATATATATGTGTGTCTTTGTCAGTCTATTTCGTACTTATTTTGTCCCACAACCTCAGGATTTACTGTTCTGTCAGATTTCAGTATGATCACCCTCTCTCCCTGAGCCAGCATGATACAGTGACTTGAACGTTGAACTAGGACTCCCAGATTCCACAGTTTCTCATCCACAGAAAACTCTTGGTCTTCGGTGACCTTGGGCACTTTATGTTCTCTAGGAGAAAAGCAATGGCAAACTTCCTCTAAATAAATCTTGCCAAGAAAACTTTATATAGGTCTCCATAAATCAGAGTCAACTTGAAGGCACATAACAACCCATGCTGCAACATAGATCCTTATAGTTAGGAATGCAGGAATAAGATTTCAGGAAGTTTAAGATGGCATAAACTTCAATTCAACTACTTTTTTCTCTCTCTGAAGGAATTTTGGTAATTCAGTGCTTAAAATGATGTCACATGAAATTATCTTTGAGGCACTTTAGTACAGATCACAGCCAACGCATGCTGATATCCATGTTTCTGGATTTTGGTTTAACTTGTATGCTTGATGTCTTCCATTTCTATACAGTAATCTTCCTTCTAAATTAAGACTTGAAATGCAGTGTGCAAATTCATTTCAAAGTTTCTTAGAAAAGCAATCCACGCTCCTAATCAGCTTTGATGGGGGAATCTGGAGAAATACCCTATAGGAACCATTTTCAAGGTGTCTGGACTATTGGACTAGGGCAGTGGTTCTTAACTTGTGGGTCCCCGGGTGTTTTGGCCAATGACTTTCAGAAATCCCAGCTAGTTTGCCAACTGTTAGGGTTTCTGGGAGTTGAAGGCCAAAACATCTGGGGACCCACAGGTTGAGAACCACTGGGTTAAGGCAAAGCCTACAAGGCTATACTTTTTCTTCCAGCATGTGGTTTGAATGGCTATACTCAGGGCCGTAGCCAGGATTTTGATTGGGGGGCTGAGTTTGGTTCGGGAGGGGGCTGAGACTGAGTGGAAGAGGGTCTACCCTAGCAAACCTTTTGTATTGTTATCCCAATAACCCCATTAATGCGGGATATAATGAGCATGGTGATCAGATCATGATATGAATAAACATAACAGTTTAAATAATGTACCAGTAAGGCCTTCTCGTGGACCACCCTGAGAAATTCAGGGGGGGGGTGAAGCCCCCTTAGCCCCCCCCCTGGCTACATGCCTGGCTATACTAAAAACATATTCTGCATTTTCTTACTTCTTGGAAATTTGATCTAAGTGTGGTAAAAACCGATTCAATAGAAATTCCACTAGATATTTTCAAGAACAAAAGGCTTTTAAGTGGGATAGGACCAAGTTCAAGGTTAATATTAGACTAAAGATTATTGTCAAGCAGCCTGTTCCCCTTTGTGGTCAGCCAGATGCCTCAAGGCCCCATCTACACTGCCATATGGTTACATAATGCAGTTCAACTTTATTGAACTGCATTACATAGCAGTATAGACTCATATAATGCAGCGAAACTGCATATACAAGAGTAGATGGGGACTGAGAAAGCTAAAAAGGCAACCATAATCTTCTACAGTAATTCCCTAAGGACTGGCATATTCAGAGCAATGCTGCTTCTGAACCTAGCATGTAACCATTGGGACAAACAAGCACTGACAATCTTGAGTTGATTTTCCCCTAACACTCCTTTAAAGCTATTTGAATTTGTGGCCCCTTGCCACTTCTTGTAGTAGCAAATTTAGAATCTCAGGGTTTTTAAAAAGTGTTTCATCTAAGTTTATTGTGTTTTATTCCACATACTGAATTAGGACCAGACATCAAGGTTCAATTTTCTTTTCACCATGCTTGTATTTTATATCTTACATTTCATAGATGAAAACTGGAGACGTGACTAAGTGACATCAGGGTGCGATCAAGATAGCTTTAGAGTTTACAGGGAGGGGAAATAGTCTTCCCCCTCTTGTCCCTATTGCTGTATTATTTAGATGTGAATGACTTTGCAACTTTAACTCAGTTTTCATTAATTGGACAATTGTAGGACATGTGAGTATGGGCTAATTGCACTTTTGTGGGCACTAAGACAATGTGGAAAGAAGAGCTCACACCTGTCATTTAGTTGTCTGCCTACCAAAACCTCCTTAACTTCATTTGGATCTTCAAGATCAAGTGATTTCTCTGATCTTATAAAGCGATGGTTCCCAACCTGTGGTCCATGGACCACCAATGGTCCACAAGAACTAAAATATGGTCCGTGGCTTCACTGTTACTACACTGTTTTAATTAGAGTGACTAGTCTCGAGAAATCCTTTTATAGTGCCGAGGCTTATTAAATATGCTTTTCTTGTGGGTGAGCAGATGGCGACTACTGGGTGGCATATGTTCTGTATCAGAAACTAGAGCTCATGTGGTTTATCCAATATAATTTTCTGAATCAGCATCCCAAATAACCAAACCAAATCTAAAGTTGACCAAAAACTGATTTGTGACCCTTTTGGTACTAGTGATGGAGAGGGGTCCCTGGTCAAAGTGGTCCCTGATAAAAAAAGGTTGGAAACCACTATTATAGTGACTATAAACAACAATTCACATTTCAAAGGGTCTTTCACTTTATAAGCATCTTGTCTTCAAGTCGCCTGCCAACTTTTAGCAACCCCATACATTTCTTAAGGAGAGGAAAACTCAAGAGGCAGTTTTCCAATGCCTTCTTATGAAATGTTGCTGTGGCAATCTTCCATTCTAATACTGACTGTACTTTACAAACCATTTCACTAAAGCCCAGATTAGATAGGATTGTGGCTGGATCTATGCTGCCATATAATGCAGTTTGAACTGTGTTGTGTGGTTAGTGGACATCCATATAATGCAGTTATATGGCTGTGTAGATCCAGTCTTGGCTCATCTATATGTTAGAACCGTGGTTTGCCCACTAGAGTCCCTAGAAGGTATTTTCTTAAGCAGTGGTGGAGCAACGAGAGGTTCTTAAATTGCTCTCACCCAGCATGCAAGAGACTTTCTGCCTTTTCTAATTGATCATACTGAAGGACACTTTTCTGCTCCCGAGAGGAATTGTTGCCTCTTTTTCATGACATGTAGGTTCTTGAAAATGGGTTTATGGAAATCTATTCCTATGGTTCCTGCTATTCTCTATTGACAAGAGTTAAATCAGCATTGATATAGTTTATCTATACTGTACAATTTAGCTAGTAAAGTAAGTTCCACTAATTTCAGGGCTTTGCATTAAAGTATGTACTTAACTCTGAGTTGATACTAATAGGATGAAGGCTGCAGCTTTTTCTGCAAGTAATGTAAGCCCTCCTAAATGCACTGTGACTTATTTCTGAACAATCATATATGGGAGAAGTATACAATGGAAGAGTTTCAACGTTGTATTCTGACTAGACTTCTAAAGCAATTGTTTCGCAATCAGCAAGTGTGATGCTTAGAGATATTATTGGGCTCCTTCAGTGGACAGCTGACATTTTTATTTTAAAATTTTCAAAGAAGTAAGGCTATACAAGATGTCTTAACAGAATGATTGGGTTAAATGCACTTGTCTCTGTTAAAAATTAAATTTAACAATAAATATATGATTTAAGCTGTCAACAACATTACTGAGTGTATAAAAATTATATTTCCCTTGCTTTAAACAATAACAAAAATGTACTAGTGACATGAATATATACAACACAGGTCCTGACATATATTTAAATTACCTTTGCCAGCAGTGCTCAGATTTATTTTTTTAAATGGAGAAAACTATAATAAATAGAAATGATAAATATTTACAATAAAAGGATATGTGGAATCAGTAGGTGAACACATACATCCAATTTTCACAAAGAGGAAAAAATTAGGCCTTATGTAACCCCCACTCCCACAAAAGAAAAATGAAAAAGAAATCCTGAATTTTCTTTATGTAAGCTAGAAGGGGACATATAGCTATCTCCTTAAAATGAATGAAGATAAACTATATGCACACTGAGGTGATCTGTTGACAGAGACATTCAATGTGTATATTTTGGTTTCCATTGATAAATTAGACTTCCTACTGAATATCACTGTACCAAAGTGAACTTACCAAAGACTCATCTGCACTGTATAAGGTTCTAGTGGCAGATCTTTGGAGGGTTTTAAGTATGTATAATTTATGACTAAAGTGGTCATGTCCACCCCTCTAACCAGGTGATTCAGAAACATTTTAGCATGGGGACCATGTATTCCTCATGTATTTTTTTATTTTTGATAATACGATTGGGTTCACCACTCAGCACAATCACTCAAGCCATTACTATTAGTGCAAATAACATGCGTTGGCTGAGTGTATAATTATATTGTCCCTTAAAACTTTATTCTAACTGCCTTCACCAAGGATGAAACTACTGCATTATGCTGATGTGCCTCCTCTTAACATGAAGATGACTTACCCAGTTATTGTAGGGTTGACCCTGCAAATAAATACTCGTACATGCACTGTGAACAAACATATAACTGTTCTGACATTGTAGTAACTGGGTAAGTCTTTATACACAGAAATATGATGTGTACAAGAAGCCTCTGGGCTTGTATTTCTATGATACCTGCCTTGCTATTACTTGAAAACATTATAGGAGCAGTAATGCATTATCTTCCATAAAAGGTCATTCCAGTGCCTTGGTTGATGCCTGAAAGTGTAGCGTCCTGAGAGATCCTAGCCAATGATAAACAGACCTATTTTCAAAAGTATAGGAAGCATATGACCTATTATAGTGGACCATGGACACTGCAATCCACGGCACGCTTAGTGCAAACAATTTCCACTGACTATGGGATTAATTTCATTTCCAGGAACATGTAGTTGGAGCTGGACAATAGGGCAAGCTTTAAACTTGTTCCAAATCAGTAGCCTGATTAAATCATTTGCCAAACATGGCTTATTTCTTTGGCACTTTGTGTACACTGGGCACAGACTGATGTCATATAACAAGGCAAAATGTTGGTATATGTTGCTCCATTGCTCCCAGTACAAAGTAGATTTGCCCAAACAACTACTGATCTTCTATTTATCTTTTTTTATTGTGTAGCTGAAACCCAGAAATCTGCTTGTTTCTCCCCTAATAAGCCATAGAAATCTCCCATGGTTTCTGCATTTCCTTGACCTACTTGGGGGTTGAGAAGACAAGCAGGAAAGCTGGATTTAGATGTCACTGTTATCAAAATATGGAATGCCTGTGGTTTGTTACGTTGCCCACACTTGCATTGGGAGCATCTGGGCAGTGTGCCCAAGCAAAGCAACCCAGAAATCCAAAGGCTTACGGTGGTGTTTGAACTTTGCCTCTGGCAGTCTTAGAATGATTCTACAAACTTTGTGGTCATGGCTTGAGGTAAAGGGACTTTATCTCTCTCCCAATAAAGCTTCCAAATTATCGCCACCTATCTAAGGTGACATCCATATTGTATTATTTAGGAAACCTACTTCAGTCGGGTAGATAGGTAAACTTCTGAAAATGTTTTTAGAAAGAAGGCTGGCTGATTAAAAAAAGCCCAAGTATCTTGTCCTGAAATTGGTTCTATAATCAACCAACTTTCTAAGAATGCTGGAACAAGGGACAAGAAGTCAACAGTGGGGCAGTCAACCGATACAAGGGACACTTAAGGCAGATGGTGTCACCCAGATAGGACAGTGGCTCAGAGAACTATTTGAGTTTAGAACTGCAATATTTCCTATATGCTAACCAAAGTTGCAGGCCCTTACTGCCCTTAAAGGAGTCTAATGCTGAACCTAGTCTAGATATCAAGTCTGCGAATGGAAATTTGGACTAATCTACACCTGATAAAAGGAACAAAATTAACCCAAATCTGTATCTAATCCCTATTTTATCTCTTTTCAAGAGATGCAAGTTTTTAAATGAAGACATTTTGCCGCACCTACACATAGAATTTGCTAGATACAATCAATAAACCAAAAGCCATTGCTTTTCCTCTGTTACTTATAATACATACACTGTCACTGCCACATATCTCGCAATGCCCTTTGCTTGACACCAACCCCTTGACATTGTAAATATTCTGGAATGCCCCTAGATAAGAAGATGAACTCAATGGAGGAAGTTTCTGAGGAAGGAAGGGCAGTATCCTCCTTTCACCTTCGGATGTCGGAGAAGTCAGAAAGTTCCTCTGCCTGTTCGATGATGCCATGAACCATTTTGGGATTGTGGTTCCCAGCTTTAGTGCGAGTGTGGCCGTTTGTAGGATGCCTGCTACTTCTTTCTCCTCTGGCATTTCGGAAGCTCTCCCTGGTATCAGATTCAGAGTGGACCACAAGGTCCCTTTGGCTGATAGAGGGTCTGCTGGAGATTTCATTGGGCTTCTTCTCAGGCTCCAGGAGTGAATCCCTATGTTGGGCTGAGGTGCAGAAGCTCAGGATGGAACAGAGACCTCCCCAATTCTGTTCACATTGGGACTGGATGCTCTTTGTGATGGCCTCTTTAACTTCCTCTCCGCAAGTGAGCAAGATGTTCACCAAGTCAACATATGGTCTAAAGGGGGAAACCAAGAGGGGGAAGAACATTTCAGGAGAATGTTAACTTACACACCAATAATAGATAGATAGACATTTCACTTCAAGCTGTATAGTTTTGTCAATCAACAAGATTAGTACAGATTGAGCATCTCTTATCCACAATTTCAGCATTCCAAATACTTCAAGTTCCAATAATGCTTTCTGATAGTACCAGTTACATAACATTTGTTCCATGCATAAAATTATTAAAAATACCACATACAATTAACTTCAGGTTATGAATATAAGGTGTGTGTGTGTGTGTATGTGTATATATATATATATATATGAGAGACTTGGGTCACATTTCCACAATATCGCATATGTGCATATATTCAAATATAAGTATTCCAAAATCTAGAAAAAAAGCCCTGAAATCCAAAACATGTCAGGTCCCAAGATATCCGAACTGTACGGTCCAGCACCATAAATGCATTCCTTAATTTTCATGGTCTGCTTTTTAATTCCAAGACATTCAGGGCTACACAGCTTTTGAAATACCCATGAACTATAAACTATAACAACAGATGAAAATGCAGATATCTCTGTCTTTGGAAGACTGGAAATTTTAAAACAACTGAAACATGGAATGAATACTACCAAGGACCCAGAAAATGTGAACCCTGAAGTTATTTTGTTGGTAAAATAAACAAATTAATCTTAATAAATTAATAAACTGAAATATGTTGCCTGCAGGACCACCTTCAATTATTATGCAGCAGACTTCCATAACTGACACAGAGGAAACTACAGTCAGGCTTTGATATATTAATTACCACCAAAAGCCTGTAGGCTAGTTTTTAAGCCATGTCTCCTATTGTAGTGTGTGTAACTACTTCAAACTGTTGAAACAGAGAAAAAGGAAGGGGTGCCTAGTAAGAGTTTGGGGAAGATGAGTGACTGGCCAGAAAAGCTGAATAAGCACTGGTGAAAAGGCAGACAAATCAGGGACAAACATTAAGGAGGCAGAAAGGGGTAGTGCAAATAGAAAGTAGAGGGGGTTGACCAAGGCTGGCATGTCAAATAATCCTGAGAGCAGGAGGGGCCAGGGCTTCCCCACCCTTTGTGAAGCTTGGTATATCTGCTAATTAAATAGTGACAATAAGAGAATAATTAGTTCAAAAATTAATAAAACCAGGATCCATAGATGTGTTCCTGACTCTACCAGCCCAACAGAAACATCTACTATTTTAAGGAACAACTGAAGTCTGTGTATGTAGGGGTTAAATATTGGCAGCAGGGTATTATAAATGTTGTCTATCTGCAGATACATTTTTACCAAAAAAGAAAAGGAAAAAAAAAAGATTTAATACAAATAACAACTGAAGAAGGTAACAATCTGATAACCAAAAAGGCAATGGCAAAAGCCTCAAGCAAAGTTGAAAATGTGTAAGATCAAGGCTTTTCCAACCGAGTCACCCTAAACATTGTCAGTCAAGTTAAATGCTGTTATTTTATGTAATTTTTAATGTTTTATTGCTGTGTTTTACTAATTTCAGGTTTATTGTTGCTTGTTATTCCCTGAATTTGTGAGTTACCCCGAGCCTCTGGGGAGTGGCGACTGAAAAGTCCAATAAATAAATAAATAAATAAATAAAGTAAGTAAGTAAGTAAGTAAGTAAGTAAGTAAGTAAGTAAGTGAGGGGAGACATGGGTAAAATTATGCACCTCTCCACGTGTACGAGAACCAAGTCCCTCCACTGATACTGAATGGTGAGAAATTTAGGACAGATAAAATGGGAGGTACTCCCTTCTCTTCCTCTTCTATAATTAAAACTGTGGAATTTAGAGTCACAAGGTAGACTAATAGTTGACAACTTGGTGTGTTTTAAAGGGGAAACGGATACACTCATGGAGAATGAGCCATTAGTCAGGAAAGCTATGGATCACTTCCAGTATAGGAGGCAGCATGAGTATCAAATGTTAGGGAGCATAAGATGGAGGGACAGATTTTACTCATATCCTATTGGTAAGCTTCTGATTAATGACTTGTTGACCACTGTGTGAATATAGTATTGGACTAGAAAGTCTTTGGTCTGATCTAACATTGTTGTATGTAGGTCAACTCATTCCACAAAACTATAATAAAAATTCTGCAGAACTATAATAAAATTCTCAAAGCTATATAGAAAAAGCAAAGATATAGAAACTCTTGGTAAAATTATACTTAACATATGGTGAAGCACAATTTTGGCAAGGCCAAGGGCATCTCTGTGCTCTAAACAAAGAACAGTAAAAGATTGCCTTCTTTCTAGGAGAAATCTCACAAATCCTCGCTAAAAAGCACATTACCATTTGCAGTCACACCACTCAAGAAAAGAAAAAAGGCATTCCTTTGTTGGTGTTCCTCCTCAATATAAATCTGGTATGCTGTTCAGAATTTTCCTTCAGTTCTCTTGGTATTTTAGTATTTATCCCCGTTAAAAACTGATGTGTGTTGGCTCATGCTGTCACTATGACTACAGAACAAAAAATGAATTTTATGTTTCACAGAGACTTACGTTTATGCCTAAAGCAATTGCATAACATATTAGTCTGGAATATGGTTAACTTTTACTTATTTCTACACAAGGTCACTTGAAGGGCTGCCTTAGAAGGTAGTGGACGCCTTCATTGCAAGTTGGCCAATTGTTAAGGATGCTTTAATTGTGGTTTCCTATAGTAGCAGAGATTGAGTTATGTGGCCCTTTGGTGCTCTTCCAATTTAAGAGACTTCACTTTCAGTCGTAGATATCTGACAGTATTTAGAGAAACTAGTTCAAGAGCATGAGTGCTATGAAAACAGAAGTACCAGGGGAAAAAACATACTTTGTGGATGCTCCTCATTCAAGGATGACTCTGGGAAGCAATGCTGCAGACCTTACATCTTCACAGTACACAGAGTAAAAATGACTGCTGCGTGTCCACCCCACTTCACCCCACTACTCCAGAAAATGGGTCCATCGTTTGATGAAACAGCTAAAGAACAAAGCTCATTCCAAGGTTCCCTGAGGGAAGGAGAGTCTATCTCCTGCTATCTCCAGTTAAGACATCCAAAGAACTAACACTGTTTTCCCTGAGGTCATATGGAGTGGGGGAGCACATTATTTTCCCCATTCCTTTATCACTGAGTCAGCCTTTGGCTATAAACATGAACAAGCACAATGTGTACTTAAATTACCACTTGACTTATTCAGTGGTAATTTGGCTAGCTCCAAAGTCAATTTACATAGCATGAAATAGGTGTAGATTTATTGTACATCCAAATACAATAGCTGACCACATAAACTGGATTTTGGGGATAAGTGCAGCAAGCAAACAAATGCTTATGTGTAGTTGTGCCTCCTCTGGCATTATCATTCAGACATGAACTAACAGACACAAAATATGTATTTGTTTGCTTATTGCATTTGGACAGCAACTACATCCAATGATACGATCCTTAAGCCCCCCCCCCCGGCCCCAAAATCCCATCCCGGAATGCAAAGAGTACAATTACCCTTCAGCAATGTTTCTTCTCCCAGTGCAGGCATGTAGCCCGGGGGGGGGGGCGCTTAGGGGGCTTCAGTCCCCCCTGAAATTCTCAGGGTGGTCTGCAAGAAGGCCTTACTGGTACATTATTTAAACTGTTATGTTTATTCATATCATGATCTGATCACCATGCTCATTATATCCCACATTCGTGGGGTTATTGGGATAACAATGCAAAAGGTTTGGTAGGGTAGTCCCTCTCTTACTCAGACTCAGCCCCTCCCGAATCAAACTCAGTCCTCCCCGAATCAAAATCCTGGCTACGGCCCTGCCCCAGTGCAAGCAACATTAAAAAGAAAGGCTCCAATTTGTTTCTTAAGTATTGGCTCATATGATAAAGTGAACATAGCAAGAATATTCTAAGTACCAATTCTCCTAATATTCTTCTTCTCTTGGTCTGCATCAGTTCTTGGAACCATCCTTCTTTATTAGAATTGTCCATTACCTTTGTCACCAGATGGCTAGATGCAGTATGTACTCCATTTCTAAGAAAATGAAGACTTTCCATGAAATGGCTTCTTTCATAAAACAGCTGAAGCTGGTTTCCATCTCCAGCCAGCAGAATGACAAAGGGTAACGCCCTTTCCCCCTGTATCTCTCTGTTAATATTATATGCATATAATAGCATTGTTCTTCCCTGTCCACATTACACATACCTTGCTGATGTTGGCAGCAGCAGGGAAACACCTGGAGGAACAACCTCAGAATATGAGTAAGATGAACCACACAGAAGGAAGCATTCACTGCGTAGTTTCACTCTTCAGTTCCATGGAACATAATAAAGTCTATAGCTAATTGCTGCACTACACTGTAGAGTTGTTAAAAGCACCACAACACAGATTTTCTAGGAAAAGGATCTGAGAGGGAAGAACAGGACAGTTTTGACCATAGCTTGACAATATGCCATAATGTGGGAATAATAGTATAATTATTTCCCATTATCTTTGCTGGGTGCTTCACAACAGCAATTTCCTATTGTGAATACTAATATTAAGCCCTAGATATTCCTTTGCTATCAAAGTTCCAATAATATCTATATACAAAGCTTTGGTTCTAGATTTTTCCCTTTTCTCTGTTAGCATAATAACAAACAGAATAAACTGGAAATATGATCCGTGCAAAGCCAGTTACTCTTTTGACATGCAATATGCCCATCAAGCCCAGGAGTTGGTCTAAATGCTTCCTTATTATGTAAAAGATAGAATTTGTGACCATCATTTCCCCAACACCAAGAACATTTTCCCACCAGTGTTATAGAATGGAGGCTATCATCTGCCAATTGATTGTTTGAGTTTGGTCGCTTCTGGCGTGAGAGAATCAGCCGTCTACAAGACGCTGCCCAGGGGACACCCGGATGTTTTGCAATCCTGCGGGGAGACTTCTGGGAAATGTAGTTATGGGCAGAGACTTTGGAATTCTCAGCTAGAGAGGTCTTTGACTTCCCTAAACTACATTTCCCAGAATTCTGCAGGTGCAGATTGGACAATTGGTCTCTGTTCTATAATACGGATGGGAAAACATCACCTAACTCAAGACAGCAGCTATTTTTCTTGAAAGAAAGAGAAAGAGAAAACATAATTCCTTTTCTCTCACCTACAGAAAAGATTAAGGGAGTGTGGAACTTTGCCTAAAGAAGAGGGCTGCCCTGGATCTTGTAAAATCATTATCAGAAATGTATTTAATTGTCATAAAAAGGATATAATGTAAGATAATGTCTTAAGTTGAGCATTATAAACAATCCGACTTTTTTTGGCTTTTGGTCAGAAGATCACTATGTTTTTTCCTAAACTGATTAACTTTTCTCCACTGGAATGGCTGTATGATTGTTCTCAGAAATAGATTCTGAGCTTTCTCTGAAAATCAGATTCTGAGAATTGCTTTTAAAAGGAAAGAAGCCTGGAGTCCTACAGCTGTTTAGATTAGAAGGAAGACAACTTGGGGCCCTACACATTTTTTGGAACTCCAACTGCTATCATCTCATTATTGGCTATGATGGTTCAGAATAGTTGGGAAGGCAGTCCGATGTGTGATCCTTACAATGTTCTTGGACTCTGACTCAGAGTAGGACTGCTTCTGCTCATTGCTTTCATCTAGTATTATGATGAAAAATATACAAAAGAGTAATCAAATTTACAAAATGGTATACAGTCAGCACTTGTTAAACATGTGAACAATTAAAATTGGCTGTACAGTTATTATACCTTAACATTTATAATTCCTTCTAACCCCACACCCGTGAACCCAACCCCAATGCCTATGACCACCAACACCCCTCAATATGGATCACATAGCTAACCAGCAACTACCCATATGTCTTCTTTCACTAAATCCCCTTTATGGCAATCTCTAAATCTACTGTTGTCTTCTTTTCCAGATACCCAAGTTTTCAACTTCCTGCCTTCAGGAAATACTGTACTTTCCACAGTGACTTGTTCACCAAGAAACCAGAGTGCATTTGCTGCAAAGGCCATGGCTTTGCAGGGGATTTTGGAACATGCTTTAGAGCAGTGGTTCTCAACCTGTGAGTCTCCAGATGTTTTGGCCTTCAACTCCCAGAAATCCTTACATCTGGTAAACTTGCTGGGATTTCTGGGAGTTGTAGGCCAAAACACCTGGGGACCCATAGGTTGAGAACCAGTACTCTAAAGCAAGAATGGGCTAACTTCGCCCCTCCGGGTGTTTTGGAATTCAACTCCCACAATTCCTAACAGCCAGTAGGAATAGTGGAAGTTGAAGTCCAACACACCAGGAGGGCTGAAGTTTGCCCATGCCTGTTCTAGAGTGTACACTTCCAGGTCATGTGGGCTGCTGGCAGGGCTTCTTGTTTCTCACCATCCCACTGGATGAGAAGAAGTGAGAAAAAATAGATCCAACACACATTACAGACACAAGGCCAACAAAGGTGAGCTAGGTGTCTGAATATTCTTGATCTACCCACCAAAGAGACACTGATATGTGTCTGAAGAACTACAGGGATTTCTGGAAAATAGTTTGGAAGCCAGTGGTCTAAAGACAGATCACATTTAATGAATATGAATGTGATTGTCACACTTCTCATCTGGTATTTCATTCTGACATAGACACCACTCCTCTCTTGGACCAGCATTTGACTGCAGCCCTCTTAAGCAATCTGAGTCATGATCCGTATTGAAAATTCATGATGCAACTCAACCCAGAAATGGCTGATAGTTTGCTCATGCTTGAAATAAATATATGCAAGCATGTGGAGTGTTTAGTTTATGTTGCTGACAGTGTAGGTCCCTTAATTGGCATTCTAGGAAACATAATGCAAATATTTGCTTTGTTGCTGTGTCTTCAATGTTTGTTGTTTATTTGTTTGGTCACTTCTGACTCTTCGTGGCCTCATGGACCAGCTCCAAGGTATCCCTGACTTATGCTATCACTAAGTTTTCTGGGGATAAATGTGTGATTCACTAAAGGTCACTCAGTGGCCAAGCGGGGAACTGAACCCTGGTCTCCAGAGTCATAGTGCAATGCTCAAACCACTAAGTCAGGCCTGCAAATGCAGATATTACACAGGGCCAATTATCAAGACTGGACAAAGGCGTAAAACTATCTGGTTGACCATGTAATGTATGCAGCACATCTCACACTCATTTTCTACTGTCTTTGGATGGGGGTGAGAAAGATTCTTGCTTGAAACCCTGAATAGATTAATTGACTCAACATAAGATAGCTTTCAAGGTAGGAACACCTAGGTGTTATTTTGCTGATTCAATGTAGGTAAAATTAACTACCTCATCTTTAAAATTTATTCACCAGAGTGGAAAGGATGGTGTTATCTGTTCCTTGTACCACTTCATATATATTTGGGTAGAAGTATTCCAATGGTTTCTTTCGCAGAGTATCTCATACTGTATTATAAATGGGGCTGGAGAACATCTATCATCAGCTATGGGGAAAGCTCTGTCTCTTTGGAATAAGATCCTTAGCATCCAAGTCTTTTAATCCTATTGTCAAACAACTATGACAGAGCTATTTTCTTGGTTTGAAGCAGATATATAATTCTTGAAAGGGAAGAATTTCACAGGCAAAGGCACAGTCCAAAGTCTTCTGTAAATGAGGCCATCTCATTCCTTGCAGCCCCAGCATATAACTGGTTTCCCTTACACACACTGAACTGGATTATATGGCAGCATGGACTCGCACAATGGATTTTGGATTATGGATGGATTTACACAATGGATTATGGATTATCTGATTTGATATTCTGGATTATATGGCTGCGTGGAAAGGCACCGGCTTGTACCAACGGCATTCATGGGTGGAACAGTCTTCAGCAAAGAGGAAATTGGAGCCTTTCCCTGGGCACCAAATAAAGCTCTATGGTTTTCAGTCACTGTTTGGCTTCTCCAACATTCATTCAGCCACTTAAGGAGCTAACTGCTCTATAACATGATGCTATCCATTCGAAAGCGTACTATTGCTTCCACAGCCCTCTCAGTTCCAAGCATCATGGAAGCCTAAACCATATAATGAATTCAAGGGCCCTTCCACACAGCCCTATATCCCAGAATATCAAGGCAGAAAATCCCACATTATCTGAGTGTGGATTCAGATAATCCAGTTCAAAGCAGATATTGTGGGATTTTCTGCCTTGATATTCTGGGATATAGGGCTGTGTGGAAGGGCCCCAAGAAACATTTAAAGGAGGTCTGAGGGGAAACCAGACAATTTATGGTTACTTTTGGGAGGTGCTAACCAATACCTCCACGTTTTAGGCTTAAACAGGTGTCGACACTATCCCTTTTAAAAATAGTATTCTGATCCTAATAAACAAGAGAAGCTGCTAGACCTGAATTCACAGACATCCAATGTAAATGAGCATCATTGACCAGTTTTAGGAGTGCATGTGTCATTTGGGAATGTAGAAAGGGAACTCTTTAAAGAAAGTGAAAGATTTAACTGAAGTACATTTGTACATATACTTTGGCAGCTCAGACCTGAACACTATGATCTTTGCCAGCCATTCAAAAAAGTTGGCCTCACTATGATTCTACCTGTGTCAAGTCTGCAAAAATACTGAGATCTGTGTGTTTGTCAGGGTGTTGTATTTTCCACCCTGGTATATAAGCCAACTGTGTGATCTACCATCAAATGGAATTTGTATGAAAAAAAAATCAAAGCCTCCTTCAACATGCTATCAACACCTCTTCCTTATCTTCTTTTTGTTTTCTACTTTTGAAAAGTAGAAGAAATACAAAAATAACTTTTTGAAAATATATCAATTTCAATTGACTTGCAATTTCATTGACTTAAATATATCATTGATGATATTTTCACATTCACTCCTAGTTTCTAACTAATATTTCAAGTGATGGTTGAAATATACGACTCTGGCCCAGCTTACTTGTCCGAATGTATCTCCCTCTACATTCTGCCTCGTGGTCTAAGATCCACCGGGGAGGCCTGCTCTTGGTCCCGCCAACTCACAAACACGGCTGGTGGGGACAGGGCCTTCTTGGTGGTGACCCCCTGCCTGTGGAATTCGCTCCCCAGCGAAATTAGATCGGCGTCCTCCCTCTTTTTTTCAGGAAAAAACTGAAGACGTGGTTGTGGAACCAGGCTTTTGGCTAGTGGACATAATGGCACCTGAACATTGAATCGGACCATAAGATTGTTATAATGGAAATAGCTTTACAATGGTATAACTAATGTATTGTATGATTTTATCTTGCTATTATAATTGTAATTATTGCGGCATCGAATTGTTGCCATTGTTAGCCACTCGGAGTCCCCCTGCAGGGGTGAGAAGAGCAGGGTAGAAATGTTGTAAACCGTATTACATGGCAGTGTAGATGGGGCCAAAGCAAGCTAGCAACCTTTAGAAACACTATGATTCTTTTATGTAGCCCCTTGTGGCACAATGGGTTAAACCCTTGTGCCAGCAGGACTGCTGACCGAAAGGTCGGCAGTTCAAATCCAGTGAGCTCTGTCAGCTGTCCAGTCTTCCAGTCTGTCAGCTCCAGGTTCCCATGTTGCAATAGCACGTTTGTAGTAAACTCTGCAATAAATCTTGAAATGAGAAAAGTGGGATTCTGTTGGAGCTGACATGTGTGCCAACTTGCAACAGGTAAGTCCAGCAGCAGCTGCTTTCAGAATTCCTTACTAAGGCCCCTTCCACACAGGTGAATAAAATCCCGCAATATCTGCTTTGAATTGGAATAGATGGCAGTGTGGACTCAGATAACACAGTTCAAAGCCGATATTGTGGGATGTTCTGCCTTGATATTCTGGGATATAGGGCTGTGTGGAAGGAGCCCAAGTGAGAACAGCAACCCAGAAAGGAAAGGGAAAGATTAGCCTGCCTCTGCAGCATGTTAAAAAAAAGCACTGAACTGTACATTTGGCCAATAAGATGGCTATTGTAAGAAAAGTGAAGGCAGGTGAAACCAAAATTCACCACTCGATTATTTTT
The DNA here is from genome assembly GCA_030556195.1 of Anolis apletophallus. Taxonomy (NCBI): domain Eukaryota; kingdom Metazoa; phylum Chordata; class Lepidosauria; order Squamata; family Anolidae; genus Anolis; species Anolis apletophallus. The sequence continues at coordinate 89,744,048 of JARBWK010000001.1, read as the reverse complement.
TTGGAAGAAATCTCTTGAAAACATTTTGAAGGATCAAATGTTTTTGTTTACTTATGCAAAGCTGACTTGATCTGTTTTTTAAAAAATCATACATGCATTCTGTGTATTTCTGAAAATGTTTGCAGAAGTATGTTGCACAGCAGAAGTATGTTGCACAGGGTGGCAATACTCTCCCGTGACGGATTACACCTTAGAGCGATCCCTGCGCTTGTCACCGCGGGCTTGGAGAGCGTCGGCCTGGTGTGGGAGTCCCCGGAGAGCCTGGCGATTCTGTTGGTGTACCGTGCGCCTAGCGCACCGACAGAGAGCCTGGTGCGGCTGCTTGAGACTGTGTCGGAGTGGGCATTGAGGTTTCCCAGACTTATTGTTCTGGGTGACTTCAATGTTCACGCCGACGCAGCCTCTGCTCCATCTGCAGCCGCGGACCTAATCTCGACCATGGCGACATTAGGCCTCTCCCTCTGCAGCTCGGGACCCACACACTCGGCCGGGCACACCCTCGACTTGGTGTTCAGCGCAGGGGTTCAAGTGGCCCTAGCCTCCGTAATAGAGGTACCATGGTCGGACCACTGTGCTCTAAAGGTCCGGGTTGAGCAACCGCCCCCATGCAAAGGCGCCGAACGGATTTTTGTTCGCCCAAAGAGACTTATGGAACCCGATAGGTTCCTGAATGCTCTGAGGGATCTGGAGTCTATCAGCGTCTCAGTCGATGAGCAGGTTCAGGTCTGGAACACCTCACTAGCTAGAGCTCTCGACGAGATTGCCCCCAGGCGCCCTCTCCGACCCCGCAATCATCGGTCCCCCTGGTATACAGGGGACCTTAGGGTCATGAAGCGGGAGAGGAGACAGCTAGAGCGCGAGTGGAGGAAACTCCGTGACGGAGCCTCACTATCAGCTTATAAGCTCTTTAAAGAGACTTATGAGCATGCTGTCAAGGCAGCCAAAAATGAATACTTCTCTGCCTTGATAGTGTCTGCTAGCTCACGCCCGGCTCAATTATTTAAGGTAGTTTGGTTTCTGACGACGGTCCCTACCGTCCCAAAAAATAGTGATCAGGCCCTCACTGCCGGTGTCTTTCAGAGCTTCTTTACAGACAAGATACTGAGCCTCCGCCGGGACCTTCCGGACACAGTTGATACAGCAAGAGAGCTAGAGACTCCGTGGCCCTCCGCCGGGCCCACCCTCGACCGGTTTCGGCCACTGGACGCAGATGCTGTTGATAGGATAGTGGCTGCAGCTCGCCCTACCACCTGCTCCCTCGACCCGTGCCCATCCTGGCTTGTTAGATCTTGCCTGGAGGGGTTACGTGGGCCTCTGTTGAACATCATAAACAGCTCCCTTGAGCAAGGAGTCTTTCCAGAGTGCTTAAAAGAGGCGGTGGTAGCTCCATTACTGAAGAAACCATCATTGGACCCTGCGGTTCCCTCCAACTACCGCCCAGTGTCGAATCTTCCGTACCTGGGCAAGGTGGTTGAGAGGGCAGTAATGGAGCAGCTGCAATCCTTCCTAGATGATGCAACATGGCTAGACCCTTCCAGTCCGGCTTCCGTTCGGGGCACGGGACGGAGACGGTCCTGGTCTCCATCACAGACCAACTCCGCTGCCAGCTCGACCAAGGCGGGTCTGCGCTGCTCGTGTTATTGGACCTCACGGCAGCGTTTGACACGGTCGACCACAATCTTTTGATCCACCGCCTGGCCATGGCTGGAGTGAGGGGGACAGCCCTTAAATGGCTGACCTCCTTCCTCCACCAGCGGTCTCAGCGTGTGAGGAGGGGTGAGGTGGTCTCCGAGGGCTCCCCATTGGTTTGTGGAGTCCCTCAGGGGGCCATCCTCTCCCCTCTGTTATTTAACATATACATGCAGCCGCTTGCACAGCTGGTGCGGAGTTATGGGCTGGTCTGTCACCAGTACGCTGATGACACCCAGCTCATTCTGAGGGTGGAGGGCAGACCGAGTCCGTCCCGATAATTTCCAGCATTGCCTCGAAGCCGTTACTGGATGGCTGCGAGCCAGTAGGTTGGGGTGAATCCGGCGAAGACGGAGATCTTGTGGCTGGGCCGCCGGGCGGGGTGGATGTCCGGGACCCTGACGGGCGGCGCTGCATCCAGCGCCATCGGTGAAGAGCCTGGGTGTCCACCTGGACTCCCAGCTGTCCATGGAGGCTCAGGTCTCCATGGTCAGCAAGGCTGCTTTCTTCCATCTCCGCCAGGCAAGGAGGCTGGCCCCTACCTCTCCCCGGCGACCTGGCCACGGTGATCCAAGCCACGGTCATCTCGAGGCTAGATTACTGTAATGCGCTCTACGTTGGCCTTCCTATGTCGGCGATCCGGAAGCTCAGGCTGGTGCAGAACGCTGCCGCCCGGCTCCTGTCTGGGGCTCCAGCAGGTTGCCGTATAACACCAATCTTGCAGGATCTGCACTGGCTGCCTATCGAGCACCGGATCGCCTTCAAAGTGTTGGTTCTTACCTTTAAGGCCTTATACGGCCTGGGGCCAGCGTATCTGAAGGACCGCCTCACCCCTTATTGCCCTTCGAGACCACTTCGATCTGAAGATGCCAACCTTTTGGTAATACCAACAATAAAGTCGGCGCACCTGACAGCAACCCGCCGGAGGGCGTTCTCGGTTATAGCTCCTACGCTATGGAACGCCCTGCCGGCCGGCACCAGGGCCTTGAGGGACTTACTCCAATTTAGACGGGCCTGCAAAACCCACCTATTTAGGCAGGCCTTCAATGAGTAAGCCCGCTAACATACTGCTTCGTCCGTTCGGGTGTGATGCTGCTTCATTATTTGTTCTATGCTGTATTTTAATGTATTTTAATGTTATTGCTGTTGTTTTAATTATTATGTTGATATTGATGTTTTTAACCCTGCTGTGAGCCGCCGCGAGCCCTTGGGAGTCGGCGGCCTAAAAGCCACAATAATAATAATAATAATAGTATGCCCTAGTATCCATTCATAGTTTGGTTCCAGAATACAACATGGATACCAAAACCCATAAATCCTCAAGTGCCATGATATATAATGCCTAATAAAATGGTGTCCCTTGTATTAAATGGCAAAATCAAGGTTTACTTTTTGGAATACTTTCAAGCTGTGGACGGTTGACCTCTTGGATACAGAATCTGTGGATATGAAGGGCCAACAATGCCAGCCTGGAAAACTCACAGCAACCCAATACTATTTTTCTTTTTTTGCAGCATATAAATGATCTCTACTTTTTCCTTGTTATTTCTACCTCTGGTGCCATGATTATTTTGTTAACAGAGGTATACTTGTCCTAATTAGTCAAGTCCCAAGGACTTGCAATTCCACCTGGACAAACAGCAGGAAGATGAAAAGCACTGAAATGTTGTTGGTGCTTACAAGGTAGCTCACCAGTGGCCAGGGCCGTAGCCAGGATTTTGATTCGGGGGGCTGAGTTTGGTCGGGGGGCTGAGACTGGGTGAAAGAGGGTCTACCCTAGCAAACCTTTTGTATTGTTATCCCAATAACCCCATTAATGTGGGATATAATGAGCATGGTGATCAGATCATGATATGAATAAACATAACAGTTTAAATAATGTACCAGTAAGGCCTTTTCACGGACCACCCTGAGAATTTCGGGGGGCTGAAGCCCCCTTAGCCCCTCCCCTGGCTACATGCTTGCCAGTGGCAAAAGTTGGCTCCCAGTCCTTGATCCCCCTCCGGCCCTGACAGCCCCACAGTGCAATCCTCTCACTTACTCATGCTGGAGTAGGTCTTTAAAGTGTATCATTTCCACCATGACCTGGACGTTCTCCTTGGCTGCAGAGCAGAGGTCGTGCTTCTGATAGCATTCGCGCTGCAGCTGGAAGACCATCTCTTTGATGGAGTGGCACTTGCGACTGATGCAGCTAAACTTGTGGCGTAACGCGTGGGCCTTGCATCTTAGGGCATCCTTAATGAAAGATTTCCCCTGTAGAACAGCAAAAAGCAAAAACACATCTCTGTAGAGCACAATTCAAAGATGAATAGCTGTCTCACTTTAAGGACACACAGAGAGAGGAGGGATAGAAGCATGATAGTGGAAATGCTTGCATGTATTAAGAACCCAGACAGGTCACAACCGAAGGGTCTGACAAAGAGCGTCAATGGGCAGGATGGGCTCTATAGCCTTTTGGCAACCATCCTAAGAGAAGGAAAACTCTAAATTCAAAGGTGGTGCTCATCTAATCCTGTAAGGTCAACCATCTAGAGAAGGAAACTTGAACTAAACCTATGACCTGAGGACCTCGCTGCCACCATCCCAGCTTGCTAGGCCTCGACAGACGAACCTTTGGTTTAAAGGGTGAGGCCAGTTCTGTGCATGCTGCGCTTCACCTGAAAAATCCATTGCACAGGATCGAAGGACACACCCAACTTCCGAAGAAGCCCTTTAACACACTGGTAGAAAGGGTGGGATAAGACCTTCCTGAATCTTCATTCGCGAAGAAGCAAGACATGATTAAGAACTCTACAGGACATGACTGGGTATGGTTAGGATGGTTGGTATTATAGTATCCAAGTAGCATAGGATGATGATGGACCTCTATGGGTTATCCTCATACCAGAGGCTCATACATACTCAGAATTATAGTATTATGATTCCACTTTAACTGCAGTATTTCGGTTCCATGGAATATTGGGGCCTGAAGTTATGAGGATGCTTGACATAGATGCAGGTGTAGCGTCAGGAGAGAATACTTCTAGAACATGGCCATACAGCCTGAAAAACCTACAACAACCCTCTGAGAAGAACATTTGCAATTTACCTTCAGAGTTTTCTGGTGCCTCTGATCAAATCTTGAATCCTACCGAAGTTAGTGGAATAGTGCTACAATTGTGTAGTATGAAAGCGTCACATAAGTAGATGATGCTGATCTAGAGAATGGGTGAACTTTGTAAAGACATCAACATTTCAAAAGGTTCTTACGTTATTACTTTCCCCTTAAACAACGTTAACAGAACTATTCCTCTACACACTGACATGCCATGTGGAACCTAAGCAACCTAAGCAATTCCTCATCCCTATTCTTCTTCCATTCTCCCATTAAGGTTGGAGAGTGAGTCATGCTTCAATGATGTGGTACAATTCTCTGGATAACTGGTCAGCTCTTCTTCCGCTTGCTGAATGACAGGCAGCTGGCAATGTTCTGGCATTCCTTCTATGCTTCCCAGCTAACGAGTATTTAATGACCATTGCACCCTACGGTGCCTATGTCCTTTCTTCTCCCTCCTCCAGTGTTATGGTAGCAGAATCTTAGCAGTGGGTGGGAGAATTTGGGCTTTTTTTGTTTGGCCTTTTTCTTTGCAACAGAAACAAACAAGACAGGGGAAGGCAATGTCTGAAGGCACAGGGGCCATTCTGCCTCCCTCTCCAGACCTTTGTGGGCTTCACCCTCCGCTGACCTGCTTGATCCGAGAAACATCATTTCTAAATCTTTCTAAAGGCAAATTCTACTAACTCTGAAGCCACAACACAGGTGCAATGTGGGAAGTAAAACCCTTGAAATATGCACTGGGACACAGAGTGCCCATTATGATAAAGGTTATATTCCTCTTAAAGGCTAGAGTGGAATAGTGTGATTTTCTCCTTAATGCACTAATAGTTTACATACAGCCATCACATTTGCAATTTTGACTTTTGTGGTTTTGCTCAAAAACATTCGTTCTAGAAATTTCTAGGTTTTCCAATATGATTCTATGGTCAGTGTCCTGCTATTATGTTGGAGGACCTAGAGATGTCTAGAGAGATGCATGTGATCTGTGGACCACCAGTGGCCTGCAAGAACAAAAATATGGTCCACAGCATAACCATTACTACACTGTTGTCTCGAAACTATGTGCAGAAAAAAGGGGGATACTGGTCTCGTGAAACCCTCTTATAGTTAGTGCTGAGATAACGAGGATGTCAGGAGGGGAGAGGCCAATTACCCACAAAAGATCACTATTACTGCATCAGCTCAAGATTATTAAATATGGTTTTCTGTGGGCAAGCAGATGGTGACTACTGGATGGCATATATTCTGTATCAGAAACTGGAGCTAATGTGATCTATCCAATGCAATTTTCTGAATCAGAACCCCAAATAACCAAACCAGATCTAAAGTTGACCAAAAACCGATTTGTAACCCTTTTGGTACTAATGTTGGAGAATGGTCCCTGGTCAAAGTAGTCCTTGTTCAATTGGTCCCTCATCCCCACTGATCTAGGGCAAGTTAAGTAACTACATAATCATGCTGAAAGACCTATACATTCCTAGACAGGTGTTCTCTCATGTAAAAAATAGCAATTTCTTTATTTACAGTTTTTCATTTTATGGGAATCCTGTGCCCCTAATCTGTGAATGTGGAAGGCTGACTGTACTAGTTTCCATTTGCAATCTCAAACTTTAATAACCCAGGCATGTCACCATTAACAAATCCTCTGACAGTGAAGCCTTTTAAAAAACAAAAACAAAAAACAAAAAGCCGCTCCCTTCTTTCTTATCTTTTATCTAGTTAGAAATTCTTAGTGCAGTGTTTCTCACCTTTCCTAATGCCGTGACCCCTTAATACAGTTCCTCATGTTGTGGTGACCCCTAACCATAAAATTAATTTTGTTGCTATCTTCATAACTGTAATTTTGCTATTGTTATGAATTGTAATGCAAATATCTGAAATGCAGGATGTATTTCCATTCACTGGACTAAATTTGGCACAAATACCTGATGTGCCTACATTTGAGTACTGGTGGGGTTGTGGGTGTGTGTGTTGATTTTATGATTTGGGAGTTGTAGTTGCTAAGATTTATAATTAACCGGCATTCAGGGAGCATTCTGAACTCCACCAATGATAGAATTGAACCAAACTTGGTACACAGGACTCCCATGACCAAGAGAAAATACTGGGTTTGGCGGGCATTGGCCTTGAGTTTTGGAGTTGTAGTTCACCTACATCCAGAGGGCACTGTGGACTCAAACAATGATGGATCTGAACCAAATTTGGCATGAATCCTCAAGATGCCCAACTGTGAACACTGGTGGAGTTTGTGGAAAATAGATCTTGACATTTGGGAGTTGTAGTTGCTGGGATCTATAGTTCACCTACATTCAAAGAGCATTCTGAACCCTACCAATGATAGAATTGGGCCAAAATTCCCACACAACACCTCCATGATCAACAGAAAACACAGTTTTCTGATGGTCTTTGGCGACCTCCCCCCCAAGTTGAGAAACACTGTCTTAGAGGAATTTTCCGTAGGAAGGATAGTGAGGGAGTGCTGCAGAAATGAAGACAATTGCGGCTGGGTCGCACAAGCATGTCTCCAGGAAACAATGATATATTCAAATCTTGAGGAAATACACATACATTATGGAAACTGCCCTGTCAAGACAAAGGCCTCCAGCATTTCATAAGATTGCCTTGCCCTGGTATGGAGGAAGGGCTGCAGGAGGTATAAAAAGAGGATGCTTTGAAGATGAACAAACTCATTGGGGAGAAAACAAAGAAGGCAGATTTAATATCATACACAAGCTAAGGAATGCATTTTGATACTTATGAATTGTCAAGGGATCCGTTGTATGAAGTAGTAACAAAGATGATTATTTCTAATGACACTGCATTGCCCAATGCCATTTCATTGCATAATAGATGTCCTTCCCCTCTGCTGCCTAGTGGGGAAAGTGGGGGTGTGACTATTGTGTGATAGGGGGGCTTTGCCCTCAAAGCAAAACTGCGGAGGGGAGAGGCAAACAAGTTCATCTGCTCTCTAGCCTCTCCCTTCTGAGCTACAGCCTGTGTAGCTACACACTTTAGCTCGGAAGGGACAGGTTAGCAAATGAGTGAATGCACCCACCCCCAGCCTTTCACTTCCAAGATACAGTGGCTCCTCTGTAGCTCGGAAGGGACAGGCAGGTGGGGGAGTGAATTCACCCACGAGACAAGGCTCTGTAGCTGTGGAGGAGACTGACTATCAGGCAAATGCACTCCTCTGCCCACATGTCCCTATTCCTTGGCACTGTGGGGCTTGACTTGGCTCCTACCGAGTTTTGTAGCAGCAAAAGAGCAGTTGTACCCTTAATTCACCAACGGAGTGCGACTATTATGTGATCGTGACTATTATGCAATAGAATATGGTATGTATTTGCTGAAATTAGTTTGATCATGTCTTATGTGGCAGAACAATATCTGAGCTAAACCTAAGAGGTTACGAATACCATGGATTTAGACATTAAGAATAAATTAAAGACTTCATTCCCCCTTAACAGAGTACTGTATCTATATTTGAGAGGACTTCACAGTACTTGTGGATGTTAATCATTTTGTCTCAGGTGGAAAACTTTAAGATCAATTGGCGTGGAGACAATTTCCATGAGACAGAAGAAGGCTCTTGTCTGAAGGACAACTCTGCAAAGATACAGAATGGGGGATGCCTGGCTTGACAGCAGTACGTGTGAAAAAGATCTTGGAGTCCTCATGGACAACAAATTAAACATGAGTCAACAATGTAATGCGGCGGCTAAAAAAGCCAATGGGATTTTGGCTTTTTTTGTCAAGGGATCCTTTGAATGAAGTAGTAACAAAGATGATTATTTCTAATGACACTGTGTTGCCCAATGCCATTTCATTGCATAATGCCTTTTTGCATCAATAGGAGTAGAGTGTCTAGATCCAGGGAAGTCATGCTACCCCTCTATTCTGCCTTGGTCAGACCACATCTGGAATACTGTGTCCAATTCTGGGCACTGCAGTTTATTTGTTTGTTTGTTTATTTCTGGTATTTGTATCCCGCCCTTCTCACCCTCAAGGGTGAACTCAGGGCGGCTTCCAGTCGGCACATATTCGATGCCTACACATAAAATACAATAAAATACACATAAAATCAATAATTATAAATAGTTAAAACATTGAATTAATACAATAAAGTCTAGTAAGACAGGGGGCCAGTCTGGTGGTCATTGTCCTTTTGAGTTCTGTAATTGTAGACTCCATTAAGCTTATCCATAAACCATTTCATAGCCATTGTCGTCATTATCATCATCAAGTCTGCAAGATTACCAAAAGGCTTGGTCCCACATCCACATTTTTAATTTCTTTCTAAAGGAGGGGAGGGATGAAGATGACCTAATTTCCCTGGGGAGTGAATTCCACAGGTGGGGGGCTACCACTGAGAAGGCCCTGTCCCTCGTCTTGGGATGTAACAAGAGCGTGGACCACCGTGGCTAGATCAGACTTCCCAAGGTAGGGAGATGTTGCCAAGCTGGAATGTGTCAAGAGGAGGGTCACTAAAATGATCATGGCTCTGGAGAACAAGCCCTACGAGGTGTGGCTTAAAGAGCTGGGCATGTTTAGCCTGCAGAACAGAAGGCTGAGAGGAGACATGATGGCCATGTATAAATATGTGCGGGGAAGTCATAGGGAGGAGGGAGCAGGCTTGTTTTCTGTTGCCCTGGTGACAAGAAAGCAGAACAATGACTTCAAACAACAGGAAAGGAGATTCTGCCTGAACTTAAGGAAGAACTTCATAACTGTGAGAGCTGTTCAGCAGTGGAACTCTCTGCTCTGGAGTGTGGTGGAGGCTCCTTCTTTGGAGGCTTTTAAGCAGAGGCTGGGTGGCCATCTGTCGGGGGTGCTTTGAATCCGATTTTCCTGCTTCTTTGCAGGGGGTTGGATTGGATGGACCATGATGTCTCTTCCAACTCTATGATTCTGGAGTGATATCATTGAAGGATCAAATGTTCTCTATCCATTAGCATTGCTGGATTACTGAATCCCTTGCCAATGGTTATGATGCTTGAGGCCAATGGAAGAGCTGCAGTCAAAAGCACTTGAAGAGTCTCACTTCGAACATATTTGCTTTATACCAAGCCTGCATGGCCTTCCAGGTGTTTCGGACTCCAACTTCCAGAAGCCCTAGCCAGCTTGTCCAATGGTCAGGAATTCTGGGAGCTGCAGGGCCATGGGTTGTGCAGGCCTGCTCTACACAGTATAATCTGTGTTATGAACTTCTTTTATATATTAGCTTCCCTTTAAATAAACCCTATACACACTTCCAAATTATGGCTTCATTGAGGGAGTTGCCTGCTTCTAGAATCGTCTCTCTCTTCAATTGGTGGAGCCTGCGGAGAAAATACAGTACAAAGACTGGGGAACTACAAAGGAAACATCTGTAGATGAAGAAAGTGAGGTGGGAGGTCAACATAGTCTAAGTCAGGCATCCTCAAACTGTGATCCTCCAGCTGTTTGGGCCTCCAACTCCCAGAAGGCCTAATGAGCTTGCTCACTTGTCAGGAATTTTGGGAGTTGAAGGCCCAAACAGTTGGAGGGCCGCAGTTTGAGGATGCCTGTTCTAAGTGAACAGATTGCATTATGAACATCCTCAGAACTCCTTCACTAGTTCTGGAGCTGGATTAAATCCAAGCAACATAAATCTAACAAGAACCTAAAATACTTTAACATGGAACATTAGCGGCTTCTAGGCCTACTGGTATGTACATCTTTGTGTGGTATCTGTACCTGCTTGTTTATGCTTACCTGGGCATCAAATTTTCCAGCATTGTGGAGGAACGTCATGCAGATCTCATGCAAGCCTCGAATCTCACAGGAGTTGTTTTCAAAGCACTCAAACACACTGCACCCCACATCGCCCGCGTTGACTAGGCAGTGCTGGATTTCAGCTGAAAATGAACAGCCACCACGATTACAAAACGGCAACATTCATCGGAGGGAAAACAGTTCTTTTGCTTACACAGTATCTTTGTTTTAAAAAATTGGACCCAAGAAATGCTCTACACTGACCTAGATTATCAAAAGGGCAAACCTGAAAGTTTGCACTCAGAACAATGGCTTCAAACTCCAGGGAGATTCCACCTGAACATTAGGAAGAACTTCCCAATTGTGAGAGCTGTTCAGCATTGGAACCCTCTGCCCCAGAGTGTGGTGGCTTCTTCTTTGAAGGCTTTTAAGCAGAGGCTGGATGGCCATCTGTTGGGGTGCTTTGGGTGTCATTTTCCTGCTTCTTGGCAAGGGGTTGGACTGGATGGCCCACGAGGTCTCTTCCAACTCTAGGATTCTATGACCCTAAAGTCTTGAACTCAAGCCAAATAGCATGGCATGAAATTCAGCAAAAGCCAAACAATTCTGCATTCCTGGATAACCCTGGTCCTAGTGCATGTGCAACAGCTTCTCCGCGAGGTGTCTAGGCCAGTGGTTCTCAACTTGTGTGTCCCCAGATGTTTTGGCCTTCAACTCCCAGAAATCCAAACAGCTGGTAAACTGGCTGTAATTTCTGGGAGCTGTAGGCCAAAGCACCTGGGGACCCACAGGTTGAGAACCACTGGTCTAGGCTTTGAAAGCTATAGAAGACCTCAGAGTTTCCCTTTGATATAACCCTTTCAATGGGAGTTTCTGAGGAAGACCAATGACCAAGCCAGGGATTTTCCTTTTGAGGAGTCCCAGCTGGATCAAGCTCAATCGGGACCTTGCCTTGCCGCTGTCTCTCTGTTTGTCCCCAAGGCTCCTGGCATTGTGTCTCTCTCAGAGGAAGTGGCGCACAGTGGCTGGGAAGGGAAGAAAGAAAGAGCTTTTGTCCCGAGTTGTGTAAGTGTGCAGCTTGGGCTTGTGGCGGGAGAGGAAAGGAGTGGGGTGAAGGGGTGGGGGAATATGTTCCAGGAGCCCAGCTGGAATAAGTGAGGGCGGGGGAGCCCAGCGCTTCCGACCACGTGTCCCAGGAATGGCATTCACACGGGACAGCCTTCCCCTCCCTTCCCCAGGCATGCTTTCGGGCATTCCTTTCCCTGGATGGGTTGAAGCAACACCTATGTTCGCTTGGAGAAAGAAAAAGAGAGGGGAAAGTGGGCGATCTCATAGGAAGACCTCTCTCTCTCTCTCTCTCTCTCTCTCTCTCCTCTTCCATTCCTTTCAAATCATCTTCCACAGAAGTTTCACGGTTGGGGTTCTTTGAGATGGCTCTTTTTTGGCCTCCAAGGAAAGCTTTCTGGTGGGTTATGGGTGCAGGAAGACAAGACCAGAACCACTTAAGCGGCTGATGGGGAAAAGGAAGGGGCCTGAGGCCAGGAATTGTGGCAGTTGAAGTCTAAAAACACCCAAAGGGGCCAAGTTTTCCCATGCCTGAACTATCTGGTAGTATGAATGCAGTCTGACCCCCACTTTAAGGGCCAGGGCTCAATGCTAGGAAATCCTACGAGTTGTAGTTTGAAGAGGCATCAGCACTCTCTGGCGGAGAAAGCCAAAGACTTTATGAAACCAATACTCCATCGCATAGCCATTCAAGTGGGGCCAAACGGTACTCATCCGCCCCCGACACACACACATACACACCACAGACTTTGGCTGGCTGGATCTACACTGGCCTAGAATGCAGTTCCGAGCTGCAGGATACAGCAGTGCAGAGAGAGCCTCTTTGACTCGAAGCAGGGCTCCCTTTCCTGGGATCCAATGGAAAAGGCGGCTGCCCGAACAGCACGTGCTGCGCGGAAGGAGCCGCTTCCTCAAAGCGGCAGGAAAGCCCTCCGCCCCTCCCCTGTGTCGCCCACGCCGCTTCCTCCCACGCCATCCGTCTCACCGGAGCCCGCTCGAGCCTCAAGGGGCATCTGTCTCCCGCATATGCATGCGCTCGGGCACCACTTTAGCCGGCACGGGTGGCCCCTGGCTGCCGCGCCTTGCAATGAGCAGAAGCACCGGCACTACTAAGGCGGAAGGGAGGCGGAAGAAGAGCACCGCGCTCGCGATCCCGTAGCAGCCTCGAGCCACGGCACGCACGGGGTCACAAACGGCATTCACCCCTAAGCGGAGACGCAAGCCGTGCAAGCGAGGAACGCCGAACTCTTTTGGGAAGGAAGGCTCAAGGTCTTGCAAAACTGCAACGCATCAGGACCGAGATATCTAAAAGCCACGCGGCGTTATATCGAAGTCCAAGAGAGAGAGAGAGAGAGAGAGAGAGAGAGAGAAATAAATAGAGAGAGAGAGAGAGAGAGATAAGGGAGAGCGATAGAGATAAGGGAGAGACAGATGGCGAGAGATAGAAGAGAGATGGAGAGAGCGAGATGAAAGAGAGAGAGAGAGAGAGAGAGCCCGATAGAGAGAGATAAATAAAAGAGAGATAGAGATGAGACTGAGAGAGCGAGATGAGAGAGAAGACAGAGAGCGAAGAGAGAGAGAGAGAGATGAGAGAGAGATGACAGAGAGAAGAGAGAGAGAGAAATGGAGATAGAGATATGAGAGAGCGATAGAGATGAGAGACAGATGGCGAGAAAGAGATGAGAGATGGAGAGAGATAGAGAGAGAGAGAGAGAGATGAGAGAGAAGAGAGAGCGAAGAGATTGAGAGAGAGAAGAGAGAGAGAGAGAAGAGAGAGACTGATGGAGATAGCGATATGAGAGATGAGAGAGAGATGGAGATATAGATATGAGAGACAGAGATGAGAGCGGGATGAGAGAGCGATGAGAGAGAGAGATGGAGATACAGATATGAGAGATAGATAAGAGTGAGAGAGAGAACAGAGAGCGATGAGAGAGATGAGAGAGATAGAGATATGGGGGGGGGGTAGATGGATAGATGGATGGATGGATGGAGAGAGGAGACCAGACCGACCTGTGTTCTGCAGGGAGAGCCGCCCTTTCTGGTGCTGCGGAGGGGCTCTGTCCGGGGCTCCCTCCGGGGGGTCGGTGCCTTCCGTGCCCAGCGCCGGGCTGAGGCTGGCCAAGACCAGCGCCAGGCTCGCCACCTTCCCGACCCACGGGGCGCGCATGCTTCCCGGCACTGCTTCCCGGCTTGCAGACTTTGGCGAGGCGAGCGGCGTGGCGCGGTGCAGCCAAGGAGCGAGCGGAGGAGGAAGTGTCCGGCGAGGGAGCGGACGGAGCCTCAAATATCCCCGGCGGCGGCGCCCGGCGTGCCTTGAATGAAGGAGCCCCGCAGATGTTGGCCCGCCGCGCCGACCAACCGGAGACGCCGCTCGGCTCTGACACCACGCGCGGGAGGCGGGGCCAAGGACAGCCCGAGGCGGCTACTACGCGGCACGCGCCACTCTCGCCCCGCCAGGGCAGCCAGGCAGCCACGAGCAGCAGCAGCAGCAGCAGGCTGCAAAGGAGGCCGAGGAGAGCGAGCTCTCCGCGCATTGCACCCGGTCTTTATGCATAGGCATATGTACGCCCTCTCTCTCTCTCTAGAGACACACATATACATATGCAATACATAAATGTACACACACACACACAATATTGTGTCTTTGGAATGGGGGGAGGCATCTGCACTGTGGAACGAATACACTTTGGCACCACTTTAACCTCCCTAACCTTGTGCTGTGGAACCCCCGAAGCTGCGGTTTTATAAGGCCATGAGCTTTTCTCTGCCCAAGAGTGTCGCTGCCCCACCAAACTGCCACCCCCGGGACTCCACTGCACTAAAGGGGTCTCCAATTGCATTACTTTTACAGCTCAGGTGCACCCTCTCCAACTGCTCACTCCAACTTCCCTCATAATGGGACTGCATTCTTTTGGGAACTGGGTTGCTGTGAGTTTCCTGGGCTGCCTGGCCATGTTCCAGAAGCATTCTCTCCTGACGTTTCTCCCACATCTATGGCAGGGATCCTCAGGGGTTGTGGGGTGTGTGGGAAACGAGGAAAGTGCCGGGGTTTATCTGTGGAAGGTCCAGGGTGGGAGAAAGAACTCTTGTCTGCTTGAGGCAAGGTTGAATGCTGCAACTGATCACCTTATTTAGCATCTCGAGCAAGGCGCATGGCTGGCAGTGGTGGTGGAGGCTCCTTCTTCGGAGGCTTTTAAGCAAAGGCTGGATGGCCATCTGCCGGGGGTGCTTTGAATGCGACTTTCCTGCTTCTTGGCAGGGGGTTGGACTGGATGGCCCACGAGGTCTCTTCCAACTCTATGACTCTTAAGATTCGAAGATCTCCCTTGCACGCGCCCTGGCCTCTGGGCCGGCGGCAGAGAAAGAGCATGGCCTTGCCAACCGGCGTCTCGGAGAGAGGCACGTATGTATTTGCTGGAGGGAGCCCAAGGCGTTTGGGATCCCCAAGATAATGATTTCGGAGAGGAGAGTTGCCTACTATGGGACTCGATCCTCCAGCCGGGCTGCAGCAAAACTGCAACTCACTGGGAAGCGACGCCTTTTACCCGCACAAAGGCGCGCGCCGGGGAGCTTGCCCTCTCTTCTGATCCTTGGGCTCATTTTCTGTGCAACTTCACTCTCTCTCTCTCTCTCACACACACAAACCGCACGCACTTTGCAGCGGGGTGGACCTCGCACGGCTTCTTCTCTATGTAAAAAGAAAAGAGAGGAATGGTTGCAGGCAGCAGTTCTTCGGAGGGGAAAAGAAAATGGCAAAAATGAGAAGCAGGCTTTCTTCGTGCCCCCCCCCCCCCTCCGGTGGCTGCACTTTGTGGTCCTGCAGATCGTCGGGGTGTGTGCCTGCCTGCCTGCCTGTGTGAGAGCCTGGTGTCAACACTCTGCAGTCGTTGCATCATCTCGGGGTTGTATTCGCGGGTTCAATTGGAGCTAAAACTAAACCACTCCACGATCCGGGAGGCTGCATCATTACACATCCCTTCCTTTCCCCCTCTTTGAGGATTTTCACCTCTCCGCTTCCAAGAGGCTTGTCACCCCCACCTTTGAGGGTGAGGGGTGGGTCAGTGGGGGGGGGATGGGCGGCTCACCCAGCAGGAGGACCCCTTCCCGTCCCCACTGATGCAATAAGCGAGTGCCCTTCCGTCAGAGCCCCTCCGCCAACTTCCTGGAGCGGCGCGCGATGCCTCGGAGTTCCCTGTCTCGCCGCTGTAATGCAAGCAGCCGGGGAAGGGGAAGGGGCAGGGAAAGAGGGGGGCAGGCGGCATCCTGGACCGAGGAGGAGGAGGAAGGGGGGGGGGGTGACGGAGGGAGAAAGACAGGAGGAATGTCTCCAGCTGCTGTGGCTGCGGCGGCTGCGCTCCGCTTGCTCCCAGCTGTCAAAATGCGCTTGAAAAGAGCCACTCACTCACACCACCTCCCCAAGCCAAGGCGGCTGGCTGCCCCTGGGAGGAAGGCGACGTGACGCTCCAGAGGAGAGCCATGGAGGAGGAGGAGACCCCCACCCCCCACTTCCAGCCTCGCTTCTCTTGTAGCTGCTCCAACTCCTTGGGTTGCCCTCAAAGTTTCTTTGTTCGGGAGCGGGGGCAGGCAGATCCACTGTGGAGTCCATACCGTTTGAGAGCACTTTCCACGGCTCCCTGCAATGGACTCATGGAAGAGGCTGGGGATTATCACTCTACACAAATTTATGTATAGCAGGCACAGGCAAACTGGAGCCCTCTGGGCAGGGCCGTAGCCAGGATTTTGATTCGGGAGGGGCTGAATCTGTGTGGGAGAGGGTCTACCCTAGCAAACCTTTTGTATGGTTATCCCAATACTCCCATGCATATGGGATATACTGAGCATGGTGATCAGATCGTGATATGAATACACATAACAGTTTAAATAATGTACCAGTAAGGCCTTCTCGCGGACCACCCTGAGAATTTCGGGGGGGGGAGGCTGAAGCCCCTCAAGCCCCCCCCCCCCCAAGTTACATGCCTGCTGCTGGGGGTTTTGGACTTCAACTCCCACCATTCCTAACAGTCTCAGGCTCTTTCCCTTTCCCCCTCAGCCGCTTAAGTGGAAAGGAAAGAGCCTGAGATTGTTAGGAATGGTGAGAGTTGAAAGCCCAAACCCCCCAGAGGGCCCAAGTTTTTCCCTTGCCTAATGTATAGAGTTGTCTTCCCACTTTCAATCCTGTGACTGCTTCCTTCCTGCACATTTCCATGGCGTCTAGTCCAGTGCTGTCCAACTTCTAACCGGCCAAGGGCCGGATTCCAGGTCACTGATGACCTAGGGGGCCGCCCGCCCCCGCCCCTGGCCACGCCCCCCAGCCACGGCCCCGCCCCCGGCTGCCGGGAAGCTTTGGGGGAGAGGGAGGAGCCACGGGGCACCCCCTCCCTTCCAAGGCATCCTAGCCGCAGATGAAGCTGGCGGTTTCGCCGGCTTCAGCCGCTGCTGCAATGCCTTGCAAGGGAGGGAGGCGCCGCCGGGGGACCCCCCCTCCCTTGCAAAGCATCGCGGCAGCCGCGAAAGCCGGCGCTGGGTTCAGTCGCTGCTGTGATGCCTTGCAAGGGAGGGAGGCGCCACCGGGGACCCCCCTCCCTTGCAAAGTATCGGCGTCGGCGAGAGAGGGAAGAAGAGGGCGGTGCAGGGAGGAGGAGCTAGCTCTCTTCCTCCTCCTTGTACCACCCCTTGTCCCTCTCTCACCGGCTTACTTCCTCCTCCCTGCCCCACCTCCCCCTCCCCCTCGGCCGCCATTTTTTAAAAACAAAAGTAGATTTTTTTAAAAAAAATTAAAAATGGCGGCCGGGGGCATAGGGGGGGCCGTGTCCAACAGGCTGGGGGCCGTGTACGGCCCCCGGGCCGCCAGTTGGACAGCCCTGGTCTAGTCTATTGAGGCCCAGGACCTCTCTGGCTCAAAATGTTCAAGGCCCTTCCTTAAACTGCAAATCACAGAATTCTCCACAAGGTCTAAAGTGGATGCACACTCTTTACCTACAAGGGTTGAATGAAAAGTCATGCCTCTTTCATTACTTGGGTTTGGATAGGAATATTTTAATAAATCAAATGCAGAAATAATCCTTAGAATGTGCTCTTAAACTACCGCTATTCACTTTTCCACATAATCACCAGACAATTAGACACATCTCTGCCTTTCTGAAGCCCTCATGGGTGAAGCCCACATTTTCCTCGTTTCCAACAGACCCCTCAACCTCTGAGGATGCCTGCCATAGATGGGGGTGAAACCTCAGGAGAGAATGCTTCTGGAACATGGCCATACAGTCAGGAAAACTCACAGCAATCCTCTCCAGATGGTTAAAAAAGAAACCTATCAGCACCTCCTGTGAAGAAGGGGTGTATGTC
The DNA here is from genome assembly GCA_030556195.1 of Anolis apletophallus. NCBI lineage: Eukaryota > Metazoa > Chordata > Lepidosauria > Squamata > Anolidae > Anolis > Anolis apletophallus. The sequence goes on along the minus strand of JARBWK010000001.1, from coordinate 89,726,116 downwards.
CAGGCTCTCTGGCTGCCACTTCACCTGCTGAACACATTGGCTGGCAAGTGAATCAGCACCTGTCAAAAAAAGGTGTTCAGAGATCACCCTCCTCCTGCTGGGATGGGACCTAAAAGTTGAACTGTAGGGGGAGTGGTTCCCCAAGAAAAGAGTCAATATACCAAAGCAGCCTGAGGGTCCCTCTCATGCTGACAGGAGACAGGGGGAGACACCGACTGCAGATAATAGCAAACTCCTTGGAATGAAGGCCTCCTGACTCAAAATACCATAGAGTTGTGCTGGAGGATGTAGAAGATGTCTAGAGAAAACATGTTTTGTTGGACATGGGTAAATGAAACTGCAGATACTGGCCACACATACAGAGGGACCCAGGACTGGACGAAGGTAAAAAGTTGTAGTAAGCAAACCTTTTTTTGGCGCCCCCAGTTCTTCAGTGTGGTGATAATAGCGTGCGCATGCTGGAGCACGCATGCACGCAAACAGCTAATTTTGCACATGCGCTATTGGGACCGAGCGCTTCTGGTGGAGGGAGTAGCGAAACGCATTCCCAAGAGGATGAAAAGGACGGGGAAACATTTCGCAGCCGGGGTGGAGCCTCCTGCCTCCAGCTGCAAAATGTTCCCTGGATTGTCCTTTTCAGCCTCTTGGGAGTGCGTTTAGCATCTCCCTCCACCAGATGCGCTCCGACCCGATGGCACATGCATGAAAGTTTTGCACATGCGCTATTAAAACAGAGCACTCCCAAGAGGATGAAAAGGACAAGCCAGGGAACATTTTGCAGCCAGGGTGGAGCTTCCCGTCCACGCGCCGGCTGCCCGCAGCAATGGCGCAGCATGATGCTCCGAACCTGGCGGCCATGGCCGGATGCGCCCTTGGCCACGTGGCACCCTGAGATGGCCGCATACTTTGCCTCCACTAAGATCCACCCCTGGAGGGACCGCACTGTCAGTGTAGACAAGATCCTTGGTTTCACCACTTTCCTTGGTTGATTAGTTGAATTAATGATTGAGCCAAGACTGGACCGGATTAATGATTGAACCAAGATATAGAAAATCTGGAACAATTTCAATCTCTCCATCATCTACTTTCAAGCAGTGTAAATCATAATTATTTTTGTTTTCTTAATGTTAATCTGTGGACCCGTCTTTGCACTTTCATAATAATAATAATAATAATAATAATAATAATAATAATATTCCTCCCAATCTCCTCTGGGGGACTCATGGCAGATTCCAACAAGTAAAAAAGCAAACATTAATTGCCTCAATGACAATAAGTACAAATATATTAACCCAAAATAATCCCACATAAAAGACATCTTAAACATAACTATAACTTAAATATAGTTAAGTTTTCCCTTGACTTTCTTCCTTGACTTTTGTCACTAATCTTTGCTATTTTCTGGTTGTAGTATGGTGCCCATCTGGAAATCTTAAACTATTGATGTTTCTTCCTCCAATTTTCACACTTCCTTCTGCCACATCTAACCGTACTTTATATATGACATGATAAGTTGAACAGACAGGGGAATAAAATGCAGCCTTCCTTGATCCCCTTGCCATTATGTTCTGTCTTGATGGTAGCTTCTCGTTCTGAGTACAGGACAATCAAATTACAGTACACCCTTTTCTTTAAGAACAACTCATAGTTTTTCCATGATTTGTACAACCAAAAGATTTGCTATAATCTATAAAACACAGACTGACATTTTCCTTTGTCCAACGTGTGTTTGGAATATGATCTCTAATGCCTTTTCCTTTCCTGAATCCAACTTGGACATCTAGCATTTACTACTTCATATGCAATAAAGTCTTTATTGTGCATTTTTGAGCTCCCTTTTGCTTGCATGAGAGATTAATGCAGTGATCCTGTGGTTACTGAAATCCCTGATGTCCCCTTTCCTGGGGATTGCAATTTGTATTGTGTATTTCCAATCTGTGGGCCGTTGTTTTCCATATTGTTGATAGATTTTAGTTAAAACTAGAAATGATCCTGCCTCTGTAGCTTGAAGCAATGTTATTTGTATGCCATCTGTTTCTGAGGATTTATTTCTCCCAAGCGCATTGATGCAGCTTCCACTTCACTTTCTAAAATTAGAGGTTCATTTTCATATGGTTCTTCCTCAAATGAATCTGTCACCCTTTCATCTCTTTTACATAGTTCTTCCATGTATTGTTTCTAAAACTTGTAGTAGGTCTTTGCTGTCTCCTAGTAACCCATTGAATGCCTTCTACTGTGGGAATCTCATCTTTAGGTACTACCTCTTGCTTTATTTTGAATTGTCTCACAAAGTTTCATGTTAAAACATCTCCCAAAGGAGGTTTATTGTCCATCCCTCTCTCTGTGTGGGGCCACTGTTGTTGTCTCTGAGAGTTTCTCCATCATTACCATCCTCCACTATTGCTCCTACTGGGTAGATGTTTGGCACATTTAGTCTGGCTCCTCAGCAAAAACTGGCTTGACATGGGAACCTTACCAGCAGCACCAAAAACCTGCCACATGGGAACCTGTAATCCCACCACCATGGAAAGGTGTTGCAGTTGGTGGGGCAAAGGACTGTCTGTGGATCTAAGTTTCTAAACTGTCCAGAAACTTCAATTGGTCCAAAGAGCTGCAGTATATTGATTGGGGTCAATTACAGGGAACCCGAATATCATTGATTTCCACTCTATTTCTGGGCATAATTCAAAATTGTGGTGATGACTCATAAAGACCTATAGTTTGGGCCCTAGGTTCCCATACAAGTATCCCAAGGCTTCAAGGAGCACTTTGGTGGGAATATGTAGGAACGGAAGACATTTTTGATAGCTACTCTCATGTTTGGCATTCCCTACCAAATGAGGTTGGGCTGTTTTTCTCTCTTTTTATGCAGGGAAGCCTTTGATAGCTGGACTGGGTTGCTGTGAATAGGAATTTTAATCCAGACAGATAATAATGATACTTTATTTATACCCTGCCATCATCTCCCATAGGGACTCAGGATGGCTTACAAGATAGCACGCAAAGATGCCATACATAAAATACATAATACATAAAAAATACATCAGCATGAAAATAATAATACATTATATAAACCAGATATATAAATTGGATAAAACAACCTCTATTAAAAATAGAATCAGTTAAAAGAGCCATGGGCCGGTGGCGCAATGGGTTAAACCACTGAGCTGCTAAATTTGTTGACTGAAAGCCCCAGCTTCTGCCAACTTAGCAGTTTGAAAACATGCAAATGTGATTAGATCAATAGAAACCACTCTGACAGGAAGGTAATGGTACTCCATGCAGTCATGCTGGCCACATCATCTTGGAAGTGTCTATGGACAATGCCGGCTCTTCGGCTTAGAAATGGAGATGAGCACCCCCGAGTCAGACATGACTGAACTTAATGTTAGGGGAAAACCTTTTTGCTTTTGCTTTAATCAATATAGCAGCCCAGATGATATTTTTGCTTTGTTATAAGTTATTTATTGAACTACCTTTGAAAAGGTTTATTTTAACTGCTGTTATTTTCTTTCTGCTAATATATAAACAGATTTCTGTTACATTTCTAAAAGAGAGGCTCTAGGACTAAATAGTAAATATTAAAACAGAAGATAGCTAGCTAGATGTAGTAGATACTTTTTAATTATAGTTGTCACTGACTGGAGCTCCCAATGAGACTGCTCAAAACCAAAGTGGTCTCTCTGACCACATACACCTGCTCCTCACTGGGCAGTCTCTATCTGAGAAGTCTCTTGTGTTGTTTGTAAGCATGGCTGACTTTTAACAAGCAACAAGAATGTGTCACTGAGTCCTTTGAAATATGTATGGCAAAGGGATCCCGGAGCACGCTCCAATATATAAGGTCATGGCTTCTGTGGCATTCTGCTTAGAGGGGCAAAAAATAAAAGCTGGATTGGTCCTGCCTCATAGAAAATAAGAGGCAAATAATTTAAAGGGGAAAATACACAACAGGCCTGACTGTAGCTAGTAGCTACTATGTAGCTAGGGAGCACCACAGTACTTCATTGCTTTTTATCCCCAAATAATTTCGAAGTCCCAACCTCAGTCTCCGTGTCCTGCCCTTTTTGTTGCTGTGCAGTGAATGAAGGTGTCTAGGAAAGTGAATGAAGCATTTATGTTCCTCTTCCATTCTCTTTCTGCTGATGAAAAAGGTGTTTAATGCAATATCTTTGAGGACTGAAACAGATTTGCAGAAATACCTGCAAGACCACGTAGGCCTCTCCAGATTATGCCACCCTAAAATTCAGGTAAACTTTCCTTTGTCTGAATGTTTCCCACTTGAAAAACAAGTGAAAAACAAACAAACAAAAACCCCACTTCATGTATGAACAAAGCTTAATAGGACAGGGAAAAGAATTTCACCATAGCCTTCCTGACTTAATAATTTTCCACATTCAGAGAAATAGATTTGGTTCTCTTTTTAAAAGGAGCACTGAAGCATGAAATTTTCCCTTACGTTTAGAAGCAGTAAATTCCAGAAATGATGGCATTGTTTGCTATTTTTACTGCTTGAACTGAGCTTCCCTTCTAGCTTTTGAAGCCTCAGAGTGCATCTACACTGTAGAATTAATGCAGTGTGATAATGCCGTGTCCATACAGTTATGGAATTATATGAATTGTAGTTTGTAAAGGCACCAGCACTCTTTGGCAGGTTCTCCATGGTTCCATAACTTTGAGCCGGGCAGTTTAAAAAGCGTCATAGAATCATAGAATCACAGAGTTGGAAGAGACCTCGTCACCCAGTTCAACCCCCTGCCAAGAAGCAGTGTCAGTCTGCATTGATTCTACAGTGTAGATTCACACTATCTCTTCTGAAGACTTCTTACAGGGTGGCCAGATCAATATCTGCTGATTACTTGGGAGGCACAGGAATGACCAGCCCAGCATTGCAGGGCTGGTGGAAATGCCAGTTTGTCTGGACAAGAAGCATGCCAGATAGCACTGGAGACACATTTGCATCATTAGCAAATCCCAAATTCTGGCTGGTTCTAATATTCTTAAAATTCACATGGCACTTCTACTTTGCTTTTGGTGATGCACTTGGACCTGGAGACGAGACATTTCTGGTCCTAAATTGCTGCTGAAAACACTCTACAGTAGTGCATGATGTTCTAGCTAGCTAATGTTCCCCAGGGTGCTTTTATGCTTGGTCACCAGTGTAGATGTTCCAGAAGTACAGACCAAATAGTCCAGACATCAAAGCAAACACATTCTTTTAATCATCCTTTCCCTTTTTTTTCTTCTACTCTGGATTTTAGGGGAAATTAAATTTCCTAGTGCTACGTGTCCTTGAAAAGCGAAGCAGGCTCAGTGTTTTTAAAGGAACAACTGTGTTCAAGATAACATAGGAAGAATCAATTTTGGAGGTCGGTATCATTTAGAGATGGGCAAATCTGTGTATGTGCATGACTAAAAGATGCACCCTCTGTTCCTCTCCATAATTCAGACCATATACAGGCAGTCCCTAAATTACAGGCAAGATAGGTTCTGTAGGTTTGTTCTTAAATTGAATTTGTTTGTAAATTGGAACAGATTTTAAGTGTCACTCCAGCCAAATAGCTATGTATCGATCGATCAATCGCTTTGGATAGTAAAGGGTTGATCTATACTGCCATATAATTCAGATGATCAAAGCAGGTAATCTGTAAGGCCGCTCCAATTCCACCAAGAATCACGCAGACTGCTCCGGTCGATCCAATGGGTTTTATTAGAGGTTCAATACTCGTAAAGCCAAAGCAACTTCACCTCACTCCCCATCACCTTATATACCAACACCCCCTCCTTCACACCACCCGCAATGTCCGGTCAGGATTGCATCATACCCTACTGATTCAGCAATACCCAGTGCTGCACCCGGTGTCCCCAGAGTGCCATGTCTGGTCAGCGTTTCATCATCTTCCGCTGACTCAGCAATATGTCCAATAGAGCCACGTCACATCCCCAATGACTCAGCACTCTCCTGGGCGATTACGTCATCCCCAGGATCTCCCCACGCTTCGCAGGGCAATCTTTCATGTCAGACTCTGAGTTCCCTTAGCCTCACTCAGGCTAAGAACCTCGAGTTCTGACATAAGGGTCTCCTCCACCTCGTCATCCTCCCCCTGCAGAAACAAAATACACTCAATCTCTAGCCATCACTGGATTTACATACTTCTTCAGCAGGCTACAGTGAAAAGTAGGGTGGATCTTGCCCATCCCTTTGGGTAAGTTTAGCCTATAAGATACCCTATTAACTCTTTGAGCCACCCGGAAGGGTCCCAGATATTTCGGACTTAACTTTTTGGAGGGCAGACCTAACTTTATATTCTGAGCGGATAACCACACCAAGTCACCTTCCTGATAATCTTCACTCTCCAGCCTTTTCCTATCTCCAAATTTCTTATACAGACCTTGCGCCTTTTTCAAGGCCTCCACCACCTCTTTCCACTCCACTTGCGCTCTCACACTCCACTCCTCGGACTTAAGCTCTCCCTCACCCCTAGGCAGTTGCGGCAACGGCAATACCTCCTGCCCGTACACCACAGAAAACGGCGTCCTCCCAGTGGACGAATGCACCGAACCGTTGTAAGCCATCTCGGCATAAGGCAACAAATCTGCCCAATCATTTTGCTGCCTGTTCGTATAAATCCGTAAATAGCTACCCAACGATTTCTGCGTGCGCTCCACGCCGCCATTACAGCAAGGGTGGTACGCAGACGTCAGACTCCGATCCGCCCCCAAAACCTCCAGAAAAGCTTCCCAAAATCGCGCAGTAAACGGAACCCCACGATCACTGAGCACCTGCTCAGGACAACCATGCAACTTATATATGTGCTGAACATATAGCTTAGCTAGCCTCTCCGCCGAAGGCAATCGCGCCAAAGGAATGAAATGCGCCTGCTTTGAAAATAAATCCAATACAGTCCAGATGTACCTATAACCCCGACTCACCGGCAACTCTCCAACGAAATCAGTACTTATATGTGTCCAGGGTCGAGTCGGAGTAACAACAGTCTGTATCAACCCCTGGGGCCTAGCGGAGGGAGCTTTACCCCTTGCACATGCTTCACAACTTCGAACATAATTCTTCACATCAGCTCTCATTCCAGGCCACCAATAGCGATTCCGTAACGCTAAGAGAGTTTTGGTCAAACCTCAATGACCAGCAGTCTTATGGTCATATCCTAACTCTAACACTCTCCTTCTTAACCCTCTCGGCACATAAAGCCTGGTTTTGAAAAACCACAACCCATCCAGACATTGACATTCTCCCTCATGACTCCTCAACCACTCATCTTTCAAATAGAATGCTTGCAGCGCTGGTTTCCAGCCCTCCGCCTTGCCTTCTGCCTCCTCCTTCACCTTCCTAACTTGCGACCGGGTTTGCACCTCCAAACCCCATTGCCTCTTGGTAAACACATCCTCACAGCTCGAAGGGGGATTAGGTCCCATCGCTGGATAGCGAGATAAGGCATCTGCCACAACATTCTCCTTCCCTTTTATATGTTTCAACGTAAAATTCAATCTAGAAAAGAATTGTGCCCATCGCACCAATTTGGGAGATAACTTTTGGGGATTCCTTAAGTACTGCAAGTTTCTATGGTCCGTCAATACCTCAAAAGGATGAATCGCCCCCTCCAAAAAATGTCGCCACATCTGCAAAGCGCAGCGTACCGCATACGCCTCCTTCTCCCAAACCGGCCAATTTCTTTCCTGCTCAAACTTTTTTGAAAAATAAGCACATGGCCGTAACCTTCCTTGAGCGTCCCGCTGCAACAACGTTCCCCCATAAGCCCAAGTGGAAGCATCACTTTGTACAACAAAGGCCTTTTCAATATCCGGATGTATCAACAACGGTTCACTAGTGAAAGCCTTTTTTAACCTAGCGAACGCCACTTGACAGTCCTCTGTCCACATCAACCTAGCCCCAGGAGACTTTACTTTTCTAGACTCCCCCTTTCCTTTAGTCTTTAACAACTCTGTTAAAGGAAGGGTGATCCTTGCAAAGTCTGGAATGAATGTCCGGTAAAAATTAGCCAGCCCTAAAAACGCCTGTAGTTGTCTCATAGTCTGCGGAGCCTCCCAACTTACAACATCCTCCACTTTCGCAGGATCCATCGCTACTCCATCCTTACTAATACGATATCCCAAAAAATCAATCTGAGTCTTCCCAAACTCACACTTACTCAATTTTGCATACAACTTCGCTTGTCTCAACCGCTCCAACACCTCTCGCACCAACCTAACATGTTCTTCCTTCGTCCTCGTCATGATCACAATGTCATCCAAATACACATACACACCCCTATATAATAGGGGGTGTAACACCTCATTTATAAGCTGCATAAATATGCCGGGAGCTCCGGCCAAACCGAAAGGCATGACGGTCCACTGGAAAAGCCCTAGGGGACACGAAAACGCTGTCTTCCACTTATCATGGGGGACTCAGACCGTTCGATGAAACCCTTCTTCAAATACTCATCGATCTGTTCCCTTAAGGCTATCTTTTCCTTCGCTGACATGGGATAGATTTTCGGTTTAGGTAATAATGCCCCCTCCTTAATCTCCACTCTACATTGAACATTTCTAAGGGGGGGAAGGCTTTTAGCTAATACAGGATCAAATACATCCGTGTAATCCCAATATTCTTTTGGGACACCTTTCACCCGCTTCTGAAAATCCTCCCCTTTATTCCCAGGAAATACCCTCTGCACAGGAGCCTCTTTACATTCTACCAATCCCAACCTCCAATCAATTCGGGGGTTAGCTTGTCCTAACCACGGCATACCCAATACCACTTTATGCTCACTTATCGGGGCTACCACAAAATCTATTTCCCCTACCCAAGCTCCCACTTTACCCTTTAACCCCTTGGTACTTAAAGGGAATGGACCACCTTCCACGAAGGTACCATCTAACTGTGCAAAGTGCACCAGGGCTGGCATAACTTTGACATTACATTTCAATTCTTTTACTAAACTGGGAGCCATAATATTTTCAGAACACCCACAATCCACAAATGCCCGATGCTTCTCATAACCCGACTTTCCCCATAACTCTAACGGACATTGAATGCTTTGGGAACCCACACTCACCCCAACTGAGGGTTGTTCCACCTTGTCACCCAGCGCCCCTCCAGCCACTACTGAACGTTTTGAGTCCGGCAGCCTCTTTTGCCAACATCGAGCTGCTAAATGTCCAGGCTTCTGACAAATGAAGCAAAGCCCTCTCCCCAACATGGGTCTCCTTCCTCCACTCGGCTTCCCCTCACTGCCCCCAACACGCCTGGGCTCTCCTCGGGATCCTCGATTCTCCACCGAACTCTGCCTGGGCTCCCCACGGAACTTTCCGGACATCATCGTCTTACGCCTCTGCACCTGGGCCAGGATACCCTCCACGTTGCCAGCCAACTGGACCCAGCCATCGATGTCTCCGGGGTCATCACGATGAAGACACCACTCCAAAATCTCCCTCCGAATGCCATCTTTATAGAGCTCCAACAGCGTAGCGGGTGACCACTCTACCACCTTCCCCGCAAGGCTCATGAATTCCTCAGAATATTCAGTAACGGAGCGGGATCCTTGAGCCAAACATCTTAAAGCCTCCTTCGCCTTCACTCTCTCCAACGGGTCTCGGAACCGATTTCTCACTGCTCTCAAGAAAGCCTGCACTGACCTCAAACAAGGGTCCCGCCAATCGTGGCACTGGACGTACCATTCAGCCGCTCGTCCCTTAAATGCCGCTCCTATAGCTCTCACCCGACTACCTTCACTCGGGTACAAGTGGCCATAGTCCTCCATGTGGTCACTTACCGTTGCCACGAAAAAGCAACTTTGCATGCTTCACCTTCAAACTCAGCCCGAAGGGGCTCCTTCCTTGGCCTACTTCCATAGTTCATCATGCGAGGCCCCTCTTGCCTCCACTCTTCTCCCGGCAACCGGATACCACATCCCAGACCAGCCATCACCGGACGCCCTCGAGAATTTCTCTCTTCCGGAACAGGTATCTTGGTCTCAAATTGTTAAGTATTTCTGCTGTTCAGTGTCTTGAAATAAATGGAAAAGGAGTTAGGTTGAGAGTGGACTGTTACAAAATGAACCCATCTACTGCCACCAGCCGGGTTGAAGTTCCTAAACTGCTATCAAGAAGAAATTCTATGCAGAATATATTAGTATAATATAATAATAATAATAAACTTTATTTGTACCCCGCCACCATCTCCTCAACGGGGACTCGGGCGGCTTACATGAGGCCAAGCCCAACAACACAACAGCAAAATAAAATCAGTCAAAAAACAACATAATCAATTATATAGAACATAAACTATAAATACTACAATCAATATAAAATTACAGCAAATTAAAACAATTTATGATGCAGGACAATGAGCGGGCCGCATGTACAGAATTAAAATAAAAGGAATAAAGATAAAAACAGGGGTGTGAGATAGCTGTGGGGCAAATTATTTGAGAGGGAGAAAACTCTTTCAAAAAGAGGTTGAGAAAGAGCCTAACCTGGATGTGACTAAAACACAGATGAGTATGGTTGGAATTCCTTTCCTCCAGGAAAGAGCACTGTTGTTGTACAATAGAAATCTTGTTAATGGCAGTTGTGCTACCACTGTTTTCTCCTCACAGGAGTAATTTAGATCTGTAGATCTGTTATCCCAGGGGAATGCAGCTCCATCCAGCAGTTCTGTTGTAATTCCACTTCTGTCTTCTCTGGATTAAATCTCTGTTTGCTTGCATTTTTTTCTATCCAAAACCACTATGAGAACTTCCATGGATCTCTAGAAAAGGGTGGACATGAGAAAATAAGAACTGGAACTGAATGTCATCCATATGCTGTTGCCACTGTAGTGTGCTTCCTTGGACAACTTCCCCAACAAGTGCATGTAGATGTTTAAACAGTTTGAGAAGCAAGATGGATTTGTGGGGGTCATCTAAAGCATATTATATAATCTTGAAGCCACTGGGTGGAGCAGCAGTCTTACAGCGCTGCTTTCTGGGACTTAAATTCAGACAGGACTGGAGTCCTCTAGTAAAAGGTCAGCTTGGAGTTCCATCTCTATTTATTTATTTATTTATTTGTCACGTTTCTATCCCGCCCCTCTCAGCCCGAAGGCGACTTGGGATGGTTTACACAGGCAGTCTCTGCCCTCAATACAACACAAGCAACAAGGCAAAAATCCCCCATATAATAACAAATTAACAATTAAAAACACACAATTGCAGTCTCAGCGTCATGCTGAAATCAGTTTCTGTCGCATCGTTGTCATTCCATATATCTAATTAAGCCTTATATTTCATCAGCAAATGCCTGCTCAAATAGCCAGGTCTAGACTTTCTTGCGAAATGTCAGGAGGGAGGGGGCTGATCTGATGTCTCTAGGGAGAGTGTTCCAAAGCCACCACTGAAAAGGCCCTGTCTCTCGTCCCCGCCATTCTGTAGAATGCTGCCATGGTTAATGGAAGGGCAGAATGCTACTCATGTTTTGAATTACATCCCTTGTGTCATGCATCAAAGCCTTCTTAAACTAGTGGCTTTGTTTTTGAAATAGCAATCTTTATTAAATATTGACCCTAAGTTAATTTCCAGCAAATGTGAGATATATGACAATGGCTACTGACATGTTGAACTCCCCCCCCCCCACACATAGCAACAGTCTATAACTCGAGGCTGTTGTAGTCTAAACTTGGTAACCCTCTGTGAAGCTAGAAACTGTATGCATATTCATGTATATACGTCTATGCACACACAGACCATTGCTGCTGTGTGTAGCACAGCAGTTCTTGTTTGTGCCTGGAGAGCAGGGGCTAGGACCCGGGGTTCCATTGGCATTGGGGCCTGCAGCTGCAGAGACAGATTCAGAAGAGGATTTGGAAGGGTGGGAAGGACAGTTTCCCATCAGTGGGCCTCCTTCGCCCACAGAAAGTTTGGCATGGGAAGAACTGTGTTTTGGCCCTGACGTAGACATAGATAACCAGGTGCAAATGGAAGACAGCGATAGTGGGAGTTATGAGCACCCGGGGGGGAGAGGGTCACAGGAGCTTCTGAGTGAAAACATGGATGAAAGCGGCTGGGAAGATTCTAGGGAGGAGAGCTCTCATGTAGATAGTGACCCAGCTGCTGAGAGACAAGGTCGAACCTTTGATAGGAGAAGTAGCATTGAGTCTGGGAGAAGGGGATGGCACGCAGCCTAGACAGGCCGAGGTCCGTCAGCAGAGATTGGAGACGACGGGGCCTAGAGCGTCGGGGACCTCGGCGAACGATTAAGTAGAGCAGGCGTGGGAACGCATCCCCAGTGCTTCGCCACGTCTCTTTTGGTCAGACGTGAAGCGAAGTGGGTCCACGGAGCTAAGTTGGCTAGTGGCCTTCTTGCCTTGTTTTGTTCCTGTCTTGTTTTCCTGTTCCCGCATTGCCTTGCGGAGCCTTGCTAAAGCCCTGCTCAAGTCTTTGGATTATTTTGCCAAGCTGTTTTGGACATTGATTGCTTCAAGCCTTTTGGATTGCTTTATTATTCTATGGACAATTTACTCTTTGGACTGTTTTTATATTCAATAAAGTAGTTAGCCTTCAGTCCGTCTCTGTGTGTGTGATTAAGGGGCCGGTCAAGTCCGTGCATCATGACACTGTGATTGGTGAAGACACCTATAAGGACTGAACTGTAGGCCTTAAGGGATTCAAACTTGGCCTCCCAGCCATATGTGCTACTATAAGGTCTTAAAATTGTGGGGTATTACCTATGTCTCTACTCTTCATCATTTTATCGAGATTGGTCATTGCTCTCCTCCCAAGAAGTAAACGTCTTCTGATTTCCTGGCTGCAGTCTGCGTCTGCAGTAATCTTTGTACCTAGAAAAATGAAGACTGTCACTGCTTCCACATTTTCTCCCTCTATTTGCCAGTTATCAATAATTCTTGTTACCATAATCTTGGTTTTTTAAATGTTTAGCTGCAATCAGAGGTATTTTAAGGCTTTAGAATAGTCAATAAAACAGAAATAGATATTTTTCTGAAACTCCCTGCCTTTCTCCATTATCCAGCGGATATGGGCAATTTGGTCTCTCATTCCTCTGCCTTTTTTAAACCCAGCTTGTACATCTGGCAACTCTTTCTTTGTGTATTGCTGGAGTCTTCCTTCAGGATCTTGAGCATTACCTTACTGGCATGAGAAACAAGAGCCACTGTATGAAAGTTTGAACATTCTTTAGCATTTCCCTTTTTGGGTATAGGGATATAAGTTGATTTTTTTACAGTCTGATGGCTTTTCTTGTGTTTTCCATATTTGCTGGCATATGGCATGCATCACTTTGACAGCAGCATCTTTCAAGATTTTAAACAGTTCAGCTGGGATCCCGTTGTCTCCTGCTGCCTTGTTGTTAGCAATGCTTCTTAAGGCCCATTCAACCTCACTCCTCAGGATGTCTGGTTCTAATTCACTCACCACACTGTCAAAACTATCCTTGATATTATTATCCTTCCTATACAGATCTTCTGTATAATCTCACCACCTTCTCCTGATCTCTTCAGCTTCTGTTAGGTCCCTGCCATCTTTGTTTTATTTTATCATTCCCATTTTTGCCTGAAATTTACCTCCAGTGTTTCTAATTGCTTGTTTAAAAATAGTTTTTTAACCTCTTCTATCTAACCTCTGGAATTGTGCATTTAACTGGGCATATCTCCCCTTATCACTGTTTCCTTTCGCTGTCCTCCTTTCTTGGGCTATTTCCAGTGTCTCAGCAGACAACCATTTTGCTTTCTTGGTTTTCTTTTTCTTTGGGATGTACTTTGTTGCCACCTCCTGAACAATGTCACAGACTTCTGTCCATAGTTCTTCTGGGACTTAAATCTGTTCTTCACCTCCACTGCATATTTGGTATGAATGTTAGTAAGATCATATCTAACTGGTCTGTGTTTTCCCCGATTTCTTTAATCTTTTTCTAAATTGAGCAATAAGAAGTTCGTGATTTGAACTACAGTCAGCCCCAGGCCTTGTTTTCACCGACTGGATGGATGTCCGCCACCTTTGGCTGCAAAGGATGTAGTCAATCTGATTTCAGTGTTGCTCATCTGGTGAAGTCCATGTATAGAGCCGTCTTTTGGGTTGTTGGAAGAGAGTGTTTGTTATACATAGTGAGTTTTTCTGGCAAAATTCTATCAGCCTATGTCCTGTTTCATTTTGTTGCCTCAGACCATGCTTGCCTGTGATCCCAGTTGTTATTTGACTACCCACCTTGGCATTCCAGTCTCCTGTAATGAAAATAATGTCTCTTTTTGGTGTATTATCCAGAAGGTGCTGGAGATTGTCATAGAACTGATCTACTTCTGCTTCTTCAGCAGCTGTGGTTGGGGCATATATTTGGATCACTGTAATGTTAAAAGGCTTGCCTTGCACTCGAATTGAGATCATTCTGGCATTTTTTGGATTGGATTGGATTAGCGACTTTCTTACTAATTATGGTTACTCAATTTCTTCAGCGCTCCTCTTGTCCACAGTAGTAGATCTAGTGGTCATCTGATGTGAAGTGGCCCATTCCAGTCCATTTCGGTTCCCTGACCCCCAGAATGTCTATCTTTAGTCTTGACCAATCTCGATAAAATAGTGAAGAGTAGCGACATCACACTGGCAATGAAGATCCACATAGTAAAAGCAATGGTATTCCCTGTAGTAACCTATGGATATGAGAGCTGGACCATAGGGAAGACTGAGCGAAGGAAGATAGATGCTTTTAAACTGTGGTGTTGGAGGAAAGTTCTGGGAGTGCCTTGAACCACGAGAAGATCCAACCAGTCCATACTTCAGGAAATAAAGCCCGACTGCTTATTGGAGGGAAGGATTGTAGAGGCAAAGATGAAGTATTTCGGCCATATAATGAGAAGACAGGAGAGCTTAGAGAAGACAATTATGCTGGGGAAAATAGAAGGAAAAAGGAAGAAGGGCCTACCAAGGGCAAGATGGATGGATGGTATCCTCGAAGTGACTAGCTTGACTCTGAAGGAGCTGGGGGAGGTGACAGCCGACAGAGCCCTCTGCCATGGGATGGTCCATGAGGTCACAAAGAATCAGAAGCAACTGAATGAATGAACAACAACAAACCTATGCCCACCACCACTGGCTAAATTAGTTTTTGTGGTTAGATTTTTTCCCCTTGTTCTTTAGTATTGAAAATTGTTTATTACAGTAAATGGGAAGAACACCTTATTTTTAGACATTCATAAAGGGAAGAAAATCAAATGAATAGTATGGAAGAAAAAGCAGAAGGAAATGATATTTCAAATGGCTCAAACTTCTTTTTCCCTCACTCCTTTTATGTAAAGGTCAAGAATTTGAAAAATTGGTCCTGGTGAGGAGTTATTTTCTGGGTTTATGGAAAGGCCTATTCAGTTGACAAAATATGAACTGTTTGAAAGATTTATAGGGGTCAGAAATCCTGCTTAACGTTTTTTAAAAAATATTTAGAACACCAGGAAGCCAAAGTGAGATTTTTTTTTTAAAAAAGCTACTACAACTTATTTTTAATCTGCTGCTTTCTATGCAGTATATGAATGTTTAGAATAACTATTATTGTCATAAAAGACAGAGGTACATGAATATACATCTTGTACCAGAGGTATTTTAAGCTTGGCAGTTCCAAAGGGTCCCTCAAAATAGGCAAAAATCACCTTTATGCATGATATTATCTTCTTTATTTCTCAGATGCTAATCAGCATAATATACCTGTATGAACTTTTTTTTTGCAAAGGTGACTAAATTTGCTAACTGGTTGCTGTTGGGACAGACAATAGGTAACCTGGACCCAATGGTTATTCACTATATTCAATGTGCTACTAACTGATTAAATGTGGTGTTAGTTTTTGCAGGAAAGCCCAATTTTCTGACATTCATGGTTGACATAGAAGAGAGTGGATGTATTTACTTAAGAACTGTGGATGGAGAAAGAGATTTGCTTGTGTGGGTTATATAACTAGAGGGGCTTGTTACATCCATTGCAGATGTAATGATACGAGGGTGCGTCTATAATATAGAATTAAGCTTGACACTACTTTAACTGTTGTGGCTCAGTGCTATGGAATCTTGGGATTTGCAGTTTGGTCAGGCCTCAGCAGACTTTGGCAAATATGACTGAAGACTTTGTAAAACTAGAACTCCCATGATTCTGTAGCATTGAGCCATAGTAGTTTAAATGGTGTCATACCTGCATTAACTCTACAGTGTAGATGCATCTTAAGTGTCATTATTATTCTGCAGAGAAAATGATGATGATGATGACGTTGATGATGATGGTGTCTTAGGTTGAGCACCAGCTGAATTTGGAAGGGCTGCTGAATGATCTCACAGTTTGAGTTTAGTGTACATTGGAGGGATCTAAGCAGGGTAAACCATAAGCAGCCTCATCACACTATGGACCCACTTTAAGTCCAGTTTCTGCCTCCTGCAGAATTCTGTGGTTTGTAGTTTAGTGAGGCCCAGGACCTGTCTGGCTGAGCAGTTTAAAGGCCCCTTCTTCAACTACAAGCCCAAGAATTCTGCAGGATGTATGCTTGTATGATGAGGTCTCTAGAGTATCATTTTTGAGCTTGGAAACATTTCCACGTTAAGGCTGGTTGAAAGCATGGAAACTTACCATGATGTCACCTTGAGGAAGTGCTGTTTTTGTGTCTTCCAATGACTCACTTCCTTATCCCTGTGTCACCATAAGGATGACATCAATTCCACAACAATTATGTGTTTAGCATGTAGCAGGGGAGCTTTTCCCACGCCCTTTAGTCCCACGCAGATACCATCACCTTGTGGTTACAAAAAGTACTGACAAAACAGAACGGCCCTTGTGAGAAGCCTTGAGTATACAGACAAATGTATGTTTAAGAGTTTTTTCTCCCCAACTTTTTAAATGCCTACTACAAGTGGGATAAGTTTTTTTTATACATTCAAAAAAATAAAAATTACAACAAATTCCACCAGCTGTTTCCTGCTATGTCGTATGCCAATCACTTAGCAATCCCCCAAGAAAGGAAGACAGTGACTTATAGGCATGGCCAACTGGGAACCTCTGAGGGAAGTGGTGAAGGTTACTCCAAAGCAGATGGGAGGAAATGTTTCCTTTTCTTGTGCTTCCGCTGTACTTACTGTCCAAAGTGGCAACTTGCGCATCTCTCTTATGATGAGATATTTGCTCTCTGAATGCAGGTGTAGCACTTGCGTATTTACTTAGATGTAACTTGGCTTTAACTACCGGTGTGGATTTATGTCTCTCCCACTCTAGTAGTGTGCCATTTGGCCAGAGCAGTATTGTCTCTTTTGCTTCCATTTTTGCCATATTTGCCTTGGCTGTTTAGCACCGTTCTTCATTGTTTTTGTTTGATCTGACTTAAGAAACATTTACACCAGGCAGTTTAATCTGGTGTTAATATGCTCTGGGGCACTCCCAGCTTTGGCATGTTTGTGTCAAATCTCGGATCATTGTTCATGCAGCAGGCATCTCACCTCCATGTTGCCATCACTGCCATCTTTGCCAGTCATGGATTCCCACTCCTTCTTCCTGGTCTCAATGGTGTCCCATTCTGACATCAGCAGAGGCATCCACACAACCAGAAAGAAAGAGGGGAGATCGGACTGGTCATAGGAGCATCTCTGCCAATGTCAGAACAAGGTGCCCATGTAACTATGAAAGAGGGAAGGGGATTGCTCCCCTCCTTCATGCTGCTTGTGTGGACTCCCTGTTCTGATATCAGCAAAGGCATCCACAACAGCCACAAGTGTGTATGGAGCTTCATGGCTGACTAGGAATGGGGGTGGTGACTTCATGGTTACGATCCATCCTCCTTTCTCTGACCTTATGGGTGAAAGGAAGGGGTGAAAGGAAGGTAGTGGTATCCAGTCTGGACAGTGGGTCTGGTCAAATCGGATCTGATCTAGTTGCCCAGACCAACCTGAAACTGTGGGATACTTTAGATTTTTCAACAAACTTTGGAGTATCTCTGGACATTGTCTGAAGTAGGGCAAATTTAGTTTAAATAAACAAACAAAAACACAGGATATTCTCTGAAAGTAGAAAGTCATGAAGACAGACAGCCATTCAGGGTGAATCCAGGTTTTGGCCAGTATAGATAGACAAGCCCTCAGTATACGAGCTAGTGGCACTTCTGGCAATTTCCTGTTTGGATATTACACAGCAAAGTCTCTTAGGTCTCTAACTCCCATCAATGGGACCTAGTGACCTCCATGCCAGAGAAGGTGATGAAGCTGTTCTGTGTTTTAGTTTGGACTTTACAAGGAAGTGCTGAAGCTGTTTGAAGGGAGAAGAGCTGAGTGTCTTGGATAGCTTCTTTAAAGTTTGGGCTGAAATCCAGAATGAATTCAGTGTTCCATCAGCACTGGTGCTTTTCCAGAGTAATTTATGGCACATCAGTGTTCTATGTGAACTCAAGCAGGATCTCCCTTCCAGTATGAAAAAGATATGGAAGATTTTTGCATTCCCAAAGCTGTCAAATATATAGGAGCATGGACTGTTCCATTCTGGTATGGTGGTCGTGGCTCACTGGGGGTTACTTATTCATCATGTCAGAAGCAAACTGAAGGTACAGTTGTAATGTATTTTAAAACACAAAGTTAAAAACTGGGGCAAAAATGCCTGGCCATGTCTTCCACCTTTCCTTTTACAGTGTGTGAAGAGCAGTCACATACATTGGACTTTGTGGATATAGACAAATTTCTTATGGAAGACTCCGTAGATAGTTTTCATTCACACTCAGAGCAACTTATGTTTATGCAACTAAAACTTCTCTGGTCAGTGAGCTTTAACCCCTGACTAGATACAGAAGCATGGGATCTTTTTCCAGGTCAAGCTGCCTAGTGTCTTTGGGGATTTCTTGCCATTCTTCATAATACCTTTCCATTATTAGTTCAATTGTTTGTCGTACAATGATTTAATTTGTTGTTGTTTACATGTCTCTTTTGGTTGTGCCACTCTACAGTGGTGGACAACAGCTCAATAGCACATCACATGCCTTCTATGCAGAAAGTTCTGGCTTCAAAAGGAAGCTTTGGAGGGCAAATGTTATTCAGCAAATACCAATCCAAAAAAGCAACTTTCCTAAACATTGGGCCATGTATGGTTGGGATGCATTGAAGATGGACCACATACAAAACATCTCACTTGAATGTACTTCTCTCAAAGGCCTTGTAAGCTTGTACAGCCATTACATGGAAACTGGATAGAAGACACGTGCTTTTAAAATACATTTTTGGTTCAGTTAGAAGTGGGAGGGGGAGAAAAATTAGGGACACAGCACTAGTTCCAGCAATTTACTACAGAATATCTGAACCAGATGCTCTTAAACCATAATTCCAAGCAATTTGCCAAAATTATGTATCTGCTTTAATCTTTTGAGTCAAAGTTATGCATGGTTTGCATTACTTGTAGATCTAAACAAAAAATGTGATGCGATTACAGCTAATATGAGACAGATAATGACAAACAGGCACTATTTCACTAACTGCTGCCTTAGCTGAAGGAAAACGGCAGTTCTGTTTGCTCACTGGGGATAGTCTGTTATAAAAAAGACATGAAAATGTGTCTACCCAGATGAAGACGTTTCTAAGAATCTCATTACTCATTTCTCTGTAGAAGCAGTACTGGGATTCAGTAGATTTTTGTGCCAGTGTGCATCCATTGTAGAAATAATGCAGCTTGACACCACTTTAATGGACATGGGTCAATGGTATGGAATCCTGGGATTTGTATTTGGTGAATACTTTTCAGCAGGGAAAGTTACAAACTGTGTAAAGCACATCCAGTCAGCACATAGATTATACATCCATGGATTCTACCATCCACAACTTGAAAATATATTTAAGAAAATATTCCAAAAACCAAACCTTGATTTTGTCATTTTATGTAAGGGATACTATTTTACTATGTCATTGTATATAATTAAACTTGAGCATCCATGGATTTTGGTATCCATAGAGGGAATCATACCCCAGAAGATACCAATGTCTCACTATATTCACCTTTAAATGACTGAGGGCAGATAGAAATGATTACTAACTGTATGAAGTCTCTGGTGTGCTTTGGTTTTACACCAATGAGGCAAAGTGATGTAGGAAACATGGATGAAGAATGATGTATAATTTTAACAGCAGTGAGTGCCCTGGCTCTGTTGAAGACCAATGTACATTTGGGTCCCATCTACACTGTCGTATAATGCAGTTTGAAACTGCATTATTATATGGCAGTGTAAATGGGTCCTGGCTTTCCAGGCTGAAGCCAGTTGTACAGTACTCTGTGTGGTTGCCTTTGTTGGAAATAGTAACCTTCTCAAGCCTCCACCACCAGTAGTTGTGTGTTGTGTATATAATTCAGATTTATTTATTTATTTACCGTATTTATACCCCGTCAATTTCTCAACCCCCAAAGGGGGACTCAGGATGGCTTCCAATAAGCCCCATTAAGAGGCTATTACACATGATACAATAATAAAATCACAAATAAAAACATATCAAAGTTTAAAACAATACATAATTAAAAACCATACAAAGCCGTCAATTAAAACCGTAGACCAGTCTCGCCGATCGTCTTGTCATTCCAGATTGTCCTTTTAACGTGCTGCCTTACATCTGTCCAAATGCCTGGTCCCAGAACCATGCCTTTAGTTTCTTCCGAAAAGCCAGGAGGCAGGTAACCAATCTTACCTTCGTTGGGAGTGTGTTCCATAGGCGGGGAGCCACCACCGAGAATGCCCTGTCTCTCGTCTCCACCAGGCGCATTTGAGTTGTAGACGAGAGTGAGAGCAGGGCCTCCCCGGATGATCTTCGATTTTGGGATGGAACGTAGGGGTGGATGCGTTCGGACAAGTAAACTGGGCCAGAACCATTTAGACTTTAGAGCTTTAAAGATCAAAACCAGCACTTTGAATTGGGCTCGAAGATGGACCGGCAGCCAATGGAGCTGATACAACAGGGGGTGGTTTGCTCCCTGTATGTCGCCCCAGTTAGTAATCTGGTTGCTGACCATTGTACTAGCTGAAGTTTCCGAACCGTCTTCAAAGGCAGCCCCACGTAGAACGCATTGCAGTAATCTATTCGGGATGTAACCAGAGTATTGACTACCATGGCCAAGTCAGACTTCCCAAGGTACGGGCCCAGCTGGCGCACGAGTCTTAACTGTGCAAAAACTCCCCTTGCCACTGCCGAGACCTGGGGTTCCAGGCTTAGCAATGAATCCAGGATCACTCCCAAGCTGCGAACCTGCGTCTTCAGGGTGAGTGTAACCCCATCCAACACAAGCTGTAACCCTATGCTCAGTTCGGCCTAGCGACTGACCAGGAGAACCTCTGTCTTGTCTGGGTTTAATTTCAATTTGCTAGCCCTCATCCAGTCCGACACAGCAGCCAAGCACCGGTTTAAGGTCTGAACAGCCTCCTTGGTAACAGGTGGAAAGGATGGCTTGTTGTATTCTATATGTGTATATTGGTATGCAATTTTACCTTAACTCTTTGTTGTGGGAGGGGCTAAAGAGCATATGACTAGGTCTGGTTTTGTTCTGGTCTCAGACTCCATTTTAGAACATTTTGCTTTAGACTTCAATGCAGGAACTGTTTGTTTTCAGCTTCAGTTGGAGCAGTATGCTTAGAGACTTCATTGGACTTTTAGACTAGACAGAGACCCTACTGGACTCTCAAAACAGAGAGATGCTTTGGACTTTGGACTGATGATTATAAGAATGATGCCCCGTGTTGCCTACACAGAGAAACTATTTCAAACCTATTTGTAACTGGATTGATAAACAAAGTACATATATGCTGAAAACATGAAGTCTGTGAGTAAACCAACTATGTTACTTTTAAAGAAGTCTGCTTATTTTGTCTCTAGACTGAGCATGATTTAAAGGAGGAGTGGCTTTGACAAGCATGGAGGTATCTGCATCTCAGTAGTGGTGGTCTTGTCCCATAAGGTTATGAGGTTTGTTTTGCACAGATATAAAGGACAACATGCTTACTTGGAGTCAAAATCACCCTTGGATCAGGGAAATATTTCCTATCCTAATAGGTTTTGTCTGATTCCACCAGATCTGCAGTTACACTGTTTAGACCTGAGTCTTGTTGGTTGCACCCAAGAAGGATACACCTGTTGAATGAGTCCCATTGTGTATATAAATCCCATGCATTCATTGAGTGGACTCTGGATGAGACTAACTGTAGAATTCAGCCCATAATTTTTATGTGTTAGAACCAGCTAATACAAGAGAGCAGTCTTCTGAACCAGGCAACCTGTAGATGCGTTGGTCTGGTAATCCCATCACCTCCATGGTTATGCTACCTAAGGGTGATAGATAAGCTGCTCTGAGTCCCCCCGCCGGGGATTGAGAAGGGCGGGGTAAAAATGCTTTAAATAAATAAAATAAATAGGTAGTATTGTCCAAGTGATATTCCTGATACCAGATCGTAGTGCCTCAATGATTTCAAATAACTGTTTGTAGCTCCAAGTGATGATTCTACAATGTACAATGACAGATCCTTACCTTTAGCTTAATGTTTCCCAGAAATTGCAGTTTTGCTTGTTCAAATGGGATTTCAGTATAATCTTAGCTGCTGCTGCATGCATTGTATTTGCTGCTGCATGCACAAAGTTGCAGAAGTAAGCAGTGGCGTAATAACAGCATAAAAATCACTCCACTGACGCTAGGCAAATGTAAACCATTTTGGTACAGTCCTCTTTATTTTGGTTAGAGCAATAGTCATTGTTCCAAGCTATTCTTAGCAGCAAGTCAACTAAAATGTATCTGAGGTCATAGATGGTAAAGGACTCATAGGTCCATGTGGTCTTTCTCTTTTCTGATTGCATAACATTCCCCATACAGCATTTCTGCAGTCTAGCCAAAAATCACTTAATTCCCTTTGTTAGATTGCTTCACTTTTATCATTCCTTTAATTCCTGAAGATCAAGCATAAGTGCTCTTGTAGCAAAAAATGGTTTCAAAATGTGCATAAAAGAGAGAGGTAACAGCAAGTTCAGGAACACACCATAGTTTGCAAAAGTACAAATAACTTGGTGGATAGTGGTGAGCTGAAGAGCCCAAAGTGTGTGGCACAGCCTGTCAAAAGCATGTGCTTGGCATGTTGCTACGCTCAGAAGTGATTAAATTCTGGTTGATTTTGTGGAGATGGAGAACAGGGAAACAGATAGAATGGAAGACCAAGGAAAGTAGACTGCCACAAAAAGGAAGGCACAGCTGGCTGATGGGAGCAATGATAGGGATGAGCATTCACTCTTTAACCTTTTGCTGAAGGAAGCATTGCCCTCCTTAAACTTTTTGTTGGTTGTTGTTTGTTCTCTTCTGCTTAGCTCCAGACCTAAGTGATTCTGCAGGAATTTGGGAAAATCAAATACTTCTACTCCACAACAAAAGGAGCTTCCAAATTAATCCCCCATCCTCAAGTTATCTCTTTGAAACCTAACTACAGCCCCCCGGTTGGACCCATTCCCTGGTGATTTGATCCACTTTTCCTATACTGAACTGATGGATGAACCAGAGATATTGTTTCATTTCAAGCACCCAGGTCCAAATCAGATATGTCAGGCATCTGCAATTGCAATGAAAAACAAATCCCTTATCTGTGAATCAAAATGAAAGCTCTGAAGTTTTGGAAGTGTCATAAAAGGATTTGGCTTACGTGTGCACATGCTAATCTGACTGACTATTTTGATTCAAATCATTCCAGACAAAATACATTTCAATTAATTGGCACTCCTCTCCCAAATGATTCCAAATCAATAGTTCTTCTATTACAGTTAACTTGTAATGGCTGTAGACAGGTTTGAAAAGCTGTACAAAATAATACATATAAGGTCCCACTCCCAAGCTCTTTTGCATTGATACCTTAAAAAGGCAGCATGTGCAGCAAACTGGAATGGAAAAAAACCACATTTCAAATCAAAGAGAAAAGACAGATTTGCAAAAAGCAGCCAAATAAACATTCATCTCCCCAATCTGGATGTGAGAGACGTGTTGGGTTCCTTTAGAAGGATCACCTGCCAAAATTATTTGACCTGCTAGAATGCAATAAACACCTATTCTCTTAATTTCTTCCCTCCCTCATCTCACCCTATTTTATCATCTCCTTCCTTTCTTCTCCATCTTCCTCTTGCTGGAAGGCCCCTTCCACACAGCTGAAAAAAATCCCACATTTTCTGCTTTGAACTAGATATATATGGCAGTGTGGACTCAGATAACCCACTTCAAAGCAGATATTGTGGGATTTTCTGCCTTGATATTCTGTCTTATATGGCTGTGTGGAAGAGCCCTAGGTATATCTAGACTACATTGTTGTAATTTTGATCCAGGTATCATGGCTCCTTCCTCCAGAATCCTGAGATTTATAGTTTAGTGAGGCCCAACATAATGTCAGAAAGATGTAGAGCAGACCTGGGCAATTGCTGGCCCTCCAGGTGTTTTGGACTTCAAATCCCAGAAATCCTAACAGCTGGTAAACACCTGGAGGGCCAGCAATTGCCCAGGTCTGATGCAGAGTCTCACACACTCTTCTTGCTGTAGATTTGTTTCTTGTGGAACCCAAAGAAGAAGAATTAAAGGTTTTGTAATGGTCTCTTGGAAACCGTGGGGTACTCTCCTTGTAACAGAGAAAGCTAGGTATTTAATTGAAGTACCAATTGTAAGACATTTGAATGAAGCTATGGCAATCAAAGAGGTATCTACTAAGGTAATGCATGTGTTCTTCCTCCTCCTTTTCTCTCTTCCCCATGAAGAAAATGTGTTCCCAAATCATAGATATTCTTTAGACAATATGTTTTGGCTGATTGCCATGCTGATTTCCAACAGTTATAAACCCCTATTAAATTGGGAATTTAGCCTAGGAAAAAATTTACTTACGTTGGTAACTACCAAACTTCCCAATCTAAGTTTAATTGCCCTGTGGGTTGAGATTTTTCTCTGGGGGTGGTGAGGAACTATAGGCAGGGCATCAGAAATGCCAGTCTTTCTCTACTCTGCTACTTCTCCATTTCTGCAGCTGCTTTTAAAAATGTGTTTGGGTTGGGAAAAACCCTCTCTTGCCGGCACCAATGGGAGTTAAGCCAAAATGCTGCAGGAGAACGGGGACTGTTAAGGCAAGGTCTTCACAGATTTTCTGAGAGTTTATAAAACCTTTCAGGAATTCTGTTGATACCTGGAAAAGTCTATATAAGGCATCTTACTATATCCACCCACTTCATTCTGGAGATAATCTTCTACCCAGTGGGATTCTAGCTAGAGCAGTGGTTCTCAACCTGTGGGTTCCCAGGTGTTTTGGCCTACAATGCCCAGAAATCCCAGCCAATTTACCAGCTGTTAGGATTTCTGGGAGTTGAAGGCCAAAACATCTGGAGACCCACAGGTTGAGAACCACTGAGCTAGAGGATGCCTTAAAGGGAGGACAAAGGGATACTCAGAACATTTTCTTCCCAAATCTGCATGGCCTTGCAGAGCATCTCTGTTACCATGGACACACATCCATTAGATGTAATGGCTACCAGTTGAGTTTTTCTAAAGTTGTTCTGCATGGTCACGTACAGCCTTGGGCAACCCTTGCTAATAGAAAACCCATTCATATAAACCTGATAGAAAATCCACAACATTGGCTCCTAGCACCAATTCAGTGTCCCAACTACTATGGCAAGAGCTGTGACCAAATGTGCCTGCTGGCTTTTGATAGGATGCCATGCCAACCAAAACACATTCTTTAAAGATATAGGTAATCCTTTGGATGGTTGAGGAATGCAATGGCAGAACTGAAGAGCCATTTGAACTGGTTTGGCATTCAAAGCCATACATGCTTCGGAACTGACAAACTATAATTGTGTTGAGGGGTACCACTGAATCAATAAAGCTGAAGGTTTGAGTTACAGCTGACAACAGCAAGGAATATGTAATAAATGATTGCTTTAAGCCTCTGGTTTGTAACCAAAAATTCAGCATTTGCATTAGAAATTATAAAACAGCCTTAATTATTTTGTACATTTAAAATGGATGGAAACTTTTACAATAATGTCAGGCATAACATGTAGATTAAAGCTTAATTATATAAGAGGATGTATATGGTAAGATTCAGAGGAGGGGTAAAGCAAGGTAGGATGCTGTTTGCAAAGAGAAGCACATTTTGTTAGCTGGACTTTAATATAGAACTTGAATCTTTCCAACTGGAGACCCAGAGCTTTGTGAAATTTAGCAAAGGGAAAATGTCGCAACAGACGCTCCTTAAAGGGCCAGACCAAGTAGGGTTTCAAAACAAAGTTTATTGCTCAGAGAGTCTGGCCTTCAAAGGCACCAAAACAAAACAAGCACTTAACAGTCAGTGGATAAGAATACAAAAGCAAGCCTAATTGGCAAAAAAATGCCTGCAAAAAACCCAGAGCAAGAAAGCAAAATGCAAAGAACAGAAAAGGCACACAACAAAGCAGGAACTGGAAGGGTCGTCAATGGGGTCCGAAGTCATCACAGGTGGGCAGTCCAAAGCTTCAGGCAGCAAGCAGCAGTCAGGAAATCCAAGCTGGGTCAAGAGAGGAGGCAAGCAGCAACACAAGAAGCCAGTCCAAATCAATAACCAACCAGGAGCCAATGCATGGGAACAATGTATACCATAATCCCCAAATAGTCCCAACCTTACACCCCCTCCGATACTGTACCCAGTTCTTGCAGATGAAGCAGTGTCTCTCACTCACAGCAACTTGAAGAGCAGCAAACTACGCCAAACGTAAAAGGGGCAGCAGCAACTAGTGTACAAAAGCAATACAATGTAACCCACAAATAAGCCTCCCACAATCCCCAGACAGAGCAGCATGCCACTTCAGGATGGCAATGCAAGTTCCAAAATCACGTTAAGCAGCGTTCAGGATACAAAAGTCACAGGATACACGGAAGCACAATCCCACAACAACACCTTGCTAACTGCAAAGTGAAGCCCCCAAAAGCCCACATTATATTACTCTCCCAACTCGGACCCACCCAAATCAGACAACACCTCATTCTCAGCTGCTCCAACTGCTGTGTTATCATCACCTGCAGCCTCTTGGTTTTCCCTCCAAGCAGGGCCGTAGCCAGGATTTTGATTCGGGGCTGAGTTTGGTTCGGGGGCTGAGACTGGGTGAAAGAGTGTCTACCCTAGCAAACCTTTTGTATTGTTATCCCAATAACCCCATGAATGTGGGATATACTGAGCATGGTGATCCGTTCATGATATGAATAAACATAACAGTTTAAATAATGTACGAGTAAGGCCTTTTCGCGGACCACCCTGAGAATTTTGGGGGGGGGGGAGCCCCTCAAGCCCCCCCCCCCCCAAGTTACATGCCTGCCTCCAAGTCCTCCATCTTCTGTCAAGACTTAACTCTCCACAACAATCCTCCGGATAGCCTGAAGGCCACTCATTGTCATCAGGGAATCCCAAAAAGGTATCACTGCTTGTTGATTCTGTGCAAGCAGCCTATATTTCTTGTACTTTTGTCCAGTCCATTTTTGACTCTTCCTCTGAAGAGTCTCCCTCATTCCCGTTCCCATCATTCCCTGAAAAGCCCCCAAATGATTAATCATCAGTGGGTTCAGTAAGTATTTGCTGAATCCTTTTACACTGTAACATATCCTCCTAACTTTGCTCTCGAGTAAGCTGTTTTACTCTCTTAGTGCCCTTACTATGACTACAGACAGCCCCACACATCTCCACACTACTGTTTGCAACCAAAGACTCAGCCACACCCAACTCCATGCTATCAGTAGTATCTGAAGCCCCAGGCTCAACTACAACAGTAAATCAGTAAAAGAGGAAGACTGAAATAGAATAATCAGGAAAGCTTTCATATAAAGACATTTGTAATAGAATAATAATGAAAAGTTTTTATCCCCTGAAAATATACTCATTACGAATTCTTTCTGCTTTGATTCTTTTTAACAGGCTACTTATACGGGCATGTCTAGAAATAGAAAAGGTCATGGCTTTGAGTATGAACATAGGAACTTGTTTAACTCATGAAGCATTATCTCTGCATCAGTGACTATGGACATTTATGCAGTGTTAATATTAAGAGAAATATAAAACCTCAGCTGGTCCTATCTGGAAAAAAATAAATAAATAAAATAAACTGGATAGCTAGGATTATTGGCATGACAGATCTTAGCTGTACTTTCAGTGTATCTTTTCACAGGCATCATGTTTCTCATAATCCTGAGGAGTAAACCGAACTCTTGACAGATGGCTCAGGACAGAGGTGATCTGGGGTGCATGTGAAATTCAAGAAAAGAAAGTAGACGAAACAGGTTGTTTGGTTTTCCAGAGGTTTTTTTCCTGACCTTTCTCAGGTCTTATTCATTTTTTCCAGAATGATTGTTTTGTTGCTTTGGAGCAGCTTTTGTAAGAGTTAAAGAGAATTTTATTATTAGAGAGACTCAAATTCCTTATCAGATGTGCTAGCCAGCTGTCTCTTGCTACAGCTTAGAAAGTTATTTTCAAAAAGTAATTTATTCACACAACTCTGAGTACTACATACATTACTAGTATTTTAAAAGGGAGTTTGTTGTCATGGATTATGATATTAAAAAGTATCTTGGTGGCTGGTAATAACCCATTGGTGTTTTACATATATGTAACTCTAACATACACCTATGTAACAGATTAATTTAGCTGTTGTGGGGATCAAAATTCTTCACCAGTTTCTTGCAATGACTAAATCCCCATCACCACCCCAAAGGACAATGAGAACGTCTCTTTGCTTTGCATCCATTTGTAGGAACATAGCTGGACACTTCTGTCATTCCAGCCCTGCTCTCCATCAGCCAGAAAATGTCTCTCTCTCCCTCCCTCCCCCCTCCCCCCTCTCTGTGTAGTTGGCTGCAACTATAAATTGCTGGGAGGGAAGACGCAGTGTCCTTCTACCTGGCAGAAGTTCCAGGCATAACTATGCTGTCTCATGGATCTCAATCCTTGTGCTGCTTGTTGATTTCATGCTTAGCTACAAAAAAATAAAACGAGCCATTTAGATTGATAATAGTGTAAAACTGGGAAAATTGCCGAACGTATCTCCCCTTATGCCCCACTTTGAAATTTACGATCTTCCGGGGAGGCCCTGCTTTCGATCTCACCTTCATCGCAAACACGGTTGGTGGGGACGAGGGACAGGGCCATCTTGGTAGTGGCCCCTTGCCTGTGTAACTCGCTCCCAAGCGAAATTAGATCAACCTCTTCCCTCCTTTCCTTTAGAAAAATGCTAAAGACATGGCTTTGGGACCAGGCGTTTGGTTGATGTGGAGCAGCGGATGGACAATTTGAGTATGATAGGGTTGTGTTGGCAGACTACGGATTGGTTTGGACAGTCTATGAATGTGGAATGGGGATTATGTGGGTATTTTGATATGTAACTGTTTTAATCTGCCTTGTTGTAATTTTGATATGTTGTTTTTTGTTTCTATGTATGCCTTTGTTAGCCGCCCTGAGTCCCCCTTCGGGGGTAGAGAAGGGCGGGTTAGAAATGAAATGAAATAAATAAATAAAATCTGTGCCAAGATGCCATTAAAAAGGAATAAACTAATAAAAATACCAATGAAATAGATTAGAATACACTTCTAATTATTGTTTCCCTACACCTTGGTTACTAAACCAAGTAAAGAGACAGTGAGGGAGAGAGAAAGGGGTGTGTATGTGTGTATGAAATCATTGCAGACAAAGACATCATGTGTAATTAGTTTATTTTCTAATTCTGATATGGGCTAGACTAGACCTATAAAGCTAATCCGCACAGGACAATTGCTAGGGCAAAGTGTGACATACCCATTCTCCCAAACTGCCTCTTCAATGCGGAAGGGCCCTTAGATGGGCTTAGGGCAAACTGCGGGTGCAAACCAGTAGGCCATCTCTTTTTAACCTTGGTCCCATTAGCATTTAACCCCACAACATACAACCTGTTTCAATTGCAAGTGAAGTTGGCAACCTGCTCAAGGCTCCATTTTACCAGGATGCAGCCCATGCAGCAGTATTTGGCACTAAAGCTGAATCTTAGAATTTCTGAAATACACGTGGAGAGTGCATTCCCCGTACACCATGCAGCACCCTGAAGCCCTGGGCAGATAGTATGTTTTCCAAGCCGATTGAGCATTTCTTTTTTGATAAATGAAATACGATCCACACAGTTCCCTTGCCAACAATAAATTAAATACAATCCACAGTTTCCTTGTCAGCTTACAGTACCATCAGAAAAATGTGTCTTTCTCTTCTTATAGAAGAGTCAGCAGGCTCCTGCTGCCTTGGTGTCTTCCAGAATAACTCTTTACAAAAACAAGCTTGCTCCATCCTTCCCGCCCACAATAGCCCTTCAGATATTGAAAGATGGTCATATCACCCCTCATGTGTGATGAATTAATCCATGTTAACCCCTCAGTTTGTGTTTTCAACTAGAACTGGGGATCCACCCAGTGTGGGAACTTGAGAGCATTGCCCATGGAATAATCATCTTGATCTTCAAACTTAAATCCTCCCACATTTGTAGTATTGCAGATATTTAGATGGTGGAAAATGTTCACATCTACAATTCTTGCCTTTACTGTGTTTCCTTTCCCGGGTCACTTCCCCTGCCCCTTTCCTTTTGTTGTTGTTTATTTGTTCAGTCACTTCTGACTCATGACTTCCTGGACCAGCCCACAACAGGCTGTCACCTCCCCCAGCTCCTTCAGAGTCAAGCCAGCCACTTCAAGGATACCATCCATCCACCTTACCCTTGATCTGCTCCTCTTTCTTTTCCCTTCCATTTTCCCCGGTCTTCATGGCACTGTCGGTGAGAGGTCTGAGGGAGCTGCAGGCACGGCATGGGGAGATGCAGGCTCACATGGAGCTGCTGATCATGGAGACCCAGAGCCAGGTCTGTGAGCCACCTCGACTGCAGGGCTGCCTTCACCGTTGACTGCTAGGAGAGGAAGGAAGGTGACCCTCTGCCAGGCACACAAATCACAGCCATACCGGGGCTGAGGGTGGGTGGGTGGTTCTCTGGAGGGCTTTTGAGCCAGACGGGCATCTGTCGGGAGGGCTTGGGTTGTTACTCCTTGCCCAAGTAGATGATATTGCCCTGAATGCATGCGAAAGGAAGCTTCTGTTAGACCCCAGTCTAAAGATCAGTCAACAATGTGATGCCGCAGCTGAAAAAGCCAAGGCTGCATCAAAAGGAGTATAGTTAGGGTTGCCTAACGTTTGATTTTCAAGTTTTTAATGAGGTGTCTCTTATTTTTGTGAAAAATCCTGTATTTTTAGGTAAATGTCCCTTATTTCTTATATCAAAAAGCGTCAACCCTAGGGCGCACTGTGATTTGGGGTGTCTCAGTTCAAGAATCTCCAGCTCCCTTCCTGAAGCACATGGAGAGAACCCCTTTATAAACTGGGGGTCGCAGTGTCGCCAGTGATCTCCACTCTGAATATCCCCTTGCCTAAGAAATCCCTCTTTCGTAGGCAAGGGGTAGCCATAAATAGGCAGGCGCCTTGAAGGCAAAGGCACACACGTCCGAGGCTGGTGACTCTTCTGCCTGGATTCATTCCTTCCGGGAGCGACCCAGTGACTGGCTCTTGGGCCTCTCCTGATGTCTGTATGGTTTTGTATAAACGACCCTGAGGGGTGACAGACTTCATCTATAGTGCCAGATCTTTGGAAGGGAAAAGGAAGAGAGGCCGACCAAGGGCAAGATGGATGGATAGTACCCTTGAAGTGCCTGGCTCGACTCTGAAGGAGCTGGGGGTAGCCACGGCTGACGGGGAGCTCTGGCGTGGGCTGGATCATGAGATCACGCAGAGTCGGAAGCGACTGAACGAACAAACAACAAGAAGCCAGATCTTTTAAAAGTAGCTGCATTTGACGAGCCTGGAGTGGCCAAAAGCTCCTCGGAGCAAGCCAGAAAGCAAGCGAGCGGGGAGCCCGGCCTTGCAAAAGAGACCGCGATGGTTTTGCAGCCTTGTCCGAGGCGGCTGCTTCAAGCGATAGTTCGCAACCCACCTTCTTCTGGGCTGCGAGACCCCTCCCCCTTCTACCCACCCACCCACCCACCCGCGCACTCACGCACGTCCTGGCGGGCCCCCTCCCCCTCGCTCTTTCAGCCAGGCCATTCACTTGCCCAGGGAGGGGATGTAAGGGGGAGGGGGCGCTCCTCCTCCCCTTCCCCCCTCCCCTGGCTCGCAAGGCCTTGGCAGGGCACGTAGCGCACGTGCGGCGGCCAAGGGCAGCCGGAGGGGGCCGGCGGGGGTCTCCCGCTGCCTGCCTGTCACAGACAATGGCGCGGAAGCACGTGCGCGCCCCTCCTCCCTGTCTCCCCACCTCCCTGTCTCCCCACCAGCTTCCCCTCCTCCTAGCCACGCCCCCGCCGCGACACACCCCCGGGCCCAGCCAATGGCGAGGCGAGGACGTGCCGCGGACCAGCTACACAATGCCAGCCTCTTTCGGGAGGAGTAAGGGGAGCCTGCGCACGCGCGCGTCCCCGCCGGCCTCCCTCCCCTGGCCGCGCGCGTGCGAGACGCAGCCGGGTGGGAGCGCGCGCCTCTCCCCCGCGGGAACAAGGGGAGTCCCCTAAGCCCCGGTGCGCGCGCGGCCTGTGCCCTCTGTGACCCGCCCTGGCTAGACTTCGAAAGAGTTCCTACAAGGAGCACTGGCTTCCTCATTTTTAAGTCAGGAAAACACACACAAACACACACCAAAGACCATACCCCCCCCCCCCCCCAAAAAAACAACAAACAGTTTTTCTTAATATGTCACATTAGTTCTATAGCAGGCCTGGGCAAACTTGGGCCTTCAACTCCCACCATTCCTATCAGCCTCAGGCCCGTTCCCTTTGCTCCTCAGCTGCTTAAGCGGACAGGAAACAAAAGAAAGGGGAATGGTGGGAGTTGAAGTCCAAAACACCTGGAGGGAGGGCCCAAGTTTGTCCATACCTGGTCTATATCTAACAAAGCTAAAGTTAAAACACGCAAACCGTAAAAATAACTATAGTGAACTAATACTACTCGACAATGGTTCCTCCCCAACTGATGTACTCCATGTACCTGAGGAAGAAGATGAAGGGAGCAGTGTAGGTTTAATGCAGTTATGGAGTTTTGGGAGATCTAGTTTTACAAGGTCCGTAGCCTTTTTTGCCAAAGAGTGCTGCACCTTTCCGGTTTTCCACAGTATTGATCCGTGGTGGAGGAAGTGGTCTCATATCGCATTCATTTACAGTCTGGCTCAGGCATGGGCAAACTCCCTTCAGGTGTTTTGGACTTCAACTTGCACATTTTTAAAACAAAATGTTATTTTATTGTTGAATTCTTTAAGTCATTGAATGTTGCCTCTGCTGTACCCCGCCATGTGTCCCCTTCGGGGTTGAGAAGGGCAGGATATAAATATAGTAAGTAAGTAAGTAAGTAAGTAAATAAATAAATAAATAAAAGTCCTTTCCTTTTCCCCCTCAGCTGCTTAAGTTTGCCCATGCCTGGTCTAGCTCAATCTATAAACTTCATTCATTAGTCTCAAAGGAGCTACAAGATCGCTTAGCATACTGATAATTCTACCACCTTCTTCTGTGCTATACTCCTACCTGAACCTCTGGAGAAGACATGAGAGTGCAATAGTTGTGTGACTCTGAAAACCAGGGTTCACATTCCCACTCAGTAATGAAAACATAGGGTCCGTGATGGAGCAATGGGTTAAACTACTAAGCTGTCAGAAGGTCAGCAGTTTGAATCTACTGACAGGGTGAGCTCCCATTGTTAGCCCCAGTTTCTACCAACCTAGCAGTTCAAAAATATGCAAATGTAAGAAGGTAATGGTGCTTCACGCAGTCATGCCGGCCACATGACCTTGGAGGTGTCTACGGACAACACCGGCGCTTTGGCTTAGAAATGGAGATGAGCACCACCCCTCAGAGTAGGCTATGACTTAATGTCAAGGGGAATCCTTTACTAACCTACTGAGTGAACTTGGTCAAGTCACACTCTCTCAGCCTCAAAGGAAAGCAAAGGCAAACTCCTTTGCTGCAAACTAGTGCAAGGCAATTTTTGCTGCTATGATAAAGATTGGACTTTAAAGTGGAACAGATTTTTTTAAAAAAATCTCTGTTTTATTTCATAGACCAAAACTGTCCCTTCTTTGGAGCAACTATTATCAAAAGAAGCCCACGTAAATGCTCAGAGGCATCATCAGCATTGATGTCACCTGGTGTGGAAACTCATGTGTCACGTTCATGCACCTCCTGTTCCAGAGCATACCATAGTATTGTAAGCTCAAACACCAGAAAATGCGACAAAATCAGCAATTATTAACAACCAACCACAACAAAAACAGCAGCGTGTGATTTTAGCATATGTAAACAAAGCCACATGATTCAAAGTGATATTGTAATGGGATTATAATTTCAGCTCTGAGTAGTGCGCATGCACAGTAGAAAGTCTAAAAAGTAAATCAGGAGAGAGTTTTAGCCTTCTATGTATAGTATATGTAAGCTGGGTTATATCTAATACCTTTACACAGATTTTATAGCCAGTCATTTTATGTCACCTGCTTTAATTGTATCACCCACTACATTCCAGACCCTCTGGAATTCTCTGCCAGAGGAGATACGAGCACTACGGGGCTTGTTGGCCTTCTGCAAGTCTGTGAAGACTTGGTTATATAGGCATGCATTTGGTCCCAACTGATGCCTTCTATAGTTGCCAGCTGCCAACATACCGTCCTGCCATGTATTGCTCTGCATATTGTTGCTTGCCGGGGTCATTTGTGGGGAGTGGGGCTTTTGGGTATACGTCTTTTATCTGTTTATTGATGTTTTTATTGATTTTATGTTGTAAACCGCTCTGGGCTCCAGAGAGAGCGGTCTACCAAATCGAATTTATAAATAAATAAAAATAAATACATCCCTTAGTGATATCACTGTAAATGTTTGTAAAATGCAGCTTGGAATGGCAAGGTGCTGTAGAGGGAAGATTTTGGTACGGCTTTTTGAAATAAGAAAGAAAACAGAAGAAAACAAACAGAAAGACTCTTGTACTTTCCTCTTAGCATATCTTCATTGTATAATAACTTGAATATGAGGTGCATTGATCATCCTTTGAGTTATGGTCATTTCTGAAGGGCAAAGTAGGTAAGAAAAATCCTTCTTACCAGCTTACAGCTGAAAAGAAATGAAGACCACAAAGCTGGAGAAAGAGAGGTCAAGAGAAGGCATATTTTCAAATGCTGTTTTAACAGCTGCAGAGAGGAGTGGTGCAGATGTTAGGAGGCAGCCAGAGCCAGAGAAAAGAGGCAGCAAAAGAGAGAGGATGAAGGCGTGAAATTGAAGCAACCTGAAGACGAGAAAGTATTGGCAGGGTGAAGGTGTGGGAAGCGAGGCAAGGATGCCAGGATTTAAAAACCAGATAAATAGTAAGCTAAATGAGATCCAGGAGAGGGAGAGAAGCCAACAAGGAGAAGGTAACGAAGGACAAATGGGAACTAATGTAGATGTGGCAGAGTGGGATGGAGTAAGCAGAAGAATGAAGGCAAGGGAAGAGCAGATGAAGCTGAAGAAAAAGCAAATCAAAAAGAGTGGTGCTGGAGTAGAGTTCTGGGCTCCTATTCAACAAATGAGCCCAAGAGCAAATTAGGTCTCAACTCCCAGTGTATGCCAAGATGTCTAAACTGGGGCTGTTCTACTCTGAACATTTATTATTTATTTAGGGATTTATTAATTGCCCATCCTAGTTGGCTCTGGGAGAATTACAGTAAAAACACAAGCTGAATGCCTGAACATCTATAAACATCTAAATATCTAACATCTAAAAACACCTAAAAACAATTAGCATCTAAAACATCTAAAACCAATTGACAATCTAACAGTTCTCAGCCGAACACCCTCTCAAATAGCCATGTTTTGCAAGCCGTGCGGAAATCTTTTAGATCACGGATGGCTCTGATGTAAGGAGGGAGGGTGTTCCAAAGTGATGGAGCGATCACCGAGAAAGCTCTGCGCCAGGTTGATGTTAGATGGGCTTCCTTAGGGCCTGGGACCTGTAGTAAATTCTGATGGTCTGAGCGAGGTGATCTCCAGGGTCGACACGGAGAGAGGCGTTCCCGTAGGTATGCCAGCCCTTGGCCATACACGGCCTTAAAGGTTAGAACCAGCACCTTGTGAATAATACGAAATTCGACCGGAAGCCAATGCAGTCGGTATAGGACAGGTGTTGTATCGTTCCTCATGGGGGTTCCCATGAGAAGTCTGGCTGCCGCATTCTGTACCAGTCAAAGTCTTTGGGTCACCGACAAGGGATGGTCAACATAAAGGGTATTGCAGTAGTCAAGTCTTGAAGTTACTGTGGCATGAACTACTGTAGCCAGATCATCCCCAGACAAGTAGGATGCCAGCCTCCTGGCCTGCCGAAGATGGAAGAAGGCAGACTTACTGACAGCGGAGACTTGTGCCTCCATTGTCAATAATGGGTCAAAAATGACACCAAGGCTTTTGACGGTGATAGCTGGAGAGAGAGGTTCACTGTCTATAGTGGGCAGCTGTGCCTCATCCAATCCAGGACGACCCAGTCACAAGATCTCCGTCTTTGCCGGATTCACTCTCAGTCTACTGGAGCACAGCCAACCTGTTACGGCCTCAAGGCAAGATGTGAAGTTATCGGGAACCGAGTTTGGTCAGCCATCCATCCGTAGAAGGAGCTGGGTGTCATCAGCATACTGATAGCACTCTAGCCCATGACTCCAGACTGGCTGAGCGAGTGGTCGCATGTAGATGTTAAATAATAGTGGAGATAGGATGGCTCCCTGAGGGACTCCACACATGAGTGGTGATTTTTCAGAGACCCTCCCATTCCATTCCTCTCATTGCCAGCGGTTCCGTAGGAAGGAGTCCAGCCAGTTTAGGGCAGACCCTTGGACCCCTGAGGCGGCGAGACGGTGGTTTAAAAGATCATAATCAACCGTATGAAAGGCAGCTTTAAGATCTAACAATACAAGCAATGCTGATCCGCCTCGGTCAAGCTGATGTCGGAGTTGATCCGAGATGGCAACCATCACAGTCTCAGTCCCATGTCCTGAACGAAATCCGGACTGCTAGGGGTCCAGCCAGGCCATGTCATCTAAGAATTTTTGAAGCTGGTCTGCTACCGCCCTCTCAATTACCGTACCGGGTGGTAATTGGAGGTAACTGAAGGATCTAAATTCGGTTTTTTCAATAATGGATGAACCGCTGCCTCTTTCAGCCCTTCAGGAAAAATTCCTTGCTCAAAAGAGTTATTGATAATGTCCATCAGAGGGCCTCTTAACTCCTTCCGGCAGTTCTTGATCATCCAGGAGGGGCATGGATCAAGGGAACAAGTGGTTGACTTCATTCCGGAAAGAATCTTGTCAACAGCTTCTGCATCAAGTGCAACTAACTGACTCAAGGCAGGCCTGGCAAGTGGCCGTGGAACTTCAAGCTCGGCCATTGTTTCTAGGGTGGTGGGGAGATCATGGCGAAGCAGCAAAATCTTGTCTGCAAAAAACTTATTAAAAGCCTCAGCTGTAACATCTGAATCCACAGGCTTTAGAACAGTAGAGGCTGGGTTTGTCATAGATCGAATAATTCTGAAAAGTTGGGCTGGGTGAGAATTTGCAGAAGCTATCAACAAGGCATCATAATTTTTCTTTGCTTCTTTGATAGCATGTTCATAGGCATCTGCCCTTGCCTTATAAGCCGACTTTGTTGTTTCATCTTGAGTTCTCCGCCAGACTGCCTCCAGTTGTCTCCTTTCCCGTTTCCTCTCTCGGACCTCCTCAGTAAACCAAGGTGACCAGATTCGGCAAGGATGGAGAGGATACTTGGGGGTGATCTTGTCTAATGCATCAGATAATCTGGCATTCCAGAACTCCACCTATGCCTTGGTAGGTTCCACATCTCACAAAGCATTCTGGAACCTATCAGGTTCCATAAGTCTCCGTGGACGGCCCCAGATTGGCTCGGCACCGCTACGAGGGGGAATAGGAACACCCACCTGAAGCTTCAAAGCATGGTGATCGGACCATGGTACCTCAATATTAGTAGATATGTCTATCTCTAATCCAGTCTCAAAGATTAAATCCAATATGTGTCCGGCTAAATGAGTGGGGCCGGTTTCAATCAGTGAGAGGCCTAGTGTCATCATGGTTGTTACTAGATCCGCAGCCATGGTTGAAAATGCATCAGCATGAACGTTGAAGTCGCCCCGGACAATAAGCGTAGGGAACCTCAAGGCCCACGCAGATATTACATAACTCATAACTCATTGGAAAAGAAAAGTGGAAAATAGCACTGCAGGTGGATTGACTCAAACAAGGTACTGATTTTTCAAAACTTTAGTTGATGACTACAGCTCTTGGTAATCTCTTCATAAACTAATTTTGACTTGATGGCAAATAACAAACAAAACTAAGAAATGAAAGCCCGTGACAAGGAAAGAGCATAAAGTAGAGGTCAGGGGCACCCTGAAAAGCATTTGTCCAATAACTCCTTCTGTCAATATATATCTTTTGTCCCTCAGTTTTCATTGGCTCTGTAACATCATTCTCCAGTAACAATTTCAGATGCTATTAGGTAACTAGTATGTCTAGACAAAGTGGCAAATGTTTGTAAAATATCACTAACCCCTTCAATTTGCATGATGAAACATGAATAAAATAACAACTCTCTGGCTCAATGCAGGGTACAATAGAGTTAAAATGTTTGAACATAAAACAAGACAATAAAATCCATAGATAAAAACACATCATTGTAAAACATAAACCAAAGATAGGGTACAAATCAGCATATAGAGGTAATGGAATGCAAATGTAAAACTCATGATTCAGACTGGGTAGGCCTGCCGGAAGAGACAGGTCTTTAATTCTGTTTTAAATTTTGACAGGTCATTTAGCTGTTGGTGCTCTTCAGGCAGGTCATTCCACAGTCATTGGGCAGCTGATGCAAAATGCAAAGAATGGTTGAAAATACTAAAAAAGCTTTTTTTTTTTTCAAATGAGAAACTCTGATGAGAATAATCCTGGAGTGGTTAGAGTGTTCACTCTTCAGGACTAATTTTAGGCAAAACTTGCACATGATTGTTTTGTGCAGAAAGCAGCATCTTTAATGCAGAAAACAACATTAAAGTACGTTTTATGCAAAAATATTATTTCCTGCACAGAAGATGTTTTCTGCACAAATAATGCTGTAACTGTGAACCTATTCTGCACAAAACTTGCAAAGAAAACCATTTTGAAAGTCCAACGAAATATTAAATAATGCCACGCTAGAGTCCAGATACATAACAATACATGCATACTAAGAGTTGAGGAGAAGGCACAGGGTTGGCAATAGAAAGATTCATATAGGACTGG
Organism: Anolis apletophallus; assembly: GCA_030556195.1. Taxonomy (NCBI): domain Eukaryota; kingdom Metazoa; phylum Chordata; class Lepidosauria; order Squamata; family Anolidae; genus Anolis; species Anolis apletophallus. The sequence goes on along the minus strand of JARBWK010000001.1, from coordinate 89,686,772 downwards.
TTGGCTTTCTATCCTGTAGTCCAAACTACGGGGACCTTGATTGTACCCAGGAATGCTGCAAACTCCCTGGCATTCTTGTGCTACCTATGCGGCAACATGACATTCTTTGTACTGTTTACTGCATTTGCTTCTGTATCTGCAGAAATTTCCAAGATTGCATTTAGCACAGTATATTCCTTGTTTGAAGTGTCAGTTCATGCAGCTAAATTGGCGTGAATCATGAACATTTTTAGAAGTGGTTGTGGTGAGACAAACTATATTCTCTTGATTTTGTGAGCAGTGAATTGAAGTTCTTTTTTCTTTGCAGATAATTAGAATTTTGGTAACAAGGAAAATTAGGTAGTTTGTATTTTGAAATGAAGCACGGAGCTGGGGATTTAGTTGGCCAAATAGCTTGTTTGTGACTTTTTGTCTACAACAACAAGAAGAAATCAGGTGATCTGTGGATTCCTAGAAAGCATATTTGGGAGAGAAGAGGGAGAAAGTATATGTATCTTGGAGTACTGCCAACATTTTGAGCAGACAGAAGCATGGATTTCACAAGGCAGAGGAATGTCCTGATTAGTTCATATTTTCTGAGAACCTGTTCACATGCTTTTTCTTGAAATGGAAAAGTCCACATGCAAACTCAAGAATAGTCCTCTGTGCTAGCTTCCATGTGCAACTCTTCAAAGTTATAACATCAAATAAAATATGAGTAGCTTTTAAGCATTTTCCTTGAAATGGCAATGAAAACATTTTCAAGAAGAGAATGATTCAGACATATACCATCCTGTATGAAAATGAGATGGTGTGGTCACTTTAGCAGACCTAAAATAAATATTTGAGTCATCTCTAGGAGAGTATAGTAGAACTCCTTAGGACCTAATCCGCTTCTCAAAAGAAAAAAAAATCAACAACAGTGTTTATATATTATGTTAACTTTGGTCAATGTTCAAACCAGTTAAATCATACTTTGAATTTGTGCCTATATTTAGTCACTCTTGACTGAAATCTTCTTAATTCTTATTGCATAGAGAATAGCAGCAGAAAGGAAAGAGAGACGAACCCTAGAGCACCCATCTGCATACTCGCATAAGATTTGTTCCTCCTCAAGATTAAGTATGTTAATTTATGTTAAAGGTGCAGACACTGGTGCATTAATTATTAATCTATATAAATAAAAATGTAACGTTTGTTTGTGGGATTAACATAACTCAAAAAATATTGGGCGAATTGACACCAAATTTGGACAGAATACACCTTTCAGGTCAACGAGTGACCATCACTCATAAAAACACTGAAAGACACAGCAGAAGAGACTTTAAAAGCCAAAAAAGATAAAAAATACATTACAATGCATGTGCATAACCACATAAATACACATATACACAAATATACGCACACACATATATACACACAAAACACATATACACAGACTGGGCCATAGCAATGCATGGCAGGGGACAGCTAGTTTATCAATAAATGAGAATTTCATTCCTTATGGGTGTCAATGGGAGAGTGCCATTAAAAAAACTGGAAAGAGGAATTTTCTTTGCTTCAGATGCTAAGGACAAAGTAGTTTAAACCCTCTCCCAAGTCTGCTATGGTCTCATTAATTTGCACCTTTTCCATTTGATGCATTTTGATTTTTTAAGCATTTGCACAGATTCTTGTAGTTCCATGCTGGAATATGATGACAGAGAATGTCAATATTACATTGGCACAGTGTTACGAATGTAACGCACCAATAACCAGCAGCTCTTTTTCTGCCATTAGGGCTAGAATCAATTTCATAATCACAATGTCACATATATGGCATGTTGAAAATGTTGGCATTGCTAAAATGGAAAGCGTGAACAAGAAAGATATATCCTTGCTCTGGATCTGTTTACATTGGAACAAGTGTGTATGTGTGGCATCCTGTTAGTGGCATATGCAGGCATAAGTTAACCCCGCACCTGTGTATGTTTATTTGTGGTTGCTATGGAAGTTGATATTTCCTTCCTCTCTCTACAGTGACCAACACTCACCCCCTCTCCCACAACCCTTGATTACCATAGAGCTACCAAAGCCTACCATAGGCATTGTGTGCTTGGTGGAGAATATGGAGGAAAATCATAGAAATGTCTGGCTTTGCCCTTTTAGTCAGATGTGAAATGAATCCATTAATCACTAATTCCTCTGCTGGACCTCAGAGGGCGATGTGAAGTATTTGCTGCTAACAGTTCTCTGTGATGATAATAATTTGCTAAAAATGGTTTCCTGGTTTTGGGGGCACTGAAGATGAGCCTGGAGCTCCGAGAGAGAGGTGAAATGCCCCTCTTCCTGACTCTTATCATAGAAGATTCTGGCAGAAGTGGAATATGTTTGTCAATTAAGCTTGAGATTGGCAAACATACTTCAATGCCCTCCCAATTCCATCTTTCTGTGCTATCTTATCTTCCTTCCAAGGTGCTTAAAGGTGGCATGCAAGTTTTGTCCTCTCCTATACTTATAACACCCCTGTATGGTAGCCTAGGCTGAAAGAGAGAGGAACATGAGTCCAAAATCAGCCAATGATTTTCATGCCTTATAGCAATTGTAAACCCGTCTTTTGACTCCGTATGCAATAGTTGAACTGCTGTACCATGTTGCCTTCCACTAACAAAAGCTTATGGGAGTTCCATTGGTACATGAAATTTATTTCTAGCAGTTGCTTACTATCCAGAGGATGAAGCCAAACCTGCAGTATTAATTTGCATGGCGCCACAGATATGCACTAATCTCCTGAAATATCCCATCATTGTAGATATCCAACACTTTCCCATTTGTTGCTTACGCATGAAGGTAGCCTATTTTTTCCCCAACAGCTCAATTACATCATTGACAAAAGAAATTACTGAATACTTTCAAAAAGCTCTGAGTGTCCTGAGGCTCTTCTTGCTGGTGTTAGCTGGCATTTCTCCTAACTGAGGTAAAAGATAACAGAGACCTGGAGGCTCGAGGCCCTCTTGTTTCTAGGGATCTTTTCCCGACAAGGCTGACTACCCCTTTCTTCACAATAAGATGGAGGACCAAAAAAAGATGAGCCATAGGCAATAAGCAACGGGAAACGAGTGCTTTAGTGGGACATTGCTATAATCTGTATTTAATGGCTTTTTACTGGAGGATCAGTCTGACTATTCCAGATTTTTCTCCCCCTTTTCAGTTCTCATTTTTATAAGCTATCTAATGCGTGGAAACGTCAGTTCTGGGCATATGTTCATGTCCCTGGAGTCTTATTCAGACATTCAGTGGAACGTTTTCTAATTCAAAAGATAAACACTTCTGTTGGAGTTGTGGGGCGGAAATTGTTTTCATCACAGCAGGTGTTGCCCATTAGTTATACTCAAACTGAACACCCTAAGCCAGGCTTTCAATGGGATGCATAATCGAGCTCTTACATCACTGTGAGATGAACTGTTCTTTAGACTCTTCCTCCTCAGGACTGTGCTTCCTCCATGAAACATCCTGTTTTGCAATCCTCTGAATTCTCCATGTGCCATACGGCATTAGGAATTTCGTCACCTCCTGGGCACACAGACTTCACTTTCTGTAGAGAACCCAAAGGGGCACAGAGGGGATAGGAGTCTGAGCCAAAGGTTTTTGCATTTTCCATTAGGCCCATAAAAGACAGCAATTTCCCTTTCAACATCCGGCTTGTGTTCTCAATTTCTTTCCCCCTCTCCCCGTACTCTCTTTTTCTTTCTTTCTTTCTTTTTCTCTCATTCTCTCTTTATGTGTATAACTGAAACTTTCTGGCAGCATGGCCAGGATGTGAGCTTCACAGTTTGCCTGTCCTCAATGCTTGTGGTTTTGTCAATTCATGAAGGCCTTTCTCCTCTGCCATTTGTACATAGGAAGCCTGTATGACAGGGCTGAGGAATGCATGAGCTTCTAGATCAGTGTTTCTCAAGCTTCCTAATGCCACAATATCTTAGTATAGTTCCTCATGTTGTTGTGGTTACCCCCCAACCATAATATTACTTTCGTTGCTATTGCATAACTGTAATTTTGCTACTGTTATGAAACGTCATGTAAATACCTGTATCTGATATGCAGGATGTAATTTCATTCACTGGACCAAATTTGGCACAAATACCTAATATGCCCAAATTTGAATACTGATGGGGTTTGAGGCGGGGGTGATTTCATCATTTGGGAGTTGTAATTGTTGGGATTTATAGTTAACTTACACTCAAAGAGCATTCTGAATTCCACCAATTATGGAATTGAACCAAACTTGGCACACATATAACACCCATGACCAACAAAAAATACTGGGTTTGGTGGGTATTGACCTTGAGTTTTGGAATTGTAATTCACCTACATTCACAGAGTACTGTGGACTCAAACAATGATAGAGCTGGACCAAACGTGGCACAAACACTCAATATGCCCATATGTGAACACTGGTGGAGTTTGGGGAAAATAGACCTTGAAATTTGGGATTTGTAGTTTCGGGGATTTAAGGTTCACCTACAAGCAAGGATCATTCTGAACCCCACCAATGATAGAACCCAAACTTCTCACACAGAACCCCAATGTCTTGAAGACTCACTGGTGCAAGCCTCCCTCCAGCTTCACAAATTCTCCCTCACCTGCACATGTGCACCATGCTGCCATGCAAGGGGCACGCCTGCTCTCTCCTCCCCACTTAGAGACTCCGAAACAGCCCTCCCCTTGGTTGAGAGGCTGGCTGAGAAGTGAGCCAATCACAGCGGAGGAGGGCTCTTGGTGGGAGGACAGGTGGAGGGATCTTCAGCTTTCTCTGTCAAAGGGGTTCTTAAGACCATCAGAAATAAATGTTTGGCGACCCCTTTGAAACCATATACTACTAGAGGGAGAGTTGCTATAAGGCAACGTAACACGTGGAGTGTAAGCAATTAGTAAGATACTACATTCATTAGACATTTCAAAAGTATAATATCACATATATAAACAATTTACAAGTACATATAACACATGCCCGCTGTGGGCTCCTACCCCGTACGCCAATGGCGACAATAAAGTTCAAGCAACTTTGGGTTTGAAGGGCAAAATTCAAGGGTTCATAGAAGAGGACTGGGTTTTGAGGTAAGTAATCAAGGGGAGGAGATGCACAAGCCCAGCCGGGCTGTGTCCCAACCAAGGCGGGTGGGCTAGCAAGCCGTGTAGGTGATATGGACGAATGCTGCGATGCAGAGTTGTTCGCAGGCAGGAACCCAGGCTGTTTCCTTTTGTAATTAAGAGGCGTAGGGTTGATCGCTGGGTCGCCTGGATATATCACTGGGCCGACGGGGATAAGCTGTACAATGGTCCCAACTCCCGTTTCGACCCTCTAAAACTGGGTCTTTATCAAGGCCAATGTTGTGGAGCAAAGCAACTCAATTCCATCCTGAGGCATGAGTAAAGTCTGTAGACAATAAACTATCATAAGTAAACGGCTTGAAAAGATACTGTACACTAGAAAGCAACTCTTACATACATATTGTATATGAAATAGTAATACAAATATAACAATAATATAAGGTGAAAATACCTAGATCATTTCTAAAATCGAAGGCTTCCCCCTTGAAGACGGTGACCTTTTTGTGGTCGCCGATGTGCAATCTTTATATACTAACGTGCCTCTAGATACAGCTAGAACCATCCTCTTGGATACGTTCGACTCATTACAACACTCTGCCCAAGACATACCCCCCACTGAGTTCCTGATGGACCTCACAGATTGCGTTTTCGAATATAACTATTTCAAATTCGGCTCACAGTTCTATTTGCAGACAGGGGGCGTGGCCATGGGAAGTCCTTTAGGCCCCACTGTCGCCAACTTGTTTATGGACCACCTTGAATGCCAATTTTTGTATAACCCAGATTATAGTCCCATAACTGACAACATCCGCTTTTACGGGCGCTATATTGATGATGTCATCCTGATTATATCTAACAACACCACCCCCCACCAAATTATCTCATGGATGAACTCTTGGGAAGACTGCATTAAATTTACTTTCAATTCTTCCCATTCTAGCATTGATTACCTGGATGTTTCCATCTATGCCCATCTTAACTCTGTCAAAGTGAGATGCTTCCACAAACCAACCGAAAAAAATGCATTGCTCCATCATGAGAGTTTCCATAGCCATTCCCTTAAAACCAATCTACCCTATGGGCAGTTCTTACGTTTAAAACGTAATTCCACTGAGCCAGATTATTACCACACTGAGGCTGAATTACTTCATGATAAACTCATTAGCAGGGGATACCCTAATAAGACCATCACTATTGCTAAAAGGAGAGCTGCTCTGGTCCCTCGTGAGTCGCTCCTTACCAGAAAAAATAGGACCCCCTTAGACAGAGTAGTCTGGCCCCTTACCCTGACTAGTCATACCACCGAAATCCGTAAAATTGTTACCAAGTATTGGCCTCTGGTTAGTGGGACACCAGGCTTATCCAATGTGCCCATGATTGCGCACAAACGAAGTAAAAATATCAAGGATATCATTGTCCACTCTGGTCTCAGAACCCCCCGTAAAAAGAGTACTCTAACACCCAAAACCCACAGATGTGGCACTTGTGCCCAATGTAGATTTGTGTACTCTGACAAAGAAATCTTCAACCCTGGCACTGGCCGTATGTTTGTCTTCCAGGAGTTTTTTACGTGCAAAACGGACTCCTGTGTGTATGGGATTTGTTGTCCATGTGGGAAGCTCTATCTGGGCGAAACCAAGAGAAATCTGAATACTAGGATCTCTGAACATCGGTCTAAAATTAGGAATTTGTCTGAGGATTCCCCCCTATATGTCCACTTTAAGACCTTTAAACATGGACCTGATGACCTCAAGTTCTTTGGTGTAAAACGGGTCCAGGCCCCCCCTCATGGCGATTTGGACCTTCATCTCCGCAGAACCGAAAACCCAGAATATTCATACCCTGGGTACAGAAATTCCAATAGGACTTAATGATAAAATCACTTTAACAGAACTCCTGCGATAAGACTTGATTGATTCGCTTAGGTATTGCCTGCACCTGACCCTTGGTTACGCTTATAAGCGAACCGAGTCCCACTATGCAGTTGCTTCGGCCGTTGGTCATTCGTAGATGTGTGTAATTGCCTCTATGAATTAGGTATGTATTCACTACTATGTGATGTATGCATTTAAATCTCTTATACTATGTATAATACTTTCTGATATATTTGAATTGCTTTTGAGTGTTTCTTATATATGTGTTTGCAGCCGGTTACTCATTGTAATCTATTGCCCACAGACCTTACCTCTATTGGGTATGGAGTCGAGTTGTGTTGCCCTATCACTCTGGCCTTGAGAAAGACCCCGCTTCAGGGGGTCGAAATGGGAGTTGGGACCATTGTACAGCGTATCCCCGTCGGCCCAACTACTCCTCGGAGACCCAGCCGCTATTGCTACGTATCCGCCTTCCATGCGCGTGAATCACCTGGGCTCCGGTCAGCAAACAACTCCGCATTACTACTGCTCCTGGATTTCCATCACGGCTTGTTTGCCAACCCGCTCTTTGGCTACGACACGGCCTTGTGTGGCCCCTTGTCTATCCTCCCCTCATATACTTACCTGGAAAGCCTGTCTATTATTGTGAACCCTTGAACTTTTTCCTCGAACCCGATAACTCCTGGACTTTAAGTAACGCTATTAAGCGTATGGGGTAGGAGCCCAGAGCGGGCGCACTCTTTAATTTGTACCTTGTATTTATGTATACTTCCTTAAGATTTGTGTATTAACACTTTGAGAATTTCTTAATTACTAGTTTACTTGATTATTTCTTACACTCCGTGTATTGCATGCTTCACAGCAATTCTCCCCTTGTGGTTTGATTGATCTAGAAAACTCACACCACTTTGGCTTTATTTTCCCCCTAAAGAAGCTTTTCTAGCTTATAAATATAGCCAAGATTGAAATGTATGTGCAACTAACCTAACAGAAATGATAAAGGCAGAGAGTGAGAGTGCTAACATTTTAGCAGTAATAGTATAAAATAGCTGTGTCCTGCATACTTCTTTGTCTCTTTCCATTATTAGAGGCAGTAGAAAAGCAGAACTTTCTGAGAGTTAATGCAATGTAGGGGTTAATGTTGGAAGATAAGTAGCATCAACCTTCAGCCAAAAAGGTTCCCAAGCTGTCTTAGAAATCATCTATTTGATTGTACACTATCTTATAATTTAAATAAGGGAGAAAACACAAGGAAGAGTGAATGGCAATGGAGGACGCGACTTTTCAGCAGATGCTGGTTGCTTTTCTCTCCCTCAAGATCCACAGCAATGGAAGCTGGAACATGAAATGAGGGATTCTCGCCAGCCTCTGGGGCCAAGGCATGAAAGAACTGTACCTGACTACTCTTAAGTAAAGTAATTAGTGGGAGAGGGCAACCTAGAGAATGCTTTCCCTTTACTTTACTTTTCCCTTCTTCAAGAACGTAGGGGTCTTCCACACAGCTGTATAACCCAAAATATCAAGGCAGAAAATTCCATAATATCTGCTTTGAATTGAGTTATCTGAGTCCACACTGCTATACTGTATATTCTAGCTCAAAGCAGAAAGTGTGGAATTTTATTCAGCTGTGTGAAAGGGGCCTATATCTCTTTGCTGACTTTGTCTAGGAATGGAGCATCCATTAGGCTCCAACCCCAATAATGGCTGCTAGCTTACACATATACACAAGACTCAGATTCTTGTAACCAAGTGCATGTCAATTTATTTTTCAGTTTCTTTTCTGAAATGAATCTCTGAGAACATAAATGTAATTTTTTATTTTAACTTATAAGAACATCCCAGATTACACCTGTCGCTATCACAAACTCAACCTGCCCTAGCTCTGCTGAACTCTGCTCAATATAGACACCTAATCCCGGCAGGAGAAGACTCTAAACTACAAAGAATAAGCCCATCCAGACGGGATAGGCCAAGGCATTGGAAATATTTGGGAAAAGAACGTGACAAGTAAGGTACACAGACGGGCGAATACTGGGCCGAGTAATCCACATAGAGATACTCAGGCAGAGAGAGAACAGAGTACCAACGAACTGGGAAGAGACGTGGGGCTGGACGAGCGACACAGAAGAAAGACAGAGAGAAAACGAGAGAAAAGCACAGAGAGCTTATACTGGAAACCCCCAAGAGAATAAAGGGAGGAAAGCGGGGACTGTCCCAAAGATTTCTGGCTCAGAGAGAGAAAAGCCAAGGAGAGAATTGATCAAAGGAAGCAGATAAAACAGGTGAGACAGAAGGCAGACTATATTTTTCTACAGAGAAACTTAAAGAACTAATTTTATATAAGAAAAATTGAAAAGCACTAGACATCAGTGCAAGCTCCCAAACCTCAAATCTCAACCTCACCAAGCGAAGAATCTCCACCCTTATATAGAAGAAGGATGGCTGCAAAGGGGAAGCTGGAAGGGATTAAAGATCAATCCAAGATGGGAAAAACTCCAGCCAGAAAAGAGTCAGGACAATCAGAATCAACATTGGATGATATTCTAGCAGAGATTTTAAAAATTTCGAAAAGACAGGAGGAGATGGCAAGTAAACAAGGAGAACATGAAAGGCTACTGAGAAATCAAGAACGCCTGATAAAAGATGAAATGCTAATCCTCAAGAGGGAACTCAAAGAGGACATTTCAATAATGAATAAACACTTGTCGGCCCTACAAGAGGAGATGAAGGACCTAAAACACAAAGAAACAAAACTAGAATCTAGACAAACAAGTCTGGAGGAACAACTGAAGACGAAATGTAGCATCCTGAGTAAAATGAACAAAAGATTAGAAGAACAACAGGAGCAGCTGGAATACAAGGAGAAGGAGTTCCAGCTGCGATTCCGCAACGTGGAGGAGAGCGAACAAGAAGACATCAGAGATCTAATGGCTGAAATCCTAGCAGAGGCCCTGAAAATTGACCAGCTAGAGGTGTACAGAGAGCTGGATAGAACCTATAGGATCACGACAAGCTACTCCAAAAAGCATAAATCAATAAGAGATGTGCTGGTCCACTTCAATAGGAGGGTATTGAGAGATGAGGTGCTTAAATTCACGGCGAAGAACCCATTAATATATAATAGAAGGAAAATTATAATATTAAAAGAAATACCAGCAACAACACTGGACAAGAGAAGGAAATATTATTTCCTGACAGATGAGTTGAAGAAGAGAAATATTAAATATCGGTGGGAAAGAAAGGAAGGCTTGATGCTGACCTATAAAGAAAAAAGAATATGGGTAACTTCAGAAGAGAGAGCTAAGCACATATTTTTAAAAATCACCGAAGAGGAGCAACCAGCAGACCAGGAAAGGAAAAAGGGGAAGAGGACGGACGTAATAGCGAGACAGAGGAACAGGAAACGGGGCCGCCAGTGGAGGATAAAGGAGACTGGAGAAGGCAGACGAGACTCCAAGCGCAGAAAGAACTGAGAAGGTTCTATAATGGGGATTAAGTGTTTTTGCAATAATGTAAATGGGCTGAATATACAGAAAAAAAGGAATTTTCTAGATGCAAAAAAACTGGACCTAATAGCGCTCCAAGAAACCCATATCCGGGCGGGATGTGGCATACCTCAACCAAAAAGATTGGGAAAAATGTACTATTCTAGTGATGACAAAAAGAAAAGGGGAGTGGTCACCTACATAAAGGATTCCCTGAAAAGCAGTTTAGCCTTTAGAGATATGGAAGGGAGGTTGGTGGGGACTCTTTTGGAATGGGAGGGAAAAAAGATCTTGGCATGTAACATATACGCGCCAAATGGACCAAAAATAAAGTTTCTCAGAGACCTTAGACAGAAGATAGACACAATAGACTTTGATGAACTACTGTTAATGGGAGATTTTAATGGCGTCGTAGACAGAGAACTTGACAGATCCTCCAAAAAAGTGAGAGACAAGAGAGCTGGCCAACTCCCCAAGGAAGGAAAACAAATCCTAGACGAGCTGGGCCTGAACGAGGGGTGGAGGAACCAAAATCCGGGGGCAAAAGACTATACATGCTACTCTAGTAGATTTGGGTCGTGGTCCAGACTTGATATGGTCTGGGCTTCGAACAATCTCTTAACTAAGATGGGTAAAATCCAAATTATGCCTCACCACTTCTCTGACCACAACCCACTTGAATTTCAAATAGGGCGGAAGACAATATCACCAGCGAGGTGGACGCTCAAGGATGACCTGCTGAGGACTGCTGAGCAGAGGGAGAGGTACAGATCAATATTAGTGGAATACTTTACTTTAAATGCACATCAAGAAATACATGCCCATATAGTGTGGGAAGCCAGTAAGGCAGTCCTACGCGGACATTTTATACAACAGAACTATATTCAAAGAAGACAAAAACAAAAAGCTGAAACCGATATACTTAACCAAATTAGGGAGACAGAAATCAAACTCAAAAAGGACCCAAAAGACAAAAAAGTCAAATTACAATTAAAAACTCTAATTAAACAAAAAGAAAAAATTGATATAGATAAACTGGAAAAGCAGCTTAAATTCCTCAAACAGAAGCATTTTCAAAATGCAAATAAGCCGGGAAAATGGCTGGCAGCCAGAACCAGACAGAGAAAACAAGCAAATCATATTACTCAAATTATAGATAAGGGGAAAGCCTACAATACAGATGATCAGATTAAAAACAGATTCCAGAAATATTACAGGACGCTATACGGAAAAGATGACATAAAAAAGAACACGTTCAAGCATACATAAGTAAACTCCACTTCAATAAAATCACAGAAGAACAAAGAGCTCAATTAAACAAAAAAATAACCAGAGAGGAACTAAAGCAAGCGATAAACAGCTTAAAAACTAATAAAGCACCGGGCCCGGATGGGTTTACGGCGCTATACTACAAAACATTCCAAGATCAGATCTCACCTTACCTATTAGAAACGATGAATAAAATATTAGAGACTAAAAGGCTCCCAGACACCTGGTCCGAAGCCAACATAACGATGATTCATAAAAGAAGGGCAGGAGAAGGCAGATGTAAAGAACTATAGGCCTATCTCTCTCTTAAATCAGGATTACAAGATCTATACCTTGATACTGGCCGAGAGACTAAAAATCTTTCTCAATGAATGGATACAGCAAGATCAGAAAGGCTTTTTGCCAGGGAGATTTCTCAAGGAAAACGTGAGGGTAGTGATAGATACACTCGAGTATTATAGAACCAAGATCCAGAAGAAAGCTGCCCTGCTCTTTATAGACGCAGAAAAGGCCTTTGATAGGGTCAATTGGAATTTTATTACCCTACTGTTAAAAGAACTTGATCTAGGCCATTATTTCATCAACGCCGTTGAAGCTATATACGCTCGCCAATCAGCCAGTATAATAATTAATGGAACCAGCACAAATAAATTCCCGATTCAGAAGGGGACTAGGCAGGGTTGCCCACTCTCCCCCCTCCTCTTTATCTTAGTATTGGAAACGCTACTGGAGAATATAAGGAGAGACAAAGGGTTGAAGGGACTCACAATCTTTAAAGAAAGTTTAAAAGTACGGGCATACGCAGATGATATGGTATGCTTCGTAGAAGAACCAGAGGAAACAATAGAATTATGGATTCAAAAACTGGAAGAATTCGGCGAGGTAAGCGGATTTAAATTAAACAAAACTAAAACAAAAATGATTGTGAAAAACATAAACCAGAAAGGAAAAGAGGAATTACAAAGAAAAACAGGCATAGCTGTAACAAACAAACTAAAATATTTAGGAATAATAATAACTCCAAGAAATATTGATCTCGTCAAAAACAACTATGACACCGTGTGGCAGAAAATTAAAAGGGACCTAAATACCTGGAAGTTCCTAAATCTATCACTGCTGGGAAGAATCTCCCTAATAAAAATGAATGTACTTCCGCGGCTCCTGTTCCTCTTCCAAAATATACCAGTGCTAACAAATAACAAAAAATTTGACATTTGGGACAAGGAGCTTAGGAAGTTCATCTGGCAGGGGAAAAGATCAAGAATTGGTTGGAAAAGTATGATAGACGTGAAAGACAGAGGCGGATTAAGTGTACCTGACCTAAGATCATACTACGAGGCCTGCGCCCTGGAATGGGTAATAGACTGGATCACACTTAAAGACACACTGCTGCTAGCCCTGGAGGGTTTCGATCTCAGGGCTGGCTGGCACGGGTACCTGTGGTACGATAGAGTAAAAATAGAGAGAAATTTCAACGTACACTGTTTCAGAAAGCCGCTTCTAAAAGTCTGGCTGAAATATAAGGAAAGGCTCTTCGATAAAACTCCAAACTGGCTCTCACCACAGGAGGCGTATGGTAGGAGGCAATTCGGGAAAAATAAGTGGCTAAGATATAGTGAGTTACTGAGGAGGCAAGGTACTGAAATAATTTTGAAAGATCTAGTAGAGCTAAATGAGGTAGAGGATAAGCTAGATTGGCTACAATACAGGCAAATATATGAGGTTTTCCGGAAAGATAGGATTAGAGGATTTAGGGAGGTTAATCAATTTTGGGATGGGCTTATGTTGAAAAAGAAAGGGAGGATCTCAGTGCTTTATAAGAAACTTATAGAATGGAGTACAGAGGAGGAAATGGTCAAGTCCTGTATGGTTAGATGGGCACAGGACCTAGACCAGAAAATTCCTATGAGGCTCTGGGAAAGAAGTTGGAGCAAACACTACAAATATACGTATGCTTATGAACTCAGGAAAACTGCATTAAAATGTTTTTTAGATGGTACCTCACACCAGCAAAGATAGCTACCTATAACCCCTCGTACAGTAATAAATGCTGGAGATGTGGGGAAGTAGAAGGTAAATACCTCCACATGTGGTGGGGGTGTAGACTAATTAAAAAATTCTGGGAGAAGATATACAAAAATTTAAAGGAGGCCCTGGGGATTGACTTTAATTTTAAACCTCAATACATGCTTCTCGGACTGTTGGATTTTGAAATCAGCAAGAATAATGAAAAGCTGTTTGTCTATTGCATTGTTGCAGCAAGGCTGGTGGTGGCAAAAAAATGGAAGGAAAACCCAGCCCAGAGAGGAGGAATGGATCCTCAGGCTGTTGGACATTGTTAATATGGACTGCCTTTCGAGAGCGCTGACGCAAGACACGGACCCCACAGATTGGTTACCATTACTTGACTTTCTGAGGAAACAAGGGAAACTAAATACTAGTGATAGCACTTTTTTCAGTTAAATTCTGCCGGTTGGAACAACAGGGAATTGCTTTAACTAATGGGTCATTGAGACTGAAGAAAGTGGAGATGGTTGGTTCTAAGAGGAGGAAGTCGACGATACTTACGGAATGTGGGTGAATGGTAGGGGGGGGGGAGGGGAGAGAGATAGCTGTTTTTGTGTTTGTGAGGGGAGGAGGGTGGCGATGGGGGGTCAGTCCTGGTACGATGGGTTGAGTGTTGAATGTAACTCGTGTTTTATATTATGTTTAAAAATCTCAATAAAACCTGTTTAAAAAAATATAGACACCTAATATTCCTTGGATCTGCTCAGGCCAAACCTTTAAGGAGCTATCTAGAATTCTCAGCTCTACCCCCCAAATAGGTTCTTTGGACAAATCCTTAAAATTTGAACTAAAACCTGATATAGGGTCACTGGCACACTTGTTATGTGATTTCATCTCCACTAAAACTGCAGATTCAGGGCCTGGAGTGCCAAACCAGATAAGATATGGGATGAAGGCAAAAGCAGGGGCATTATTCTCAATGGCCAGAGAGGATGTTAGAAGAGATAGCCATCCAAATAATTTGACATACTGTACCTCAATGCAAACATGCAGAAATATTTATAGCACTTTGACAGCAGTTTAAAACAAAAGACTTCTGCTGCTCGGAGTGTTGATTGGTCCAGGTCATGGCAGGCAAGGAACAGCAGGCTGGTTGGCTGGAATGCGCTGTCTGTCATTGTTGCTGAATGGTTTCCAAGTTTGGAAGGAAATTTAATAAATGATCATTGCTCAGTTTTAAGTTTTGTGGCTGTTGTTGGTTCCGCCTTTCATGAGATGTGTGAAGGAAAGGGTCTGGGTGAGCTTGAGGTAATGGCTGCTAATGGTGCTAGTTTCTCCATCCTGGGGAGGAAAATGGTCTGTGCTGATGAGAGAATGGGTAGCATTGGGTGTTAGCCAACCTCAATGGGTTCCCAGGAGGATGATAAAGGAAGACTTCTGAGACTGTTGGTTTGACTCCATTCTTGTGTGGAGGCATTGTTATGGGATTATGGTAATTGTGGAGTTTTCTCATGAAGTCCTAGGTATGCTGAGTAATGTTCCAATAAAATTCATGAAAGATTATTACAGGGCAAAATGAAAAAGGCAATGTAGATATGCTGTATATCCTAATGGAGCTGCATCTCACAACTCATAATTTTGGGGTCTAATTTTGATAACACACTGTTGTTAGAAACACCGGTATCAACAGGATGATTTGAAAACCCCAGAGACATCTATGAAAATCATCTGCCCTCACCCTTGCTCATCTCAAAGGATAAAATTTCAGGCTGGGAAAGTAGAGCAGAGAACCATTGTAGACAACCTGAGGGATTGTTACTCTGCACAGGGAGGTAGAGATTCCCAATAGAAATGTTTCAACAACACCCTAAACTCCAGTTCCTGTGACTGCTGTAAATGAAAGTAACAAGACCAGACCAGACACAAATGTGGCTTCCACTAGATCACTTGATTTCATTATTTAAAATAAGATCTGTAGAGACAACAGCCCACTATGGACTCTTACTGGATGGGCTTCCTCTTTATGCAACCAGAGATCAGTCATCTCTGTTGCAACTGTGATCCATACTAAATAGCTTGTAACTGGCCAGATTAAATAAATTGGGAAGGCCCCTTTAAGTCTTATGAATTTAAAAAAGGGACATGCCTGGAGCCATACCTGCACCATCCCTGCTGAATTCTTCAACCCATTTGGAGGTATCTCTTTCGCCCACTAGGTGCTTAGGTACCTTCATTTTAAATACTTTTCCTTTGCACTATCTGCCAGGGATGAGGGAGAAGTGACTGCTGAGACTGTTTCCTCCACTGGGTCTATCAAGCCAGTGTGAAGACCAGATTGCTTCCAAGTGTTCTTTCAACATGAATACAGTATCAGACTTACAGAACTTCACAAAAACTCAAAAATTTGGTGTAGCAGGACCATGCCTAAACCTGAAACCAGCCCCATCTTAACATCCCGGTTCTCCTTAAAATGAGCTCTGTCAAAGTTATTGAAATCACTTCTCCACTCCATGACATCTGAGGCAGTATGGCAGGTTAAATCACTAGCACTTCGTTGCATTGCTGCATTTCCCTTAAGAAGGCTGAGATCATCCTCCTCCCCCCAAATGAAAACCTAGAATGTGTAGAGGGAGGTCACTATGTTCCTCAAATGGCAGAGAGAGCAAATGCTTCAACACGAGGTTCCTCTGTGGCCAAGCCACTCCAGGATAGTGCATTTACTGAATCCCAGCTGTGAGCTGACTGGCCTCTTTCGTAACTTGCCGTGCCTCCAGTATATCATGCTATGGCAAATCCCCTGACATTATACATGTGGTCAAGCAATGCCAGGCTGTGATGAAAGTGGCAAAATTATTAATGAGAAGAAACACACAAACTAGGAGAAGTTGCAACAGTTTGCTTTTGCCTGAGCCTACTGGGAATGGCAAGGCACTGCACCCATCTCCTCTCTCTTTCCTGCTGAGTGAACTGAGTTCAAAGTATTTTGTACTTGAATTCAGTTTGCAGCAATAAAAATAAGCTGAGGGGGAGAAACAAATTGGAATATACAAGGATGTATTCATCAATGTGTTCTCTCTTCCAGATCTTTTTCTTGATTTTCCAGTGTTCCAACACTAGAACTAAACTATAACTCACAAAAACATGAATACACATACCACATTTGTATGCATACCCCATGCATTACTCTGCAATCTATGAAGTCAGAGGAGCATCTCTGCATGATGGGGAGGTTGAATTGTATTGCTCTTGTGCTCTTTTCCAGCTTTATGAGTCTGAGTGACAACCCATTGTCTTCCATTGCCTCAGTGCCTGGAGGACTAACCACAAACTCTAGCTGATCAGTAGTAGGTGACATGGCAGACTAGCTGATATCCGTCTGGTGCAAGCATGGACACGCCGGCTGCCTGAACCTCCACTGGAGAAACATTGGGCACCAATTACTGCTTGATGGAGTTATGTCTCTCTTGTACATCCGCTGTCAGTATCTCAGTTCTAGTCTCTGTAGTCAGAATTCCTTGCTTCATGAGAGCTCAGGTGAAAAAGGCTTAGCAATGAGACATGTGGTGTGTGTTCCTAGAGTTTCATCAGCTTTTGCAACCACTACAGAAACTGTAGTCACTCAGACTTCTAGAATGTAGCCAGGATGATAGAATTGGCGGGGGGACAGGGGGACGGGACGGGACACTTTGCTGCTTTGCTGGGATCCCCTTGCCACCTCCTGCCTTTCTTTAGACTTCAGGTGAACAGTGCTCCTGCCACAGCCAGTTACGTGTGGAACTCTCCAGAAAATATAATGCTGAAGAGAAATGACCATGCTAAGGTAGCATTAAGGTTACTGACCAGCCAATAAACCCCAGTCCAGTGATTCTCTTTCAAAGCAAAGAACTATAAAAGATAAATGAGAGCCCATGTAATTTCAACCTCAAGAGGTCTGATGCCATGGCCATATAAAGATGGTCTTTTGTGGATGAAACTGCCACAGGACCAAATTCATGGGGGAATGTCAAGGAAACCAAACTACTATAAACAAATTTAGTGCGGATGTGTCCCAATTTTAATGAGCCACAGTATGTGTGTGTGTGTGTGTGTGTGTGTGTGTGTGTGTGTGTATATATATGAGACTTTTCTTTCCCAGACTTTCACAGTTTTTAGGCATTGGGAGATTGGGAGCAGACCAGCGGCAGCTTCACCCTCCTAAAGATTTTATCATATCTAACCCTTTAATAAATTGTATCTATTTTTCATGATTTTTTGTGTAAATTGTATTTTTTTACTATATATTGTATCTATTTCTTATATAAAATGTATAAACTGCTATATAAAATGTATCAAGATGTAGTCTAGAGACAGTCAACCCTCTGTGGCCCTGCTGAGATAACCCCTTGGGATCAGGAAGGCAAGAAAAGTCTCTCTGGCCATTTCCCAAGCCAGGGAATCACAGGCCCCATTGTTCATATATATGTAACGATAGGTGACTTTCCGTGCCAACCCAGATTAGCCCAAGACTGTTTGCATATTTGTGTGGTTCACCTAAGGCTGAGAGATTGCTGCCCATGGAAGTAAAGACTTTAGGACACTTGCATTTCTTTTATTCAACAACCAAGTCCTTCATGGCCCAAAATCAACCCCTTTGTTCCAGGAGAATGGTACCTTTGTTTCCTGGAGATCAAATCTTTGTTCAACACAGAATAGGACAGTTGAGCTAATCAAAAGCTCATTAATATTTCTTTGACATTGTATTCCCAGATTACACCTCCTCCCAGGGGGTATCACACCATCTGATTAGTCCCTCACTGGCCAATCCCCAGCCGTCATTTCCCCAGCAAAGGGAATCTCCGCCTGAAGGAGGTGACATTAACGAAGCTCCCAGCCAATCAGAGCATAGATCCTGACTAGCCTCCCCACCTTCAGCCTATCAGGGAAGGGAGCAGGAAGTTTGAATAGCTGTCAGACAGTATGGAAGTTTTGCTTTTCTCTATATGTTTATACTTGGACGGAACACTATTTTTAACTTAAGTGAATGTATATTATGTGTTAATGTTAACTGTATTTTAATGATGAATGTTTAATGTTTGTGGTTTTATATTGTACTAGCTGTACCCGGCATGCGTTGCTGTGCCCTATTTAGGAGATGCGAGAAAGTCTGAGTATGTAAGGGTTGGAAATGATGTTACTTGGTGGGGTCATGGCTGTGTCGTTGTGGGTTGTTCTGGTGGGTGGGATGTTGAAGTCCTGTGGAGTTGTCGGTGTGTGGTGTTCCTGGCATTCTGCAGAGCTTATGGATATACAATGTTTTTTGTCTTTCCGTTGGCTGTGTTGATGTAGAGGTTCTGTGGTTTCCCAACTCTGGAGCACGCTACATAGAGTTGACCCTGGGAGAAGCATTCTGTGTCAAGGTCTAAGCCACAGATTTGTTGAAGTGGTACCCATCTGCGCCATCCCTAAATATGATTGGGTACTGAAGGGCGTCATAGCAGCGATGTGTTTCTGATACGGTGGTCAATTCAGAGTTTCTTCACTGAAGTGCTATGTCTCTGGGTAGGAAGTGATCGCCGACCATGACGATGGCCACTTCATCGATAGTTGGAGCGTTGTATCTGCGTTCAAGTTGCCCTTCAGGCTTTTTGTTGGGATGTATTATAATTCTGTGTGTGTCAGTAGGCATCTTGTCCAGAGCGGTCTTGAATAAGTGGACTAATTGATTGTGTTCATGAAGGAGGTGTTGTAGTTGTGCGATTATGGGTTTTTTAACTTTTGGGGAAATGTGGCATTGTGTGTTGATTTCGGTGTCTTCATCACCAATGAAAAACATTTGAAGAAATGTATGTGCTCTCTTGGTGTTTGGGAGCAGGGAGCCAGCTCGGTGATAAATTTGTCCTTTGATTTTGAAAGTAGGCATGAATTGCGCACTTTCTATGTGTGCTCCAAATGATGTCATCTGGAAGCATGAGTTGTATTGTCTTATATAGCGGAGGAAGTGTTTTGATTCTGGAGTGTCTCCACTCAGCAAAGTCTGTAGTGGTTGTGGAGGAGTGGCAAGTGGTGGTAGAGAGACTTTACCGGCTAGGCAGCACATTCCCGGTGTTTCTGCTGGGTATTTCAGGGCTTTGCAGTGTGTGCAGATGTGCGTTAGGGTGCCAATGTCGGCCTCTGGCACCATGCTGTAGTCTTCTGCAGCGTTGTATCTGAAGGCTAGGCGGTGGAATTGGTTGTGGTGTTTTTGAAGTTTGTTTTCTGTGTTGCGACATCGTTTTTCTGCGCTCCTTGCGCTGCTGTTGTGTTGCATTTCTGCGTCTTTGTTGTTCCTGGCTGCGCGCTTCTTCTTGTCGTGCAGTTCTTTGCATTTGGTTCTCAGCTGTGCGTCGTGCAGTGACCTGTTGTCTGTGTCTCTGCTGCGCAGTGTGTTTCTGTTCTGGCGTTTGTTCTGCCCTTTTTGTTTGATGTATGTAGCGCTGTGAGTGTGTCGTCCGATGCTGTTATTTTTATAAGGCATGGCTTGTCTTTGGGTCAGTTTATGTCTGTGTAGAAGGAAGGAATGGTTTTAGTTTGTGGTGTTTGTAGGTGTTGTGTGTACGGGGTCCCGTAAGGTTGGTGGGATGGGTTGTGATTGGAAGTTGTGTTGTGTTGTGTGAGTAGGAATTTGCTGGAGAATTGCTCCCTCAGAGTTTTGTTTTGGCAGTTTAACCCTCAAACACCAGCTGAAATCTCTCAGCATTCTATCCTAGCCTTGGATGGCTCTTGCCAGCGTTGCTATGGTTACAGCAGTTATGCAAATCCGCCCTTATTGGCAGCCAATCATGTTGTTCAGAATGTAGAGGCTGGGTGAGTCTTTGGCTGCCCCAGAGGATGCTGGTAAATGTAGTTTTATTTTTACTCGTTGTTTTGGGGGCCTTTTAGGTTTTGGGGGGGAAGTTTCTTTGCTACAAATGTACCTTGCTTGAGGCCTATTTCTGTTGGCAAGTATTGTGTTTCTGCGTTGTATGGGTTCTTTGTTTGAGGTATACATCACATGACGTGAACCCATTTATATAATAGATTTATATTGTGTATTGGCATCGAATTGTTGCCATTTTGTCAAGCTGCTCTGAGTCCCCCCTCGGGGGTTGAGAAGGGCTGGGTAGAAATGATGTAAATAATAATAAATAATACTCGTACATTTGAAGTGTCTTGCTTGTGCTTGCATCCCTTTTGGCTGAATTGTATTAAACCTGTGTGGCTTTATATTATTATGTTAACTTTGGTCAATGGTAAGTTGTTTTTCTGTCCTGGCATTTTCAGTTTAGCATATGCTCACCTGGCACGGATCCTTTTATCTGTGCTCCATAATTAACCACTACACCTAGTTAATGCCAATTTCTTCCCTTGGGAACACATTTGCCCTCATACCAGAGGTTGAATTCAGAACAAGTTAGCTACATTTTAATTCTAATGCAATCAATGGGATAAGACAACAAAATAAAACCAACAAAAGGTAATTGAAGTCCCATTGATTTCAATAGAAGGTCTGATCAAAGTAGTCTGGATCCCACCAATGGATTCAATGTTTTGGTTTAGTTTGCTTTTCTTCCATGAAAGATCAATTGCTGCAAACAATATTGTTGCTTCATTCTGTGCTCCGATTCATTGCCAGAAATCCACTCTGCACAGCAAAGAGCACTTTTTGTATTTCATTAGGATGACAACATTGTAACAGTACAACGATTGGTATGAGCCAAGCTTGTTAATTCACCCACAAATTTACAGTGGCTGCTGAAATCACGACATTGGATAATAGAGTAGTGAATTCTTTTCTTGGAAAATGAATCCACCTGGGACAGGCAAGGATATTTGACCACATGGATGGCTAACTAGCAAACTAAACAAACTAGCCAATCAACCCAAACACACATCATGATTGCTCACTCTTGTTTTCATAGGGTATAATCATAGCCTGTTGTGGGATTGCTAGCTGTAGCCTTTCCCCTTCTTCCATCAACATATGGGTATTGTTTGTACATGCCCATGAGATGGCTGTGGCTGGCTGCTCTCTCCTTAGCTTGGCAGGAGTCTCTCTGGGCACATGAGACCTAACAATCACCTAGCAGAGCTGGGAAGGCTGCCAGAAACAGCAGGTGATCCTTAAGAAAATATTTTAGTTTGGGCTGCACTACTCAGTCTTAATGCTTCAGGGCATACATATAAACACAAATGTGCACTCACTCACACACATACATACACACAGAGCCCATCAGTGGTTCATATGATAAAGCAATGTAACTATAATTTTTGTTGGGATATAATTGCACAATTTGAGCCAATTGTGGTGTGACATTGCTCAGGTGCAGGATCTTGAAAATTATCCAAGATGGAGGAGACTTGAAGCAAATACTTTATTTGAAGGCACTCTTTTCTTGGGCATTGCTAGAAACAGAAAATGAGAGTAAGGTAGATTATTAGAGCATATGCCTGCTGCTTTCATTGATTCCTGGTGGCATAATAGAGACTGAACTGATAAAAGAGTTTGGCTGACAGGTAGGGCAAGGAGGTTGATACTTTGTTTGTGATTCAAATGCTGCATCTTTAAAAAAAGGGGGGGAAGGAGTCTAAAGAAGGCTGCCTTAATTCTCCTTGGAATCATGTGAATCAAGGAAAAGAACTACTAGGATAATAAATTCAAAGGTTTCCCTTTCTGTTTGAAATTTGTTTCCTTTTTTTAACTTCCTTAAAACAATGCATACAGTATATTTATTGGGTTCTGAGCAGTTAGATTTTTTTCTTTTTAGATATTCAATCTCCTTGTAAAAATATTGCAATTATGTTGGAGAGTAACACTGAGATCCTAAATAAATTCACTGTGGGATGAAGTCATGTGCATGAAATCTAATGTCCTTTCAACTGACAGGATGAGATGGGCAGGCTGTTTAGTGCCTCCTTTTCACAGCATTCTCAACCTCTTGCTTGCTGGATGTATTTCTTGGCATTCTCCAGTGCTAGATTATTTGAGAAATTCCTTACCATCAGTGTGGCTGATATTTTGTTTAAAACTCCCAATGGAGCCATTTTAAAGGACCAGTGTTTTGAAAAGTCACTTGTTTTGGACCTCAGCTTCCAGTATTCGCAACTATCATAGTCACAAGTCATGCTGGCTGCAGTGTTTTGAGAGCATATGGTTGGTGGGATTCTTGGAGACATAGTCCTAAAGATAACATTTCCAAAGTCTGTAGATATCAGAGAAGGGACCCTGCTTCTTTTCATACCTGAATCTGCCACATAATTAAAAAGCTCCTTTTGGTGCTATGGTTGTATAGTTTTGGGCCTGAGAAGAAGGCATTAGCACAGAAGCATTTTTTCATCTGATGGGAGAAGACTCTTAAACATCTGATCTAAAATGGATTATGAGTATATTATATTTTATATGCATTATTATAGGTAAGCTTGATCAAACTAAATTGTTTCCACTCCCTTTTTGAAATGATATGTGTAGCTGTTTGGACAGAATCAGCACCAATATGTGCTCTTTTGGAAGCATTGATTTTTACATTGAGAATTGCATTTTAGGCTCATTTTAAAATTGCAAATTGAGGGGACAGAGAAGACCAACAAACATTTGGAGAATCTCAAGATCTATCTAAGATACTTTAGTGGCCAGTTGAAGCTCATAATATCTATCCATTGAGCTGCTTAGCTTCCTCATCAAAAGCAATCATGTTATCAAACGTTTTGGATCTACATTTGAAAATCCTCACCTGCATATCCTCACAGAAAACAACTGTTGGAAATCAGGAGGGCAGCAGTTTGCCCATTTATTTTTCCTCAAAGAAAACACTTGACTCTTTGGAGCTCATTTCAAAATGACTAGAAACAGATGGCTGGAGAGATGCTTCCCAGCCCCAAAGCATCAGGATAGTTATGAATTCCTGGGGACTTAGGTTATGCGTGCTCGCCTAGAGTGTTAGCAAAAGAGACACTTAAGAATGGGCAAAAGGAAGAGCTCCAAGAAACACACATTCTTAAGTGATGATCTGCCAAAGAGAGCAGTGAAGTTACAAGCACTTTAATGTTCATTTGCAAACACAAAGCAAAGCAAAAGGGATGTGTCAATGTCTGTTGCAGCCTTCCCCAACTGGGAGCCCTCTAAATGAGGAGCCAGGCTGGATGAGGATGATGAGGTATATGCTGCAACACCACCTGGAAGGTACTAGCTTTGTGAAAGCTATGTTGAAGCAAAGGGAGCCACTTGCTTGACACAATACCTCATGAAGAAAAGATCTGAAAGAACAGGTATACATATCTATGCCTACACCTCTGCCTATATCTAATCTTTGAATTTACAAATGGAGCTTCTCCTTTTTTAAGAATGAACATCATCCAGTTCAATCATGTATTGATAGCTGCACTTTGCCCCCTAGATATCCATATAGCCCATGTCTGTGAAGATGTCTGGCAGAAGAGTAATGCATTAAAAAATAGATAAGATTCATCTTCACATGGTTTAGGTTTTATGTTAGTTCCTAGCATTTCTTGCTATTGAGGAATGTTTTAGAGAAATCCAGACACAGTATGAGCTCTGTATCTACTGGGGATCTATTTCTAAACTTTGTATTGATATACAAAATTAAGGATAATAGCAAACCTTCTTGAAATGATGGGCTTCTGGCCCAAGAATATAATCAAGTTGTGTTGGAGGGTTTGAAAATATCTAGATTAAGCCTATTTTATCAGACATAGATAAATTAAATGGTGGATGCTGGTCCTGCAGATAGGTCAAGACATAAATACTGTATTTATGTCTTGACCTATGATGCCAACCTTGGAAACATTATCTTTCTTTGCATACTTTGGGTGCAAACTATGGATAAGTTCTACTCTGCAGATCTCATTGAATTGAAGTTTTCATTTCAGCTGAACAATATTCTTGCATGACCTCACCCAATGGTTTCATGTAGATGTTAAATAGCATGGGGGAAAGAAGCAAACCTTGTTGGACCCCATAGGTCAATGGCCAGGGGTCTGAGCAGGTATCCCCCAGCATTGCCATCTGGGTACAATCCTCCAGGAAGGAGTGGAGCCACTGCAGAGCAGAGCCCCCAAGACTCATTCTGGAGAGCTGACCCAGAAGGGTGCCATGGATGATGGTATCAAAGGCCTCTGAGATATCCAAGAGAACCAGAAAGGACACACTCCCCCTATCCACTTCTCTGTGGGGGGCATCCACCAAGGCAACCAAAGCTGTCTCCATTCCATGACCAGGCCTAAAACCAGACTGAGAGAGATCATGATGTTCAGTTTCATCCAAGAATCCCTGGAGTTAAGAGACTACCACTCACTCTAGAACCTTGCCCGAAAAGGGAGATTTGAAATGGGCCAATAGTTGTATTGTCGAAGGCTTTGATGGCCAGAATCACTGGGTTGTTGTAGATTTTTCAGGCTATATGACCATGTTCTAGAAGCATTCTCTCCTGGCATTTCACCTGCAACTATGGCAGGTATCCTCAGAGGGTGTGAGGGCCAATAGTTGTTTGATATTGAGGAGTCCAGGGATGACTTTTTAAAAATTGGTCTTACGGCTACTTTTTTAAAAGCTAGGTGGTAATTGCCTGACTTGACAACAGTGCATGTGAAAAAGACTTTGGAGTCTTAGTGGGAAATGAGTTGAACATGAACCAACAGTGTGATACCTAAAAAAAACCCAATGGGATATTTTCCCTCAATAGGAGTATAGTGTCCACTAAATCAAGGGAAGTTGTGGTGCCCCTCTATTCTGCTTTGGTCAGACCTCATCTGGAATACTGTGTCCAGTTCTGGGTAGCACAATTTATGAGAGATATCGACAAACTGGAAGGTATTGAGAGGACAGCAACTAAAATGATCAAAGGTCTGGAGACCATGCCTTATGGGGAGCACCTTAAAGAGCTGAGTATGTTTAGCCTACAGAAGGGAAGGATGAGAGGAGACATGACTACTATGTTTAAATATTTGAAAGGCTGTCATAAAGAAGAGGGAGCGGGCTTGTTTTCTGCTGCCCTGGAGACTAGGACTTGGAGCAATGGGTTCAAATTACAGGTAAGGAGGTTCAATTTGAACATTAGGAAAAAATTCTGACCAATGGAACACACTGCCTCGATGTGTGGTGGAAGCTTCCTCGGAGGCTTTTAAACAGAGGCTGTATGGCTATCTAACAGTGGTGCTCTACTTGTGATTTTCCTGCATGGCAGGGGGTTGGACAGGATGGCCCATGTGGTCTCTTCCAACTCTATTATTCTATGCTTCTATGATTCTATGGCTCATGAGAAGGGCTACATCCTGTTTATTAATTCCAAGTAGGGTAAACTATTCACCCAGTTGTTGATTTATGAGGCAACACATTTTTTTTCTTTTTTCATTAATTCAGTGAGCCTACTCTAGTCAAGGCCAACAACAGGACTGGGGCCAATGTGTTGCTGCACTGTGCATTCCATTCTGACAAAATGGATCCCCTGCTGAACTGGATGATCTTGGGTGAGTCATACTCTCCCTACCCTCAGGAAACCCTGTGATAGCCTTAGGGTCACCACAAGCTGGAAATGATGTGAAAGCACACACCATCAACAACAAAAAGACTTGCCCCATGCATTTTGAAATCTGCTGTATAGTCAGCCTTCCACATTCACTGAGTAAGGGTACAGGGTCCCGTGAAAGGGGAAACCTGCAAATGAAGACATTACTATTGTTACTATGGTCAACGTTTGCAGGGAGCTGACTATTGAATTGCATTGGATGACCCAGAGATGTTTGCTCTAGAAATCTCTAGATCTTCCAGCATTACTGAGGATGACTACCAAAGATTCCTAGAGAGAACACTTTTACTCAAATCTACTAATAGTTAAAGCCACAAATGTGGATAGACTACTGTATAACATTCTACTATCCTAGAATTCAGACAAGTGCCACCTTGTGATGAATGTTATGTCTCAAAAATAAGGCTATGTGCGTTCACTTTAAGGGTAGGTAAAGGAGAAAACTAGCTATCTTTGGTGCCTCACAGCACAGTTAAGCACAGAGCTTTACATGCTTTAATCCAATGTTGGATCACAGAAAGTTTTGAAACTCTAGACATGGCTGATGCAGTGGATGTGTTTACCATCTTCTATAAGGTAGTAAGGCTTTCCAGCTTTATATTGAATACATCAGTGTGATTTAATAATAGCTCTGAGGCCTCCTAAGAAGCATACTTCCAGGAAAACATTAATCTTCACAAGAGCTAAAAATGCTGGTCAACCTTTATCATCCTCATTTTGCCTTTCACCTTATTCTTGCCTGTTGAACATACTGAGGTCACATGCAAGCTTATTCCCTGGTATGTCTTATTGCTTATGCAAGTCAAAGAAATCTAGAGGATCGCCACATCGCGATATGTTCACCAATGTACCCATTTGGATTGCTGGCTTGATACTAAATTCTTCAAGAGGTCAAACCATTTCCAGTAATAGTGGCTTATAGTAATATTCACTGAGAAATTTAAAGATATTTATCATTAAAAATAAAATAAAACAAAAATGTAAGAATGTATTTATTTATTTATTTATTTACAGTAGTTAAATTCTGCTCTTCTCACCCCGCAGGGGACTCAGGGCAGATTACAATGTATACATGGCAAAAATTCAATGGCATAGACACAACATATATAGACAGACACACAGAGGCTATTGAACATTCCAGCTTTCAAGGAGGTATTCTGGCCACCAGGGGAGCTTCGCTTCACCATCCATTTGTGACACTGATGGAGTACTTTCTCATTCTTTGCTTGCTTGCTGGAGATTTAATAGCATCATAAATTAGTTAAATTAGCCTCCCTGCATAAGTGGTACCTAAAATTCCTACTTGATAGATGCAACTGTCTTTCGGGCTGCAATGGTCGACAGCAAGCTACACAATGGTCAGAAGTTCACTCTGACCCGGGTTGGCTTCGAACTCATGACCTTTCGGTCAGTAGTGATCTTAATGGAGCTGATTGCCAGCCAGCTACGCCACAGATAATCATTTTATAACATTAAAATGATTATCCTGAGATGTGAACCTGTCACCAGCCTGTCCTTCTTTTTCAACTCTGTAGGTTTGTTCTGGCTTGACCATTGAATTCAGCAGAGAGCCAAAGCAAGGTAAAACAAACATTTCAAATATGGTAAGATATGGAAACATAAATAGCAAAATGTCTCAAAAATGATATTTTATGCACATATCAAATCAAAGAATATATTGCTTGATAGTAAGCAAGACACAGATAATAAAGACATGTCCTCCTCCTCTTTACCTTGAGATCCTTTTAAAATCATGAAAACACTTCACAATTGAAAGGTTTTCTGTCTGCCTCTCCAGAAAGCAGAGAGAAAGGGAAAAGCAGAAAATGAGAGAGCCCTTGACATAGACATTGCTTCAATCAAGAACCAGAATACGTATTGAGCCTGATCCATTGAGTGGGATAAATCAAACTTAGTAGCTTTTAAACTGGGAACTCTGTCAGGGCTCAATCTACTCCAAAAATACTTTCTTCACTTTTCTAACATATATTTGTATACTGCAAGAGTTGTGAGGCCTATCGAGTCAATTTTAAACTATGAATTTTGAATTGATATATTATTAGTTGTAGCAACCCAGTTCCCTTTCGTGCCTGGGGGGCAGGGGGCAGCACCGGGGGTCCCACTTGCATTAGGGCCAGCTGCAGTTAATGAGGACATGGAGGAAGGGGCTGATGAGTTAGCTGGGCCTTCCTCTCCCACAGAAAGCCTGGCCTGGGATGATGAATGGCCTGACGGCTATGCTAGCTGGGAAGTTCAGACTGACCCTGAGAGTGATGACTCCGAAAATTATGAGAAACCAGGTGGTTTCGGGTCGCAGGAGAGAATCAGGGAAACAGTGGAGGATGAGCCCATGGAAGCTGAAAGGGAGTTCAGCTCTCATGAAGATAGCGACCCAGGTGCTGGGAGGCAAGGACGGAGCTTTGATAGGAGACGGAGCATTGAGTCTAGCAGGAGGGATTGGCACCACAGCCTAGAGCACCAGAGAGGCGCGAGGTCCCATAGCACAGATTGGCGCAGAAGCCTAGGCGTCGGGGCCCCGTCACGGGGATTAAGTATAGGATCCGTGGAACGGATCCTCAGTAGCTCGGCCGCTTCTATTCTAAGAGGAGTGAAGCGGCGGAGTTCCAGGGAGCCAAGTTGCCGGCTCGAGCCTTGCCAAGTAGTTTCTTGGAGTTGTTCATGAACTTTGCCTTGTTCTTTGCCACGGACCAAGTCCTTGATCCGCATAGATTTTTGGTGCCTTGCCACGGTTGCCTTTGGATTTTACCTACGGACTCTTTACCTATTTTGGATTGAACTTTTGATACTTTTTATGGACAATTTACCTTTTCACCTGTTTTTTATTATTCAATAAATAGTTAGCTGATTACTGTCTCTGTGTGTGTGATTAAGGGGCGGGGCCGAGACCCTGCATCGTGACATTAGTATTGGAGTTTTAATCTTTGATCTATGTTTGCAATATATGTATTTTTATTGTCCTTTGTGTTATCTATGTATTTTAACTATGTTGTTCACTGCCTCAGGCTGTGAGGAGAGACAAGTAGCAAATAAATAAATAATATTAATAATAATGATTTTATGCTAGAGCATGGAAGTTTACCATAGAGTGAATGGAGCTTGCTTCTGTCTTGACGTCTTAAAGCCCCAGTTTTCAATATTTTGTCATATTAGTTTCAAATGGTAAATATTTTGCTTTAATGTGTCCTCATATTGTTGGGATTTAGCACACCAGAATTATTAGGGAGAATAATGCATAAGTGAATCCTATCTTGTTTCTGAGAAGCAATAATCAAGGTTTGTAAGCATAGATTTGCAGTCTAAGGACCTCATCACAACAATGTAAGTATCCTGGGATGCTTGCCAGCCAGTTGAGGGACATGCAACCCATCACACAATGTCCCTTAACTTCTGGCAGAGACCCTGCCCCCAATCAGCATGGAAGTGTCCTAGGATGCTTCCTCATCAACAAGGGGAGGCTCCTTCTGCCCTGGTTGGGCAACGCTGTCACAATCACCGACTTAGAACTGCCCCTTTAACACACACACGGAGACGTAGCAAAGGCTAACTACTTTATTGAGTATATAAAACAGTTCCAAAGAGTAAATAGTCCAATAGTATCCAAGTGTTCAAAGTGTTAAGCAAATAGTCCAAAGTAACGTAGCAAATAGCTTGAAGCGTGGCAAGGCTCCGCAAACCAATGCGGGTCAGGAAACAGGGGCAAGGTTTCGCACCAATGCGAATCAGGAAACAGGACAAGGTGCCGCAAACCGCTGCGGCTCAAGAAACAAGGCAAAGGCAAGGCAAGGCTTGATGACCACTATTGGCTTGTGGTCCCACTCCGCTTCACGCCTATTCAGGAAAGACGTGGCCGGAGAACTGACGATCAGTTCCCACGGGGCCGTTCTTAATCCCTCGGCCTGGAACCCCGACGATCTAGGGCCCGCGTCTCCAGTCTCTACTTTCCGAACGGTGACGGTCTAGGGACAGATGCCAGCTCCTCCTGCCCTCCTCTATGTCCCTACGCCTGTTGTGAGAACGGCCCCGCTCTTCCAGCCTAGAATCGCTATCTTCATGAGAAGCAGCCTCCCGGAGTTTCCCAGCCGCTAGCCTCCATCTGCTGCTCGGCCAGCTCTTGGGAACCTCGGCCATTTGGGAATTCATAACTATCTCCGCTATCTGCTTCGCTGCCTCCCATCTCCACCTGGTCCGCTCCTTCCCCGGGAGAATGCTCCCACTCAAGATCCCAGGCTAAACTCTCAACAGGTGAACTGGGCAAAGGTACGGCTGACCAATCTTGCTCTGGGCCTTCCAACTCGTCCTCCGAATCCCTTTCAGCCTGTGCGGGTCCCAATGCCAACGGGACCCCCGGTGCGTCACCCCTCCCCCGTGGCACGGACGGGCCCATGGGTGCTACAAACGCTTTCCCCATGTGATAGGGGAAAGGGCAAAATGGCACCAGGGGGAGAGGATGTGATAAGGTCAATAGTCTCACTGTAATATCTGTAGATCCAAGACATGGGCCAAGATTCTCATAAGGTTAACAAAACCGACATTTTATTTATCATATTTACTTGAATGTCATGCACACCTGTTTTGGCCAAATTTCATTTTGAAAGTTAGGGTGCACGTTAGATTTGATGGCACATTATATTCCATTGCAAACTTGAGAAACACTGCTGATTATGCTGTAGTGTGCCCTCACCAGTACCGCCGCCTCTAATATATCTTCATCATGTCTGTGCCTTTTGAAACCGCTGGGAGAGATCATTCGGAGTTTCGGAGTAAGGTGTTATCTGTATGCAGATGACGTCCAGATCTGTCACTCCTTCCCACCTGTCACTAAGGAGGCTGTCCAAACTTTGAACCGGTGCTTGGCTGCTGTGTCGGGAACCCCAGGTCTCGGCAGTGGCCAGGGGAGCTTTTTGCACAGTTAAGACTCGTGCGCCAGCTGCGCCCGTACCTTGGGAAGTCTGATCTGGCTACGGTCGTCCACGCTCTGGTCACATCCCGAATAGATTACTGCAACGCACTCTACGTGGGGCTGCCTTTGAAGACAGTTCGGAAATTACAACTAGTCCAACGGGCGGCAGCCAGATTACTAACTGGAGCTACATACAGGGAGCATACCACCCCCTGTTGTGTCAGCTCCACTGGCTGCCTATCCACTTCCGAGCTCAATTCAAAGTGCTGGTCTTGACCTTTAAAGCTCTATAAGGTTCTGGCCCATCTTACTTGTCCGAACGCATCTGCCACTACATACCACCTCATAATTTAAGATCATCCGGGGAGGCCCTGCTCTCGCGCTCCCGCCGACTTCTCAAATGCGGCTGGTGGGGACGAGGGAGACGGCCTTCTCGGTGGTGGCTCCCCATCTGTGGAATGCGCTTCCTAGTGACATATGATCAATTCCATCCCTCCTGACATTCAGGAAAAAAGTAGGCGTTTGCACACTAGCACAAGGCAGCAATATATATTTTTTAACTTAAATGAATGTGTATGATATGTTGATGTAATTGTATTTTAATGTGTAATGTTTTGGGGGGGTTTATACTGTGTTTTATGTGTTTTACTGTGTTGGCATCAAATTGTGCCTTTTTGGAAGCCGCTCTGAGTCCCCCCTCGGGGGTTGAGAAGAGCTGGGTAAAATGCCGGAAATAAATAAATAATAAATAAATTTTGCTCAGCTTACAATTTCTACTCTATGGAAAAGGGGAAGCAACATAGTGGTGTTCATCAATTTCACCCAGAATTTGAGGATTGGTTCTCTATAAAACAATTAGACCTGTATTTTGTATTTTTGCTGAATGGCTTGTAGATACTAAGTTATTTAAAATTTAACTTGTAGCATTATTTCACTAATTGCTCTGAATTGAGAGACCTTGAGTCCTTTCAGACAGGCCTAAAATGCGGGTTTTAGGTAAGTGTTGAAGGACCCCTTGTCATAAGGTGCAGTAGTGTAGTAGTAGAGCATCTGCCTGTCATTCTGTAGATAGTGATGGAGCCCATTATTTATTTGCCATATTTATGTCCCACCCTTATCAACCTCGAAGGGGACTCAGAACGGCGCCTTTCTGGTGTGCTTTTTTGTCATATCAAAATAGTAAACACTGAGAAGGTGAATGATACAGACAAGCACATAAATGAACAAATAAAGAGAGTAATTTACTTTTGAAACTAACAGGATGGATAAAAACCAAGACTTGATGTCTCCATCTTCAGAATGACAGGCAGATGCTCCACCACTATGCTACTTTGCCTTATGACAAGGCCATGCAATTCAGAGGAATCAGTGGAGTGGTATTCAAAGTTAAATAACTAAATCTTTGTGATCCATTAAATGAAAGTATCAAACATAGGTCTAATAATTTCTTATAGAGAACACATCCTCAAACTCAGGGCAAAATTGATGCATTGTAAAGAGTGCATTTTTTGCCGTTGTGCATTACATTCGCCAGCAAATCCTTTTTTTGGTTTCAAGGTTTTGAAAATTGAGGTGTGCATTAGATTTAATGGCACATTAGATTCACATAAATACAGCATATTATAAGGTGAAAGGCAATAAAGATAGTTATTTAGAAATTATCAAACATAAATGGGTTAACAAACAAATGATGGCAAACTTTATCTCCTACATATAACAATATTATTTAAACATTTTTCCTGTCATTCTGCTAAATAAATCAATGTCATCGAAAACAATGGAGTATAAACATGACAACAATCTGACAAATAATTTCAAGATAAATATTGGGGGTGTGGACATTGAAGGCTGTATTTGATGAGGAGCAAAGAAGCTGAAGAGATGAGTGATGAGACTGGGCAAACTTAAATTATTGCCAGGCATTTCTATTATGCTGGCATAACTACAAAAAGTGCATTGTCCTTTATGCCTGCCCACCACAATTGAGATGGAAGAAGTAGATCAGGGCTGTCCAACTGGCGGCCCCAGGGCCGGATCCGGCCCCGTAGCCTGTTGGACACGGCCCCACCTATGCCCTCAGCCGCCATTTTTAAATTTGAAAAAAATCGATTTTTTTAAAAAAATGGCGGCCGGGGGCCGGGGGAGGGGGGCGGGGCAGGGAGGAGGAAGAGAGCTAGCTCCTCCTCCTTTGGCGCCCCACCTAGGGGAGGGGAGCCGCCGAAAAGGGCAGAAGGTGCCAACAGCAGCGCGTCACAGGCCTGGCGTGACGCGCTGCTCCTTGGCACCGCCTACTCCTTTTTGGCGCTCCTCCTTCCTAGGGCAGAGGGCGCCGCGGAGGAAGCGGCGCCAAGAGCAGCGCGCCACGCCAGGCCTGTGACGCCTGCTCTTGGCGCCCTTTCTGCCGCCCCGCCCCTAGGAAGGGGGCGGGGAGGAGTAGGCGGTGCCAAGGGGCAGCGCGTCACGCCAGGCCAGTGACGCGCTGCTCTTGGCGCCGCCTTCTGCCCTTTTTCGGCCGGTTGAGGAGGGGGCGGGGCCTGGGGTTGGGGGGCGGGGCCTGGGGCGGGCCTGGGGGCGGGGCCGAGCGGCCCCCTAGGTCATCAGTGACCTTTTATCCGGCCCTGGACCCCATAGAAGTTGGACAGCACTGAAGTAGATGAAGACTGGACCCAACAGTTAATATTTCTGTTTTGCTACATTCTGGTTTCACTTCATTTTAATTCATTATAGCTAGAATATAATATTCTGTTTATGGATTTGTAACCTAAAGTTAGGGATCCTTTACTGCTCAGTATTCAATAAGGCCACAGTCAGTAATTGAACAGACCAACTTAAGTTGATGCAGCTGCTGGCTGTTAGGGTGGGATAGGAGACATCACTAGGGGTGCATCTACACTCTAAAATTAATGCAGTTTGACAGTTTAAATGCTGTGGAACTGTGGGGATTATAACTTGGTGAGGCAATAGCCTTTTTTGGCAGAGAAAGCTAAAATCTTGTCAACTTACAAGTATCACAATTGCATAGCATTGAGCCATGGCAGTTAAAGTGGTATCAAACTGCATTAATTCTATAGTGTAAATTAATCCTTGGTTACACAAAGTAAGCAGCCAATGTAGAATATCAACATACATGGATTTCTATAATTAAAAGTTTGCCAGCTGCCTTGTGTGTGCGTTTTAGCAGAAAGACAGGTGTACCTTTTATAAATGGATAACTAAATGAATGCACCTATGACTAAACACACATATAAACAAGAAAAGAATGAACAAATTCAAAGGGCGGAGGAAATTATTGCTAATGTACTTGGACCTCAGGCTTTTTAAAGTGTTGTTTTTTTTTAAAAAGGTGGTGAGATCAAAGACTCTCCTTCTCGTTTTGCAATGCATGCTGCTGCTATTGTTTTTGCTGTTTCTGCTGATGTCGGATGCCTTCTAGTCCAATACCCAAACTTATGCAATTGTACTGATGCTCTCAACAACACTTTTTCACCACATATCTACCCCACTTTGAGAATTTCTGCAAGATAAAAGGAAGGAGACAGAAAACAGGTGGGAAAGTGTGACTAGTTTATCTGCAAATGAACTGGAAATAAAATAGTGAGGGGCAATTAAAGAATTACATTCTTCATACACGTGCCCACTTAATGTGGTTTAAACAAAAACATGTTCTTAGGCTTAAATCCGCATGCTGCAGAGAGTTAGACATTTTCCTGGTGTAGAATCAGGAAAATGTTGAACAGTTAAGTATCCCTGAAGCTTGGTGTTATAAATCTTAGGATGGTGGGATGGTGATATTTTATCTCTCCTGCTTGCTCTTTTCACCTTTTTAAAGGTCATTTCATAATTTATGGCATGATATAAATTGATAACACTACCTGACAGCCTCGAAAGTGACCTAAGTACCTATTTGTTTTCTTTTAAACATGGTGCTTTGTTGAATTATTATTGATGCCCTTGATGTAGACATGGACTTTTGAACCTACTGTATATGGAGATCCATTGCAGAGCAAGGTAATAGGCATAGAATGCAAGAGGAAAACTCAAAAGCTGCCTTCAA
This sequence comes from Anolis apletophallus, assembly GCA_030556195.1. Taxonomy (NCBI): domain Eukaryota; kingdom Metazoa; phylum Chordata; class Lepidosauria; order Squamata; family Anolidae; genus Anolis; species Anolis apletophallus. The sequence goes on along the minus strand of JARBWK010000001.1, from coordinate 89,651,556 downwards.
TACAAGGAGCATAAAGGGGGCATCCATGCAACATGGCTGCAGATAAGACTGCCTTGGACACATTGCTGTGTTGGATAGGAGGGTGTTGTGTGAAGAGAAACAATGCTGGAGTTAGTGTAAGCATGCAGTTTCTCCGTCCTGCACCACATTTTGCAGTACAAGCAGTTTCCGAGTAACGAATAAGATTTTGTATGTAAGTCAGAATAGGTACACTTTAAAGTTTAACTCCAGCCCTCCCTCTCTACCTATGCAAGCTTTGTATAGCATAGGGAAGGGATAACACCCTTGTGGCATTTGTTCTACTGTCTGTGCTCATATTCAGAAGATTCCACCTCACTTTCAGTCCCTGGATTTTGAAAAATTTGGATTATCACCAATCCTAAAAACCTGTCATTGGCAATCCAAGGCTACAGATACTCTCAGCACAGCTTCAAAAGTTTCAGATATGCCAGCCACATGCTTCCCTTCAAAATCGTCATCAAGGGCATGAGTGGTTAAAATTCAATGGGCAACATGATTCATAGCTGAAAATATTCAGAGCGGGGTAAGTGTAGATCTCCCCCCCCCGAAATGTGAACGCCCATCAACAGCCTATATAGGCATGTTTTATTATGCAGTCCTTGGAACTGGATTGAAAGCCTTTCTGCAAATAACTGGAACTTGTACCACTAGTCAGATTTATCTCCCAAGTGTCCTGAAAACAGCAGAAGCGCCTTGAGGAATCTGTTTCAGCATGTGGATTGTATTACCACCTGGGTCGAGGCCACCCAGCTTAACAGTTGGAGTACAAAGAACTTTCAGTTCTCTTTGCCCTGTCATGCTGCCTACAGAAAACAATTTCACCAGTTTCAATAACTAGACCTTTCTTGCTGCGCATGGTGCCAGAAACAGCTCAAAAACACAACTCAATTCCTTCCAAAGTCACTCCATCCACCACCAACTTCTTTATAATGGGCATCATACACTAGGTATGTAAATGGAGCATTGATGCATTCAGCGATCTGCTTATGAAAAGGTACCCCCAACATACCATTTATATATTAAGTTCAGGAAGAAATAGGTAGATTGTCACAGGGAATTTTAATAAGGTTGGCGACTGACAGTTACGATGACATCCAAAGGGAACGTGAGACCTTTGAGACTATGAGAAAAGCTTTCATAAACTGAGTCTACTTCTTCAGGCACATGATGAAGTAGACTTAGTCTGTGAAGCTTATGCTACCACCTTCTTTCTCTCAGGCTCAAAAATGCTACAAGACCCCTTTGCATCAGTATGAATTCCAGATGAAAGTGGTTATATTTTTAAATCCTACCAGTTGAGAGTTGTTGTTACAGTCAGTTTGGGTGGCGGCTTGGTAAATGAGGTGAGGATTAGGGTTAAGCAGGTAAGTCTTTCAGGTTTAATTTGTGGTTCCTAAGAGTCTAAATTAGCTAGAAGTAGAGTGTGTGAGATGTGTTTTAAAATTATTAAATAATCACTGTGTTTTGCTGTGTTCAACTTTGGTTTAAAAGTATTGCACTTGTATTTATACCATTTTGGCTACCAGGAATACTACATTCAGCAGATATTGTTGTCACCCTCCCAGTCTTGAACTAGTTTTGGGGTGTTGGTGTAAGTGCTGCACAGTGAAACCAATTTGATTCAATCCACTTCTAAAATAGGTTTTAGTGTCTGTGTAGAACCACCCTAAGGGAGGCTAGCCCATGTTTACAGACCGAGTGGAGTTGTTTTTAGTGGCAATGTGGTTTTTATGTCTTGGGCTTTCAATGTATTTTAATATGTTGTTGTAGATGTTTTTGAATTGTATAGCATTGAATCTTGCTGTAAGCCAGTCTGAGTCCCCCTATGGAGGTGAGAAGGTCAGGGTACAAAAGTTTTAAATAAATAAAGTTTTAAATAAATAAGTAGCCTAAGTCAAGTTTCAAGCTGCCTAATTTTTTTTTAACCGAGACAGATCTTTAACAGATCTTAGCACAGAAATCTTCTGTTCAAAAACACAGAGCTCCTTATATCATAGCTGGAAGATTTCTGCTCCACATCACTATCTCATTGGATGTTGGGCTATGATTGCTTAGTCATGGCTAATTATATATCTGGCTGTTTAATAACAGAGAAGGTGACCAGAGACTAATACTCAAACCAGGCTTGAGATCTTGAAATACTATATTAATCGAGGCTCTTTTTATAGGCTGTTGCATTTCTAGCTAATGACCATCTATAAATGTTAAATATTTAAGAAGTGGACTCTCAGGCGGTTAAGTGCCTTTTTAAAGGAAATAGGTTTTAAGAAGAGTTGATCCTTCTGCTGCTATAAATCCCAAATGGTAACAAAAGTAGCTTTTTCCAGTCATTTTAAATGTTAAAAGTATATATATCAATGGTTTACGAGGAGTGGTGTTTTCGGCTGTTGAACAGATCAACACCTCACTTTGTTTTTCATTCCTGAGTTCATCAGAAGCTTTTTATATTTGATTTTTTTTTTAAAAAAGCTCTTTAAAAAAGAAAGAAATTTTATTTAATGTCTTGGATGTCCTTCTAAAAATATTTTAGCAGCTAAGCTTTTGGAAGTGGTTTGCTGACTTTTGACTGGTACAGGATGGTTCTGTTCTTGTGAGCAAAAGTTGGTGGTGACAGGGAGGGAAATGAAGGGTGTTCACAACAAAAGCAATATGCCCGGCAGCCAGGCATGTAGCCAGGGGGCGCTAAGGGGGCTTCAGCCCCGAAATTCTCAGGGTGGTCCGCGAAAAGGCCTTACTGGTACATTATTTAAACTGTTATGTTTATTCATATCATGATCTGATCACCATGCTCATTATATCCCACATTAATGGGGTTATTGGGATAACAATACAAAAGGTTTGCTAGGGTAGACCCTCTTCCACCCAGTCTCAGCCCCCCGAAACAAACTCAGCCCCGAAACAAAATCCTGGCTACGGCCCTGCCGGCAGCAAATGAGTCAATTTGCATATTTGGCCATAAATCAGATTATGGCACATATAGCTTGGTAGAAATTCATAATTCATGCTTTAGGATGAAACTTTAGCTGGATCATGAATTTTGAATTGCTAGTGACCTTGAATAAAAGAAATAAAAGACAGCAGACATTTCTGAACAATTGGGAAATACAATGTCATAAAATTAAACATTTTTGAGGCACTCAACAAACTATGATCTTACTTACTCTCTTAGTTTAGTTACATTTACATTCACATCATTCAAGTATTTTTGCCTGCTGCCAATTCAGTAATAATCTTCATATTTTCTGGAAATACTTCAATGTATTTCCCCATTCAATAATTACTTACATTGGAATTTTGATTCTGCCATAATATATAGTGAATTGAACAAGGCATTAAAAACACCAAACCCAGCTGTTGGTTTGATTCTGTATTCTTCAATCAAATAAAAATAGTAAGACATGAAAGTCAAAGATAGTCTCCTGCAGGTTTGCCCAACCTGCAGCCCAGGACGCCTTTGAACACAAAATCATAAACATACTTAAAACATTAAGACTTTTTCATAACACAATTATGCAGTTCTCAAGTGTGAACTTTGTAGATGATGATGGAATGAAATGGAGTAACCACAGTATGTTACATCTACAAATATCAGAGTATTATCCCTAATTCATGTTATAACTGCAAACAGTTCGGACAGAAAAAAAACCTGTTAAAATTAACTAATAAAATAAAGAACAAGAGAATTCTGGTTCAATATTGCATAAAATTAATTGTCAAAAAGAATTCAAGCTGCTATGCACCATATCCCATTGTTATTTGAGGCCCAGGACAGCTATGAATGCGGCCCAACACAAAACTGTGACTTCGGTTTTATGGCAGTGCCTGGCTCAGGACAATTCTTCTTCTTCCAATGTGGCCCCGAGAAGCCAAAAGGGTGGACACCCCTGATTTACTGGTAGTTTATAGGAGACATCTAACCAGAACTTGGAAAATGTATTTTCTTGAATTGCAGCTTTTAAAACCTCCCAGCCATGTTGCTCATGCAGCTGGGAGATTCAGGGAGCTGTTGCCTAGAATGCCTTCCATACTTTCTATCTAGCTCTGTTCAATCTCCATTCTTCCACATTCCAAACTGGGAACAAAAGATGTCTTATTCATAATTTGAATTTATTTTACAATTAATTTCAGAAGCCTTGAAAAAGACTTTTGAAATAGTTTCCAAACAAAGAGGACTAAGAACTGCTTATGCCATTTTTGTGGTTCTACAGCAACAAAAGGGTGGTCCTGGGTTAGGAAAAATGATGCTGTTTTATGTAGGACAAAGTAGCAGAACTAAGATATTAGTTATTGATGAATGTGTACAGTGTACCCATACTAATGGACGTACCATTGCCCCGTAAAAGTTTATAAGCCTTGGTTGAATATCTTTTAAAACCTATTTAGAAGCTTTAGAACAAGAAACAACACGGAAGATGAGAACAGAATAGTGAGCATTCTGGTCCCCCTGAGCTAATAAACGATAGATGCCCAGGATAGCTAATATGTATAAAAAAGAACAGAGTGGGTGATGATCACAATCTTATACGGAAATGGTTGCTTGATAATTCTTGGATTCAAACTGTAGTAATATTTGGTATCTAAAGCATAGTAGAACATAGTAAAGCTAGTGTTATATATGAACTTATTATAGGAAATTGGAAAGAAAATAGTGTTGGTAAAGTTAAAAATATATTTTTAAAAAACATACTTTTATTGCTGCAAGTAGTACATCTTAGATGACATAGTAGAAGAAAGGTACCTAACTTTGATAGAAGAGTCCCTAATGCTGAATCTTGTCTGTGTGCGAAAGCCACCTTGAGACATTTGACTTAAATCAAGAAACAGCTTCCTAAGATCTACAGAGATACTTGCAGGAACACCTCAACAAGTGAGAGTCCAAAAGTGGCAGGTAAAAACCCGAAACCTCAATCAGTGGCTGATATTGGATGAGAAACTCCCTCCTCGGCACACAGAAGACTGGGCAACTTGGAAGGCACTGAATGGACTGCAATGTGGTACCACGAGATGCAGAACCAATGTTAAGAAATAGCACTATAAAGTGAAGTCCATGACATGTGAGTGTGGAGAAGGGCAAACCACAGACCACATAGTACAATGCAGTCTGAGCCCTACCACATGCGCAATGGAGGACTTTCTTACAGCAACACCAGAGGCACTTGAAGTGGCCAGTTCCTGGTCAAAGAAAATTAAGCATAATACCAAGTTTTTAACTTTTAAAATACATTATATCTGTATTCTCAATTTGCTTCTGATATAATAAAGAAATAAATCTTGAGACAGAAAAGCCTCATGATGCTCCCTTCTCAAATAAAAGGTAATTAAAACACAGGAAAGACCTCTGGAAACAAAGAGGAGGTAACTTCTACAAACAGGCAGGAAACAAAGCAAAGCACTTTGAGTTACATACATCTAGGAAACAGAAGTGAAAAACAAGATAGCAGGTCTGCACTACAGGGATTCCTCTTTCTCTAATTCCTCTCTATATACTGTAACTATTGATGCTTCTTCACTTCCAACATAGACAGTGTTTTGGCCAGTGGATTTTGTTACATCTTTATAGGTTTAAGATAGGAATCCTTCCTAAATCACTTTTCCCTATCCCTTATTTTTAGCAGATAAAACACCTTCAACAAACTACTTGGAGTCATTTTTTCACCATACTTTTACTGTATTATTGAGCTGGATAAATATCTCACACTCAGAATTACTCCCCTGTCTTCAGATTCCATGTCCATGGTTTTGCTTGCCCACTTCAAAAATTACACCTCCCCCAGAAGTGTTTTAGACCTGTGCAAGTCCTCCAATTCAATTCTATGGCATATCTAGTTAAAATATAGTGTTAGCTGTCATCAATGGTTTCAGGTTTCCAAGTGTGTGTGAGTGTGGAGACAATTGATGCAGTTTCAGAATCTGAGGCTTTATGTGCCAAGGGGATGGGGGGGAAGCTCATCCATCCCTGGCCATTGAGAGACTGAAAGTTTAAAGATCTGTGAATCTCAGCTGCTGATTGGTTGAGAGGTGCAGCGAGAAACTCAATAAACTATCATTAGTTGAATTTGAAGTTTTCTGTTAGCCTCTTTGGGAGGGTCTCAGAAAGAAATGAAGACAGGATTGTGAGATCATGGGTGCTTGATAGGATTATCCCTGGGGACACAGTTCCCAGGCTTGGGTTAACTGAGTTTTGATATATCTTGATGGGTTCAGGGATCATTGACATTAGGTGTTTGGGTGTCCTGATGGGCTTCCTAGAGGGGACAAAGGGCGAAAATGATGGATTGATAGTTTTTTTGGTTTCTGCTTAGTTGGGGTCTTTTGTGAGGCAGGGCAAACCAGCAGGGGCTGATTCCTGCTTATTGTGATGGTGAAAATAAAGGGAAATGTGTAGTGCTTGTGCAACCAGACCCCAGATGAAAAGTTCCACTTGTTTTTGTTTTTGTTTTAAATTTCAGAGAGGTGGTAGAAGGGGATTTTGGAGATGATTCATCTGGGCCCCAATTCAGGGTCCCCTATTTCAGTGCTGTCCAACTTCTGGCAGGTCCAGGGCCGGATAAGAGGTCACTGATGACCTGCGGGGCCACTCGGCCCCGCCCCAGGCCCCGCCCCCAGGCCCTGCCCCCAGCCCAGGCCCCGCCCCCTCCTAAAGCCGCCGAAAAAGGAGGAGTAGGCGGCGCCAAGAGCAGCGCGTCACAGGCCTGGCGTGACGCGCTGCTCTTGGCACCGCCTACTCCTCCTTTTCGGTGCCCCCCTCCCTTCCTAGGCCGGGGGAGCCGCCAAAAGGAGTAGGCGGTGCCAAGAGCAGCGAGTCACGCCAGGCCTGTGACGCGCTGCTCTTGGCGCCGCCTCTTCTGCCCTTTTTCGGCAGCTCCCTGCCCTAGGAAGGGAGGGGGTGCCAAAAGGGCAGAAGGTGGCGCCAACGGCAGCGCGTCACAGGCCTGGCGTGACGCGCTGCCCCTTGGCACCGCCTACTCCTCCTTTTCGCGCGCCCCCTCCCTTCCTAGGCCGGGGGAGCCGCCGAAAAGGAGGAGTAGGCGGTGCCAAGAGCAGCGTGTCATGCCAGGCCTGTGACGCGCTGCTCTTGGCGCCGCCTTCTGCCCTTTTCGGTGGCTCCCCTGCCCTAGGAAGGGAGGGGGCGCGAAAAAGGGCAGAAGGCGGCACCAACGGCAGCGCATCACAGGCCTGGCGTGACGCGCTGCCCCTTGGCACCGCCTACTCCTCCTTTTCGGCGCCCCCTCCCTTCCTAGGCCGGGGGAGCCGCCAAAAAGGAGGAGTAGGCGGTGCCAAGAGCAGCGCGTCACGCCAGGCCTGTGACGCACTGCTCTTGGCGCCGCCTTCTGCCCGGCGGCTCCCCCGGCCTAGAAAGGAGGGGCGCCGAAAAGGAGGAGTAGGCGGTGCCAAGGGGCAGCGCGTCACGCCAGGCCTGTGACTCGCCGCCTTCTGCCCTTTTCGGCGCCCCCTCCCTTCCTAGGTAGGAGGGGGCGCGCGAAAAGAGGAGCTAGCTCTCTTCCTCCTCCCTGCCCCGCCTCCCCCCCCCGGCCGCCTTTTAAAAAAAAAAAAAAATCGATTTTTTAAAAAAAAAAATTAAAAATGGCGGCTGAGGGCATAGGTGGGGCCGTGTCCAACAGGCTTCGGGGCCGGATCCGGCCCCGGGCCGCCAGTTGGACAGCCCTGCCCTATTTGATAACACAATTATGTCAAAGAAAACTGCAAGTTGGAAATGCAACAGATGCTTTCTGAGTCATAACAGATGCACTTTTTTTCTCAATTATTTTGCGAAATCTGGACAACTTTCTTCAAAGAAGTACTTTTGGGGAATTTTGATTTTTCAAGTTCTCGAAGTAAATATAAGAGAATACTTGTTCCATGCCGAGCTGGTAAGAACTGTTTTGCTCCCCATTTATTATGTGGCCAGTAAGACAGAAATTTGGTTACACAGTATTTAGTGGCAAATACTTGGTTACACAGTGTTTAGCTCACTGGTTAAGAACACAAGTCCAACATGAAAACAGTGTAACAGGCTGGAAGAGATGGATTTAACCTTTGAAAAAGCTCAAGGGGAAATGGGGCCAATAAAGGAAGGAGAAGCAATAAAGTATCAGGATAGCTGTATCCTCTCCTCCACCCCACAGCAAGGATATATCACTACTACCAGTCTTTTCTGTCTGTTAACGTGTGAATGGATTATTATACAATTGCCTTTTTATCAGGACTTGATGAATAGGTTGCCAATGACTAAAATATAGAACGGGATAACCTGGCATTCTACACTGATAATCTAAATAAAAATAAAATATTCAAAAGATATGCAAGTTGGAAAAAGCATTATAATAGAGACATTTGATTGAATTTCAACAAGGACAAATGTAAGATTCTACACTTAGGCAGGAAAAATGAAATGCAAACATATAAAATGGGTGATGACTGACTTGACAACAGTCCATGTGAGAAAGATCTTGAAGTCTTCATAGACAACAAGTTGAACATGAGCTAACAGTGTATTGCAGAAGCTAAAAAAAGCCAATGGCATTTTGGGCTGCATTAAAGAAGTATAGTGTCTTGATTGAGGGAAGTCATAGTGCCTTTGTATTCTACTTTGGTTAGACCTCACCTGAAATACTGTGTCTAATTCTGGGCACCACAGTTCTGGAAGGTGTCCATAGGAAGGCGCCTATGTCAATTGTTGCCCATGCCAGCATATTGTCCAGAATGATGGGATTAAGGAATCTGTTCCTAAGAAAGGGGAAATGGCATTCAGGAGAAACAGTGGCAGGACCTTCCAAACTCCAGGAAGGGTGCCAGATGATTATGAGTCCTTTATGTCCATATGGCCACAGAAAAGAAAGTTAGCCCAATTCAGGGCCCGGTAATCTCTTGTGCAATCAGTTCAGCCTGGAATGAATAGAGATGGATTGATTTTGAAGATGATGAGTGTTTGAGTCCATTGTTAAGGTGAAGACCAGGAAAACACAAGGGGAATTCCAGATCAAGGAGTGCCAGTGAAAGATCACCAAGGTCATGGTGGTTGCTTCATGGCTCCAAGGATATTTCATAAGATTATAAATCATAAAATATTCACACACACACACACACACACACACACACACACACACACACACAAACCTGGTATTGCCTAATCCGCAGATACCGGGAGCATCTGGTTCTGAATGTTGGGGTCTTTAAGGATATGGATGTTGACCCAGGGTTAGGGTTGCCATTTTTTGCTATAAGAAATAAGGGACATTTACGGGATTTTTCACAAAAATAAGGGACACTTCATTAAAATCTGGAAACTCAAACATTAGGTATAAATAGTTTTATTAACAGAATAAGATAATGATTGAAACTCACAAAAGAAACTGACTTACACCCTCTTAACAGTACATGGTATGTTTCTGCATGCTTTGTCATGCAGAAAAACATTAGAACTACCTAATTTTCTCCATCTGTATTTAGTACTTGACTTTGCTGACTTTAAAAGTGCACTGTCTAAACATTAAAATAAAATAAATTTTATAAGACAGTACATGATTATTATGTCAATAGTTAATGGTATAGTATAGTATGGGAATGGGATACACAGCATTGTATAGTATTGGGATGCACAGCTAGGCCTATTTTAAGAGTAACTCTCAAGCAACCAGAAACTATCTTTATCCAACATGATCCAACATTCCCCTTGGATAACGGTTAATTAGTCTACTGTACTTTGAAAAAGTCCTGTATCGCCTCTTCCATCCAACGGGGACGCAGGCTGCCCTGTGAGTTGGAATCCCTGGGCAGGCATTGCCATGGAAACCACAGCGTGCACCTTCCTCTGGTCAACCCCGCCCAGTCCTGTCCTGCTAGTCAAAAATAAGGGACAGGGCCTGAAAATAAGGGACACAAATTTTAGGGCCAAAATAAGGGACGTCCCTTAGAATAAGGGACATATGGGAACCCTACCTAGGGTGGGGGCATGCAAAGCAGCAGTGGAGATGGGGAAGGGAAGGGAGAGAAGCCATGCTTGGGACCAAGATGCTACACGGTAGCCAGGGCAGGCTGTGAAAGTAAAAAAGGAAAGCAAAAAGGAGACAATGAAGGCTACAGTGAAGCAAGTTTGGGGGCAAAAGGACACCAGGGTGTCAGTTTATTAAAGTGGGGTTTGGAGAGGCTGGCGGCTGCTGCAATTCTTCCTCCTGCATGCTATTGGGACTCTGGGCCCCCAGTCAGCGAGGTTTGAATCTCCTGCCATAGTCCAAATGAAGATTTTGCTGGCAGGGTGTGTGCGTGTCTTGGCTCAACATCAATAGCAATGGGCTCATATTTTAGGAAAGGACATCCCACCTGAACATTAGGAAGAACTTCCTGACCATGTGAGCTGTTCAACAGTGAAACTCTCTGCCTCAGCATGTGGTTGAAACTCTTTCATTGGAAATGTTCAAACAGAGGCCGGATGGCCATGTGTCAGGAATACTTGGATTGTACTTTTCCTGCATGGCAGGGGCTTGTACTGGATGACCCATCTGGTCTCTTCCAACTCTATTCTATGATTCACCTGGAATAGCCCTCATTTGCATTCTTCTCCCAAAAGGTTTGTGTAGTGTGGATGTTAATAAATGTCAGGTAATGAATTCTGCTTCTAAAGAACATTTACAACTATTTGTACACAGACAGTCATATGACCATATTGACTTTGTCTCTAATATATCTTTAAATAGAGGGCAATTGAGGTGACAGACAGAGGACTTGCATAACAAAATAAGCTAATTGCTTCATGAACTTATCACCCCTCAACCCCCCATCCAAACAAAAAAGGCAGGTGTCAAGTATAATCTGTGGATCATAAAATCAATGAAAAAAAATGCTCCACCTGGTACATTACCTAAGGTAGGTTGAGGAGATAAGGTGAAGTTACCGAGTTATATAATGTGCATGTATTATATGTGCAGGTTGCACGTGGCTACTAGATGCTCCCCATCTCTTTCCTTCTTTTTGAGATAAGAAAGCTCTATCAGATGTAAAAGACTAGGATCCCACCCTTTGCCTCCTTTTCCATCTCTAGGCTTCTCAAGCGTAGGAATAAGAAGAAATTGGGGGATATGTAGTATCCTACATGTTGACATTCCTGAAAGGAAAATATGGGTAGATTTCATGCCCAAACTGTCATCCTAAACATGATTTCTGTGAAATAAGTCATATTGATTAATCTAGGTAGTTTTTAAAAAGCATGTAAAGTATGCATCAATTAATTCAAATTCCAGTAAGCTAAAATGCTTTGGAATATGGCAGAGTCACTACACAAATGTTTTTTTGACAAGAACATTAGACAGATATAACACTTTCTTTAGAAAACTGTTACTTTTGAACCAGTGAAGAACCAGGGACATGGATGCTGCAGTCTAAATTCTAGCTTCAGAAAGGCAATTGATTTAAAGGATAAGTGTTTACTTCTAGTAGTTTGGTAGTTTAAGGGAAAAACTAATAAGTTTAGGCTTTAGAGGTAATTTCAGAAGCCCCTAAGAACAAGCACTTTCCATGTTAATGTGTTGGTACCTGCCATGAAGAGAAGACCCTATGTGCGGCAGACATCAACTAGTTCTGTTTAGATACTGAAACCAGCCATCTATATATAAAATGTGAGTTTAATCAGAAATGCCAAGAAGGGACAAGATGACCAATACATATTGCAATTCATTTTTGTCACCCCTCCCTTCTAGTTATTTCCTGAAGCATTTATAACTTTGACTTTTAACAACCCCACCATAATATCTATATCTTTGCTAGAGGAGAACTGCTTACTTCACTTCATATGGCCAGTCACCCAGCCTCCTGGTGGGACTTGGACTACACTCAAAACCTCTTTATCATTGTATCTCAATTAGGGAAACCTCAGGCACAATTACTTTCTGGGCTTTGCCTTTTTCTGGTCATCAGGAATATCTCTAGAACAGCACCTTAGGGGGGGAAAAGAGGTGGAATTGCCTTCGTGACATAAACTACTGTTTACATTGCTTGCCAGTGAAGCTGCATCCTCAAAGGGACTGTTGTTGAAGCATTATGCCATTGTAAGCCACCTTGAAGTCCCCCTGTTGGGGTAGGGAAGGGCGGGCTACAAGTATGACAAATAAATGAATTATGCAGCAAAAAAGCCCCCCTCAAAGGTTTCCTCCCTCACTTCATAATAGTCACCACCGCATAATAGTCGCAGTACCCTTTCCCCTCAAAAATTGTATGTGTGTGTGTATATGTGTGTTTGCGCAATTATTATCCAATGAAATATGGTGATTTAAGAAAAGACGAGGAATAAGAGGAATTTGAGAACAATATGTGTTTTGGAGAGTGTATGTTTGTCTTGGTCTGTGTTACACGATTTATCAGCAGTTCTAGTAGCTACTATTGAAAGAGAAGTTCCTCAGGCACAAAAGATGACTTGATGGGAAACACCCTGTATGATACAATGGAGAGCTACTATTAACCAGAACATAAATTACTCACTAGATAGACTATATATTTATAGATAAGCAATAGCACTTTGGCACTAGCCTGATTTTCATATAAACCTTGCTATGAAAATCCATATGATAAATTGTTTGAGAAGGCCATAGTGAGATAACACTGCACAGTCACTCAGTCATGTGGTGGCGGTGCAGGCCTGTTCTAGACCCTCTTTTTCTCTAATTGCTTTTTTCTTGTTCCTCCTGGATAATGTGTAAAAAGAGATGAGAGCCACACTTCTACAGTGGGAAATATGGAGTTGTGCATATAGTTCGCATAACTCATTATGATGCAGATCCATGACTTCAAAGGGCAAATACTGGTTTTATCCGTAGTTTTTATTATCACCTAAGAATGTAAAGCAGTATACATGGTTTTCCATTATCAGTTGTTATTGATGCTTTTCTCTGTTATTATTGCTGCTATGGTTTTTCTCAGTCATGTGAGCTCGATGGACAATGACTACCTCAAGATCAGGGTGTAAACATTCTGTTCCCTTGTCCCTGACACTAATGAACATGATTAATCATAGAGATGTTACATAGAGATGATTAATTTTTTAAAAAAATGTCTTGGCAAAAAAAACGGCACAGAGAATCAGATTTCATGAAGTATACAATTATGTTCCAGGCAAAAATGTGTCTTCGCAAAAAGCTTTTTTGCATACTTTTCATACTCTTCTCCAAATTTGGCAGTTAGTACAGTGGTAGACATTATATAAAAGAAGAGAAAATCACAAAGACATTCACATAGATTTTCTTAGTCTTTGTGCAAACGCCCTCTAAATATGTGTACATTATGGATTTTTCTCCAGAGAAAACACCCCAAACCCTCATTTTATATTCATGTAGTTCTCAAGGAGGCATTGATTTTGCTGATAAGGTTTCCTGCCAAGTAAACCAACTAGATTTGTACACAAACAGTATTATTTTGAACATTTTTACTTAACTAGCTCAGAGTTATTCAATAAGATTATGGGTAAGTCGGGGTTAGAATCGGTGTGAGGTACAGTGTTCCCTCACTTATTGCTGGGGTTACGTTCCAGGACCTCCCGCAATAAGTGAAAAACTGTGAAGTAGGGATGATCTATTTTAATATTTATACATTATTTTAGTAGATATACTGTACACTTTTTAAAGTATTTATAAACTTAAAGTAAAGTGAAGGAAAGGCCCTTCAAGGCTGGAGGGAGGACTGAGGAGGGAAAGTGCTTTGGAGAGCGGCGGCAGCAAAACCCCACAAAACAGCAAAAATACCATCTATTATATAAAGGAGGTCCCGTCATGGAACGACTGACAGAGACAGAGAAACCTTACAAGGCAGACACTCCAAACTTGGCAACAAAAATAGGCCTCAGGCAAGGTAGGTTTTTTTTAGCAAAGACACTTTCCGCCCCAAAACCTAGTAGGCCCCCAAAACAACGATACAAAAAAACCCCTACATTTCCCAGCGTCCTCCGCGGCCACCAGCGAATCTCCCAGCCTCCACATTCTGACAACATGATTGGTTGCCAGTGAGGGAGTATTTGCATAACGCCTCTATTGGCCAGCCAACATGAACATTCCGACCCTCTAAACTGGCAGAGGAGGATAAGGCAAAGGCCTGAGGCAGTCGCCAAGACGAACACCCAATTTACTTCCCACAGAAAATTTAAACCCCTACAAATCACAGACCACACCCAAAATTGACACTAAGGCTTCATTTACATGATTTTCCTGACTAGGCCTCACTTAATGGGATGCTGTTTAAGTTAAGGCTTCATTAACTTGATTTTCCCGACTAGGCCTCGGCTCATGGGACATTGTGTATGGCCTGAATTTACAGTAAGGCTACATTATCTTGATTTTCCTGACTAGGCCTCAGCTCATGGGACATTGTGTATGGCCTGAATTTACAGTAACCTACCTTGGCACACAGAGCCCCTATGAGCCACACTACATTCTACTACAGTTTGGAGGAGGGTGGACCATGGATGATGGGATTTGATGTACCTCCATGGATTATGGGATTTGTAGTACTTTCAAACCCTTCATTCCCCACAGACCACTGTGGCCCAGAACCAAGACCGATAAAGACCAAACTTGGCACACAGTGCCCCCATGACCCACACTCCATCCAACTGCAGTTTAGAGGAGGGCACACCATGGATGATGGGATTTCAAGTACCTCCACTAACTTCCAAAGTACCCCACCCACACAAGCATCAACCTCTACATCAACACAGCAGACGGAAAAACAAAAAACATTGTATATCCACAAGCTCTGCTTAACGCCAGCAACACCACACACCGACAACTCCACAGGACTTCAACATCCCACCCACCAGAACAACCCACAACGACACAGCCATGGCCCCACCAAGACCATAAGTAACATCAATTCCAACCCTTACATACTCAGACTTTCTCGCATCTCCTAAATAGGGCACAGCAACGTGTGCCGGGTACAGCTAGTGATATATATATATTAAATTAATACTTTTTGAAATCTGCAAAACAGTGAGACTGCAATAAGCGAACCGCAAAGTAGTGAGGGAACACTGTAATCCCAAATTTATATAGCGACTTGCATGATGCAGGTTCAAGTGCCCCCTGAGTAGGCAGTTCAACAGCCTGAGATGGAGCTGGGGGAAGAAGTCCTTCAATGAATCTTCTAGAAAATGAAACTGTAACATTTTGGCACATGCTTTCTTCATAATGCACCCACTTGCATATAATTTTCAGCTCCTCAACAGTGCATCAATTTTGCTCCACGTGTAGACATGTGGAGCATTCTTCAGAAAGCTGTCAGGAGGAACTTGCAGGTCATTTCCACCTCAAAATAGATCGATGCAGACATGTGAAATGCATTAAGCTAAAAGAAATTAAGAATGGGGAAATTAGTTGGAAACAACAGAAGTCTGAAGGAGATTTCTGCACTGCTTTTCTTTTATTATCCTTGTGACATGATGCTGTCATCGTTTGTTCTGACTTGGCTTTGAAGGAAATCATTTTGCTATAGTATTGGATAACGAACTAAGAATGGCCATCCAATGCTTTGCTATTCTATCATGTCTGTATGCATGTGTGTATACCTTGAAGTCACCTACTGACTTACAGTGACTCCATAAATTTCATCACACTTTTATTATACTGATTCTGTAATACAGTATGTATGTGTGAGTAGCAGTAGTAGTCGTTGTTGATGTTGCATGCTTTTCTATAGAGACCCCAAGGCAGGGGTCCTCAAACTTTTAAAACAGAGGGCCAGGTCACAGTCCCTCAAACTGTTGGAAGGCCGAATTATAATTTGAAAAAAAAAAAGAATTCCTATGCACACTACACATATCTTATTTGTAGTGCAAAAAACACTTAAAACAACACAATAATTAAAATGAAGAACAATGTAACAAATAAAATGTAGTATTTCACTGGGAATTGTGGGCCTGCTTTTGGCTGATGAGATAGGATTGTTGTTATTGTGTGCTTTCAAGTCATTTCAGATTTAGGTTGACCCTAAGCGAGGGCTGGGTAAATGACCTTGGAGGGCCCTATCCAGCCCCCGGGCCTTAGTTTGAGGGCCCCTGCCCTAAGGTGACACTATCATAGAGTTGTCATGGCTCCAATTGTTTGGAGTAAGTTTTTCTTTGCTTTCCTCAGAAGTTTATAGAATGAGATTTGCCAAGCACTTTCCCTGGTGTTTTAAGCCGTTTACCCCGGGTTGAATTGCATTAGCCTGTGAGCATTGTTTGGATGCACTCGGCCAGTGGTTCTCAACCTGCGGGTCCCCAGACATTTCAGCCTACAACTCCCAGAAATCCCAGCCAGTTTACCAGCTGTTAGTATTTCTGTAAGTTGAAGGCAAAAACATCTGGGGATCCACAGGTTGAGAACCACTTTACTAGGCTAATGCAATACCCACTGACAGACCCAGTCAGGCACTGTAGCTATTTGAAGTCTGCAAAGTTTTGAAAGTCACATTTACATTTATTAATGACTAAAAGCCTACTTTCAGTGCTTTCAGGAAAGGGTTTCTGGAATGCTAACAATTGGGATCTTGGGATATGATGACTATAGCATTCTCTTGGTTGATGAGCATGTGCAGACAAGCAGCTATGGCAGGATCCTGAGGCAAAAGAAAATTGTTACATCCTCTCATAGTCTTGTTCTCTTCCTCACAGACAACTTTTGCCATCTTGACCACACTGTAATGATGCTTGAGCATGTTTGTCCTAATTTTCATGTGTAAAATGTTAGAGCAATGGTTCTCAACCTGTGGGTCCCCAGGTATTTTGGCCGACAACTCCCAGAAATCCCAGCCAGTTTACCAGCTGTTAGGATTTCTAGGAGTTGAAGGCCAAAACATCTGGGGACCCACAGGTTGAGAAGCACTGTGTTAGAGGGTATCAACTCAGTATAAGGCCCATGCAGCCTCTGGATTTTTACATCTCCAGAAATGGCAATAGAAGCTATTTATGGGAGTGGGAGGTATGCTGTTAGAGATTTCCTCTTTCTTATTAATCTTCCAATTTATTAACTTTGATGAACATCATCGGACAGTTGCTGGAGGGTGCCAGGGATTGGTATGCATTAGTCCCAGGACTGTATAGAATTCAGTCTTTTCCAAAACACAGCATAGAAATGTCAGCAATGTCTGTCTCCATCCAACTGCTTCTTTTTTATATCTTATATAACTCCCAAAAAGTGCTCTAATTCAGTAGGTTTGATTCCAGACATGCTCAGTAGCCCAAACAGCTGGTGGAAAGACAGACACATGAAAAAAGGAGAACAAACTAAACACTTCCAATGCAAACACACACACCTGTATAGTAATAATAAATATATTAAATGAAATCTTAAAGAAACCATTAGATTTGGTTGATGGCTATTAATTTTGTGCTCTAGAACTCCCACCCTCTTATTTTGGTCTTGCTTGCTTTAAAAAAAAAATTCCTCTAGGAATAAATTAGAATGTTTGCCTTGAATTCAAACTTCATCTTTACTGCATGTTTTGGCCAATATTATCTGAATTCATGAAATCTGCTGAGTTAGAGGGCACTATATTTCTCAGCCACTTGATTTGGTATTCTTATACCCCTGAACTTCTCCAGTAAAGCACATTCACAAAAAGCCAAGCCAAGCCTGGAGATGCTGCTGCATTAACTCTTAATGATAACCTCTCAAGTGTTGGCAATACAAAAACCTGGAAGAAAGGCTGAGGGCTTTTAAGCACATTGCCCCCCCCCCCGCCAAATAATTTGCACCCAGATGTTAGTAAGCAAACACCTCTTTTAAAAAGACATAATGGATCCAGGGGCCGCTCTGAGTCCCCCTTGTGGGGAGAAGGGTGGGATAGAAATATATGAAATAAATAAATAAATAAAACATATTACATGTAAAATTGGTTATAATGTTGAGAATATAAAACAGTTCTTTCAGGCCCCTTCTACACTGCCATAAAATCTAGATGATCAAAGCAGATAATCCATATTATCTACTTTGAACTGGATTATATGAGTCTACACTGCCATATAATCCAGTTCAAAGCAGATAATCTGAATTTTATATGGGAGTGTAGAAGGGGCCAAAAACTCAATCTACATTGCCATATAAAATCCAGATTATCTACTTTGCACTGGATTATATGAGACCACACTGCTATTATATGAGTCCACTTTGCCACACTGGCGGTTTTAAACAGTGTATTTTAATTATTGAGACAAATGTTTTTAATGTTTATGTATGCATATAATGAATTCTTGTCCCGGCATTGAATGCTTGCTGTATATATGCTGTGCTCTGCCCTGAGTCCCCTTTGGGGTGAGAAGGGTGGAATATAAATGTTATAAATAAAAAAATAAATAAATTCTAGTTCAAGTCAGATACTCTGGATTTTATATGGCAGTGTAGATGGGGACTTAGACGAGCAACTGTTGTTGAAGAAAGGAAGAAAGAAAGAAGGAAGGAGGCAGACAGTAATGTAAGAGAGGGTGAAGGTGACACGCTAGTTTCTAGGAACTGCCTTGGCTTGCCAGGAAAATTCTACCTTCTCATTAGCTAAGTAGTCAGTAGCATTTATACAACTCTGTTTCTCCAGTAAAGGATATGCAGACCCATCCTTGTCCTTATGTAGTACTCCAGCGAGTACTTGAGGCAGCCTTTTCTTCTACTCTTCTTTCCTAAGCTACCGGATGACTGTCGTTTTCCAAAGAGGTTGTTCTGCCCTCACACTATTTTAACTACTTGGAAGATGAACTGGCTGCACAGGGGACAGACTGGAGACTATATAGTTGTATCAAACACAAATTTATTAACTGACAAGAGTTTTAGACTTTCTATTCTCCTGAGTCTCACTACAAAGTCTTTATGAGGAGAGGTAAAATTGGAATCTCCAACGGGGTTGCAAATTGCATTCCATACCCCACTCCAAACATCCCATGTGAATCTCTGTGAACGTTTTTTCTCTTTCTGAACACAACGCATGGTTCTCATCATTTAATAATTGTACAAGCGACCAGAGAGAGGGACAAGCTGTTTAAGGGTTGGTTACAAACCAGCTTTTCTGGAGAAAATAAAATGGTAAAAATGTACTATTGGCATACATCTGTGCCAGTAAAACCTGATCGCTCAAATGTTCATCGCAAGTGAATCTTGGTGGAGCCTGATCATAGCCAGAACTAATTCATTCAGAAATTTTAGGAACATTCACAGCATTGTTATGATGGTTTTTGGCTCTTCACGCAGACTTCTGAAAATGCATTTGTGTTTTTTCCCAGTATACAAAAAAACCTGAATCCATTCAGAAAATGAAAGTTTCACATTAACAACAACAACAACAACAATAATATAGGAAAGAAAAATCTGCCTTGAGCCCCAATATTGGAGAAAAATAACATAATAATAAACTAGGTAAATAAAATTAAAAAGCTGACTTTCAATATGCTACATAAGTAGATTATTTATTTTTAAAAATCTACACACCAATATTTGAGATACAACAAGTACTTCAACTACTACCATGCTTCAATTTCTGTATTGGATGCATTATAAAAACTTCTCTTAGGGCTGCCAGTTTAGGATCATTGCAGGCTCTGAGGCTTATGGGCTAAAACCTGGGATCTAGGTATGGCTTCTGGGGATGCCATTAAACGATGTGATTTAAGTACCAACCACACTTACTCACATCTTATCATTCAAACACACCCATCCACTGTCAGCAGTCAGCTGTAGCCGCTCCTAAATGACCACGCAGAGACATTTCTGGGAATCACTAAGAACTTTACTACAGACTGCTATCACATAAAAAGCCAAGAGTGCCCACACATCAGCTCCCTCCCTCTTATATACACATCCCCTGGAGTTTCAACGTCTCTTTTCCCGCTTCCCTGTTTCCCGCTTTCTGCTTCCCGTCTAGGTGTCGGACCGTTGTTTCACACACTAAGATCGCCCAGGTCCTTATCTTTGTTATGGCTGTCAGTGTTCCTGAATTTGGGCGCCATTCCCAAGTCCTCAAATCTCGGCACCTGACATCCACCACAAAGAGAGAAGATTGGGGGGGGGGAAGAGATAAGACATATTGTATTTTCATCTGGAAATGAAGACAGAAGTGTTAACTAAGAGATGATTCTTAGATCACGGTGACATAGGATTATTCTATCTCATCTTCGTGGAGACATAAAACATTTTAGTCCTAGCCAGAAGATGGATTCAGGATGGAAGGTGAATCCTGGTGCCACAAGGGCAGGGAGGAATAAAGGAAGCTAAGAGTAAGTGGCAAGAACAAATCAATTCAGCATTGCAAATTGTAGCAGGCAGCTCAAGTGGGATCTCTTGGAAATCAGCACTGACTATTTCCATGGTTGATGTTTGTTTTTGTTTTTTTTAAAAAATGACAACTTCTGAAAGAAACTGCCATTATATCCTATGCTTTCTCATTTTGGATGTTCTTTGAAACCTGAACCAATAAAGGGGAAATGATTAGAAATGCAAACAACTGCCTGGCTTTGACATTCCTTATTGCTCCACGTTATCTAGTTAATTTGCCATGTTAGACTTTTTGTAGGTTAATCTTTTCTCATTTCAGCCTACAGACCGAAACATCTGTATATATTGTTGACAGGTGGAGACCTGGTATAAACGTTTCTCCCCAGATAAACATGGACACCCTATAGAATTGGAAGAAACCACAAAAGTAATCAACTATAGTCCCTTGCCATGCAGGAATTTACAATCAAAGCACTCCTGACAGATGGCCATCCAGAGAAGACGTTTCCACCACACTCCAAGCCACCACTCCACTGAAAACAGCTCTCAAAGGCAATCCTCTTGTAAAACAAAGGTTCCAGGTTGTTTCACCCCCCCACCCCCAAGTATCAACACAACTTCAGCTGACAACAGAGAAATACTCGTTGTCTCTACCTGCTCTAACCATGATGTCTGCTGTTTAAAATAAATGGCCTGTAATTGAAGGCAGATTTCTCTGATTTGTAGCATTGCATACTGGAAATTGGGCCAAGGCTGTCTGATTTCATTTCTGAACAAGAATGTAACTCTAGTCTCTTGCCAGTTTATACCATTCCCCATGTCCAGCCATAGACAATTTCTCATGGACCCAAAACTTTCAACAATACTTCATTATATTTCATGACTCATAAAATGGGCTGCTGCCCATGGAAAGCCATGCATTTTAGGGCAGGCTGTACTGCTCCCTCCAGCATGTTTGAACGGGTAGCACAGCCTTATTATTCTCTCAGCTTGCGCACTCTTTTTGCTGTCGGTAAGGACATATTGCATCAGAAGGGGAAATAAAATTAAAGGCTCTGATGCATTTCAGTGGGAAATTAAACGCTCAGTAAAACTGGCCGCTAGCAGACATGAAACAAATGGTAGAGGATGTAAATCTGAAACCTTTTTGAGATAAGCAAACCTCATAAAACTCTGATTGAAGATGAAGAAAAGAGAGTATGATGAGCCTTGTGCTGTTAATGTCTTTAATTTCATTTTGTGTCTCTTTTGTTCACCCTGGTAATGATCAGTACGAGCCTCTATGAATAGACTCAGTAAAATATGACATAAATAGGTGGCTCTTTCAGATGGTATTACCCTGGACACAAACAGGAACACTGATATTAATTGTTGCAAGGATCACAATTACAATCCTGCAATCAAATCTTCATCATCTATATACACATGGAATTGCGGTGACTGGAGAGTGTTCAATTAAAACTGGCTATTAACAAATTGAACATAAGCAAAATGTTATCCAAAGGAAATTAGCACCCATACAATTGAAACACTGCAAAAGCATACCTTCTTTCTATCACCAAATTTATGGTGTTGGTGCCAGAGTTTAGGGAGCCATATTTTGCAACTGTTTTGAGACATTCTGATAAGGTATTAATGGCTCCCCTGGTGGCGCAATGGGTTATACTGCTGAGCTACTGAACTTGCTGACCGAAAGGTGGTGGTTCAAATCTGGGGAGTAGGTTGAGCTCCCTCTGTTAGGCCCAGCTTCTGCCAACCTAGCAGTTTGAAAACATCAATAGGTACTACTCCGGGAAGAAGATAACGGCGCTCCATGCAGTCATGCCAGCCACATGGCCTTGGAGGTGTCTATGGACAACGCCGGTTTTTCAGCTTAGAAATGGAGATGAACACCACACCCCAGAGTTGGACACAACTGGACTTAATGTCAAGGTGAAACCTTTACTTTTACTTTACCTTTAGCAATGCATCTAAAACATACAAGGGGATATTAAGTTTTTTAAAAAATCAACAATTAAACTCATTTTCTAGTGTTTTCTATACAGGCAAAGACATCAGCACAATATCATTATTATAATTCATTTCAACAAAAAATATTATGAACAACAGAAATTTGCATAATATTTACATGATTGTTTGCATGTGCTCCACCATTGAATGGAAAAAATCTTAAATAAAATATGAGAAATGAATAGAAATATTTTCTGTTTTTTATTCCTTTATTCTAAGCCAAATAAGGATTCAAATAAACAAATAAAATAATCAAAATGAAGGAAACAACCTATTGCAAGTTTAAATGTGGATCCACTAGAAAAAAAATGAGTCACTTATGTAACTGAGCATTGCATAACTCATAAAATAGAGGCCATCTCAAAATGTTGTGTGAAAAAATAGAGATTGAATTTGATTTTTAATGACTTTGGGTGAGTCAACGTTTGAGAATAAAGCTCCATTTAACCATGAGAACTTAGAAGTAAGAAAGGCAAACAACAAGAAATGGGTAGCTATTGTTGATAGCCTTGTGGCACATTTTTTAAAATGTCAGGAGCAACTTGAGAAACTGCAAGTTGCTTCCGGTGTGAGATAATTGGCTGTCTGCAAGGACGTTGCCCAGGGGGACACCCAGATGTTTTATCATCCTGTGGAAGGCTTCTCTCATGTCCCCACATGAGAAGCTGGAGCTGACAGATGGGAGCTCACCCCCTCCCCGGATTTGAACAGATGGCACAAGGGTTTAACTCACTGTGTCACCAGGGGCTCTTGTGGCACATGAAAAAAGCCACTCCTTTCTTTAGTTGCTCAGACCTGTGGTGCCTGAGAGTGTACCTGCAATCTCTTTATGGCAGATCTATAGAAAACTTTTTAAGCAGGCCTATTTGCACATATTTGCAAATCTCACCTTAAGGTACTGGTATTAATAATTTGTATACTGTCCTGAATCCCATTATTGGAGAAAAAGTGGAATATAAATGAATAAAAAGAGAGAAATCAACAAGAGTTTTAACTGTTTGAAGTGCCAGGTTTTTAACTTTATTCTGTTTTAAGCCATAGCATACCTCATGTTGGGAGAAAGATGGGACTAATTCAAAGCTAGATGCCGTAGTTTCTGGCATATAAGACAATTGGGCATATAAGGCAACCCCCAACTTTTCCAGTTAAAATATAGAGTTTGGGATATACTCCCCATATAAGATTACCCTTCTTTCAACGCACACCAAAGAAAAATATAAAAAACCATCAGATTTGATTTCAATATGGTAATTTTCCTATTACCGTACCTCCTTCTCTGCCTCTCAGATCTCGCACATGCGCACCTGTGCCGCTTCACTGCAATCCTCAGGAGTGAGATTTGAGAGGCAGAGAAGGAGGTACAGTAATAGGATACAAGGGCAAGCCAGACAGGTGAAAGAGGCATGTTTTCCTGGGCACAGCACCATTCTATCTCTTTTTTCCATACCCTGGGTGTCCTGGATGCCTGCAACTTGCTCTGTCCTTCACTTACACCTTCCCGGTGAGGGGCTCCCTCACCTCATCACCAGGACCATGTTAAGTCACTTCTTTCCATGAATCCTGGTGAGTGGATTTTCTTCTACCATACTTGTACAGCGCCATCCTTGCTGCTTTCATGCGGTTGCCACATATGGTGGAAATGTGTCCTTGGCCATTTTTGAGCTCTCTCTGCCATATTTGGTGACCGCAGATTTTCCAGTCCAGCTTGGAAGTTTCAGCCAGCATATAAGACATCCCCCCCAACTTTTGAGAAAATTTTTCTGGGTTAAAAAAGTAGTCTTATACACCAGAAAATACAGTACTCAAATAAACAAATAAAATAAATAGCCTCTGCTTGCATTTAGAAATATATGTTTCTGAGGAAACTCCCCCTGAATAATCAAGGTTCTTTTCTTGAGAAGTACACTGAAGTAAACGTCTTTTAGGATACATTTTACATTGAAATTAGAGAATGTGCTATGATGGGGAAGACATTTTCAGATAGTCTTAAAATGCAGTGAAGGGAAATAAGGAGAATGGAAGTCATTTTAGAAATAACTGCTAATTCTTATTTATTGTGAACAGCATTTTTTTAAAAAAAGAAGCACCCAACATATTTTGAGTGTAGGATTGATGAGGATGTACAGTATGTTTTGGTTCAGAGGCTTGGTGATCATGCTGGGAAACTGAATTGACCAGCCACAAGCTGTTTGTGCAATAAAATAAAATAAACACTGCTCTAGTCCTGGAAATTTGACAAAAGTCAAGAATGGGCAGATTTGTTACGATACTACATAATTAATTGGCTTGCCTTTGGTTAATGATTGCATAAAAAATCATGACTTCAGCCAAGTTTGGAAAGAAACAGTCCTAGTCCAAAACAAGATCATACACTTTTCAGAGGATTAATCAACAGAAGGCAATTTATGGCTTGTTCACATAGCCCGGAGGTTATAACTCCTGAGTGTTACTACTGAAGCAATGGGCTGTAAAGTTCACTTTATTTTCATTCTTCTTCACTTGGCAGCTGAGTAAGGCTAAAATAAAGTCAACCTAGAGCCTTTGTATGCAAACAGCCGAGAGAACTTTAAAAACTTTACACTGTTGTGTGATGTTAAGAGGTTTGTTTTTTTGTTTGTTATGGATCAACATGGCTGGTAACCTATGAAAAAAATCAGAGCAAATTAGTTTCTGGAATGTTCTAAATAATCAAAAGGTAATCTGGTATCTTCAGATCAGATCACATCCTATGATAGGTTGAGAGGCAGCTTGAAGGCACATACTCATGTTGGGCACATCTACCACCTAGGTCAATTTGGAACCGATTTGCGAGAAACTAGTACACCAGGCGCACACACAGAGACACAAAGGCGGGCCGGGGGGGTGTGTGTGTGAAAATGACACCAGTGGAGCTAATCAATTATCTGTCCCTGGGGATCAGTTGACCCCTGCTGCTTAGTTATGACTTTGGAGTATTTTTTGGCAGCATCTCCCCTCCCCACCCCAATACACTCATTCCAATTGTAAAACATGCTCCAGTGTGGGCAGGTGTAGAGCAATTTGATGAAATTGAGATTTAGCGCTCACTGAAGTGCATTAAGGGGTTTAACTCTAATTTTCCCCTGACGTTGCTTAATTCACACTGCAGTGCACTTTGGCAGTGTGTGTTTTGTAGCCACTGCAGTTAGAAGCCAGTGTAGATGTGCCCACTGAATGTCTCTCCACCTAATTGTTATAGCCATCTGATACCACTTTAAGTAGGAGCCTCGGTGGTGCAATGAGTTAAACCCTTGTGCCGGCAGGACTGAAGACCAACAGGTCAGAAGTATGAATCCGGGGAGAGTGTGGATGAGCTCCTTCTGTCAACTCCAGCTCCCCATGCGGGGACATGAGAGAAGCCTCCCACAAGGATGGTAAAACCTCAAACATCCAGGTGTCCCCTGGGCAATGTCCTTGCAGACACCAGAAGCGACTTGCAGTTTCTCAAGGCACTCCTGATACGGAAACACTTTAAGTATATCTAATACTAATACCACCTTAAGCTCCATCCTATGGACTTGTGGGATTTCTAGTTTGTGAAAATACTTACATTTTCTACTACGCAATCTACTGTTCTGTCCTGAACTTCATACCAGAACTCTTTAGCAAATAATTCTTTGTTCTATACCAAAATACAAATCCCACCATTTTATAGGATGGAATCATGACAGTTAAAGTAGTATTGAAATTATATCATATGGGCCCTCATTGGTTTTCACTCAGGCAATGCTATAGTAACACATTTTTCCAGTATACAATTCTAGTATTAATTCTAAACCATGCACAAGGTCTGCAGTAGAGGTTACCAGTTTATTTGATTGGATCTGTAATGAATGTCTAATGAATTGCGCAAAAACAAATCATTTAAAGCCTGCATCTTGAATGTAGAATTAACACATTCTGACATCACTTGAACTGCCATAGCTCAATGTTAGGGAGTCAACTGTAGTTTGGGGAGGCACCAGCACTCTTTAGTAGGGAAGGCTAAAGACCTTGTAAAACTACAGTTCCCAGGATTCTATCGCATTGAGCCATGGCAGTTCAAGTGATGTCACACTGTATTAATTCTTAATTTCCTCCTTCCTGTGTGATGCTCCCTGCTTGTTTCTTGACGTGTCTAGAGCCGCTGTGATGTTGTGGTGCATAAAGCTAGCATGTCACAACATCGCAGCTGCTCTTTTTAATTAAGTCTGATAGGGCAACAAGCTACTCCCTGGAAGGAATTATGCCTTGCCCCTGGTGAGTGAGTAGTTAATTGCATTATTGCTTTAAGCCTGGTCCTATGTGGATGTTATTTTATCACCACCCCATCACCTCTGTTGCTTGGCAGCCTTCCTGGGTGAGGACAAATGCCCCAAGGGAATGGTCCTGTGTTTTGCTGGAGCACCATTCCCAGGGTTATACTTGGGGTGGGACGGGGAAGGAAGATGGCCGCTCCCATGGGAAACCTACAGGGCAGCCAATCTTCCCCCCAACCTCAAGAACACTCTTGGGAATGACGTTACGTCATGGGGCCAACTTTCCCAGGAATTATGCTGGACTGACAGTGACCAGGCCATTTGTTGACGTAGTGACAAAGCTTTTTTTTAGGAGGAAAGTATACAGAAAAATCCACATCTGCCTTCTTTTTTAAAAAAAAATCTGCCTTTCCTGCCCCTTCTATGAAGACTGTTTCAATCTTCTACTAGATTAACATGAAGACCCATCTTCTCCTGGACCCTTTCCATAATTCATCAGATGTTATTGTTGGTAGGGTTACAGGGGAAGGTCTTTTTCAGTTGTGGCCATTATGTCGTGGATACCCTTCCCGTGGCAGCTTTGTTTTAAAGTTTGGGAACTGGTCAAGACATTTTTTGTGCCAAGATCATGGGGTTTTTTTGCCCTCTTGATCAAAGTGAAAACCAGTGGGGGTTTTGTACCTACACAATGGTTGTGTAGAAGATGGGCTTTCTGCAGGTGCTGTTTGTTGTGCAACAAGAAAAACCTGCAACAATTAAAACTACAGGAACTGCCCCCCAAGTTCACTAAAACATTGTGAACAATGTACTCAATTTTCAGACACTTGCCTCATAAGGAATTCCTAGGCCCTCTGTGGTCAATGTCTACTGGAAGTTGACCACAGAGTCACACTGGAGAACTTAGATATCCCTAAAGTGTGTCTTTTAATTAAATCTGTAAATAATCAAATCTGCAAAAGCCAAACCTGAAAAAGCAGAGGGTTGATTGTATTGCAACAGGGTTTTTTTTAATGCACAGGAGTTAATTTGGCTACCTACTTCTGCACTTACTTAATATACACTGGTTTTAGCTCTGTTATTGCATTTTATTGTGGAATTATTAGAATTTTCTTGTACCCATTTATACCAATTTTAATTTGCTTTATAAATTACTTTGGAGGATAGAAATGTTCCAAATAAATAAGAGTGTGCTGCCTTAATTTCAAGATATTGTAGCAGTTTACAACAAAATTATTTGCATGTTTACTCATGAGTAAATGCCGTTGTGTTCCAGGAACAAGTGTCTAGTAGGAGTGAAGACTCATGCACATTAGTTGTCATTTGTTTAGATTTGTTTCAACATAAAATGTTTCAGAATGCCATGGCTAACTTCTGGTTCATTTTCCATTGGATTATTCATGTCCTCCGTGGGTTGATCCTCTTTAAACATTAAGCATCCACATTTAATCAAGTCTGATGTTTCACAAGGAAGCCAGCCCATCTATCTCTGTCTGAATCTGGAAAGGGACAATAAGGGCAAAGGTTTTCAAATATGTCTTGTTCCCATGGGCAGTCTTGGGCTTCACAAGGACTTGTCCAGGTTCAAGGAACAAACTATTCTCGACTGTTTTGAAAGGCTATGCAAATCTGGCAGTCGGTCATTTTAGCTTTTTTGGTGCATCTGTTTGCAAAAACCCATAGGCTCATTTTAATACATTCAAGATGTTAGGTTTCCACCATGCTGGTAAGCATGGGTGAAACCAGAACAAATTGCTTCATATAATATTTTGTAAAAGAAACTGAATGGTCAACAATGGAAAACAGACATTTTCCCTCTTGAGCCCTGCTGTGAATATGGCAGCAGAGGCTGGCATTTAATTTATCAGATACAATACATTATGTGTATTATGAAATTGATCGTACTAATTGTTAAACTGTTTTTTCTGTTTCCCTTTTAAAATAAGCAGAGGTTGGATTGAATGGCTCTTGTGGTCTCTTCCAACTCTGTGAGTCTGTGTCTTTCAATGACTCCAGGATGTTTTAGGCCAAAGAAAGGGGTCCTTCAGACATAAATCAACCTGGAAGTCACATCCAGGTTTGTGTGGGTGTGGGGTGGCAGCTAAAATAGTAGTGTGTGAACATTACAAAATGAATCTCTCAGGCCTTGATCATGGCGTGAATGTGTGTTTGTGAGATTCCAAAAATTCAACAGTTCTGAAATGTTGTGGCATCCATGGATATCTCAAAATTGGCCTGGGGAAAATGAGTTTGGTTCATGGGCCACGGTTTCCTGACTTGTGGTTTATGGAGTATGGCTGAGCGGTTTCCAATAACAAATCAAAACGATCTTACAGGTTTTTAAGGTAATTTCTATTGTCATACAAGGAGTGATTATCATGGCATTTTGTAGTGCACAGGAATTTCTAATGATGTCATTTTAGGCTAGATTTACACTGCTCTATATTCCATGATCCAATCCCAGATTATCTGTTTTGAATTGGATTATATGAGTCTACACTGTCAGATAATCCAAGATAAGCAGATAATCTGGGATCAGATCCTGGGATATTTAGTTTTTTGCTATCAGATTTTTTAAAATAGAAAAATACATAACTATGAGAATTAAACAGGGAAAAGGAAGAAGATGAAAAAGGGCAAAAGTGTGATAGCTGGGACCCAATGCCGAGACAGCACAGCGAGTAAGAGACACAGGTGCAACAGATAGTTCACCAGAAAGGGGGGCAGACAGAAGGGGGGGGGGAGACAACAAACTGCCAAACATAGTGCTTAAGGCTATCCAGATAGCATATGCAAACACTTTCAAATACGTAACATCTTCGCTTCTCTAATACTGAACTGCGTCGTGCAACCAGCATTGGGTCCCAGCTATCATACTTTTGCCTGAAAAAGAAACTGGGACAATTTTAAAACTGCTGAAAGAGTGGTATGACTGTGGACAAATCAGAACTATTGCTGCCAAATGGGGACAATTGGGGGTGATTTGATAAGATGTCTAGAGGGTACATGAAGCCCCCAAATACTTTCATATGTCTTTATCACCAAGTTTGTGATATGTGTGAAGTCAGATTCATGGATACCAAGTGTATCGGTAGTTACTGAAAAGGACATTCAAGTGCCACCTCGGAGTTGGTTGAGGTAGGCAGGATTTCCCCGGGTACTGGTTGTGGGGGTCAGGAGCAGGTCAGGTTTTGCCTCCCTTCTGCTCGAGATCCCCGTGTACAACTGGTGGGCCACTGTGTGATACAGAATGCTGGACTAGATGGGCTGAGGTCCGATTCAGCATGGCTCTTCTTATGTTCTTATGTTCTTATGTCATTTATCAAGATATTTGTGAGGGGAAAATGGGATAACACTTCCATGATTTTCTTGGGAGAAGAGGTACGGGATATACCATCTCTTGAATACAAAAGGAGCAGTATATGTAGATTCAAAGAAGCATTCTGAGATATTTGGGCAGCTGCCATCATCTTCCATATGTGTAGTGCTAGTTTGTCAGGTGTGAGTACAATGGGTTGAATCCAGTACCTCATCCCACAAAGGGAAAGGGGAAATGGATGAAATTGTCTTCTTTGTGTGGTGTTCCATGGAGTTCTGTCTTTAAAGAAGATGGAGCATTTACTCACCCCACGACACAGGATTTCCTCCTCCTATTTCTAGTTCAGCCATTTGCTTCATTGCCCATCAGAGGGGCAGGCAATGTCTCCTCCTATGCCAAGGAGACCCACACAGTTTTAAAACACTCCTTTCAATGGGATTTCCCCACTCCTCTTCAAATTCCTCCTCTTAAGGAGACCAGCACACTTTTAAACAGTCCTTTCAGTGGGATCTTTTTCCCTTCTCTTTGAATCCCTGCTCCCAAGGAGACCAGCACACTTTTAAAACACTTCTTTTAATGGACCTACATTGTCTTTAAACCACTAATGGCAACAGAAGGATCATGGAGCGGCACTTCATAAAATGGAGTGTAAATGGAGAAATCCACAACTTCTCATCCCAAGGAAAAATGCTCATTTAAAAGTGTTTCTACACACAGGCTGATGAGTTGAATCAATTTCTGATCATCTTTCTAATCCTCCCGTTTCTACCTGCTGCAGAAATGGAAACCCATGGGTAACCACCAGAAGCTGTCCGGCATTGTTGGATAGGCTCCATGGGTTTCTGTCACTGAAGTGTGTAGAAATGGAGGAGGAAAACCATCTGATGAAGTCCTTAGGTATACTTAGAGTTAATCCAGTGAAATAAATGAGACATATGGGTCAGTGAAACCTGGATATGAGAGGCTTTGGAGAAAAGTCAATAAGACTTTCTTTTTTCTATGCATCTCAAATGTTGGATTCCAGTTCCCAGGATTCCAAGATATTTATTTATTGATTGATTTATTTACAGTATTTATATACTGCCTTTCTCACCCTGGGGGGACTCAAAGCAGTTTATGCTATGTTTGTAGACATCAACTATGTTCATAGACAACTTTCTGTCTTTTTCTTGCCCTCTTTAATTTCTTAAATTGTTATTCTTCCTCAGAAGGAAAATATTGATAATATCCTACATTTCAAAGGTTATGACTCTTGAAATCAGAAAGGCTGAAGTTCAGTGGGGTCCCTAGCAATAATTTTAGGCTTCTATATACAGATCATGCATTTATATATCTGTACCGCCTGGAATGGAGTGAAGAGGTAGAGAAGAATCTACAGGCTGGGCAGCAGTTTCACCCAGCCCACAACAATATGCATTTTAGTCATTTGCCTTTTGCCTTTGCTTCAATCTGCTCCAAGTGCACTGGAACATAATGTTCTTTTCAGTATACGTGTGAGCAGAAGGGGGTCAACCTTTGTCCTTTGGGAAAACGTTACTTTCCTGAGATCCGAAAAGTCAGCAATGACTGTAGACAACACTAGGTTGCTTATTTGTAATGTAGGCCATAAGAGTCACTTTTAATGTGCATTATCTGTACAATTTTAATGTGTGGACATTGGTCCATTGTTTTATTGTGTTTTCATGATTTTAAGTAAATGTAAGTCGCCCCGAGCCTATTGGAGGGGGCGACTAACAAATCAAAATAATAAATAAATAAAGTTTCCCCTATTTGCCAGCATGTACTGCTTTTCATGTACAAATCCCTTAAAAATACATAATTTATCTTCTCCAACTTGATACTCTTCAGATGGTTTTGGGCTACAGTTCCCTCCACTCCTAAACCTGAGTCAAGCTAGTTGGGGTTGGTTAGAGAGGGGAACCCAGTCCCATTCAGATTCCAGAATTATAGTGCTATTATTCCACGTTAACTGCCATAGTTCCATCCTATGAAATCCTGGGAAATGTCAGTATTTTCAGCCAGAAAGATCCAATGGCTCACTGAATTCCCAGTTCATAGATTCCATAGGATGCCATTAAGTGGAATAATAGATCTGTAATTCTGACATCTGAATGTCCCCTGGGTTGGGGAAGGCTGATTGTATACCCTGGGTTTCTCCCATTCTTGCTGCTATTGCTATTTATTTATTTAATTCTAGAGCTAGGATTTGTTCAAACTGTTTTAATGATATTGTACATACTTATTTGGTTGGCAAACTACAGTTCTACCTGAGAGTAAAGATTGTCATAACCTGCTCTTAAAAATACTATAGGTTTCATATCACAATATTCCTACTCAGGTGATGGATACAAAGAATGCATCTATTCCTGTTATGATACTTAATGGTGCTTTCATATGCCTTTTGTTCCTCAGGTCATAGTGTAGTGATAAGTAAAAGGTTCCAAACACATTTTATAGCTTTTTCAGGTCTTGTTATTGCTATTTCCTTGCTTCTTGGCAGGGGGTTGGTCTGGATGGCCCACAAGGTCTCTTCCGAGTCTATGACTTTATGATTCCATTGTTGGGAAAAATTCTGATATGGAACTGAAGTAGTGTTGTCTGAGTTAGAAGGACCACTGGTCAGATTCAGCAATGTCTGCTATTCATATAATTGTTATTATGTTTTCTTTCTTTCTTTCTTTCTTTCTTTCTTTCTTTCTTTAAACACTTATACCCCGTCCTTCTCGACCTCCGTGGAGGGACACAGTACAGCTTCCAAACAGGCAACAATTCAATGTCAAACATAATATAAAGCACATAATAAATACATCCACAAAATTAAAATCATTCTAAATATGCATTAAGAACCTGTTGAATATTGTGTTAAATTTTGGGTGCCCAGAAAGCCAAGGTGGTAGGTAGTTTTTTTAAAACAGTTTTGTGCAAAAGGAAGAACCTGTGGAGAAGGCATTATTTTTTAAAATCCTTAAAACTCTAAGTGTAAATAAATATTTCAATGTTAAGGCACTATTATATGTTAATATTAGTGTCGGGGATGAAATGGGATAATTATCTTTCTGAGCTATGATTGCCTCATATCCTTTACTTTGTGGCTTTGTTTGTATTAACAGAGATCCAATTTTAATGTGATATTTATAGCAATGTAACCGCTTTGCTTACTTCAAAGGATTAATAAGAAAGATGAAGAAACTGGCTCCATCATCTTAATAGCTGGGGGGGAAAGGAATTAAACTAGCCAGTTTTTAATGACACTGTCTTTTCATTGAGGGTTGCACTTTAATAACTTTTGAATGGTTCCATTTAGGAAACTGCAAGCCAAGTCACAAAGTTACAAGGGTGGGTGTGGACAAGGATGTTAGTAGAATAAAGTCAGCCAAACAGACTTGTGCAATTGTGTCTAAGAATAGAGCTACCTGCGTCATGTAAAAAAACAAAACACCAGTGGTGTGTATTTCTAGCACTTCTGTCTTGGTACAGAAATCAAAGCGAGGAAGTTTGGTCATCACCAAACATATGAAACCAAAGACGCAGACAGATTCCAAGAAACCGAATCCCAAGTGCTGGGAACTGAAGTCAACGTCTTAGGTGGCATGGTGAGCTTTGCCAGCCAGACCTACCCTTCTGAAAACAGAGCCACTCCCTGCCACATTGCAGAGCAAAATGATCAGGAGAAGATGCAGATCTGTAATCAGGGTATTTTGGGAAATGTTTAAAACAGAGATGGTGATACAAACATCTGTACAGATTTCAGAAACACAAGCTCCAAACACCAATAAAAAGCCAGTTTGTTAAAAATAGGACAATTTGGTAACTTGGCCACAACACTAATTGGTAAAAATATACACTGGTGAATGCTCTGTGCCTCATTCCAACATAGGGCATTACTTAAAGGGATATATACATAGCATTTTAGGGACTAGATGTGCTCATGTCATGAATCTGATTTCTTCAGTTAGTTTATACTAGCTCTTCTTCAACTTATGCTGGTCCATGATCCAATCATATGACTAAGAGGGATGGTTGTACAACTAAGTGGTGCAATATATATGGCTAATTACCTGCAACTGATGTTGTGTTGTCTATATAACCAGAAAGCATTCAAATGTCATATTAAACCCTAATAACTTTAAGGGCTCACCTTTTGCATCTGTCTGGGAAAAATGTTGTCTAATGAAGAATGAAGGAAGCTAGTGGTGGGTGAATATTCATTTTGTTACTAATCTGCTTAAAGAAGAACTTTGTGCACTCAGAACATTTTCTATTTTCTATCAACAAAAACTGTCTAAAAGAATGAGATGCTATTGTTCTGGCCTTCATGTCATTTCCAACATATGGTGATTCTCAAGTAATGACTATAATAGGATTTGCTGGGGCTGATGGTTTATTAACCATTGCATCCCCCTATGGAATTTTTGGATGTTTTATTTCATCAGGTATTGCGAATTCATAGCCTGGGAGCTACTTTTCTAGCATCTCCAACCAAATCTTAGGATTCCATAGGATGCAATCATAGCAATTGAAGTGGAAATGGCATTATAACTGTGTGGTGTGAAAAGGCCCCTCATTTCCTTAAAATGATGCTCGACATAAAGCATCTTAACTGGTTCTGCAATATTGATAGTCCAAGCCATAAGTTCTTGTAGGAAATCGCACCTAATGAAGGGCTATCCTGTTTCTTTAACTTCAGGAGCAACCATGTACTTTTGACATCCTTTCCAAAAGGTC
Source organism: Anolis apletophallus (assembly GCA_030556195.1). Taxonomy (NCBI): domain Eukaryota; kingdom Metazoa; phylum Chordata; class Lepidosauria; order Squamata; family Anolidae; genus Anolis; species Anolis apletophallus. Next base: position 89,617,015 of record JARBWK010000001.1, on the reverse strand, counting down.
CCTCTGATGGCTCTTTCTCCTTCACAGGAGGACCCATTTTGCTGACAGTTAAATTGGTGTCCCTGTTGAAGATGAGACTTTGTTTGCAATTACTGACAGTGTCTGTGAAATTCAGCCATGGGAGGGCGGTGTTTAGCTACTGGAATCCTGTCTCTTACTGTGGGGTCTGTGGAGTGTACCAATGCCTTCACATTTTTTCCTCTGTGTGCTTTGTTTTCCCTCCAAAACAATGCAGGGAAATAGTTTTATTAACTGAAGTTCACAGCAAACAGTATTTGACTGTTGGTGTCTTCCTTCATCCCAGTACCACTATAAGGGGTTGCCTCAGCAATGCAATATTCCTGGTATATAAGTCAATATTTGGTGTTCAGGAAATGATAGGCCCATTCTGTGCCACGCAGATCTGTTTCTGAAAGTACCTTTTAAATTCAAAAAAATGGTGCCTGTCTTGGTTTTGCAGCCATCAATGGATGACCATATTTATACAATAAAAGCCATGCATGCATGAAGGTGAGATTCTTTTACATGTCAACTGCATGTATGTGTTATAAGAGTACACGGAATATGTGCAAGAGAGGCTATAAATCTTTATCCCCTCTTTACTCTTATCTCCTTAATTTCGTTGCCTCAGATACTGGGTTTCTTTAGAACTCATGTCCACGCTCATAGCTAAGAACTTAGAAAGGCTCTTGGAACATTAGGTTGAAGGAAGGTTAGGTGCTGGCATGGATGGGTGGAGTAAGTGCTGCTTCTCATTGAAACCCCTCCTTTTCCTTGTACTGCAGAGAAGTCCAGTTGTTCCTCACTTTATATATAAGTGGGTCATCTCTATACAACAATGGCCTCATACTGTCAAATTGTCCCCAATTCACAGGCATAGTCCTGATTTATCCTCTGCCATTCCACTTTTTGAGCTGCTTTTAAAATGTCCCAGTTTCTCTATCCAAACTGAGAGAGAGTAGGCAGGGAGAGAAGTGGTGGTGGTGGTGGTGGGGGGTGTTGCTAAATCTTATTCTTCCCAGAAGGTTCAGCCAAAAGCAAACCATTAGAGTTGCCTGTGTGTTCTTCTTTATTGCCACTATTTGAATATTGACTATGTTTGAATGTGCTTGGTTACATTTTCTTATCTCTGAAAAGTTGTATAGTATGGTCCCATTATTTTCACATCTAGTTGGGCCCAGAATATACTATCTGAGTGCTTAGATATGTAGGCAGAGGCTGATAAAAGTACAAAACAACCTCTTCCCTTTTGTTTCCAATTGGAAAGTGTTTGCTTGGACTTCAGAACTTTCCCTTAGCTCATTTCTTCAATTTCTTTTCTTTCTTTTTTTGCTTTGCCGATCTTTCCGATGAGTTTGAACGTCTTGGACTGACCTGTTTATGGTTCATTTTGATCTTCATACTTCCCATTAAGAGAATTTTGGTAACAGATCAGTCAAATAAAATAATAAGATGTCTGACAGGCCCACTGCCAGAGGTGTTTTTGTAAGGAGAAGGTAGCTAAGAATATTGAGGAAATGACTGCAGGAAAAGCCAAGCCTGCTTGCCTTGTATTCCTAAGGTGAAATTGTTTCACAGGGAAGTGTGACCCTTCCCATGTGGCTTCTCACAGACGTCAAAGCGTCTGAGAACATTTCAATACCCAGGCATTTTAATGATCATCCCTTAGGGCCAGCAGCTCCACAATTCCCTCTTAGCAAGTGCACTGGAACATAATGTTCTTTTCAGTATACATGTGAGCAGAAGGGGGTCAACCTTTGTCCTTTGGGAAAACGTTACTTTTCTGAGATCCGAAAAGTCAGCAATGACTGGTCACGGGGCACTATTCCAAAGATGCTGTCTGCATGCCTTGTCCTGTTTGTGCCATTGAGACCCTTCTACTACTTATTCTGGATTTTCTATAGTGAACTCTGGGGTGCCAGTACAGATTACATAGTTTGAAGACCTGTATGCAAATATATACATGCATGTGCATTCATCTCTAAATATAGTAAGGAACAGACCCAGTAAATGTCAGTTAAAATCTAGCTCAATTTAGACTACAGCAGAGTAAATCTGACTGAAACCAGAAATGCAGTTTTAGCAACTGTAATTCTCAGAAAGTCATTAACCAAGTGGTCTCACAATACCACTTGGCACTGTATCCAAAGAAATGAGTTTATATCTATGAAAGCTCATGCAAAAATAAAACCAATATCACATTCCATAGGATTGTTAAATACATTGTTTTCAAAAAGCACATTTGCAGAGATGGACTGCGTCAAAGCTTTTCCAGCTTTTTTAAGCACTTCTCTGGGTCACAAAGAATGTATTCAGTCCTGGCTTTATCACCTACCATATTTAACATGTCTCATCTTAAGTAAAATTTGAAAAGCCATTGCTGATGAGAAAAGTAAACAATCAAGCAGGTTCAGATTCAACAAACACTTCCTATATCCCAGTTCGAGCCATCTTGTGAGGAGAAAGACTTTCATGGTACTTTGAGCTCAGTAGTAGAAAGATGAACTAGAAATGTAAATATACAGTATATGTGTATAAATGTAACTATACAAATATAGGACAGCTGTACTGGACAATGTAATAGAGGCAGCAAAGAATCATTTCTTTACTGCATTCACTGCTGCAAAGTAGAGCCTTAAACCATGATCATTCAGATTCATCCTTAGTCTTTCTCCACTGTCTCTGTAGTCATGCACCCAAGTGCTTCGTTGCCCTCAGAAACCAAGGTGGCCATGATCTGCACCCAAACTAAAGATACGTAGAAACAACTGTGTCAATTGCCCAAACTATCATCCTTTTCCACAGACATTAGAACATAAAAATAACCAACAACTCTAGCACCCAGAAAATCCCCAAACCATATCAAGCAATGATCTGTTCATGACAACAGGGTTTTTTTTCACCCCATTCCCATCTCCATTTGCCTCCACGAGCAAAAGGGCCTTCTTCCACCTGCGCCAAGCGAGACAACTGGCACCCTACCTCCCGACGGAAGCGCTAGCTACAGTAATCCATGCCACGGTTACATCACGGCTGGATTACTGTAACGCCTTATATGTGGGTCTGCCCCGGTCACTAACCCGCAGGATTCAGAATGTGCAGAACGCGGCCGCCAGGCTTCTCACAGGAACATCGATGAGATGCCACATTACACCATCCCTGCAGCGCCTGCACTGGCTGCCCGTTGAGTATAGAGCCTTACATAAGACCTTGACCTTGGCTTTCAAAGCCCTACGGGGCCGGGGCCCAACATACTTAAAGGACCGCTTGCTGATGCCTGCCTATTCAAGGACACCGCGGCCGGCAAACAAGAACCTCCTTTGTGTCCCGGGCGTGAAAGAGGCCCACCTGGAGGCCACGAGACGGAGATCATTCTCCATTGTGGCCCCCGTTCTCTGGAACTCGATGCCACCGGACCAGAGAGCCTCCCTCGACCTGCCCCAGTTCCTGACCGCTCTAAAGACCTGGCTATTTAGGAAAGCCCATGGCTAATGCAGAACCAGGAACTCAACTACCTGAGCCTGGCCCTTGCATTTAACCCCTAAATATTTTAATCTAATTTTTAATATTTTTAATATTTTTAATTGTTGAATTGCTATGTGTAAGTCGCCCGGAGCACTAACGTGGAGGGCGACTCAGAAATAATAAAGTCAGTCAGTCAGTCAGTCAGTCTCCACATCTCCATTATCCTCACCAGTAAAAACCAGATCAGGAGTGTGATTGCTACATGTGTTAAGGCAAATATTAATTGAGATAGGCCCATTGAAACCATGAAATTCTGAGCTGGCCCTGATGATGGCATCTTAGCACTGCTATTAAAATCATCCAATACAATACAGTAGGTTTGGGGGTAAATTAGCACCTCTTATGATATCACCTTTGAGAGAGCAGCTTTGGCAGAGAAAATGTTGGGCAGCAGGCTGGATGGTACACCAACAAGATCCTGCCTTGTCTTGTTGCCCTCTTTCAAGATGAACACACTCAAATTATGGACATTGTTGAACAGGGTATCATCAATAGAGGATTGAGCTCATGATAGATTACTGAGACCTCCTCCCACCCCAAATAAGATCTTGCCTGCTGCACCAGAAACCTGTACATGCAAGAACAGCTTGCTTGACCAGGATAAAGTCCTAATCATTGACTTGGCATTAAGCAGCGGTAGTTTGTGATCTAATGCGGTTCTGCTAGGACAGCCAGGAATCTTTGATAGGTTATGAACCAGAAGGAAAAACAGCCACGAGATGTTTCTCTTCCTCTTGTTTTGTTCCACCTCCATTGCTATATCTCCTTCTGTCATTATGACTGAAATGACAGCACCGCTTATATTTTCTGAACATATATTTGACTGATCAGAAATGCAGAAAAAGCAAACTATCATAAACAAACACACCCAGGTCATTTTTGCTTGAAGAACTCCCAGTACTTAGACAAAGCTGGCCTTGTGAGATTCCACTGACTAGATTTTCCATTTTCTTATTTAGAGAGTAAACATGCTCTTTGGGAAAAAGCTTCCCAACACCAATTCATAGTAATATGTCCGGCTTCAAGGTCTACTCCATGTGGATTCAGTAGGCAAAGCAGGTCTGTGTTGCTCCACAGCAGGGGTGCTCAGAATGGTGATCGGGATCACCAGAGTGATCTTTGGGCCTCATCCTGGTGATCTTCAGGCCTCTGACCAGGTTTTTTGCAGTTTGTCCTCTTCACGCGCCCCTGCACGCTGCAAAAAAGTCCTCCGTCGTTGCTCCTCCCTGCTCCCTGCTTGCGCGCCTCCTCCAAAAGCTGCAGAGTCCAAGAGGCAGAATGGGCCCCCTCTTTTGGATTCCTCCTCCTCCCTCCGTCCTTCTCCAGCCACTCAGAGTCATAGGAGACCAAAGGGGGCGGGCCTGGATGACGCAATGCATGGCTGGCCCCGCGCGCATGCGCAGAAGCGCCCATTCTGCCTCTTGGACTTCTCGTGAGCTCTTGGAAGCAGCACGCATGCTGGCGGCGTAGAAATAGGAGCAATGACGGAGCATGATGCCTGCCTTAACAGTGCCTGCAATGGGGAGGAGCCCAATACAGGAAATTACTACATGATGGTCTAAAACTGTGTTCTGGCATCACAAACCCATCCATATAAAAACAGGAACACACCAGGATAGCCCCTCTTTTCATTTCATGATCCATCTAAAAGAGCTTTCAAAATGCTGCTAACAATTTCTGCTTACCTCACCAGCTCATAGTCAACTCTTCTCTATGCATGCGTTGCCATTCATTGGTCAAGTTCCCCTTTTTAAACTGGAAGAACTGCACAATTTCAAGATTTGAGTTGTTCTCACAAGAGTCTGCTAGTTTGGGTTTTTGTTACTGTGCATCTTTGCAGTTGCACAATATCACATTTCCAAGTTTCCGAGCATATATAAATCGCTTTGCACCTTCCAGCATAATAAATATGGATGACACAATAAATATGGATTTTGGAATTCTCAGCCCTTTTCCATTAGCTTATGCTGCCAGTGGGTGGTGTAGTTAGCAGTCCTATACTTTGTTTTGGGTCTTCAGAGGAACTTCAACGGCTCCTATAGGAGACACTTTTGTCAATTTTAACACAGTGCACAATAAACGGTGTGGATCCACATTCGAAAGGCAATCCAAGTTAACAAATCATTGCTGTTAGCATGGTTATGAATGTAGTTGGAGACACAAAGCAGAAATTTTTGCCAAAAATATCTTGGAAGTCTTTGTTATAAGGAAATGCTTATACAACAAAGGAAATCCGCACCAGTGCCAGGAATAAACTCTGAAATTGCACCATTACTATGAATTAAAAATGGAAGCAAACAGGGCAAATGTGTGAAGTATGCAACTGGAGGTCGTCTTCATCTGCTTACCAGAAGTTTACGGCTGTATTTTGGGAAGAGGGAAATTAAGTGAATAATATAACACACCAATTCTTCCAATCTCAATGCAACAGCACTTGTGACTTATCACTCTCGACATTGGAACAAAGTGCTTTTAGAATACTATTGATGGGATTTCCTTATACATTAAAAGTAATGGTCAAACAACAACAGAAGCAATGCTTTACAATTCGATTTAGACAATATTGTGTGAAAAGCAGCATGTCATTGTTAATAAGCCAATAATAAAAATCGAACTGCAGAGGCTCTGGCATAAACCAGTACAGGTGGTCCCACTGGGTGCCATGCCAAAAGATCTCAGCCAGCATTTGGAAACAATAAACATTGACAAAATCATTAACTGTCAACCTTATTTGGATCTGCACGCATCATTCGGAAATACATCATGCAGTCCCAGACGCTTGGGAAGTATTCAACTTTTTTGATATGAAATCCAGCATATAAATCTCGTTTGCTGTGACATACTGTGGTTTTGTGTCAGTAAAATAATAATAATTTTATTTATAACCTGTCCTATCTCCCCTGAGGTGACTCGGGACAGTTTCCAATAATGATGACAAATATTCAATTCCATAAACAATACATAATGTACAAATAGCCCTATGAATAAAACATCTATAACAAATTATAACTACTCAAAAAGTTTAAATAATTAAATAAAACATATAAATCTATTAAACGCACAAAGTAACAAAACTAATCACGTGTCAACCCTCATGCAATAATCTCCAAAGTCTCAGTGTCTTGAGTGTCCTCACATTCAGCTTCCTTTCACAGCAGCACAATTATGTATGTGCGTATGTAGATACTTGTCTACATTCTCCAATTTCTGGAAATTCTCTTATCTAATCTTGGCAAAATTTGCTAAAAGGAAGTATTACTCTCCTTTTATGCTGAAAGAGTGCTATTATCAAGCCATGGCATCTCCTTCTCCATAAGTTTATAAACAATAAGAAAACTTCAAGCAAGAGATATGATGTTCTTTATTTTGAAATGATTTCTACAGTTTCTATGTTCCTCAATATTGAACCTGCTAGAGGCTTTGGAATTACCTATCACGTTATCATACTGGGGCTTTTTGCCCCTTTGCAGCACTTTGGAGATGGTTCCTGCTGAGCGCCATGATGTGACACTCAGCAAGCCCCACCCCATTTGCCCTCCAAGATGCTTCCTTGGCAACTATGGAAACGTAAGTGTATTTTTTTGCCCCTCACTCATCTGATGAAGATAGGGACAGGGTGCTAATGTGCCTTGTCCCATACACACCATATGATGAGGACATAGGGAGGGCATGCGGGGCACTTCAAGATGCCCTACGCACCTGCTATTTCACTAGCAACTGCTGGCGTAACAGAACATGTGAAGAGGTCCCTAGCAGCAACTGTACCCCAAACTCTATCAAAGCTAAAACCTCTTATAAATGTATAAAATGATACTTTTGTCTAATTTGTATTGCTTGTATATTATACCAATTTTTGAATGTATATCTCTGGCATTACTTTGTGAACGAAGATTCTTAGGAAGGACTCATCTCACGCTTTCTACAAGCACGTTGATGACTAAGGAGGTTTGATGTGTCCTTCGAGCCTGAGCAATGGATTTTTCTGGTGGAGTGCAGCATGCACAGAATTGGCCTCACCCTTTAGACCAAAGGTTCATCTGCCGGGGCCTAGCAAGCAGGGCCGGCCTGACCTTTTCCGGGGGAGTACGCGGAGTAAATTTTGGCGCCCCCCGGCTGCCGCATCATGCCGCCGCCACCGCCGCTTCCGCCGCCACCACTTCCGCCGCCGCCGCTTCCGCACAGCCGCCCCCGTGGGCCGGCTGCACCACACCTCCCGAAGCACGGACATTTCCGCGCATGCCCAGAAGCAACTACAGGCGCTGTAGCGCCTGTAGTTGCTTCTGGGCATGCGCAGAAATGTCTGTGCTTCGGGAGGCGTGCTGCAGCCTCCGAAGCACTACGTGTCTGCGCATGCGCGAATGCCCGCGCATGTGCACTGCCGCCCGAGCACACCTGCGCGCTGGCTCCAAAGCCGCAGGCGCGCTCGGGACTCAGTGCCCATGCGCAGAGACATTCGCGCATGCCCAGAAGCAACTACAGGCGCTGTAGCGCCTGTAGTTGCTTCTGGGCATGCGCAGAAAATGTCTGTGCTTCGTGGGGCCGGCTGTGCGGCGGCACCGGGCGGCGGCAGGGCGGGGCGCGGAAGCGAGGTGGTGGTGCCGCGCGCCTCCCAGCTGGTGACGCCCGGCCAGCCGGTGGCGCCCACGTGGCCGCTTACATGGCGGAATCGCTGGGGCCGCCTCTGCTAGCAAGCTTAGGACGGTGGCAGCGCGGTCCTCAGGTCATAGGTTTGATTTGAGTTTCCTTCTCTAGATGGTTGACCTTACAGGGTTAGATGAGCACCCTCTGCCCGGGTTTGAAATTAGAATTTTCCTTCTCTTAGGATGGTTGGCAAAAGGCTAGAGAGCCCATCCTACCCATTGAAGCTCTTTGTCAGACCCTTCAGTTGTGACCTGTCTGGCATGGGAGGCCCTACCGGTGGTTATGCCACTGCCAGCATAGCTCACAACTTCATTAGGGTATGCAAGCCTATCCCCCGTAACAAGGGGGCGCCAATACTATACTATTTTTTGAATGTATAAGCTTGTATCAAATGTATTTTAAAGGCAACTGCTATCCTCATGCCCTCAGTTTGTATTTGCGTGTGTGTCAGGAGCTACTTGAGAAACTGCAAGTTGCTTATGGTCTGCACGGACATTGCCCAGGGGATGCCCGAATGTTTTACCATCCTTGTGGGAGGCTTCTCTCATGTCTCCAGGTGGGAAGCTGGAGCTGACATAGGGAGCTCATCCATGCTCTCCCCGGATTTGAACCTCCAACCTGTCAGTCTTCAGTCCTGCTGGCACAAGGGTTTAACCTACTGCACCACTGGGGGCTCCCCCTGTTTGTATAAGCTCCTGGGAATGGAGATTGCTACATAATTAGAAATTTCCCAAGCCAGATAAATTCCAATCCTTTGTTTATATATATAAGACAGATGATCCTTTTCTCACCAAGATGATCTTAAGATGTTTATCCAGGCTTGCCATTTCCACAGAAGGAAAGGCTAAGCAATTATGAATACAATAGTTTTCTGAATGAAAAGCCAAACCCCTGATTATTTGAAGCTTCTTGAGTCTTGCACCTTTGTTCCAATGGATCTCAACACTTAAGTCAATCAAGAGATCATCTGCATACCTGCATCATCACTTTCCCCTGTTTCGCACCCTCCACGGGGGCATCTCTGCAACAGAATGGGCACTGGAAATATGACGCAGCTGGCTAAGTGTCAGCTGCATTAGATCTTTCTGACCAGTAGGTCATGAGTTCAAGGCCTGCTCGGGTCGAGGTGGGTTCTCGACTTTTAAGTGTAGCCTACTGTCGACCTTTGCAGCCCGAAAGACAGTTGCATATGTCAGATAGGTGATAAAGGTACCACATTAAGTGGGGAGGCAAATTTTGACTGAATTATGAGGCCATTAAAGAACTCCAGGAATGCGGAAGAACAAGGGACGCTGGAAAAAATGCTGAGAGATGAGGAGTGCGTCAGCTCCCCCTGGTGGCCAGAGTTTGCCTCTGTTCGTTTATATGTGTGTTTGTGAAATAGCAGGAATTGGCTGCTAAAGTATGTGTATCTGTAATCCGCTCTGAGTCCCCTTCGGGGTGAGAAGAGCGGAATATAAATAAAGTAAATAAATAAATAAATAAATTTCAACCGACCAACCATCAACTGTTTCTCTTCCCACCATGGGAATCCTCTCCTTCTCTGAGTGATGTCAGGGGAACCTCCAGCAAAGCCCTGCACCACTACCATAGCCAGGATTTTGATTCGGGGGTGGGGTGGGGGTGAGTCTGAATGAGTGAGGATCTGCCCTAGCAAACCTTTTGTATCGTTATCCCAATACCCCATGCATACGGGATATATTGAGCATGGTGATCAGATCATGATATAAATAAACATAACAGTTTAAATAATGTACCAGTAAGGCCTTCTCGGGAGGAGGGGGGGGGGTTGAGCTTTGCATGAATCCTTTGCATAAATAAACATAACAGTTTAAATAATGTACCAGTAAGGCCTTCTCGGGAGGAGGGGGTGGGGTTGAGCTTTGCATGAATCCTAGCTGGCCTCGCTTTTTAGTTAGCCAAGGGAGGGAGTGGGAAAAGCTGCCAGAACTGCATAAAACGTCTTAACTTTTACAATAGAGTTATGCTTGTACATTTTCAGCTTTTGCTGGTACCTGCAGTATGCCAGCCTGCAATGCTCCAAGACAGCAGTGATAACTGATAACAACAGCAACAACAAAACAACAACAACACTTTATTTATATTCCTCCCTTCTCACCCCGAAGGGGAGTCAGGGTAGATCACAGTACACATACATGGCAAACATTCAATGTCATTTTGTATAGACAATACAGAGACAGACAGAACAGAAGGAGATGTGTTGTTTCGTCTCAATGTCCAGCTTTTTGGTGCCTTGGAAGGTTGGGCTTGAATCCAGCCACAGTGGGTGCTGTCGCTCCAACCTCTATGGCGAAGAGCCATCAGGACTTCCTCCTTCCTTTTGGTCAACCAGCATTTTCTGATCTTCTTTTTTATGGTGACATAAAACACCCCCCTGCTTTTTGCGGTACCTAATTTCTCTAATTACAACTAATGCTGTTTTTGAACTGCTTAGGTCAACAGTAAGCTGGGCTGACAGTCAGCAGCTCATGCTGACCCAGGGCTTCGAACTTGCAACCTTTTGGTTGATAGATCTTATAATTGCTGGTGATTTACCAGCTGTGTTAAACCCTAGCCCTCTGATAAGTCTGATGTGATAATGTGAATCAGCTGGAGGTGTATGGAGATCTTCTAGTAAGTGGCTTTGGAATTGTCCCATGTTGTATGAAGCCTATTTGATTAGTAGACGTAGGGCCTCCACTAGAGTTACAAGAATCTTGGTTAACTGCTGTATTATTAAAATGGTACTGTGTGTTCCTTGGTGATACCTAATTTCTTTGGACCTCTCTGTAGCTTCTTTTAGACATTCAATAGCATCCAGGGATGTATTCAGTCTGATGGTATTATTTAAAGTTGCTACTACAGCAAGATTTTTGTGTGGAGCACCCTGTTCCCACTCCTTGAGTTCTCTCATTTCATGCCAAGCAGGGGTTGTGGCCATCACAATTTGATCCCAAACCTCAGGGTAATGTTTGTTTGTACCTGTGGTTAGCTCTAGTTGTTTGTTAAAATTAAATTTGGGCAAGTTGAGAATATAATTTGTATTTGCATGCCTTGTCCATGAATACTCAGCTCATTTGGAAGATGCAGCCTTAGCTGTTGAAGGGCTACTCTGAAGGTTTGGGGAGTTACCTGGTGCATGATCTACATTTCCATGAAGGCAATGTAAAATTGCTTTCAAGAAAGTTATCCTATTTATGATCTCAACTTGTGCCATAGTGGACAATGCTCGGAATGTATTCAAGAGTGACTTTTCCTCCACAGTGATAGAATCGTCGAGCAGAATCAGTGGAAGCTTTGATTCTAGGGTACAGCTGGCTGGGAGTCAGCTGCATTAAGATCACTACTGACCAAAAGGTCATGAGTTCGAAGCCAGCCCGGGTTGGAGGGAGCTTCCGACCATCTGTGTAGCTTGCTGTTGACCTTTGCAGCCCGAAAGCCAGTTGCATCTGTCAAGTAGGAAATTTAGGTACCGCTTATGCGGGGAGGGGAAATTAACTAATTTATGACGCTATTAAAATCTCCAGCAAGCAAGCAAAAGAATGAGGAAGTACTCCGTCAGTGTCACAAATGGACAGTGAAGCGACAGCTCCCCTGGTGGCCAGAATACCCTTCTGAAGCTGGAATGTTAAGTAGCCTCTGTGTGTCTGTCTATATATGTTGTGTGTCTATGGCATTGAATGTTTGCCATGTGTTATCTCCCAGGTTGATGAGGTTGTCATGAACTTTGTCAGACTGATTATTGGAAGGAGTTATTTTAAACAGTGTCTCCAGGGGCTGGGGGTGGTGGGGGGGTGGTGGGGGGGGGTGGTGTGGCTTTATTTTCAAAAACACGGGAGATTAAGAGTCCCCGGTCCAATAAGAACAATAACTTATACCTGAGGGAGATTTTATTTTTTGCTATGTGCTCATTTGGAAAGGGCACAATAGCTTGAGCTTGTATATAATTATAAAGCTAGTATTCCACGTGGGCAATATCCACGGGTGTCACGATCACGGACTTAGCGGGCCCCTTAATCACACACACAGAGACGTACTGAAGGCTAACTACTTTATTGAGTATAAAAACAGTTCCAAAGAATATATAGTCCAATAATAAGCAATTGTCCAAAAGGTAAAAAGCAAGATTGTCCAAAGTAACGTAGCAAATAGACTTGAAGCTTGGCAAGGCTCCGCAATCCAATGCGGTTCAAGAACCGAGGCAGGGCTCCGCAATCCAATGCGGATCAAGAAACAAGGCAAGGCATATGCAAGGCAAGGCTTGATGACCACGGCTTAGCTTGTGGTCCCACTCCGCTTCACGCCTATTCAGGAAAGACGTGGCCGGAGAACTGAGGATGCGTTCCCACGGATCCTATACTTAATCCTTCGGCCGAGGTCCGCGACGCTCTAGGCTTCTCCGTCTCCAATCTCTGCTCACGGACCTCGGTCGGTCTAGGACCCTAGACCAAGCCCTCCTGGTAGACTCAATGTCCCGTCTCCTATCGAAGGAGCGACCTTGCCTCTCAGCAGCTGTGTCGCTATCTTCCTGAGAACTTTCCTCCCTAACACTTTCCCACTTCGTCCATGTTTTCACTTTCAAGCTCTTGGGAATTCCTCCCCCCGGGGTGTTCATAACTCCCTTCGCTGCTTCCCATCTCCACCTGGTGATCGGAATCTATGCTAGGCCCAAACATCATCTCATCCCATGCCAAGCTCTCTGCAGGCGACGAGGCCCATCCGAAGGGCCCTGTGCTTCACCCCAGTCATCTAGCTCATCCTCTGAATCCACATCTGCAGCTGCAGGCCTAAAGCTAATGGAACCCCAGGACCTATTCCCTGCCCTCCAGGCACAAACGAGAACTGCTGTGCTACACTATCCCCCCCTCAGGGCCCCTCCGAGGCCGCCCTCGAGGTTTGGGTTTGTCAGGGTACTTGCGGTGAAAACGAGCCACCAAATCCGGAGCATGGACATCCCGAGCCCGGGTCCATGAACGTTCTTCCGGGCCCAACCCCTTCCAGTCAAGCAAATACTCCAACTTCCGGTAGCGGATGCGAGCATCCAAGATGTCCTGGACCTCCAACTCCTCCTCGCCATCGCGCATCACAGGGGGGAGGAGGCGGCTGCGTCACGTCAGGCCGCACCCCCTTCGCCAGGCGGAGCAACGAACGATGAAACACCGGGTGGAGCTTCATGTCCGCTGGGAGTTGTAGTTTGAAGGAAACAGGCCCCACCTTCTCCAAAACTTTGTAGGGACCCAAAAATCTCGCGTCCAGCTTGCGGCTGGGTCGCTGCGTGGGCAAATTCTTGGTGGACAGCCAAACTTTATCCCCACGAGGATCTCAGGACCCTCCTGGCGCCGGCGATCGGCCATCCGCTTGTAGTCAGCTTTCGCCTGGTCCATCCGGGTGCGTAGCAAGCCTTGGAGTGCAGTGAGCTCGAAGCCAATCCTTAGCCTCCGAAACGTCCCCAGACGGGTCCACCGGCGGGTAGAACCGAGGGTGGTGTCCATAGTTAGCAAAGAAAGGAGTCTCTTTGATGGATTCCTGCGTCGCATTGTTGTAAGCAAACTCTGCCAAAGACAACAAGGACGCCCAGTTGTTTTGCTGATAGTTGACATAGCAGCGCAAGTACTGCTCCAAGGTGGCATTAACCCTTTCGGTTTGCCCATCGGTCTGCGGGTGATGAGCCGTGGACATCCGCACATCAATCCCCAGCAACTTCTGGACAGCCTTCCAGAACTGGGAAGTGGTGGGTGCCCGGTCCGTCACCAAGCTCTGTGGAAGTCCATGCAGCCGAAACACATGTTGCACAAACATATCAGCAGTCTCCTTGGCAGTAGGCACCCCCACACAGGGGATGAAGTGTCCCATCTTGGTGAAACAGTCCACCACGACCAGTATCGTGGTGAAACCCTTGGACTTGGGGAGGTCGGTGATGAAATCAGCCGAAATCATCTTCCAGGGAGCAGAGGGAGTCGGGAGCGGCTGGAGCAAACCGGCCGGCTTGCCCCCCTGGTTCTTAGCCCGCTGGCACACAGGGCAGGATCCCACATAGTCCTCCACATCCCTCCGCACTTTAAGCCACCAAAAGTCCCGTAGGACCAGTTGCAGAGTCTTGAAAAGCCCAAAATGGCCTGCGGCCCGGCTATCGTGGCAAAGCTTGAGAATGTCCACCCGCTCGGGCCCAGGGGAGACATAGACCGAGTCCCGATGGTAGAGCACCCCGTTCTTTACCTGGAAAGGGGCTTGGGGCCCCTTGGTCAGCTGCTCTTGCACCCACGGGTCGGTCCGCTGGCGAGCGTGGACACGAACACTCAAACGTCTCTTGTCTCCAGGGGTCGGCCGGGCCGCTGGAGGATGGACAGGAGCGCCCGAGCAGCCGCAATGGACTCACTTTGAGCAACCTGGCCTCCGACGGCCCGGCCCCATCACGAACGTACTCCGGCTTTCGGGACAACGCATCAGCTTGCTTGGTCTGCTTGGGGGTCACATAGTGAATGCGGAAATTGAATCGCTCAAAGAACAGGGACCATCTCTGTTGCCTCTGGTTCAATTTGCGCTGGGTCTTCAAGTGCTCCAAATCCCGGTGGTCGGTGTGAACCTCCACGGGAACTTACCCCTTCAAGCAGGTGTCTCCAGACTTCAAACGCCACCTTGATGGCCAAAAGTTCCTTCTCCCAAATGGTATAGTTCTTTTCCGGAGCCGTCAGCTGCCGGGAGTAGTAGGCACAGGGCAACAAGTCCGTCCCCTGAGGCTGTAGCAGGATCACTCCCACCGTCACATCCTACGCATCGGCCTGGACGATGAAAGGGGTGCGGGGGTTGGGGTGCTGCAGAAGCGGCTGAGTGGTGAACAGCTGCTTTAACTTGCGGAACCCTACATCTGCCTCCGGAGTCCACCGAAAGGCACCTTTCCCCTGCAAACACTGGGTGATAGGATCAGCCCACTTGGCAAAGTCAGGAATGAACTTTCTGTAGTAGTTGGCAAAGCCCAGGAATCGTTGAATGTCTTTCTTGCTGGCCGGGGCCGCCCAGTCAACCACGGCTTGGACCTTGGTGTCATCCATGGCGATGCCCGTAGGAGAGATACGGTAGCCCAGAAAGTCCACCTCCCGCAGATCAAAGCACATTTCTCCAGCTTAGCATAGAGCCCGTGAGCTCTGAGTTTCTGGAGCACCTCCTTGACATGGCGGTCATGGGTCGCCTGATCCGGAGAAAAAATGAGCAGGTTGTCTAGGTAGACCGCCAAATAGCGGTCCAGCAAGTCTCGGAAAATGTCATTCATGAAATGTTGGAAACAGGCTGGGGCGTTGCACAAACCGAATCCCATCACCAGGTATTGAGCTTCCCCACTTGGTCTGGAAAGCCGTCTTCCATTCATCACCCTGGTGAATCCGGACAAGGTTGTAAGCCCCCCTCAGGTCCAGTTTAGTGAACACCTTGGCTCCCGCATCCGCTCAAGAGCTCGGGGATCAAGGGGCAGGGGTAGCGGTTCGGATTGTGATCTTGTTGAGTTCCCTATAGTCATTGCAAAGCCGCAACTCCCCGATTTCTTCTTGACGAACAGAATCGGTGCCCCGGCCGAGGGATTGGGAGGGGCGAATGAACCCCTTCCGCAGATTCTCATCCAGGAAATCTCGGAGAGCCTGTTGCTCTGGTTCCGAGAGAGGGTAGAGTCTCCCCCCGCGGGATTGGGGCTCCCGGCTGCAATTCGATGGCACAGTCATAGGGCCGGTGCGGAGGCAAGCGTTCGCCTCCTTCTCACTGAAGACATCCCAAAATCCGGCATACTTCTTGGGCAGGGTGGCCACATTCTCCACTTCTTGAGCCTGGCACCCCCAGGCCATCATGCAGTGGCCCTGGCAATGGTCAGAAGAAAAATTAGCTGTCTCTTGGCCCAGGAGATCTGGGGGTCATGGAGCGCGAGCCACACAATGCCCAGGACAATGGGGAAATCTGGGAGCTTGGTCACAAGAAAAGAAATGTCCTCTTTATGGGAGCTAGTCCACATCCTGGTAGGGGCTGTATATTGAGTCACAGCCCCCGTTTTCAAAACTCTCCCATCGATAGTCTGGACACCCTTGGGCTCTTGGAGATCAAGAAATTTTAATCCAGCAGACTTGGCATAGTCTGCATCGATGAAGTTGTTGGTGGCCCCGAGTCTATCATGGCATGGACCATCATCGGCCCCTTCTCGGGCGACCACAGACTAACCATTACAAGGAACAATTGTCCAGTCTTGGGTTCAGGGGGGAGGTTAGTGACGTCGGCCGAGTGAGCGAACCCTCTTACACCCGCCGGCCCCTTCCCCGTCGCCTGAAGGGCCTCTTCGGGCTCTGGGGCCCCTCCGAGGCGGCAGAGGCCGAAGAGTCTTTCCACGCGGTTTCTGGGGGCACTCCTTTGAAAAATGTCCAGCCCCCCCGCAGTACCAGCATAAGTTAAGACGCTGACGCCGTGCCTTCTCCGCCTGGTCCACTTTGGGCCGTACTGTCCCCAACTGCATGGGCTCCGGGTCGTCAGGGCCAGCTGGCGTCGGCAATTGCCGGGGTTGGAACTGCCCGGCCCCCCTTCCTTCCTGGCCACGGTTTCTCCAGCGGGGCCTTGTCCCACCGCCTCCTGGTCTGCAGTCCTGCTTCCACACGAAGGCTCAGGGCAATGGCGGCCTCAAGATCATCGGGCCGAGGTGTTTTAACATCTCCTGTTGCAATTCCGAGGTCAGCCCCCGCAGTATAGTGATAACGCAACGCCCGATATGTTCCACTGTACCTGGGCAGCCAGGACTCGAAAGCGGGAGATGTACTGGGACAGGGAGAGATCCTTGATCGTCAGCCGGGCCAAATCCCTCTCAGCCAGCTCTTCATTCACGGGGACCCCCATGTCGCCCGGATCGCGTCTAGGAAAGCCTGCAGCGTGTTGGTATGGGAGACTGGGCCGGATCAACGCGGTGGCCCACGTTGCTGCGGTCCCTTCCATCAGGTTGTAAATAAACACCACCTTGGCTCGATCAGTGGCGAACTCGTTGGGGCGCTGCTCCAGGTATAGTTCCACTTGGCAAACAAAGACCTCCACCTGAGCCGGGTTGCCATTGAAACGGGCCGGTGGGCTCACCCCGGGTGCCGTCCGGCCCGGGTTCGTAGCTCTCCCAATTCCTGCGGCATCGTTTGCACTTGGGCATCGGTAAAGTTAGCCTTGGCGACCACTGTCGTGGAGCGCTTCTTGGGGCGTCGAGCGGCGTCCGTGGTGTGATAAGGGGTTCTTGGAGTTCTCCGGCCAGCTGTCACGATCACGGACTTAGCGGGCCCCTTAATCACACACACAGAGACGTACTGAAGGCTAACTACTTTATTGGGTATAAAAACAGTTCCAAAGAATATATAGTCCAATAATAAGCAATTGTCCAAAAGGTAAAAAGCAAGATTGTCCAAAGTAACGTAGCAAATAGACTTGAAGCTTGGCAAGGCTCCGCAATCCAATGCGGTTCAAGAAACGAGGCAGGGCTCCGCAATCCAATGCGGATCAAGAAACAAGGCAAGGCATATGCAAGGCAAGGCTTGATGACCACGGCTTAGCTTGTGGTCCCACTCCGCTTCACGCCTATTCAGGAAAGACGTGGCCGGAGAACTGAGGATGCGTTCCCACGGATCCTATACTTCCTCCTTCGGCCGAGGTCCGACGCTCTAGGCTTCTCCGTCTCCAATCTCTGCTCACGGACCTCGGTCGGTCTAGGACCCTAGACCAAGCCCTCCTGGTAGACTCAATGTCCCGTCTCCTATCGAAGGAGCGACCTTGCCTCTCAGCAGCTGTGTCGCTATCTTCCTGAGAACTTTTCTCCCCACCACTTTCCCACTCGGCTTCGTCCATGTTTTCACTTTCAAGCTCTTGGGAATTCCTCCCCCCGGGGTGTTCATAACTCCCTTCGCTGCTTCCCATCTCCACCTGGTGATCGGAATCTATGCTAGGCCCAAACATCATCTCATCCCATGCCAAGCTCTCTGCAGGCGAACGAGGCCCATCCGAAGGGCCCTGTGCTTCACCCCAGTCATCTAGCTCATCCTCTGAATCCACATTTGCTGCTGCAGGCCCTAAAGCTAATGGAACCCCAGGACCTATTCCCTGCCCTCCAGGCACAAACGAGAACTGCTGTGCTACAACGGGAATGAGAAACCCATGACCCATTTGTCCTAAGATGTATAAAATGTGGTCTCTACGTTCTGCTTGGGATAGCATGCCCACTGGTTTAGGGTAATTACTGATCACCAGTTTATGCTTGATTAGTGTGAGTCTCCAACACTTACTGCTAGACGAATCCTGGGGTAAATTGTCCTTGCTTTGGTCTTTGATAAGGATGTTGTCCCAAGGATCCTGGGGTTCTGATTCTCTGGTTCTCTCATACTATTGCACCTAAACTCTACAGATGTAGGGAGGTTGTTAGAAGGAGATTGTATACATTTGGTGAAAGCTGCCACATTTTCCATTTCCTGAAATTTTTTCTTTTCCTGGTTCACTGTTTTCAAGGGGATCCTATTTTATGCTTTGATGGGAAACTGGTCAGTCTAGAACCTCTTGGTGTGTCTGCTTTTCCTTGTTGAAATAGATTTTCCTTGAGGGAACATTTGTTCATATATGCTCATTTGCACATTGGTGGCTGATTTTCTTTTAGTGGAGGAGCCGGATACATTCAAATCCTGTAGACCTGGCTTGTAGTTTTGCTATAATTCCAGGTTAACCAGGGGTTTGGCTATCTTTGTGAGTAAGACATTACATTTTGCAAAGAAGGTTTTTATTGATTGTAGGTGTTTATTTATATTAACATGCCTAGTTAACTTTGCCGGTTTCTCCTCTTCCTGGGACACTATCTATTGCTGCAAGTTGATCTCTTTCCCAGATTCCTTTAAAATCTTAGGAGTGATTATATTTCTCCCTTTTGTTGAGTAAGTGACCCACACTGCATTTTCAGCAGTGGAAATATCAGTTGCCAAACTTGTGCCCTTCTCATTGTGTGGATCGAACATAATTTTCCATGGTTCAAGGATCAGTGTAAAGACGGCTCAAAGAACAGTTCTAGTCCTGGGTTATTTATTTATTTTATTACTGGTGAGAAGTAGATCAGGGTTTTGTTTTGTGGCAGGCACTCAGCAGATGCAATCTCATCCTCTAGATTCACTCCGCTCACATCACACAAATCCAATGCAAATTGACCATGGGTCAGGGTCCAATCTGCTGCATGGTGATAGAATGGAACTGGTCTTCTATCATCTGCCTCTGCAATTGGAGTGAAATATGCCAAGCTCTTTGTCTGTCTCTTCTTATCACAAGAGGGATGATCCACTTCACCTGGCTCAGTGGGAGACAGACCCAAGTTCCTGTACCTCTGCCTGGTCAGGACCATTGTACCTCGCAGTTCAAGGTGGTTGCTTCCCTTCCGAATTAGGTCCCTTTTCTGGATTCCTGTGCCTTACCTTATCTGGCCTGGTGTTCCTTCTTCATGTCAGAAGCACAGTCTCAGGACACGAAGGTAAAATATCTTTATCTTTGGAGCACCTTAATTGAAGCACCAACAAGCCTTGAGAAGAGCAGGGGAAGACACAAGCTCACAGAAGTGTTGCATTTCCCAGTGTTTGAAGTTTTCTATTTATGGATTCTTTCTGTTACGCTTGTACATTTGCATCTTTTGCTGGTACCTGCATCCCTTTTGGCCAAACTGAACAAACCTCAGTAGCTATGCCTTGAACCCAGAGTGCTTGCTCTCTATCCTGGCTTGTCTGATTCAGCAGAAGTTCACCAGGCATGGGCCTCTCTGTCCGCTTTCCTAGCTGAAATCTCAACAGTAGGATTTGCTAATGGGCACCCATTAGGCTTCCATGGCTAAATGAAAATTCAAACCAGAGTCCTAGTCCAATGCTCAACTTCTCCATACATATAGAAATTGAGAGGGGAAAGGCTTTGGTAGACTGAAAGAGAGGCATCCAAGGTAATTCTAGTTTGCATGAATACCCCATTGGTAACCACAAACTAAGCTTTAAATTTTAGTTTCTTGAGCCACCCATTTTGCTTCCTCACTGGCATATTACTTTTCTTATGCAAGGGAACTTACCACTGCCAGCAAGAATCCAAGGAATGGGGAAATGAGTTTTGGCTGCATATTATTAATTTGTATACATTTTCCATATCAGCCTTTTGGGGAATTGATTTTTTTTATAAAATAAGAAAGAAAAAATGGGTAGAGATAGCAACACAATTTGGCTTTCCTGGTAGCTAAAAAAAGAAGAAAAATCTAGTTAGTTTCCAGGTTCCTAATAGCCCTTGTTCCATTGGATCCTCTCTTTTCCTAACATATGTTTCCACCAGAGGGAGGTGTCTGGACAAAAGGGACATCATAACCATGACAAATAAAAAGAAATCTTGTAGCAGTCAACAAATCAAACCAGTATCTTTTAAAACATGTGGAGTTTGAAATATTAGGAATGAACAAAATGTAACCCACCAGATGCAGGATTGCCGCTCCTGGCATTTCAAGGTGGATAATTGTCCATTCTGTTAAGATCATTGGTTAATGAAATTCAGCAACTTGAGAAGGGTCTCCAGTTCTCCACTGTTGACAGTGGCAAGTCAAAAGGATGATCACATTACAAGCCATGTCTCTGGATGACAGTTGTGGTAGGTTACACCTTATAGATTGCTCTGATATTGCAATCATCATTTTTAAAAAGTATCACAAAGGAATGCCTTAAAGTTGGGCATGTAAATGCAGAACTATGGAAATGTCTTTTAAAAAACCTATGAATTGTGTAAAGAATAGACAAATGGCTAGTGCTCAGGTACCCTCTGAATGTTGGCTTCCATTTTTGCTTCACTCATCTACTTTGCATGTGGTATGGGCAAAGATGCTGCCTGATGCCTTTGACCTAAGAATATTCACACTTCTTGTCCTGCCAGAAGATTGGAAAGAATCCCTGTGAAATATGATTTGTGTCATTGCATCAAAAAGCATTGATTTATACATATTTATGTACTTTTGCAAGAACTAGTAGCTTTAAGATGACTTTGGGGAGAAAGGGCTGAACATATTTGTTTTAATAATAAATTAGCTCTACTAGGGTGCCACAAATGCCACAATGTGTCAGAACCTTCAGCTAAAGAAATACCTCATACATAGAAAGGAAATAGCAGAGAAAAACTGTATGTCCCTAAGTTAAGGAACAAGACTATTAGAAAGTTATTTTGGTTGCTTCATAGGAGAGGACACATTGTTCTTTCGAAAGTAAAGACCACTCAGAGGCAGTGTACCTGCTAACTTCTTGAAGTTTTTATTATGGCTGGGTTGGTGTACAACTTGTGATGATGATGAGATCCAACTCCAATCCCGACATATTTTATTTCACACTAGTTTGTGTACCTGGTTAGGTATTTTGTAAGGATAAATGTTAGAAGCAGTTGTTTTTGGATTTTGTGAATGGTTTCATTTTAAAATGCATAAGAATGTGGGTAAACTACAACTTCCTTCATAATCTGTCATTGCCTCCAAACTGCATCAGTAGTTAAAGTTGGTCATGAAGGGTATGTGTGCCAAGTTTGGCCCATACCCATCATTGATGGGGTTCACAGTGCACTTGGGTGAACTATAACTCTATCATCCTCTGTCATTGCCCCCAAGCCCTTAAAGTCCTTAAAGTTGTTGTTGTTTTGTTCCTTTGAGTCACTTATGGGTTCCCATGGCCAAGTGGGGATTCAAACCCTTGTCTCCAGAGTCATAGTCAAAGGTTCAAACTACTACACCATACATGATGCATGATGACTAAGGCATCAGAACTCCACTTTCAGCATCATAAATCTAAATGCTGTGCTTAATAATTTACTGACACATTGTGTCATTATTGCTTAACAGGCTTGGAAGCTGAACTGTTCAAGATAGGGGATAAAACTACACCACAAAGTGGATTCGTGGTGGAATAAAACTATGCTACAAAGTGGATTCGTGATGCCCTTTGATCATTTTGAATGGCATTGGTCTGTATCATTTTATTTTTTCTTACCTGACTAGAATGGGGAAAATAATACAAGCAGTGTTTCCTAAACCAAACACAAATTGTATGAGACAGATAATAGGCACAGAGCCTATTTGTGCTTGTTTTACTTTTAGCTATCAGTTTGTTGGATAAGGAACTGCCAACTCTTTCCTAGAATACCCTTTGACACCTATCACTACGTCTTTCTGGGAACACAGGCTTTGTTTTGCCTTGCTGAATAACTTCCCTTATATCAAACATGTACATTCCTTACATGGTAAGGAACTTCACTCCTATATCATCCAAGCTGTGCTGCATGTAATTGCATTCTTGCTCTAGGTATGACTTCTGTTTATGCCAAAGTCACTCAACTGGTAGTAGTTTTGCAGCTAGATCATGTACTGGCTGGAGGAGGGCAATCTATTGCATCTTTGTCCCTTCCTGAAATCAGAACCCCAACTGCCTTTGGGAGATTCTCTAATTGTCATGTTTAGCATTAGGGAGAGCAAATAGGATATATAACTGTTTCTGTGTGGCTTAGAAACAAGAAAAAAAAAAGAAACCACCTATGTAAACTCATTTTAAAACTCCCATATAAAAGATTTCTACATTTTATAATCTGCAACAGCTAACAGATCTGAGTTCTTTGCCTCAGCTATGGCAAGGGCCCTACTGATTTAGTTCATTAGTATGGGAGACACACACATTGTTCTTGAAACTTGAAAGCCCTCATGAACAAAACTGATCTGGACATTCTCATATCCAAAATAATGAGCAATACATGCTTTGGAAGTCTAAGTACTTCATCGCACGCAGTCTTTGCTCCATTTCTCTGCACTGCTGAAATGGAGTCCAACAAAGGCCATCAACTGACATAAGGCCACTTCTGGTGGTTGCCTGTGGGACTCCGTTGAGGCAGCACAGAGAAATGGAGCAAAGACTGCGTGTTCTGGAGTTGGGTGCTATCCAACTTCTAATGCCAGAAGATGGCAGAAAATGGAGAGAAGCCAGGGAAATGATGTGGGGTGGTTGCTATCCCTGAATACAGAAAGGCACAAGACCTTTACGGTAAAAAAAATGAAACAAGGTGGTTCCCTCTGCTTTTCCCCATTCCCCACTCTCATGGGATGAGGTCCTATATTTTTATTTATTTATTTATTTGACTTATTAGCCGTCACTCCCAGTGGCTCGGGGCGGCTTACATCAACACCACGATAAAATCACAATCTACGATAGCATTAAAACCACAGAATAAAACAATTCCTAAAAGAAAACACAGTCTCAGAAGATAGCATATCACAGCTCAAAGGCCTGCCAGAATAGGATCGACTTGCAGGCCTTCCGAAAAGCCAACAGATTGCGCAAGGCCCTAACCTCCGGAGGTAATGCATTCCAGAGGACTGGAGCGATGATGGAGAACGCCCTTCTCCGTGTTGAAGTTAGATGGTATTGCTTGACACTGGGCATGGCTAGAAGGTTTCTCTCTTCAGATCTAAGTGTTCTCGTGGGACAGTATGGGGTTAGGCGGTCTCTCAGGCACACTGGCTTCAGACAATACAAGGCCTTGAAAGTCAAAACTCAATAGGGAGCCAGTGCAGTTCTCGCAGAATTGGTGTAATGTGGCAGCTCGAAGGAGCTCCCGTGAGCAACTGAGCTGCGGCGTTCTGCACCAGCTTGAGTTTCTGGGTCACTGACAAAGGCAGGCAAATGTAGAGAGCGTTACAGTAGTCTAGCCTTGAGATAACTGTAGCTTGGATCACCGTGGCCAGGTCGTGCCGAGACAAGTAAGGGGCCAGCCTCCGAGCCTGATGAAGATGGAAAAACGCCACTCTGCTGACAGTGGAGACTTGGGCCTTCATTGACAGCAGAGGGTCCAGGAGAACTCCAAGACTCTTTACTGAAAGAGGATGGGCATAGTGCCACGCTGTCCAGGGTCAGAAGCTGGACATCCCTATTGCCCGGACGACCCAGCCAGAGGATCTCCGTCTTCGCTGGATTCACCTTCAACCTACTGGCTCACAGCCATCCAGTAACAGCCTCGAGGCAGAGATGGAAATTATCGGGTACGGTTTTGGGTCTGCCCTCCATCCTCAGAATGAGCTGGGTGTCATCAGTGTACTGGTGACATTCCAGCCCAAAGCTATGCACCAGCTGAGCAAGTAGATGCATACAGATGTTAAATAATAGAGGGGAGAGTATGGCCCCCTGGGGTACCCCACAAATATGCTTTGGTTGATGTTGAAAGCAGGCTCAGCTCTGAATGGGAGACCACTGCTGAATAACCAGGTGTTACTGTAGGCTACAGTTCTGAGAAAAGAACTAGCAAAACCACTTCTGAGTATTCCTTGCTAACAAATTCATGAGGTCTCCATAAGTTGATAGATTACTTGAAGGCATACACAAACACATGGTGTCAAAACTCAAGTGTGGCAGAGTAGTGACTCTGCATAAATTCCTGCATAAATTCCTCAGCAAAGGTAATTTTAGATTCTGATCCTGCCTTCTGAGATAGTAACTCTCTCAATTTGGTGTCATCTGCAAATTATCATCCATGTCATTGATAAATATTTTGAATATCACCGGGCCCAGGACAGGCTCCTGAGGATGAAGAGTAGCCATTGGTGAGCACCCATTTAACAGTAGCATTGCATAGCCCACATTTTATTAGCTCATTTGTGAGGCTATCATGGGGAATCTTGCCAAAGGATTTACTGACATAGAGATATGTTGCATCCACAGCATTTTATTCCATAGTTGGAATGGTCTCACCCATGATGTATTCCTCATCTCCATTCCCCAGCAACCATCAAGTGTGAAGATGCTGGAACTGAAAGAAGGGTCTCAATTGCAAATATCAGAGCATGACAGGCTCCTAGAGGGAGATATAATTTTTCAAATAGTCACATTGGCTTTATAATACCAATACAGGCAGTCCCCAAGTTACACACAAGACACACAAGATATATATATATATATATATATATATATATATATATATATATATATATATATATATGCTTTAGATAGCACAGGGAAAGGTTAATAACCTTATGGTGTTTGTTTTGATATCTGTACCCCTGTTCAGAGGATTTCACCTCACTTTCTGTCCCTGTGATAATTGGATTTTTGAAAAATGTTGCTTGTTGTGGAAACAAGAATTGGTAACAAAGCTTCTGATGAGCTACCTTTTCTCCACAACTACTTTTTTCAGGAGAGAATTTTCCTTCCTAGGGGTAGATTTCTCTCACTTGTAACTCAGGGACTGCCTGTAGTCTGAGCTGTTAGAGCAAGAGTGGTGTATTACCTCTGTAACCAGATGTCTTGTTTTCTTCCATTTATTTTATATTCACTTCCTTCCTTTTTAGGACTTCCTAGGGCCCTTCCACACAGCCCTATATCCCAGGATATCAAGGCAGAAAATCCCACGTTATCTGAGTGTGGACTCAGATCACCCAGTTCAAAGAAGATATTGTGGGATTTTCTGCCTTGATATTCTGGGATATACAGCTGTATGGAAGGAGCCCCAGTCAAATAGGAACATGACCATCAGCAAATCAGAATATTACCCTGCTCTTCATTTATTTCACTTCTTTCTAGAGGCCTGCCTGTTCAGAGCATCCTCATGAGAACTCTACACTCATGATACTCACAAAAGTCGACAGGACTTTCTCTCTGGGATTGGGCCTTTCAAACAAGTAAATCCTGGCAATAAACTCAGTTCAGCTGTGGCTTGGATGACAGAGGGTGATATTTATTTTTGCTAAGAGGGAAAGAATGATACGCTAATGCCAAGTGACTGCAGAGCGACCCAAGCATGACTTTGACATATGAAGCAGAGAATAAAGTTGAGAACTCTGAGAACAGTTTGGAGGCATCCTAAGGAGAGCCCAGAATAAGTAGCCGTGGTACTTGAGGGAGGACAGATTCCTGCAGTGAGTTAGCAATCAGTCTTACAAGCACTTAAGGTTCTGCCTTTATGAGTTTCACATTGCTGTTTAAATAAAAACAGCGTGCCTTCACATTATTTCTGTCTTATGGCAAGCCTGGGACCTATCATGGGCTTTCCTTGGCAAAATTTATTCAGATGTAGAAAGACTGAAAGAGTGTGAGGTGCACAGAGTTGCCTAGTGAAGCTCCGTGAATATACGCAGGAATTCTTTTGGAATGCTAATCCAACATTTGAACCAGTACACTGCCTTGAATCTAAACAAACTACCTGCAAATTAATTATGAAGATTGCACCATGCACCTTGGCCCACATTATTTATGGTTGCTTAACCATGGGCGTCTCCTTGCTCTCTATTGCACAGCTATTAGTACTGGAAACAGTGAGGAGCATTCCCATTGGCTGACTGGTTCAGCCCTAGTCAGCTGGTTTTGTGGACCTGCGGACAGAAAGTTCTCTTCTTCAGGTGTTTTGCTTTACACATGAAGAAAATGGCAACAGATGGAATCTAGCTAAGCACTCCATTGCTTTCATGTTCAAGGAATTCTGAAGATGAACAACACTTGAATAGCACTCAAGCCATGCTAACCAAAAATGAAGTGGCCCTGGTTGATTATGAATAATGGGTAAATGAATCCACAGACTTTTATTAGAACCAAACAAAATATTAATGTACAGAATAGAGAGCATACTTTCACACTATCAAGAACTCTGCCTTTAGTTACAAGAGAAATACACAAAAAGGTAATACTTTCCATAGTTGTGAATATTTCAGTGTTTTGAGGGTTGGTTGAATTTGACCTGTTTCAAGTTAAATTGATGTAGCCAGCCTAATCTAATATTATATGTTTTGTGGCAGTTGTTGTATGTGTTGTTGCCATTGTTTCAGCTCTTTCAAAGTGGGAATGGTTAGAGCAGTGTTTCCCAAGAGCTGTGCTGCAGCACATCACTGTGCCGTCGTGCAGCTCTTCCTTTGCCGCAAGATGAGCTCTTTGCCTAAATCATTGGGTTGAAGATGGAGGAGGGGAGGAAGGAGCGGCTGAGGCAAAGTGGCTGTGGAGGCCCCACACCCCTCCCCCAAGCACCCCATAATACTTACGCCTTGTCCACCAGCTCCCGGACCTTCCACATCGCGTCCATGGTGGTGCCGCCGAGAGCGTCCTCTCCGCCTAGAGCGTCCTCTCCGCCTAGGCTCACTGCGCCTCTCCAATATTTTTTGCTGGCAATGGGTATTATGTGTGCCAAGTTAAGTCCAATACTATCTTCAGTGGAGCTCACTATTGTAGGAGGAACTGTAACTCCCATATGTCTGAACATAGGTTCCCCAAACTTCTGTTGGTCATGGGAGCTCTGCATGCCAAGTGTGGTTAAATTCAAATTTTGCTGGATTTCAGAATGCTCTTTGATGACAGGGGAACTATATATCCCAGCAACTGCAACTCCCAAATGTCAAGGTCTATTTCCCCTGAACTCCATCTGCATTCATATTTGGGCATATTGAGTATTCATTTCAAGTGTGGTCCAGATCCATCATTATTTGAGTCCACGGTGCTCTCTGGGTGTAGGTGAACTACAACTTCCAAACTCAAGGTCAATTCCCAAGCAAACCCTTTCAGTACTTTCTGTTGGTAATGAGAGTTCAATATGCCAAGTTTGGTTCAATTCCATTGTTGCAAGAGTTCAGGATGCTCTTTGATTGTGTGTTAACTATAAATTGAGCAAGGCCTTCGTGTGTGTCTTTCTGCCATTCCTGCCAGGATATCTGTGTTGTGTTCATCAAAACAGGCCCAGGTTTCACACTGAGTGTATAAATACATTTTAAAAAACATATTATCTATATGTGTTACTGTCATTTTGTGTCATTTTGGTTGGTGGTGGGCCCCAGGATTTTGCAAATGTAAAAAGTGTGCCTTGGCTCAAAAAAGGTTGGGAAACACTGGGTTAGAGGCCTCAATAATCCTGCATGATCACCCTCTTGCTGTACCACTCTTGACATTTCCAGCTACTTCACAAAAATGGTCACAGTCTCCAAGCTATATGATACCTACTAGCCTGATGTAATCTCTCTTATTTAGAATAAACTTCACATGCCGTTCTGTTAAAGCTTTTTGACAGTTTGACTTCTCACACAGGGTGCACTTTCACCCACTGACGAAAAGAGAATGATAGGTTTGTTTCAGCTTACTCATCTCTATGTTTCCCATAGGGAAAAGGGATTAAAAGCGTGCCTGCATTGGCAACAGTTTTATGCTTTTTTGCAGTTCAGACAGCCTTCCCGGTCTTCCCCAGAGAACTAAAAGAGAGTGTTCCTCCCAGACCATAAACAATGGTCTGACTTTTGGTGTGAAGTAGTAGTAGAGTTGAGTGACATCTGCATATAGGTGGCGCCCCACTACAAAACTCCAAATGACCTCTCCCAGTGTTTCCATGTACAGTGTTCCCTTGCTACTTCGTGGTTTGCTTTTCACGGACTCACTATTTTGCGTGTTTTTGCCTCCCGGTTTATGAATGATTGTCATTGCCCAGAGCGGCGTTCTAATCCTGCCTCCTGACAGTGATGGAGTGTGGAAGGGGGTTTAACCCTCCCCCTTGGGAGAGAGGCAGCCAATCAAGAGAGATTGCAAAGCAAAACAGAGCTACCTAGCAAAAAAAAAAGTTCACGGTGTCTTTAAATCTCTCCTAACTTCTGCCTCACCCTCAGAACTCGATATACATATAGCGTCCCTACTTCGCAGATTTTCACTTTTTGCAGGTGGTCCTGGAACGTAACATCTGCGATAAGTGAGGGAACACTGTATATGTTAAACGACATGGGTGACAAAACAGAACCCTGAGTAACCCCATTGGAAAACCCCACCTTGAGGACAATGGCCAGAGGTTCCAATAGGAGTCCCCCCAGCACCAACTTCTAGGTATTAGAGAACATAATCTCTTAGAGAAGAGCAAAAAAGCCTTTAGAGCAGAATCTCCTCTTGTGGTATACAACCAAATATAATTATGCTAGGCAGGCCCGGATTAAGATCTTCAGCTGCCTGAGGCCAAGATGCCCCGTGCCGCCATCTTGGGAGGAAAGCCACGCCCCCAGGGCGCTGCTGCGCATGTGCGGCAGCAGCCCCGGGCGTGTGGCTTCCGCGCCGCCGCCTTCTCCCGTAACTGGGACAAAGTCGCTTTGATCCGTTCTGGTTTGGACACCATGTTAACGGCAGTCTCTGAGAATGTAGCTGGAGCACCTGCTTGTCAAGTTTTGATGGATCAATTTCAATTGGTGAAACCCGAGGATGTGGACAAGATACTCAGAGGGATGAGAGCGACCACATGCATCCTAGACCTCTGCCCATCCTGGCTTTTAAAGGAGGCCAGAGGGGGATTGGCCGAGTGGGTAAAGGTGGTGGATAATGCCTCCCTTTGGGAAGGCAACATTCCAGCGAGCTTAAAACAAGCTGTTATAAAACCGCTGTTGAAGAAACCATCACTGGACCCCACTCAATTTGTCAACTATCGGCCTGTTTCCAATCTTCCCTTTTGGGCCAAGTCTTGGAACGTGCGGTTGCCTCACAACTCCAAATATTCTTGGAAGACACGGATTATCTGGATCCGGCACAGTCTGGTTTTAGGCCGGGGCATGGTACCGAGACAGCCTTGGTCGCCTTAGTGGATGATTTAGCTGGCAAGGGGAGCTGGACTGCTGGGAGTGTGTCCCTGTTGGTTCTGCTGGACCTCTCAGTGGCCTGTTCTGCAGTGGCTACCGTTGACCACGTTATCAACCCTTCTGGGATCTCCCATGTTGTTTAACCTTGCAGAGATGGGCCTTGAGGTACTGTTCTGCAGTGGTCCTCGGACTGGTCCTTCCAGACAGGACGGCACTCCTGATCTCAGAAAGGTGTTACTGGGAGAGACCTGTTCAACCCCTCACCCAGTGTCTTGTGGGGTTCCTCAGGGCTCAATACTATCTCCCATGTTGTTCGGAACTGTTCGGAAGCTTCAACTGGTCCAACGGACAGCAGCCAGATTGATAACAGGAGCTGCACCAGGGAGCGTACAACACCTCTGTTGCGCCAGCTCCACTGGCTACCAGTTTGCTACCGGGCACAATTCAAAGTGCTCGCTTTAGCCTTTAAAGCCCTTAACGGTTCTGGTCCAACTTACTTGTCCGAACGCATCTCTTTTTATGAACCTTCAAGATGGTTAAGATCATCCGGAGAGGCCCTGCTCTCGGTTTCGCCTGCTTCGCTGGCGCGATTGGTGGGGACGAGACACAGCGCCTTTTCAGTGGTGGCTCCTCAGCTTTGGAACGCCCTTCCAAATGACATCAGATTAGCCCCCTCCCTCCTGACATTTTGTAGGAAGGTCAAGACCTGGCTATTTGACCGGGCATTTGCAAATGAAGTATGATTATCAAATAGAGACCTAAGGAACGACGACGATGCAACTGGAAATCGACTTAATAATGAAACGCTGATATTGTGTATTAAATGTTAAATGTTAAATTGTATATGTTGAAATTGTATTGATAACTGTTGATTTGTTTGTCTTGAGCAGTTCCTGCTATTTGTACACCACATCGAGTCGCCTTCGGGCTGAGAGAGGCGGTCTAGAAGCAAAGTAAATAAATAAAGTAAATAAATAAATAACCAGAAGGAGAGCCCGAGGAGGTGGGCGGAAACCACTCGGCTCCGGCCCCACGGCTTCTGTCCACCTCACACCTTTCTTTCGGTCGCGGGAGGAGCCAGGAGGAGGTGGATGGAAGGCGTGCGGCACCGTGGGGCTTCCGTCCGCCACCTCCACCCTCCGTGACCGAAAGGAGGGCGGGAAGAGGAGGGTGGGACTTCCCTTCCTCCTCTTCCCACCCTCCTTTCGGTCGCGGGGGGTGGAGGAGGCGGCGGACGGAAGCCCCACGGTGCCGCGCGCCTTCTGTCCACCTCCTCCTGGCTCCTCCCGCGACCGAAAGGAAGGCGCGGAGGAGGAGGAGGGAAGTCCCGCCTCCCCCTGGCTGCCTGGGCCGCCCCCTTGCAAAGGAAGGAGGCGGCCAGGAGGAGGAGGAGAAAGGGAAGCCCACTGGCGGGCGTGCGCGCGCATGCATGCCCGCCGGCAGGGCCGGAGCTTCCCTTCCTCCTCCTCCTCCTGGCCGCCTCCTTCCTTTGCAGGGGGCAGCCCAGGCGAGGGTGGGCGCCATTCCCTCCTCCCCGCCCCCTCGCAGCGCTCTCCCCCCACCCTCTCCTGACTCTCTCGGGAGAGGGCGGGGGGAAAGCGCTGCGAGGGGGCGTTTTTTTGTTGTTGTTTTTTTAATTTCAGGGGGCCGAAGCCGCTGCCCCCCAAAACCTGCCACCCGAGGCCATGGCCTCATCTGGCCTCGCGGGTAATCCGGCCCTGATGCTAGATAATGAATAACCTGCCACCTTCGATCTGGCAGTGCCCAAAAAGGTACTATCTCATATACCAACTTGTTTCATATCATGCAAAAATGAAGTAGACTTTGATGGAAATAGCATTTTTGGTTTGCTCAGAACTTTCAGGTGTTCAGCATACATAGGTACAAAAAACTGTGCCAGCCAGCCAGGGCATATCTCTTGTAACAAAACAGCTATCAACAGGTCACATAGTCAAAAGGTGAGAGAAAGAGCATGTGGTCTGCAACCCCTTTTATAACTTCGCAGAAACCATAGTGTAAGGAAGCTGCACACCAGAACATATATACAGGAAACAGTAAGCAGCAAGATCATAGACAAACAGATTGCTAGAGAAGGCTTGATGAAGGTTATCATTTCCAACACTAGGTATGGCCCTTGAGGAAGGATCAGAGCCACTGTGATACAGTGCCTCTCAGTCCCATCCCAGTGAGATGGCACAAGAGGATACCATGGTCAATGGTATTGAAGCCACTAAAAGGCTCAGGAGAACCAACAGGAACACACTCACCTTGTTTAGCTCTGTTTAGGTGACCAAAGCTGCCTCTGTTGCACAGCCAGGCCTGAAACCAGATTGAAATGGATCATTCTAGATAATCCATTTCATCCAGAAATCCCTGGAGTTTGGAGGTTACCACACACTCCAAAACCTTGCTCAAAAATGGAAGATTGGACACTGGCTGATATTTATTCATTATGGAAGGGTCCATGGATGACTTTTTAAATGTAAGTCTCACAACTGCCTCCTTTAGGCAAGTTGGAATTTTGCCTTGTTCCAAGGAGGCATTGACTACTACCCTCACCCACTCTACCAGTCCCCTTTGGCCTGTTTGATCAGCCTGAAAGGATTGGCATGTACAAGGGCTGATATTGCTCCTTGCATTTTTCTTGAAGCTGTTGTGCAGTGAACATTATATCCACTGGTCCTTAGGTAGGGCAGAAGCCATATTGGGATTCAGGGAGGATGTATTCTGAAACTGTTAGAAGGTGGTTTGCAAATAATTTTTCTGGCAGAGGTTCAAAGAAAGATACCCCAATAATGTCCACAGCCTGTTCTTTCTTCCTTTATGAAAAGGGTGATGATAATGGCACCCTTGAAGTCCGCTGAGATCTTCTTAGTCACTCATTCCTTTTTTGCCCCTTTTTTGGCACTATTTACACAATGATAAACTATAGCACATTTTATGGCATGATCCATAATTTCTGATAAGTTATTTTAAGATGTGGTTTCCAGATAGATGCAGGTTGGAGGTCACATTTGGGGTGAACATTTTGTAGGTATTCTGATCTCGAGCCAGCTTCCATCCAGATTATAGTGCTTGTGTGGCAGGGGCCTAAGGGCAGTTCCAGTCAGCCCTTTATCCCAAAAATCTGCATTAAGATGTTTGTGGGGGGCTGTCCACACCCACGCCAGGAAGTATGTGCTAGCCCGAGAGAATGTCCGGTGGCCCTACCTCCTACCCCCAAGTTCCCAGATCCCTTAGAAAAGTAGTAAAAACATACCTATCATCCATTAGAAGCCTCAACAAGCTCTTCTGGCCTGTAGAAATGACATGCCAGGAGAGCGGGGGAGGGGAAGTGATTTTCTCCCCCCCATTCTCCTGGTGCGTCATTTCTATGGCAACTCTCTATGTTAAATTAATTGTAGAGAGAACCAGTATCTTTTAATGACCCTTGTGGTTTTTCTGTGTACTTTCATTTTCCTTGGGGCAACTCATGTGGGCAATTTGTGGTTACGTTGGCCAAGTAGGTAAATTACAACCAGGGGTTTCATGACCCTTTAGCCTTGATGACTTATTGCAAGATTGTCCAATCTATCAACAAACTCAAGGCAGCCAATTTTGGTTTTCAAAAGCCAAGATTTTAACAAAAGTGAACAAAAAAAGTTTGAGATAAATTGATTCCCAAAAGAGATATGAATCTCAAAGCATTTGGGATTCAGATAATTTGGCACGGCACGACCTTTCCTTTTTCCACTAAACCAGATCAAATGCCCAATCTTTTCCAGCATCCTGTTTCCCAGAATGCCCATAGGAAATCCCATTTTGTGGACAAGGGTAAAACTCTGTTAAAAGTTTATATTCTAGTCATTCCTTTGATGTTTCCAGAAATGTCTGCTGGCTTTTCCGCCTCACTTTTCCCCTTCCACCACAAAGGCTCAGAATCTGAGACAACCCTTTATTCTGCTCTTGTATAGATAGAGTTATTCCTAAGGCATGCTGTCAGATGCGCTAGGTTTGTAATAATGCACTTAATCAGCACCTGTGTGTGCTTTCATTTGGATAAATACCTGGCACTGTTGAGAAACTCCCCTGCTTCAGCTAAATACCCAATTATTTTAGATTTATTGCTAAACTAACCATTGTATTCAAAGGCCTTATTTATGTCAGTTTTGTACCTTCACCTGATGGGTACACCATTTCCAAATGCACTCAGCTATTTTCACTATGGGTTGTATACATCCAAGGGGAAGGCCCCTGCCTTTACTACTTGCTGGCTATGCCATATTCTTAGCAAACTGACGTTTATTAACTAATACAAAGTTGCAAATGATATACAAACACAGCGAAACAAAAGGCCCCAGTGTTGAGCCTAAATCAAGGTCCTAAATCATGAACCGTGGTGTGACAAACTATGTGGTCTTTGCCAGTACTTTTAAAATGGGTCTTTCTTGCCAGGCTGAGAATCCATAGAACTCAGCCAAAGAAAACAGTGAGTGGGAGCCAGGGTTCTCCCAAGTCTTGGCATTAGATCAACAATAGTAGCTTTGGCTGAGATCCATGGAATTGAGCACATGCTCCGTAAGGTCACTTCAGAACACCATAATTACTTGGTATTTACTTCAGTAGGTTTTGCAGACAAAAATAATATGGGACAGTAGCACTGTTTAGGGACTAGTTTGCAATCCCAGGACCCTTTGCCATCTCTTTCTCCTTGTGAATATGGGCTTGCCCATAGTAACCAGGCAGAAGAAAGCTTTTGGGTTCTTCCTGACCTGAGCAAAGCAGTTTTAAGAAAAGGTTTCCCAGAAGATAAGATTGGTGATATTGTGCAATAAATAGCAGTTGCTCAAGGATTGTGTTGGTTTGAGGTATCAGTCCTGAAGGAAAGGCTTCTGCTTTGTGACTTTGGGTGCATCTACACTGTAGAAATAATGCAGTTTGATACCACGCAACTCCCACAGCTCAATGCTATGGAATCCTGGCAGTTACAGTTTCACAAGGCCTTTAACCTTCTCTGCTAAAGTGTTGGTGCTTCACCAAACTGCAACTATAATTCTATAGCACTGAGTCATAGCAGTTAAAAGAGTGCTAAACTGCATTAATTCTACAGTGTAGCTGTAATTCTTCTCTACTTCTAAATCCATAAGCATTCAGTTTTTGTGAACTAAAGGAGATTGTTATTGTCCTCTAGTTCATTGAACAGTATTGTTACATTTCCTCTCCGTTGGCGCCCCCTTGTTGTGGGGGAGAGGCTTGCATACCCTAATGAAGTTGTGAGCCATGCTGGCGGTGGCATAATAGCCACTTGTAGGGCCTCCCATGCCAGACAGGTCACAACCAAAGGGTCTGACAAAGAGCGTCAATGGGCAGGATGGGCTCTCTAGCCTTTTGGCAAGCATCCTTGGAGAAAGAAAACTCTGATTTCAAACCCAGCCAGATGGTGCTTGTTTAACCCTGTAAGGCCAACCATCTAGAGAAGGAAACTCAAACCAAACCTACGACCTGAGGACCTTGCTGCCACCGTCCCAGCTTGCTAGTCCCCAGCAGACGAACCTTTGGTTTAAAGGGTGAGGCCAGTTCTTTGCACGCTGCACTCCACCAGAAAAATCCATTGCACAGGCTCGAAGGACACATCCAACCTCTGAATCATCAATGAGCTTTTAGAAACCATGGGATGAGTCCTTCCTGAATCTTCATTTGTGAAGAAAAGCCAAGATTGTTGCATTTGTTCTTGAGGATGAGTGAATAACATGCCCTCCACAGAAAGGCCTGTCCTTTCTGAAAAATCTGTCCCCTATTCCTAGCTATCATATTGTGATTGTCCAGATCCTACACAGTAGGAACATGCCTTTGAGCTAATTGTCTGACAGCTAGATAAAAGGTTATACAATGTATGGATAATTCTAGCACTTCTGCTATTAGCTTTTTGGAGTTAGGAGATGCACTGTGAAAATGTGCTCTCATTACATATAGAAGAAATTTGGCACTATAGTACCCAGCACTAATTTTGCCTTTGTTAATGGGCATTGATCTTTTCTGCACACGCTTCCATTGACCCTCTTCTTAGGTCATATGGACAGCTTGGAAAGTTCCTCTTAAACAGTAATTGGTTTTAGCTTTTTAATTTATCGTGTCAGAAGTGAATTGAGGGTGCAGTTATAATGTATTTAAAAACACAAAGTTAAAAATTTAGCATTATGCTAAATGTCCTTTGAACAGAAGCTGGCCACTTAGAGTGCCTCTGGTGTCATTGTGAGAAGGTCTTCCATTATGTATGTGGCAGTGCTCAGAGTGCATTGTAGTAGGAGGTATGTAGTTTGCTCTTCTCCACACTTGCATGTTGTGGATTCCACTTTGAAGCTCCATTTCTTAAAGTTAGCTCTGCATCTCATGGTGCCAGAGTGCAGCCTGTTCAGTGCCTTCCAGGTCACCCAATCTACTGTATGCCCAGGAGGGAGTCTCTCGTTTGGTATCAGCCACTGATTGAGGTTCCAGTTTTTCATTGGTTATAGCTATCAGATAGGCAGGGCCTAAATATACTCATCACCAGATACTGCCAAGGCATATCAATATGTTAGGCCATATTTTAGAGGAAAGTACTTTCAAATCACCTCTGAGTATTCCTTGCCTCATGAAATTCATGGGGTTGCATTAAGTCAACATGTGACTTGTGAGCACATATCAATATCACATATCTTTCAACAATTCGCAGTTGAAAACTGGGACATGTGCAGCCAAACAACTTTGATCTGATTATGATATGGTAAAAATTATTAATGAGGTAGAATACACAAGCTAGGGAAGGCTGCAGTAGCTTGCTTTTGTCTGAGGCTATTGGGAAGGGCAAGATTCCACATTCTTTTCTTCTCTCCTCCTCCTTGTTTGGACTATTGAGTCTAAACTATTACTGTGCTTTGAACTCAGTTTGCAGCAACTGAAGTAAGCTGAAAATGAATGAAGAAAGCGAGCGGAGGAGAGAAAAAAGTACATTCTAAAACCAGTCAAAAAAGTGTGGCAGTAGACAATTAATTATGACTGTCCCATCCAAATTGGTTGTCACATCAATACCCCTGAGTAATTAGTAATAGGTAGAGTGTCTGCTTTCAAAACATTATCATTTCTCAAAATTAGCTTATTAGTTACTGTGTTGTAGCCTGGCAAGCACTAGATAAGCTTTCTGAGTGCTCAGAGGATGAGGAAGGGGATGATGGGTTGCAATCTGTAGTTTCCAAGGAATTTTGGAAGATAGCATGGGTCCGGAAAGAGATGTTTGGAATCTCCAGGCTGTTCTCAGGCAATGGAGGAAAGTGATATCAGTTTACATGAGAATATGCCAGAGTGGCCTTCAGAGGAGAATGTGGGAGATGAAGATTTTTCTAGGTCAAATCGCTTGGAGATTAGGAGGGAGAACGTAAAACAAAGACCAACTCATTTTACTCAGAGGCTTAGAGATAAGACGAGAAAAAGCAAGTGCACGAGAAGTGATGTCATGGGAGGTATTGAGGACTTTTAAGGGGTTTCTGGGCTCTCAGGTCTTTAGTGGGAACAACATTGTAAAAAAAGGAAACAGTGCCTAGTTTTTAGTCCTAAGTTCCTGGTATTTCATGATTCTTGATTTGATTCCTGTTTATGACTTCATGATCTTGGAGGCTTTGCCTTTTTTATGTTCCTGTTTTCATGTTTATGAATATAAGTTTTGAACAATACCCTGCTTAATGATTCTTTTGCTTTGTGTTAACTCAAGTCTCAGTGGATTGCTTTTTGGTGCCTTTGTTCAACAGCTGATGAACTCTTGATCTTATTGGGAATTACTTTTTGTAGTTTTGCTGCTTCTTTTTTTTACTGCTTTTTTCCTTTTATGCTTATCCATTAATAAACTTTTGCTTATTGGATCATCTGAACATTGCGTGAAATAATAATAATAATAAAAACTTTATTTCTAACCTGCATCCATCTTCCCAAAGGGGACTCAGAGCGGCTTACAAACAACAAATCACAGAAAATATCAAAAACATCAGATAACAATAAAACAATAAACACAATAAAATACATCTTTAAAAATACAACAACATAAATGAATCTAAAACAAAGACGACAGGGCAAGCCACATGTACATATAAAGTGTTTAAAACTCGGGGGAGATAACTGGAGTAGTGTCAAAACATAAAGGATCATTTAGGGGGGGAAGGGGTCTCATCAAAAACGGGGGCATTTGGGAGTCTAATCTCCAAAGGCCTGGTGGAAAAACCAGGTGATGTTGGGTGAAAAGATATTTCAGAGCTACAGTGCAACAAACTGATTATTACTGGAGAGGAAATCCACTCAGATGCTATAAGCCACTAGTTTCTCCTCATCCTTCTTGTTATCTGACAATAGAGCACAAGGCTCTGGTATGTTGAACCTTGTGATATTCCTCCCAAGGTAACACCCTTGTAGCTATGAAAATTACTAAAAAAATAATAGTTGCACCAGAAAAGGAAAGAGATCCCTTGTTATGTTTGAGTCATAATGTCTTGTACTGTATTATGTAATGTATAAAATATGACATACTGTATATGCTGTATAATATGTACATGTAATGTACTGTAGCTATACTTTTTATCAGAAAAGATATTCGCTACATAGAAGTGTGGGTGTAAATGGCAACTTAATTTTTTAGAAATCCTTCAGTCTGAGTCTTTACCAAATCAAGATCCACCATGTCCTTCCATTGCAATGGATCATTCCAGACAATGGAAGAATCTGGTTTACGATCTAACCAGATGATAATATCTCACAGAAGCAGACTAGGAAAGGCCATAGAATGAGTCATAGGAGGCACAGGTGTGTACTTGGGACTCTCTCACTGTTGGCAAGCTGCAGTCATTGCTAGAGAGGTCAGGTCAAATAACAGCGAGAGCCATGAAAACCTCAATTACCCTCCCAGGATCATATAACACATAATGTTGGCTTTTCCCTCTCTGAAAATTTGAAGTGTCACATTTTCTTTGCAGTGCATTAGGTCAGTATTCCAGCTGTGTGCACGGCCTAGAGACATGAACATGTCTAAGCATCTGGTGGCTATGGGTGAAATTCCAAAATCGACGCTACTTAGAATCTCCGTATTATATTTCAAGTCCATTTGTGTTGGGGATCAATCTAAAATTAGAGGCTCCCAAGGGCAGATTCTGTGAGCAAGTACCAAGCCAACCAGTCCCAATTTTTGTTTGTGGTGGGTTAGGGCCTCTGAATCATTTCTTGAGTAATGTCAGGTAAAAATACCTGGCAAAACACTGTTGCCCCTGTCACAGTCCATTCCCTATGTCTAATATCATATCATTGGTGTTGGCAAGGCAGAGGAACCCACTGAACAATGATACAGGCAGTTTAGACTCATATAATCCAGTTCAATGCAGTGAATCTGGATTCTGAAACTTCATCATTTATTTATTTATTTATTTATTTATTAGATTTGTACACCGCCAGTCCCAACGGCTCGGGGCGGTTTACAACATTATGAATCAAAACACAGGGTAAATAAAATACAATAAAACAGTAAAAATTCAGCAAGCGCAATGGAACTTAGACACAAATCACAAGCATTCGAAAGCTTGCTTAAAAAGGAATGTCTTGCAAGCTCTGTGAAAGGAATATAGGCTTCGCAGATCCCGTGTCTCCGGAGGCAATGCATTCCACAGAGTAGGAGCAATGATGGAAAAAGCTCGCCATCTGGTAGAGGTCAGATGAAAAGACTTTACATTGGGGATAGTTAGAAGGTTCGAGTCTTCTGAACGTCGTGATCTCGGGGGATTATATGGAATCAGGCGATCCTGTAGGTACACTGGCCCCAGACCATATATGGCAGTATAGATGGGGTCTAAGTATATCAGAGAAATTGGAAAGTGCAAGGGAGTCTATGAACCCCTCTACGCAGTCGTATAAAATCCAGATAATCCAGCTCAAAGAAGATGATGTGGATCATCTGTCTTGATATCCTGGATTATATGGCAGTGTCGAAGGGCCCTGTGATGGTGATCTTAATAGGCAAATGGACTCACATGGAGAGAAAGTCCTTCAGATATTCCGTATCATTGAGAGTTGAAAAGCAGATGTGGACGCATGGTGCTTTGGAATCTACTGACAACCGAATAACAAGCAGCAGATCAGCAAGGATTTCGGATTCAATTGAACAACAGATTAGTCGAGAAAAAATATGACCTCACAATATAGTTCCTTGGCTCTTTGCCACCCTGTGTCCATTCAATTTTTAGTGGGGGCACTGTTTATAGTTACAGATCTTCCAAAGGTACCATATTTTCTGGCATAGAAGATGACTGGGCATATACGACGACCCCCAACTTTTCCAGTTAAAATATAGAGTTTGGGATACACTCACCGTATAAGACTACCCCTCTTACAATGCACACCAAATAAAAAATTTAAAAGCATCAGATTTGATTTCTATATGGTAATTTTCCTATTACTGTACCTCCTTCTCTGTCTCTCAGATCCCGCACCTGCGCACCTGCACCGCTTCACTGTCGCCTTCAGGAGCGAGATCTGAGAGGCAGAGGAGGAGGTATGATAAGAGGATACAAGGGTGGGCCAGACAGGTAAAAGAGGTGTGTTTTTCTGGGCCCAGAGCCACTCTATCTCTTTTTATCTATTCTGAACAGGGATATCTAAGACCCCACTGCCATATATTCCAGTTCAAAGCAGATAATGTGGGATTTTCTGCCTTGACATTCTGGGATATAGGGTTGTGTGGAAGGCCCAAGGTGAACATCTCTGTTGTGGCACAGGACCTACCCAGGAAGTTTTGCTGCCTGAGAGGAACCAAGAAAGAAATGGCACTTTCCAAGTCAATGGGCAAAGTAGCAACACGTGGTCAGGCTATTTTAATAATTGAAGCAGAAAAATTAGTTTCTGCTTACTGGAATTATAAAAATTGGAATCACCATTTACATTTTCAGTAGTGCTTGCAAAGCAAACAAGAGATCAAATTTTAAAACTGTTATACAAAGAATTCAAATTCTCATGAAAATGCCCATGGATGTGGATTTCACCTAATAGTGACCATTATGGCCAAAGAATATCACAGTGTCCTCGAACAACAGTTGTAATCCCCATATTCTGTGTTCCTTGTTTTACTTTGCAACCCTCTCCCCTCAAGTATTGAAGTTTGACATCAGTTTCATAACATGGGCTTACATTTACAAGAACTGCATTTGCAGAGCACTGACCCCCCCCCCCCCTTTTAAAAAATGTTACATTGTAATTTTCTGTTATGTGCATTCTACAGACTCCTAAATGCAGTAGAATTTATGGAGCAAGAAGTACATGAAGCCAGTAATTGAATTCATTCCCTATTAGACATACCATACCTGTCTGGTATCTCAAGAGCTGAAAATGAAATTTAGCTGCAGAATCTAGCCAAATGAATATTATACTGCATCATGTTCAGAATATGAGAGTGAAATGTTTTTGTGGCTATAATAAAAATCCTAAAAATTGCTTATAAAAATTTGCAGTCTGCATTTCAAGGATTTTATGGATACCCCGTGGTCATAACAGTTTTATGTCTTACTCTTATTTTACTGATTTTTTTTCTGTTTTATTGTTCTAACCGTTCTTTATATTGCTATTTTACCAATTGCTCTGTCACCTTGGGAAGGTGAAAAGTGAGAGACAAACATTTCCACTAGTGGTAAAAATGTTTACTTCTTTTGTCCAATGTGTCCAAAATCTTTATTTATGCATATTAGTTTTCTCTTCCACCAAGAAAAATTGTGGCATTAAAAAAACCCCTAAATTGGTTGCAAAATACGATGTTGTGGACAGGTATACAATAGTTTCTATGCATATATATATATATATATATATATACACACACACACACACACACACAGTATATATCTCCAATCCGAAGGTATCTCGCTCTATGAACCTCCAAGCATGCTAAGATAATCTGGGGAGGTCTTGCTCTCGGTCCCACCACCTTTGCAGGGCCCTCTTCATGGTGGCTCCTCGGCTCCCTCCCCAATGACATTACCTTTTGTAAAAAACTTAAAACCTGGCTGTGGGGTCAAGCTTTTGAGCAATAAGTTGGAATAACTGTGAAGCTAATGTTTTAACGACCACAATGGACTGACCTGGACGATGTTTTAAACCAGCAAACTGTTTTAAATTGATTGTTTTATCACAGCGTTATTGTGTTCAATTGTATTGTGATTTTTAGCGTATTGTATTGGCACCATGGGTTGCCAGTTGTAAGCCATCCCGAGTCCCTTTCCAGAGGTGAGAAGGACAGGGTATACTGTAAATAAATAAGTATATTTTGCACAAAAGTACCAAAAAAGAAAAATTGTAGTGTTTTTGTTTTTGCTGGTGGATGAAAAGTCTTTCAGCAGCAAGCAATGTAGCAGTGAATGCACAGTTGTGGATGGTTCCAATGGACAATGAAAGGAGGCTTCTGTCTCTGACATACATCATAAAACCATCCATTCTGCTCTTCCTGCTGCTGGAAGAGAAACAGTAGGACAGCTTTGTGCCTCTAATCAAAGAAAGATCCCTAAAACGGACCTTCTGTACTGTCCTCTAAGGCAGTGTTTCCCAACCAGTGTGCTGTGGCACACTAGTGTGCTGTGAGCGATCATCAGGTGTGCCGTGGGAAATTGGAACCTCCAATACGCTTTCTTCCCCCTCCTGCTGAACACTTTTTCTTCTCCACTCGAGCTCCCTTCTTCCCAGCCTCGCTCTGCCACTTTGCCTTGCTTTGCTCTGGGGCGAGTCTGCGCAGTAGCGCCCACACGGGTCACATCTTCCTCCCTCCCTCCTCCCCTCCTGAACACGCTCACGCTGCCCCCTCGGATCAAAATGGCGGCAGAAGCGGCAGTGTAGAAGAAAAAGTAAGTGTTCGGCAGGAGGGGGAAGAAAGGGCACAAAGGCGAAAGGGAGGAAGAGGTCTCTGTCAAAAGCTGGCATGGGCAAACTTGGACCTTCCAGGTGTTTTGGACTCCAACTCCCACCATTCCTAGCAGCCTCAGGCCCATTTCCTTTCCCCCCTCAGCCACTTAAGCAGGAAAGGAATGGTGGGAGTTGAAGTCCAAAGCACCCAGAGGGCCGAAGTTTTCCCATGCCTGTTTTAGGGACCTTAAAGTGGTGAGCCTCCTTCCAACATTGTGATTCTGGATAGAAAACAAACAACAACATAACATAAGATTGTTTGAGTCCACAGTGCTCTCTGGGTGTAGGTGAACTTCCAAACTCAAGGTCAATTCCCAAGCAAACCCTTTCAGTACTTTCTGTTGGTAGTGAGAGTTCAATATGCCAAGTTTGGTTCAATTCCATTGTTGCAAGAGTTCAGGGTGCTCTTTGATTGTGTGTTAAATTTAAATCCCAGAAACTGTAACTCCCAAATGCCAAATGTCTTCTCCACTTGGTTCGCCCGTTTTAATTTTTTTTATATATCTTCAAGCTGTGGATGACTGAATCTATCATTGTATTTCTGGATCATGGGTTTCCAAGTTTCTTGTCTATGAGGTGAACACTACAGAGTTCTTCTGTACCATAAACAGGGAAACATACCTTAAAGACCAACAATTTACTTGTAAGTATAAAACATGCAAGTTGATAGGAACCATGATTTCACATTTCTGTGCTTTCCGGATCACAATTGATAGGAGGCTCTATAAAGGGGAAGATCTTAATTGACTAGAAAACTAATACTCATTTTGCCTGTCAGGCAGGCATTGCATGAAAAGAAAATGAAAATCGAATATAGATGAGCTGGGGAAAAAACCCAAATGATCCTTAAGTTTTTATGAACATAGTAGAAACAGGAGGGCAAGATCTCATCAGTTACCATAATAAAGAATATACAGAGGCTCGAGTCGTCAGTAGGTTTGTTTTGGCTTCCACCGTGTTCCCTCTGTGCCAATCATTTCAAGAAACTGCAAATAGTTAATGAAAATTCTTTCAGCATGTGATTCCCATATGTGGCTGCAGCATCCCTTTTCCCAGATGTGACCAGCAATAGTGGGAAACTAAAACCAGATGAAGGAGATAAAGGGTAGCATGAAATTGACCCTCGCTGTCTTGATGAGAGTGCAAGGAGAGATGTAAGCAGGTGGCTTTTCAGCCAGAGAATGGCTTCCATTGAACACCCAAACCCAAACCTGCCCGAGGCTCCGAAGCTAGTGTTTAACTTGCTGGAGCCACTTGTGAACCTCGTTTTTGGCTTCAGAGACATC
The DNA here is from genome assembly GCA_030556195.1 of Anolis apletophallus. NCBI lineage: Eukaryota > Metazoa > Chordata > Lepidosauria > Squamata > Anolidae > Anolis > Anolis apletophallus. The sequence continues at coordinate 89,573,056 of JARBWK010000001.1, read as the reverse complement.
TGTTCCAGTATACTTTGGGCAGGGCTGTACATCTGTAAATAATGAACAACAGCAATTACAGATTCTTGCAAAAAGAAAGGGGGCGGGAGAGAAACAAAGAAGCGTCTTCAACAGGGTTGGCAAGAAGCAAATCCCAGCAGGACGTAGTGACAAGAACTGCTGGTCTGAGCACATAATTTTTGCTTCCAGTTGATTTTTGCTGATCTTTTCAATTTGAGCATACCTTTTTGTCTCAGTATTAGCTGAGCAAAACAATCTAGCCTAGGGCAAGAAGGGCTCCTGTGCACAGAGGGATAAATTCAAAAGAATAGGCCAGTTCATCCAGGCTACCAATTATGATGTTAAAAGCTCAGTATCTGCAATTTTGACTTCAGCAAAAACCAGGTTTTGCATTCATCAGCTTCCATGCTTTCACTGCTTCTGTTATTGTTTGAAGAGCTCCATGTATCACATACAGTAAATGGCATTGCAGGGTTGGAAGGAAATTTGGTCTCAAGACAGAGACCTGGGGCCCTTTCCCAGCTATACAGCTATAGTGCTCTATTTCATTTTTACTGTCATGGGAATATCCCATAGAATTCTGGGACAGGGAGTTTAGGAAGAGCCATTTAGAAGTCTCTCCCAGGTAATTTCTCTAGTGGAAACATGGCAGTTAAAGTGTGATATAGTGTTATACAGTATTTCTTTAGTGGAATGGGTCCCTGGTTTTTGTCATTTTTTTCTTTGATAACTAGATATAATGACTTTTATATGGGGCTAGTTCCGAAGACTATATAAAGGCATTTACTGGAGCAGAAAACGGATAATTTGCTTGGACCAATTCTGATCAGCTGTTCCAGCCACATAATCTGGATCAGAATGTGCATTTAAAAATAATCTAGTTCCCCTCTGGAGAGTATTCACACACACCCCTCCCAGGAACTGAGCAAAAGTGCCTACAGCATCCATAAAGCTCTCCTCATGCCAAATCAATCCAATTGAACCACATATATTTTTCTTGCCCTGTTTGGAGAAGTGCGGCAAACTGCAGTAGCTCATCCAATGAGAATCAGTGATAGAGACCATCTTCTCACTCAAAAACCAGAAAAGGAAAGTAATTTCTTCTTGAGGAGAGAGGGAAAAGGTGTTTGTTTACCTTCATGGGAGTGCCATATTTAGTTCCTTTATCTGACTTTTCTAGAGGTGGTATTGTTTACATGTGTGCTGTACATGTTCCTCATGAATTTTTCTGCTCTGCAGCGTACATACACTGAGCAGCTGCAGTTCATTGTATCACCAATTTCAGATTTTCTCATGATTTTTGAACATATGTTTTCTATGTGGATGCACACTGCAGTGCATATTAGGGGTATGCATTTTTAGTGACCATCCCTTATAATCCACATCATTCTATATTTTATAACATGTGTCGATGGGGCCCAAGACTAAGTAAAAAGTTTGGATTTTATCTTTGAGTTCTGACTTGTTTGGCCTCATTTACACTGCCATATAAAGCAGTTTGGAAGTGCATTATATGGTCAGTGTACACTCATATAATGAAGTTTAACTGCATGGAAATACATTATAGGAGTCTATACTAATCATATAATGCAGTTTCTAACTCCATTATATAGCAGTGTAGATGGGGTCTAAGACAATGTCTCCTATTCCACATGCCTTTCTTCTCCTTTAAAATAATAGTTAAAATGTTCTGATGAGATCCTATAAGAGATTGCATCTCATGGAGAACTTGGATTAGATTCTGTAAGAAACAAGGCCTTATATGTGATAGCCCCTTGAAAAGAATAAAAGCATCACAATTTGTAACAATTCATGGGAAGAGGAATGATAGCGGTATAGCTAAGTGGGCATCTTGTCCACACAAGATCTTTCTAACGACCTCATCATATGGGCTGCCAGAATCAGCACACATTGTGGCAAATTCAGCAGTGCCCATAAGGGGGGGGCATGGGGATTCCATTTCTCCATGCCCGCATTGCCTGACTTACCTGTTGCCCCATCCCACAAGGGGAAGCGTTGTAGGGTTAAGGGCTCGACTTCCCCCTGTTGATCCAATATAATACAGGTAGCCTCCCATGTGGTATGTGCCAGTTTATCTTTATTTTTGTGACAGAGCCCTGCCGGAAGTCGCTCTACACATCATGGGATGGGAGCTGGCAGGCTCCACCACAAAAGTAAATATGAACCAGCACATGCCGCCAAAGAGTACCCTGTCTGATAAGGTCATAAGTCATGACTTGTTTGATATGTCAATAATTTAATTTCACATATATTTCCTTCTTTACTGTGGAAGCTAGTTAACCTCTCCCCACATTTGTTAAAAGGGAGAAGTCACATGTAAGATTTTAGTTACATGTTGCCAACCAGCATTAGACTGTCACTAGCACATAGAAGCCAGCTTTAGGGTCTGTGTAACTGCGTATATTCTTTCTCCAGTCCTGTCCTATTTCTGGTGGAGTTATTTATACAATAAACTAAATGTTATCTTTACTATGAGTATTCACATTAGTTATTTCTACATTTTTCACTATAAACTCTATGATTTAAGTCACTGCATTCTGCTAGAAAAAAAACCAAATAAACATTCTTATAGCCCCAATATTATAGAACTTTATTCTGAGAGAAATGAGCACAGACTTCTTGCTGGCTTTCCCTAGATGAGTGAAAGCAATTTTTGGCACTTTTGAGAATTGAGCAGTAATCTATCCTGCTTCCTTGTACTTCTTGTTGGGTTGTTTCCCCCCATTTGTGGCATGCTATGTTATCATCCTTATTTGTGCTATTCTGTTATTCAATTTTGCGAATTGTTATGAAATTCTGACAAACAGCAAATGTAGAAATATTTTAATAAAACTATAATAGCTGTCAAAAAAGACACAGAGCTTCAGTGCTGGCTTCCTATGCTTGGATAAAAGTTGCCAAACAGCACAGATGGAGGATGTAAGCCCTGCATAGTTAATACAGAACCAGAACAATGCAGTGTTTATCTGTGTGCCTGTACAAACATTCTTGTAATCCTCAACTGCTCCATCTTATCCTGATAGTGGTGTTGAAATTGTAATCTGTTTCTTTCAGATATGGCCTTTTTTACTCTGGTAACAGTAGTCACTTGTAACTTGCAGGTCTTGTGTGGTGTTCAATTGCACCTTCCTTGCATGTATGGCTTTCATAGGCACTCTAAAAAACCCAATTTATGAGAAAAAGTAGAGAAGCCCAAAGGTAACTTCTTCTTTCTTTCTTTTTCCCTTTCCTTTCCTTTTTTTGTGTAATTTGATTCCTTAATTTTCTCCTCTGGGATCTATTTACACAAGCCGCTGAATAATACTCCTTTCCTCCCAATCTTGTGGTGCAAGACTGTTTTGGAGCAACGAGTTTGTGCAGAGACCCCATGGCAAGCCTTAATCAACAACCAAAAATGTGAAGGGACAGTGAGTGTGCTATTTGCTGCTGCTGCTGCTGTGAGGAATGTCCTTTTTGCTCTGAGCACAACCCTCTATTATGCAAGGTTTGTTTTTCTGTTCACTCAAGAGTGTAATTGTTCCTTGTTTGACATGAAGTACCAGGAATGTTCAAAAAGCAGGTAAGTGGCTTGTTTAGACAAGGTCCATGGAGATTTTAGGTTATTTCATGTAACCAGTTCTACTTCAGAGTGCTAAGTCTGGACTCCTGCTACAGAAATGGCTAACAAGGAGATTATGATTTCTTAAGAAACCTCTTGGATATGAATCTCTTTTTGTCAGTATTACTAACCAAATTGTTAGATGTTTTATTTGAATACAGAAGTTGGTGCACGCAGCTGCTCTGACAAAGCAAACTTCCCTGTTGTCTCTGCCCACAAGGAGTTTGTCTCGGTTCCTTCCTCACTAAACATGAAGCCCAGAGACCAGGAGATCCACAAAACCCAAGAGGAAGTATCATCTACTGACTGCTATTTTATGGGAGATGTTCATGCCTGATTTTCACAGATCCCTGTTCTCACCATGGTACACTCTATCCTGACTAACAGTGTCACCCAATCCTGGAAGGGGGCTCTGAAGGCACTGCTTTGGAGAGGAGAAAGAGCCTGGCAAGTCAGTATTCACCAACCTAATAGCACACAGCTCCGCCTAGAGCCAACCTATCTTTTTGTTGTTGGAGCTTCACATACCCTTAATTGGCATGTATATATTTCCAAAAGTTACTGAATGTAAATGGGCACATTAGAAAAGTTTCAGAATCATTGGTCTCTTCATTTGCAGTTCTTAACATTAAAAATACTCACTTTCCAAACCAAAAGTGGGGTGCTAGCCACATATTTTCTTTATTTAGAGAGAGAGAGAGAGAGACAGACAGACTGACAGACAGACAGACAGACAGACAGCAGCTTTTGGGAGCCAGTGTGGTGGTCTTTGTAGGTCCAGAGAGCCCCAAGGACAGAAAACTGGTCCACAAGCCTGCCATAGTTTCCACAAGGCCAACTGAACACATTTCTCAAATTTGTATATTCTATAAGATGTTCAACTCATCTGCTTTGGGCCCTGTATTGAGAGAAAAGTGGGATATATCTTTTTTAATCATGTTGGCTACAAAGTCAGTGTAAAAATGTTTGGTTCCAGCTATACTATCAAGTGTCATTTGGGAAAGTATTTTACCACTGTTAATGATCATTCATCTTCAACTGCTGTGGAGAAGGATTGTCTCTCTTCTTACCTGCTTAAACATTCCTCAGAGGGTAGGCCAGACTCCTTTACCTTTCAGACAATATGCCTTGTCAGTTGGCCACTACACATACTGCCACGTAGGAAGGAAAAAATAACTATAGGGTGCTCCACAAGGGTTTCTCCAAAATGAATTTTGTATAGGCCACATAACCCATCTGTTAATTGAGACCATCACAAGAATCCCAGTTTTGGTAAAATTCATCCAGCCATTACATGTGATGCAGTAAGAGAGAAATAGACAGAAATTTTATTGTAATCGTTATGGCAGAAAAGTATAAGATGTTCTATTAGAAAGTCTTGGAGTGTTGCAATATTGCAAGTGCCACACTAATCTGTATAAATGAAAAATCATTTGGGATGCCTCCCAGTCCTTTCCAATGTGATTTTCACATACTGTATATTGTATACCCAATATTTTAAATGGAACCATTCCAAACATACCCTTAATATGTTGTGAAAATCCATCCAAATTTTGTTTGTTTATTTAGCATTTATAACTTGCTCTTCAGTCACAAAAGTTTTCAGAGCATCTGACAAAACATCCATTTGCCCTCGGGCTTACCATCCATAAGTAAAATTGTAGGTTAATATTTGCAGCATTCAATTAGCTAATGCAAAAGGATTTTTTGACAAATATATGATGCTCATAATAATGTAAAATGAAAAAATAGGAGTATATAGTTGCAGGAAATCCATTCAAAGATAGAAAAGGAGAAAGATAAAATAATTAAAATTAGATATGATTAGTGAGTCCTTAAATCTAAGCCCCATATGTGTGGAACCTCAAAAGATTGCTTCCGTTCTGAGATGGAGACAACTGACTATCTTAGAAAGATGAAGGATAGGAAGGAAGCAGAGTCCAATGCATATTCAGCTAAGTAGTGTGTATGAGTGTGTGTGCGTGTGCACATGCACCTTCAAATTGCCTTTTGGCAACTTCATGAATTTTCCATCAAGTTTTTCATAGGCAAGGAATGCTAAGAAGTGGCTTTGTCCATTCCTTCCTCTGAAATATAGCCTACAGTTTTTGTTAGCAACATCCCATTCAAATATTAACTAGAGCTGACTGTACTTAGCTTCCAAGATTAGACAGAATCTGGTGCTTATAGAACACAGAAGGCAAAACTAAAACGTCTGGCTCCCTTAGATCCTGGATAAGAAGAAAGCCAGGATGTAAATAAAATAAAATGACTATCAATCTGTACATAGCCCCTTCTCACTGATTATTTGATACAACTGTTGTTGCCACAGTGTTCTGCCAATTCCAGCAATTAATTGAAAAACTCCAGCTTTGGACTAAATAGCAGCTGATCAGCCAGTTTGTCATATGTTCTTTGGCCCTTAGCCCTGCAATTCTACATGAATGAAGTAAGTCTTATTGAACTCACTGATACATAGGACAGATATTCAAACAAACCGATGCATTTCTTTGAAATATATCAGCCATTCTCTCAATCTATTTTTAAATACAATATATTATCAGTTAACCAAGGAAGGTGACCTATTTATGGAAGTGTGGCTGATGCATATGTTATCACATTGTGCTGAAAGCAACAAACAGTGCAAAATCAGGGATTGTTGGTCCAATAGAACTGGGTGTTGGAAGTGACTTAAATTTCGGCATTATTTATAAAAAATATTTTCAGCCAAAGAGAGTTGATGAATGCACACATTTGCAGTGATCTAATGTTTTCCCTTCTTTTAGTTTAAATCTTTTTTGCCGTACGATTTCCAATGAAGGGAAGAGGAGAAGACATATAATTGGAAAGGGAAACCAAGTTCAGCCATGATGACAAAACTCCCATTGCTGTCTGATCATGCAGTCATCTGAGAGCTTCCTGTTTGCAAGCACAGTTTCTATGCAGCCTCATGACTTCTAATACTGTAATGATTGGCAGCTACTCAAACTGTGAAACTTTTTATTAAGTGTTCTTTCAGAGACACTCAGAATTTGTTATGGATTTAGTGAGATCAGGTCATGTTACCTGTTCCTTTGTTCATTGCAAGGGTGGACAGAGTACAGCCTGCACTATTTGGAAGCAAAAGATTCACCTGGGGAAAGAAACCTGATAGAAAGAAACCTGAAGAATCCATTGTGCAAAAACGTCTTTTATTTGGATAGCATAGGGAAGGGTTGATACCCCCGTGGTGGTTGTTTTGCTGTCTCTGTCCCTGTTCAAAAGATTTCACCTCACTTTCTGTCCATGTGATAATTGGCTTGTTGTGGAAACAATGATTGGTGATACAGCTTTAGTGGAGACACCTTTCCTCCATGATAACTCTTCCAAGAGTGAATTTCCTTTCCAATTGGTAGATTTCTCACACTTCCGTTTGTCTCACCCCTGTTCTTAACTATGAGTTCTTAGTAAGTTGGATATTTGTAACTTGGGGGTCACCTGTACCTACCCATCAAAAGGTTAAAGTGTTATTCGCCTTTGAAGTCAAAACAAAATAAATTTCCCAGGACAAAGACACCAAAAGTAAATATGTGAACTTCTTGGAGTTCAAATATTTAAAGGGGAGTTACTTGTACTTATCAACAACAAGCCAAGAAGCAATGGACAGATGGATGGATGGATGGATGGATGGATGGAAGGAAGGGAGGAAGGGTACTCTACTGCCACCTGGTATTTAGCTATAATAACTTGATTTAAAAAGAGAACAATCAGATTTTCATTGGAATCCGATTCATTTGAATTAACCAAATTTTGGGTAAATTGAGATTGCTGAGCAAAGAATTAATACCATATAAATAAATATCTCTTGGTCAAAACTGACTGGGGAACCAATTCAGGAAAACCAGAACTCTGTGAAACTCAAAGCAAGCAGCAATATTGGAGAAAATCTTTCTGGAAAGTTTAAACAAAGGCTTCAGCAAGGGGGTTGAAAAGATTTATCAACATTTAGGCTTGAGGTCAAACAGAAACATTTGCATAGAAAGGCACTGGCTAAATTCATAGGATGGCAAAATCAATGGCTGAGATATTATGATGGAGAGTTGTGGAAACATTGATATATATTGAAAGGGACATGAAGAAGGAGGGTCTTCTGGGTGGACTGTTCCCTGATGCAGATCCAATTTGAAGATTGACAATGAGGTTTTAAAAAAATATAATGGCTAATGAAGATTTGTGAACTAAGTGAGGTGGACAATTTGATTAGGCTGATAGAGAAGAAAGGTTTGTCTATTCTAAGAGAGATTTTGGATTTTATAATTAATATGTTCCAACAATCTAGAGGAAACAAATAGAAAAATATGCCACCCACAACATTGTACAGATGAAAACCAGAATGCTGGTAGCCAAGCATCATCAGAATGTGGTCAAGATTGCAAATGTTATTGATAAGATAAACACACAAACTAGGAGGCTGCAGTAGTTTGCTTTCGCATTAGTCTACCAGGAAAAGCAAAATTCTGCTACTCACCCAGCCCTGTGCTGAGTTAACTGAAGTACTTTGAACTTAATTTTTTTTGTAATTGGAGCAATTGGAAGACAAAAGTTAAGCAGGAGAAGGAGAGATAAATTGTGACATTTTGAAAGCACTGGCAAAATTTGGATTACATGTTATTGAAAAATTGATCCCCCTTCTCTAATAACAATAACTATACATTTATAACATACTAGCTGTACCCGGCATACGTTGCTGTGCCCTATTTAGGAGATGCGAGAAAGTCTGAGTATGTAAGGGTTGGAAATGATGTTACTTACAGTCTTGGTGGGGTCATGGCTGTGTCGTTGTGGGTTGTTCTGGTGGGTGGGATGTTGAAGTCCTGTGGCGTTGTCGGTGTGTGGTGTTGCTGGCGTTCTGCAGAGCTTGTGGATATACAATGGCATACAAATGGGTTGAGCAGTAGACGCAAGGTTTGTTATGTGTGTATTGTGTTGTGTGTAGGTATTACTTTTTTGGTGAGTTAGAGGGTGTGTGGTGGCATTGTGGGTGGTAGTATGTTGTGGAATGCTTGTGTGGGTGGGGTGTTTTGGGTGTTTGTGTGTGTTTGTAAAGTATCAGTGCAGTGTTGTGTTGTGTTGTAGTTGGAGTATAGGTGGAGTTGGTTTTTGTTTGTGGGGGTGGTAGGTGTTGTGTGTGTGGGGTCCCGTAAGATTGGGGGGATGGGTTGTGATAGGAAGTTGTGTTGTGTTGTGTGGGTAGGAATTGCTGGAGTATTGTGCCTGGGACGTGTGTGTATTTGGAGGTGTGTGTGGTGGTGAGTAGTGAGTGGAGTCCTGGGTTTTGTATTGGGGAAGTTGTCAGGTATTTGTGGGGTGTATTTTGTGTGTGTTGTGGTGACATAGTTGTCTCAGTCTGGCTTTGTGCTGGTATGATGTGGAGGGGGTGTTGCTTTTGCCAGTGGTGTTTGTTGTGAATTTTGGTTGGGGTGGGTTTTTGTGTTGCAGGATTGGTTTTTTTTGGTGGGTTTTGCAAGTTTGTGTTATTCCGGCAGTATGTGTTTGTCAGTGGTGCCTGTGTCCCTGGTGCCCTATTTGTGTTAGTGTTATGTCCTCCTGGTAGTTGTTATGTCCTCCTGTGTTAGTTGGTTGTACTGTGTAGGTTTCTGTTTAGCAGTGGTTTGTATGTGTTGTGTGTGTTGTGTGTCTGTTGTGTTGTGGGTCTGTAGAGGTAGCCATCGCGAGTTGTGTGGCTGTCATGTTGTGGGTGTGGTGTTTGTAAAGTGGGTGTCTTTTGTTGTGGGTGTATTTTGTCCTGTGAGTGGTATGTATGTGCTCTGTGCTCTGTGTTTCTCGAGTGTGGGAACCTGCTCCCTCCTAGAGCTTGGCCTTGGCAGTTTAACCCACAAACACCAACTGTCTAAACTCAAATCACTCAGCATTCTAATCTAGCCTTGGCTGGCTCTGCCCACCGTTACTATGGGAACTCAGCCTCCCTGCATTTTGTGTGGGCCGATGTTGGCCAATGGGATTCACTGGCGGCCGCAGAGGATGCTGGAAAATGTAGGTTTTTGTATCATTATTTTGGGGGCCTTCTAGGTTTTGGGGGGGAAGTTTCTTTGCTAAAAACCTACCTTGCCTGAGGCCTATTTTTGTTGCCAAGTTTGGTGTGTCTGCCTTGTAAGGATTCTCTGTCTATGGCAGTCGTTCCATGATGGGACCTCCTTTATATAATAGATTTTACAGATCTTAGCTGGGTCTCAGGCCCCAGCCCAGCCCTAAACATTCCTGGGAGGATTAATCAAATAATTTACCAATCTTAAGAGGCAAACTGAAAAACTGATTTGACAGGAAACTTCCCAGGCCAGAGGCAATGACCATCAAAAAAAAGACAATGGTCCACATTCCTTATAGAAATTTGCCTTGACAAAACATTTTAGAGCTTCTCCTGTATCTTGATTCAGGTTTATGGTTTATTAATAAACAGAGGAGGAAGAAGACTCACATATATACACAAAAACTAGGGTAAAACCATATACATATTCCTGGGCACCCAAAGAAACATGATATATGATCTTGGACAACTATTGGGGGTGGGGTTGAACATCCAGGAAGCCCTGAGGCCTTAATCTGTTCAACTCTTCTTTTGTGATTCTGAGGAAATCCCTGGAGCCAAGGTTAGGCTCTGACTCTAGTACCTCAGAATTGACCTTTCCCTCCCCTCCTGAGCCCCACTTCCTCAGTATCAAGATATATAAAATATAAAGATAAAATTCCCATAACTCTGTCACCCCAAGAAACACACACACACATATACAACCATACATTTCTTTAAGTAACAAAACAGTCCCATCTCATGCTACCTCCAATATGTTACCATTCTGTTTCTACAACTGAGCACCTCCTATACAGCAGACCAGAGCAAGATCAATTACACCCAAGATTATCCAATATGATATCTTATTTTATTTAGTTCTTATGTGACTCCAAACGATATTTTGGAAAACAAAACAAATTCTTTCAGTGGGTGAGGAGACTCCCTGCTGAGAGACACCCCCTCCCCCAGGACTCATCAAGGACTTTGTTGACCAACTTGATTGACTTTCCACTTTGAGTAGAGATTATTCAGAACTTCCAAAGTCCATTAGTGCTAAATACCCATTATTTCAAGTCTGGACAATGGATTCCACATCCCTCAGAGATGGGCACAGCAACAGACCTTTAATTTTGAGGCGGATCCTAGAAGGCATGTTTGTGCTGCACTTTTTTGTATGAGTTATATTTGTTCTTTGACGTGATTACACTGTTCTGATATCCATTTGGCCAAATGAATAAAACTTCTGCTATCTGGTTACATTTTTCCTGGCTGTCAAAGTTGTCTGGCAAGTTGGGCAATGGACCTACACTGTTTCCTTGTGGCAGGATTAAATCAAGACAGATGTAGCATGTGGAAAAATTATGCACTTACACACACATGCACACAGATTACACTATTGCCTACTCAACAGGAAAGCAAGGATTCTGTTTGGAGATCCATGCATATTTTGTTTAATATAGAATATTTTCTATCACCACCTGTCAGCTCAGAGACTTTTTGTACCAGCTCCCCAGCTTAGAGAGTATAAAACTATAAAAAAAACATAAAATCTGGGACTTCCAATCAATCTAGATTTATTTGAGGATCATAATATCAGACTTTATGCAGGATAGGGGCTATTTGTTGATTTATGGCAACCATATACACATACACTTCCCTGGAGTTTTAAATTGTTAACAACTCTCAGAATCCTTCTAAAAGTAGAGTAAGTAAGTGGCCAAATTGATTTGGAGGGTCCTGGGAATTATAATACAAAAATGTAAATCTTTCCAACTATGAACATGGAAGAGCGGAAGAAAAAGAGAAAAAGAGAAAAAGTCAACACTTGTCCAGAAAGTTTTAGCCTGAAGATCTTGAAGAACAAGATTTTACTGTCCTCCCCACTCAGACATTCCACTCAGACATAGCAGACTTCAGCCATGATTCTAAATTGGTTCAGTGTAACATAAATATCTAGAGCCTCTTTCACCCACAGAGAGCTTGGCCTGGGAAGAAATGTGTTTTGGTCCAAGGGATGATTCAGATCACCAGGTGCAGTCTGATAGTGATGCAGGGAGTTATGAACACCCGGGAGGGAGATCTTCCCAGGAGCCCCTTGAGGAAGATATGGAACAAAGCGCATGGGAAATGGCTAGGGAGGAAAGCTCTCAGAGAGATAGCAACACAGCTGCCGAAAGACAAGGTCGAACCTTTGATAGGCGACGGAGCATTGAGGCTAGTAGGAGGGATTGGTCCCGAGCCCTAGACCGGCCGAGGTCCGTCAGCAGAGATTGGAGACGAAGAAGCCTAGAGCGTCGAGGACCTCGGCCGAAGGATTAAGTATAGGATCCGTGGGAACGAATCCTCAGTTCTCCGGCCACGTCTTACCTGATTAGGCGTGAAGCGGAGTAGGACCACAAGCTAAGCCGTGGTCATCGAGCCTTGCCTTGTTTTGCCTTTTTTTTTTTTTTTTGCCTTGTTCCCTGATCCGCATTGGTTTGCGGAGCCTTGCCTTGTTTCCTGATCCGCATTGGTTGCGGAGCCCTGCCAAGCTTTTTGTTTATTTGCTACGTTACTTTGGACATTCTTGCTTCAAGCCTTTTGGACATTCACTTCATATTGGACTATATATTCTTTGGAACTGTTTTTATATTCAATAAAGTAGTTAGCCTTCAGTACGTCTCTGTGTGTGTGATTAAGGGGCCCGCCAAGTCTGTGCATTGTGACACTCTTGAGCCAATTTTCTCATCATTAAACTGTAGCGCTTACTAGACATGAGAAAAAAGTTATGAAAATCAAAAGAATTCGTAAGTGATTCGTATGTAATGGGACTTTCAAGTTTTTACGGATTGCAAGGCCAATCCCGGAAGTGGACTTTCTTTTTCGCACCCCCTGGGCCCAAAATTTCGTTAGAATTCTAAATATTTCGGAAGGCTCCCTATTACCCCCTCCAAAATCCAAAATCCAAAATCCTAGACATTACTCACAGTCAGATGGGGCCTTTCCATGCTCGAGGCCTACTTTAACTGAAAGGCCTTGCCTCCAGGAAGAGAAAACCAGCCAGAACCATAGAGAGATCGAAACCGGAAGTCCTAGAGCGGCTGGAGGACTCCGGAAATAAGCGCTTTAAACTGCAGGGAAAGGAGCCTGGATAGGAGGCCAGGCGAGAAGGACATGAGGCAGGCTGAAACAATGGGAGAAGGGGTTGAAAACAGCCCGGAGAGGAGCAGGAAAAGTGCAGATTCAAGGAAAAGCCATAGAGTTCAAACTTCCTAGAGATCCATGGCAAAATGAATGGGGAGAAAGCTGCAGTGAAAAGAGCTCTGGAGAAGGTAGGCAACTATTTTATAATTAATAAATAATATAATAATATTTACCCCTTCTAATTTCCTGGAAGAAGGGCCCAGGGCATTTAATTCTAATAAAAATAATAATAAATATAATAATATTTACCCCTTCTAATTTCCTGGAAGAAGGGCCCAGGGCATTTAATTCTAATAAAAATAATAATAAAAATAATAATATTTACCCCTTCTAATTTCCTGGAAGAAGGGCCCAGGGCATTCAATTCTAATAAAAATAATAATAAATATAATAATATTTACCCCTTCTAATTTCCTGGAAGAAGGGCCCTGGGCATTTAATTCTAATAAAAATAATAATAAATATAATAATATTTACCCCTTCTAATTTCCTGGAAGAAGGGCCCAGGGCATTTAATTCTAATAAAAATAATAATAAATATAATAATTTTACCCCTTCTAATTTCCTGGAAGAAGGGCCCTGGGCATTATTTAATTCTAATAATAATAATAAAGATATTAATAATATTTACCCCTTCTAATTTCCTAGAAGAAGGGCCCTACTTGTTATTGATGGCACTGGGATCAATGTAAATGTGAGTAGATCAATAGGTACTGCTCTGGTGGGAAATAACAGCAATCCATGCAGTCATGCCAAGCCATATGACTTTAAGGTGTCTAAGAGCAACAACAGCTCTCAAAGTCAATGGGAGACGCACAGCTAAGTAATAATAATACTAAAATAATTATAGAAACAACTTGGGCCTGACATAATTATAATAATATGTTTGCTTGTTCTTTAGGGCACTAGAGTGCTTGTGTCCTTACATAATTGATAACAGACATGGATTGAAATACTGTAAAATTGACAGGGCTCTAACTACAAACCTAAGAGCATGTTCTAGTTTACCAAGAGCACGTTCCTCATACCCTCCAGGTCACTATCACCCTTACTACATTCTTACTATTAGAATTTATTATTTAATTCTAATAAATGCTCTGAGAAGCAAGCCTTGACTATTTTATTTAATAATAATAATACTAATAATAATAATATATTAATGCTTTATATCTCCCTGCAAGGAAACCAAGGAAATGTTGCCCCTTGATTTGCCTGTGCTTAAAACAGTGTCAGTCCTGTTTCCCTGCTTTTCAGACTTTAGAACCAATTTAGAATTTCGTTAGTAGTTACGTTACATTTTAGAACTTTTTGGAAATTTTTTGTAAGTCTTTCTATTACTAATAAAAAAATCCCCCCCCCCCCAAGTTGATTTTAGAAGTGTGATTGTTGGGTTCTCATCCATGCCTAGTGCTTACATTAAGCTCATGGATCTGTTTCAGGATTAACAATGTTACTTTATATAACCTAGCATAATACTATTTTCCTTGCTACACTTGTTGCAAGTATTTCCAAATGCTGGGCATCTGAACTGTACCACAACAGGGACGCTTGTTATATTTTATCCAGTCATCTCTGTGCTCCTGCTGCATCTCTTTAGCTCAAAAAGCTTGAACTGAAATTCTTTTTGTCATCATTTAGGAGCTTTGTATTTGTTGGTTTCTTTAGTTGGTGGACAAATATTTTTGAATGTTACATCCCCTCCTACCGGAAACATATATAACGATGTCTTTATCTCAAAGAAGAAAGTGCAACTGGATCTGCCCAACACACTAAAGTAGAGAAATTTCACAGAACCTGTGCACTTCTCTCTAGTCACAATTGCAGTTAATTAGTTGCACTGTTGGTTGGGAGCCTTGCAATGGATATGCCTGGAAGCTAGGAAAAAATATGGGCGAGTGCGTATTTACATAATTTTAAAATACCTAACATTAGGAATACATTGGGTTGTAAATACAACCTTAAAAGGAAACTATAGGTTCCATGTGAAACCAGAATTGGATTCAAACAAGGCACATATGCAAACGTCTTGGCCACTTTTTAAGGAGAAAACAAAGCATAGGCTGCCATGGACAGAAATCATGGTTTCCTTTTATAAACAGCTTATCTCTTCGCTGATAGAAATGATTATGGCAAAAGTGCCAACAAAGTGTTGGCTGTACTGAAGGCTCTCCTGTGCATATACATGATCTTACTTTGGACCATAGTCACTCTACTTTGCCAGCATTCAGTGCTCAAACAACAGAGTGTTGGAATAAAATAACCAAACTTCTTAAAGAAAATCACTGTATACTTTGTGTGTTATTATTATTTTCTAGCCTATTAAGTTTTCAGTTGTCTTTTTCAGCTTTTTCTTTATAGTCCTCATAACTGCTAGATGCCCCCCCCCCCAACATACATACATATGTATGAAAAAATGAAACTGGGTTAGTCATGAATCCAGGAACTGAAGTTTTAAGAGTGACACCAGATATCACAATAAAATGGTGAGGGTTGACTGCCCTTTGTGAATCTGGACTTTAACAAGTCATTTTAATGTCAGTTTACTCATGGTTTTTGTTGGACAAGCACATTGTTGCATAATGACCCTCCTGTCAAAGATGCCACATGAGACAGTTTGCCATGCTGAACTCATTAAACAGGATGAATGCTTTGACTAATAAAAGCAGTCATGCTGAGCAACAGCTGGCCAGCTTGGTTATGATTTAAATATTAAAATTCTTCCAAAAGAGAAATTAGCATTTTTAGCAGAAAAAGTATCTACAAATGGTTCACTGTTGTTGTACTCCTTCCAGTTGTTTCCAACTTGTGGTGACCCAAAGGCGACCCTATCATGGGTTTTTCTTGGAAAGATTTGTTCAGAGGGAGCTTGCCTTTCTTTCTTCTGAGACGGAGAGCGTATGACTCTCCCAAGGTCACCAAGTGGGTTTCCATGGCCAGAGATTTCGTCTTATATCAGGCTAATTTTCTAGCCTTAAATATTTTCATGTGTACACTAGAGACCTTATCAGACATGGTCTTCTTGGTGTCTTTTCCCTATTTCTCCACATTGGTGGAATAGAGTACCATGGAATCTGCACATGATGCAGAGCAACTTCTGGTGGGACTCCATGGGGATCCATTTTGGCAGTGTGGAAAAATGGAGCCCAGAGTGCTTTTGGGTATTACCTGACTCCCAGTGGCACAAAGCAGAGAAACACAGGTGAAAGATGGACCCAATGGGGAAAGGATGTGAGATGGCAGCAGATGGACCTGGGCAGGAAAGAACAGAGTAATAGTCAAGTTGCTTTGAAATATTTTTTCAGATGTTGAAAAAGAGTTTTACAAAATGATCTTTTGCATCTGCTCTCAAAATTTCTAAAGACTTTAACAGTGACTTAGTGTGGTTTATGGCAGATGCCATATCAAGACTTTTTTCCTGAAGAAAAATGGATAGGGGCAAAGTAAGGCTGAAGTGTTGTTCACAAACAAACAGGCTAACAATGAAATCATTTTTTTCAATTGCAGTCAAAAAGTTTGAAGCTGAAGAAGAGATTTTCCATGGTTTCTCTGAGATTTTTTTCTAAGGCAACTACAATCGACTTAAATAGTTCAATGAATGTCAATACACTGTCATGCCTCTCAATGAAACGAGTCTTGCATAAATGTGTCAGTCTTTTTTTTCTTTGGTTCTGGTACATGAACGCTAATATTAGTCTGCAAAATATTGTTAGCTCTTGAACTGTTTCTGAAAAAAAATGTAATTTCTTTTATTGTTCCAAGACAATTTCTGACAGAAGAGTATATCACTCAATGCAAAGTTCAGTCGATGAATTGCACAATGAAAATATTTTGTTTTGGGGTATGTTTCTTGAATTCTTCTTTGAACTCCAGTTAGATGGCCAGCCATGGTGGTAACATGGCCATACAGCCTGGAAAACTCTTAGCAACCCAATGATTCTGGCCATGAAAGCATTCAACAACAGGTTGTATGTTTTATATATCCAAGATTGTTCTACAATATATACAACTTAATGGTACAAAATAAGCTAGTGAAACGTACTGTGTCTAGTTATATCATGCAAGTTGTTCCTTGAACACGCCACAGATGGCAGCACTAACAGTCCAGTCAGTGCTGCTCTTGTTGCAAAACAATGAACTTCAATAGGCAAGAGAAAATTTGAGGCCTATTAGGCTAGTAGGCCTCAAATTTTCTCTTGCTTATTGAAGTTCATTGTTTTGTATTAGCCTAATAGATCTAAATGCTATTATAATATTTAAAAAGATGGATCAAAACCAGGATACATGCAAGTTTTAAAAGAAAAAGGATTGAGCAAGCAATGTATGATAAATAGTTAATTTAGTGTTATTCTGAAGAAAACTTACCTTTAACTTAAGATGAAATGTCTTCTTCTCTGGGCTTTTTAAAGAATTATGTTATGCTCTTTTGGCTTTGTTTCATGTTAGTTGTCCTGTCTTCATGTGCTATAGCGAGGCTGAAAAGACATGCTTCTATATATTTCTAATACTCCAACTTAATGTGGATTTTTATGCTCTACCAATAACCCTCTGCTTCCTTTCAAGCCTAATCTTAAACTGAACAGAAGTTCCCAACCCACTGTCATTCTAATTGTCATTCACAAAAAACAATGAGCATTTCACTGAAACACCTAGAACAACAAAACACCACTAATCTAGGGTATCATATTCAAGAGACTGAATATCAAGGCTGAAAAGACATGCTTCTATATATTTCTAATACTCCAACTTAATGTGGATTTTTATGCTCTACCAATAGCCCTCTGCTTCCTTTCAAGCCTAATCTTAAACTGAACAGAAATTCCCAACCCACTGTCATTCTAATTGTCATTCACAAAAAACAATGAGCATTTCACTGAAACACCTAGAACAACAAAACACCACTAATCTAGGGTATCATATTCAAGAGACTGAATATCAAGTAAGTCAATACTTCGCCATTTATATATACTCTATTATCATCAAGCTGAATAGCTAGCAAAATAACTTCACGGGGAAATACATTCAAACAATCCAAAAACACACTTATTTGAAAAATCACACAAACATCAATGCGAGGACCATGTCCCTGTAGAATATCATAGTCATAAGCTATTATATGCATGTCCATGTGCACATAGTCACAATCTTGCGCCCAAGGTAGAATATCTTACAAAGCTTCACTGCTGTACACATGAGGCCAATTAGCACATTCAAATGGTATTGCTCCGCAGTATACGGTCTTGGCTCAATCCTCGATTATAAGGCAGTTCCAAATAATATAAAAAGTACCACAAATCCGATTCACCTAATGTTCTCTCTCATGTTAGAAAAAGAGCAGATTCTATCTCCAGACACACACTCCTACATCCACCTGAAAGACAGAAAACTCAGTGTTTAGTTTGGCCCCTCACATTGAATCCCCATAATAAACAATAATAGAAATAACTCATATGTACTGGCCCTTGATTGCTGACATTAAATGTTTGGAAACCTTTCCAACTATTGCATATAAGAGGGCAAAAAGTATAGGAGACATCCTCACACATACAGATCTTCTTAAACCAATGATGAAAAGTGCACTTACTGTGGGGACACACCCCTGTGGCTGATGTTCTATCTGTTCTATGATAGATCGTAGTAAGACAGATTAAAGTTCATCTAGACACAGGACTTTTAAACTGAGATCCTTTGCCAACTGCTCCAGTTCGGGTTTAATTTACTTATTAAGGTGTGGCTGTCAATATCAATATGTTGGTTTTACGTCAAGAACTCTTCGTGAAAGAGTCACAGAGCATAAATCAAGGATATAAACAAATAAATGGATTCTCCACTATATCAACATTGTACACAATTTCGACATGCACCAGAAGATATTAAGGTACAGGTTCTAGAAAGGGTTAACCACAAACCGCATATGGATTACTTAAAAAGGTTAAGGAAAAGGGAAACCACCTGGATAATCCAATTAGGCTGTGAAGGAGTAGGAGGATTAAACGATTGCCTCAGTCGAAATGCTTTGTTGAATAGATAATTGAGTGTAATTGAAATGACCTATATAACCTGCTTGTAATTCATATGTAACCTTACTTGTTCCGTATGGAAGGAATTGGCTGCCCTCTGTGCCAAATGATAATTCACCAATGGTAACTATTCCTGCACTATTTGTATTTTCACTGTAATTTTTTGGGTTGTAATGCAATGATTAATTTGATGAATATGTTTTTTAAGATGATATATGTATGGGGACACCAGCACACCTGATTTTTGCCTTGAGGAAGAGCCGGAAACTGTTCGAAACGGCCTGGAATAGCCAGCTCCAGTAAGCGCTGCACCATCAGCCTGCTTGTCTTTTGGGAACCCTGGGACTAAGACGCGGATTTTCACCGCCTTCTTAGGAGTTCCTGTTTATTTTGCTCTGAGTCCGCACTGCATTCTGTGAAGTATTTCCAGTTACGATATCTCTAAGAAGGACACCTCGGATTTATGGTGCTTTTTCATATTATTTGGAACTGCCTTATAATCGAGGATTGAGCCAAGACCGTATACTGTAGAGCAACACCATTTGAATGCGCTAATTAGCCTCACTTGTACAGCAGAGACGCTTTGTAAGGTACTCTACCTTGTGACTATGTGCATATGGACATGCATATAATAGCTTATGACTATGATATTCTACAGGGACATGGTCCTCGCATTGATGTTTGTGTGATTTTTCAAATAAGTGTGTTTTTGGATTGTTTGAATGTATTTCCCTGTGCTAGGTATTCAGCTTGATGATAATAGAGTACATATAAATGGCGAAGTATTGACTTACTTGATATTCAGTCTCTTGAATATGATATTCTAGATTAGTGGTGTTTTGTTATTCTAATTGTCATTCCCAGAGTTCTAAAGCTAGGGCTCCTTACCCCTCCCCTACTCTTAAAGATAAAGGCTCTAAATTACACATTCTGCCTTTGGAGGCAGCATATTAGTAGCATAACTAACTTCATTTTAACATAGAACTGTTTAATAATAATAATAATAATCAGGGCATTGAACCAAGGCAATGCGGTTGTTGTTTACCTGGATCCAGAAAACACTGAAGGCAGCTAACATCATATCTGGACCAAACATGGCAAATTGTGCATACAGGGCAGGCGGGGATTGTGGCTGATTGACCTTGGATCTGGAAGTTGCAGTGTGCCATTATCCAGAAGACATTAAATCAAACCAACGCTAGATCTGGACTAAACTTGGCACATAGAGCCAATGTGCCCAAATGTACATAGAGGCAGGGATTGGGGAATGATTGCCCTTTTTCAAATGGGAGTTGTTGTTTACCTGGATCCAGAGAGTCCCAGAAGGCAGCCAACGGGCTCGACGCACTCCACTCCCAACCACGAGTTTGCCGAGAATTCAATGCACAGGCGCGAAAGCCTGCTGAGTGCATGGGCATGAAGGCCTATTGCGGCCTCCAAATGGTCTGTGGTGCAGCAGCATCCTCTTTGGTGCCTGGGCTGTCGGTACACTACTCTTCCTCTCCCGGAACCAAAGGCCAAAACCAGAAGCACTGAAAAGAAAGAGAGTGCACCAAGGGCCCAGGTGTGGCAAAGATATTAACTGGATATTGGATATTAATATTGATATTAATTGGAGTCTCTAGTGGTGCAATGGATTAAACCATTGTGCCGGCAGGACTGCAGACCAACAGATCGGAGGTTCAAATCTGGTGAGAGCGTGAATGAGCTCCCTCTGTGAGCTCCAGCTTTCCATGCGGGGACATGACAGAAGCCTCCCACAGGGATGGTAAAACATTAAAACATCTGGGTGTCCCATGGGCAACGTCATTGCAGATGACCAATTCTCTCACACCAAAAGCGACTTGCAATTTCTCAAGTGGCTCTTCACCCCCCCAAAATCAAGTCAATAAGGAGTTGGTATGGTACAGCATGAGGTATAGTATAATATTAGGCCTTTTTAAAATAGTTACTCTTAAGCAACCAGAAACTAAATTTATTAGCATCTACCAATCCCCATTGGTGCTGGTTAACTGAGAGTCTACTGTAATAATAACAAGAACTTTATAGTCTGAACTGAAGCAACTGTGACTCCTAAAGCAAGGGTGGGGAAAGTATAGCTCCTGAAGCTATCCTGGTGACAACACCAATGTTTAGATGATGATCATAGAATATAGAATTGCAAGAGACCTTGTGGACCATCCAGTCCAACCCCTGCCAAGAAGCAGGAAAATCGCATTCAAAGCACCCCTGGCAGATGGCTATTCAGTCAGTTTAAAATCCTCCAAAGAAGGAGCCTCCACCACACTCTGGGGCAGAGAGTTCCTCTGCTGAACAGCTCTCACAGTCAGTAAGTTCTTCCTAATGTTCAGATGGAATCTCCTTTCTTGTAGATTGAAGCCATTGTTCTGCATCCTAGTCTTCGGGGCAGCAGAAAACAAGCCTACTTCCTCCTCCCTATGACTTCATCTCACATATTTATACATAGCCATCATGTCTCCTCTCAGCCTTATCTTCTTCAGGCTAAACTTGCCCAGCTCTTTATGTTGCTCCTCATAGGGCTTGTTCTCCAGACCCTTGATCATTTTAGTCGCCCTTCTCTGGACACATTCCAGC
Organism: Anolis apletophallus; assembly: GCA_030556195.1. Taxonomy (NCBI): domain Eukaryota; kingdom Metazoa; phylum Chordata; class Lepidosauria; order Squamata; family Anolidae; genus Anolis; species Anolis apletophallus. The sequence continues at coordinate 89,551,575 of JARBWK010000001.1, read as the reverse complement.
TTGTCAACGTCTCCCTTCAATTGTGGTGCCCAGAATTGGACACAGTATTCCAGGTATGGTCTAACCAAGGCAGAATAGAGGGGTAGCATGACTTCCCTGGATCTATTCTAGACACTATACTCCTATTGATGCAGGCCAAAATCCCTTTGGCTTTTTTTGCCGCCGCATCACATTTTTAACTTGTTGTCCACGAGGAATCCAAGATGATGACGATGATTTTATTATCTGCCTCTTCCTATGGTTCTTTAACCTGAAACTATCCAAACCAACTGCAAATGCAAACATTTGCCCCTCTCCCTTGAGCATGTTTTGTTTTTAGAACAAACATGAACTCAAGATTTTATTTTACAAATGTTTAAAAACGCAATTAAATAACAATTCTATTTTTTAAAAGCACATGGTGAAAAGCAGTTTAAAACACATTGAAACAATTACAAACATAAGAGATCAAGGTGCAGCACGGCACTTTCAAACACCTAAGAAAGAAGAAAGGGGCTAAGCAAACTTCCAGTGAAAGGCCCTCTCTTGTGTCTTTAACTAAGGGTGACTGTAACGATTGTGGGAGAAGAAAAAGCCTTTTAAGAAGCTCCAATGAAGATCTTTAATGTGGAAGAGTGATACATATTTTAAAAAACAGAATGTGTGTATTTTCTACATGACTAAAAATGTGTCAGTTTACAGACCATCTCTATTGTCTGTGAGCACATGTCAGAAATACACGGGAGTGTCTTGCCTCAGTACAGTGGAGCCTGGGAATATTTGCAAGCGCTGGCAAAGGAAAAGGGATAGTGATAGACGCTTCCTTTTCCAGCGGGGGAAACTGATGCTCCCCCTCTTCTTTCTGGCACATGCTAAATGTTGCACTTGGCGATTTTTCTATAAGGGGACGGGAGGAATGAGGGGTCAAGCAAATCTAATTAAAGCTGCTTGGGATGAATGGCTGGTCTGTCTGATAAACCTTTGCCTGCTGCTTTTCAGGTGCTTTCTCACTGCTCATTTGCAGAAGTTGATGCCTATCACCTGCACTAGCAGGTCCCAGGCAGCTGCCACCGTCATGCCTCGTGTCTCGCTAGTGAGTGCTTGTCGACACCAATTCCGTCATACACACAGGTTTGTTGGCCTTGGGTCAGGCCAGGGCTCCCCTGGGAACCATTGTAATAAAAAAGCCCTTCACTTCTTCCTCACAGCTGTACAAATTGCAGCCACCTTAGCTGCTCTTGCCTGTTCAGGAATGCAACGGGGATTTGGAAGACTGTGTCTGGGAGCAGGGTTTTGCCGATCACGCCTTTTTCAGGGAGAGAGAAGCCGGGTGTGAATCATTTGTGTTTTGCTTATTCAAACTCCAAGAAGGATTAGGCATCCCTTTTCAGACAGTGTAAATATATACATAGAGACAGAAAGAAAGAGGCTAGGCAGCGGGGGTCATTTCAGTGTTTCCTAATCCTGCTACCGTGTTTCCCCGAAAGTAAGACAGCGTCTTACTTTCTTTTCCCCCCGAAAAGTCCCACTACGCCTTACTTTCGGGGTACGGCTTACATTGGGCGACGGTAAGCCGTACCCCCGGCCTCCGCGTCACTCGGTCCCGCCTCCTCCTCCTCCGCCGCCGCCCTCCCCTGCGGCCGCCTCTTCTCTGATCGGAAGAGAGCCGGCTGAGGAGAACCCTCTGCCGCCTCTGTTCCTTCCCGAAGAGGGGGCTGCAGGGGCGATCGCGCGCTCTCTGGCAGCCCCTCTTCGGGGAATGGAAGAGAGCTGCACAGGGCTCTCCTCTGCGCCTCTGTTCCCTTCCCCGAAGAGGGGGCTGCAGGGGGGCGATCGCGCGCTCTCCTGGCAGCCCCCTCTTCGGGGAATGGAAGAGAGCTGCAAAGGGCTCTCCTCTGCGCCTCTGTTCCTTCCCGAAGAGGGGCTGCAGGGGGCGATCGCGCGCTCTCCTGGCAGCCCCTCTTCGGGGAATGGAAGAGAGGTGCAAGGGCTCTCCTCTGCGCCTCTGTTCCCTTCCCGAAGAGGGGGCTGGGGGGCGATCGCGCTCTCCTGGCAGCCCCTCTTCGGGAATGGAAGAGAGGTGCAAAGGGCTCTCCTCTGCCGCCTCTGTTCCCTTCCCGAAGAGGGGCTGCGGGGGGCGCTCGCGCGCTCTCCTGGCAGCCCCCTCTTCGGGGAATGGAAGAGAGGTGCAAAGGGCTCTCCTCTGCGCCTCTGTTCCCTTCCCCAAAGAGGGGGCTGCAGGGGAGCGATCGCGCGCTCTCCTGGCAGCCCCCTCTTCAGGGAATGGAAGAGAGGTGCAAAGGGCTCTCCTCTGCCGCCTCTGTTCCTTCCCGAAGAGGGGGCTGCAGGGGGCGATCGCGCGCTCCTGGCAGCCCCCTCTTCGGGAATGGAAGAGAGGTGCAAAAGGGCTCTCCTCTGCACCTCTGTTCCCTTCCCCGAAGAGGGGCTGCAGGGGGGCGATCGCGCTCTCCTGGCAGCCCCCTCTTCGGGAATGGAAGAGAGGTGCAAAGGGCTCTCCTCTGCCGCCTCTGTTCCCTTCCCGAAGAGGGGGCTGCAGGGGGGCGATCGCGCGCTCTCCTGGCAGCCCCCTCTTCGGGGAATGGAAGAGAGGTGCAAAGGGCTCTCCTCTGCGCCTCTGTTCCCTTCCCCGAAGAGGGGGCTGCAGGGGGGCGATCGCGCGCTCTCCTGGCAGCCCCCTCTTCGGGAAAGGAAGAGAGCTGCAAAGGGCTCTCCTCTGCGCCTCTGTTCCCTTCCCCGAAGAGGGGCTGCAGGGGGCGATCGCGCGCGCTCTCCTGGCAGCCCCTCTTCGGGGAATGGAAGAGAGGTGCAAAGGGCTCTCCTCTGCGCCTCTGTTCCCTTCCCGAAGAGGGGGCTGCAAGGAAACCGCGCGACGCCCCCCTGCAGCACAGACTCATCAGGAAAAAGAAGGGGAGGGAGGGAGAAGAAAGCCAGAAGCATGGCAAGCGCCGTTGCGCCAGAGTGACGCGTCATCGCTCTGCCCCCCCCGGCTCTCTTCTCCCTCCCTTTCTTGAGAAAGGAAAGGAGTGGGAAGAGAGCGGGGGGGGGCAAAGCGACGACGCGTCACTCTGACGCAGCGCACGCTTTGCCATGCTTCTGGCTCTCTTCCCCTCCCTGGAGGCCTGGCAGAAAGGAGGTGTGCAGCGGAGGTGTGCCGCGGCCGATGGGCCGGTGGCGGCGGCGGCGTGGGCGTGGCCACGAGGTACGGCTTACATTCGGGGTACGGCTTACATTAGCCGACCCCCCTGACACCCCCGATACGTCTTACAATCGGGGGTGTCATACTTTCGGGGAAACACGGTATGTATATGCACATGAGAAAAAGCAAGGAGATGGTTGGGTGGGTTGAAGGGCAGATCAGATGGCACTAGTGGATTCCCCAAAAGCAAATGGGTATCACCCTTTAGGACTTCATTTCACCAGCAGCAACCTTTGCCATTTGGATGGTGGGGCCTGTCAGTCTCCATGCTACTACCAGGCATTCATAGCTCTCACACATTTGAGGGTGAGTTACCTTTCAGTGGCTCTATATGTTACTCTCAGCTCCCACCTCACACCTTGGTCACTCAAGAAGTCAGCTTTATGTCAAGACACCAAGTCTGTTATTCGGACTTGACCGCTAAACCCCAATCCCTCAACCTCTTTGTGGTGTCTAATGCTGTGCAGATCCCATTTTCTCTCTAGAATCTGAGAAAGAAAATCCCCAAATCCCTGGAAGTAAAACTAAAGCAGCAGTACACTAATAACTAACAATTTACTGCCTTTTCAGGGTGATGTTCTATCTGTTACCGGTGGTGACTGTTCACTCTGTCCAACAACTATGTCCAAGGCCCATTCACCAACTAAAGGGAAGTTCAAATACATGGAACAGACATGTTGTGCTAGAGGCCAAACAATTGAGCTTCCTTTTGGTGCCTGATTTCATGGTGGAGCCTTTTAGTTGCATGCAGCAGGTGATGCAAATCAGTTTGGGGGCCACATTTGGTTGCTCCCCATAGGAAAAGAGAGCTGCTTTTTCCTGTGCTGTTAGTTATATACTACAGCAGAAAAAGTAGATTGGATCCACTGGTAGACTTGTAAATGATCTGCAGCAGATCAAGCAGGAGTTTTTTTTAATGTACTACTATTTAGGGTAGTACATTCATGTCAGGTCATGTCATAACTTGACTCACTAATTCCAGTTTCTTCCATGTGTATATGTGAGAGCCAGCATGGTGTAGTGGTTTGAGCAGTGGACTGCAATTCTGGACAGCAGGGTTTGAGTCTCTGCTCAATTACCGAAACCTAACATGTGACCTTGGGCAAATTCAATACTGTCAGTCCCCCCAAAAAACAACAAAAAACCACCTATGATAGGGTTGCCTTAGGAAATGAATTGAAGGTATATAACTATATAGACCTAATAACTTAATGAATCTGACAAGGTAGAAGAGTTGACAAGAGTATTTCCCACTCTGTGTCTGCGTCTTCTAAAGAACAATCCATGGAGCAATGCAAGTGACAAAAACCCACTACTTTTTGCCAGGGAAAATGAGGCAGTCTGCTTCCTTACATTCCTTGTCCAGGCAAGGAATGTCTGCAGATGAATGCAAACCATTTCTGGAAGAGTTTAAAGTTGTCTTCACTTGAACAGCTGCACAGAAGTGTAATGGATGGTCACTGTCAAACATAAACTGTAAATTTCCCTGAGGAACTGGAGCTGAGTGCTTGACTCAGCCACATGTTACCAGAGGCTGGGGAGAAGGGGGCAGGGGAGATCATTAAGTCTTAATGAATCAATTGCCAGTTCAAAAACTTAACTCTTGTTTCTTTTTGCCCTCTTGTATAATTGTAGTGCAAGCAACTTGCCCTTTTTATTTCTATCGTCTAACCTTTAATTTTGTCAGGGTTTCTAACAAAATCATCTAATAGCATAATTAGCATTCTGAAGGGTCAGACTGTAGGGAAGAACATTACTAAAAAAAAATCAGGATTCTCTTTTTTTACTTTTTGTGTCAAATATTGTCCATTGTCCTCAAATGCTGTTAAGAATTGGAGGAGGTTCTGAAGGTGAAGTTAGTACCCAGTTATATTTGGTTTCATCATGTCGTAATTAGCTCTTAATTTTTTGTTTTAACTGACACACATGATGGCCTTTTGTCCTTGATAATAGTGATAATTACTATGTAGTTGGATGAATGTCATAATGATTTTCATATATTTTCACCTCAGGAATCAATTTCTTAATTTACATTTGTCAGTGAATGTTTGGCTGTGTGCTACAAAACCTGGGGCAGGAGATTTGGGGCCATTTGAGAGATGTACACCTCATTTTTCACATAAGTCTGTTAATTGTTTTGATACAGTAGATGGGCTAATTAATAAAACACATTGAACCTTGACCTCTGCGCCCTTGAACACAGCCAACACATCTCTGTGTTCAAACTTATTAGGGGTAGATTCAGTCGAAATGGCCAAACACCATGTTTAATCTATACTTTAGGGCAGGGGTGCAAGGTTTTAATCCTGGTGCATGAAGTTTCATAATCTCTATTATGCTTTTCAGTATACAAAATTCTTGAAACTTTTGAAAATCAGTTTCTTTGCATATTTAGAGGTCTAGCAGACCCTTCCTTCTAACTAGCTCAGGTTTCCACTGAGCAGATGGGAATGTAATAGTCTGATATTTCTAAAGTTTATTTTTATATAATACTTTGCTCTTATGATATATGCCTTGAGGCTTTCCTTCTGGCAGACCTTTCTCTACTCACTGGGTGATGACAGTATACAAGAAATGAATATTCATAAGAGTTGGTGTAGAAGCTTTTTAAAAGCCAGCAAAACATGAGCCAGCAAAAACTGTAAGCAATTCCAAGAGCTTAATTGTCACAGAGGTGTTCTTGTGTCTTTGAAACACCAGACCAGAACCCATGCCATGAGTTCAATCCAGATGGAAGAAGGAAAAACATCTGGAGGCTGGAGGGAAAAAACTGATCATTTGATCTAATCTGGGAAGAAAATGATAACGGCAACCAGTTTGAACTGGATTTGGAGGCTGGCTAAAAGGATTTTCGTGAAGTAAGGCGGTGGGAATTCAAGGTGGTATTGAACTGAACGTTTGCCTGCCTTTGCTTCAGTCCTAACTTTGCTGTAGTGTAATGACCTGGCACTAAAGATATTTCTAAGATTCTCTTGTGGGTGCCTTTGAATACTATCAATGTTCTGCCAACGCCACATGTTTGCTGTGTCATTTTTTAGACACAGCAAACTTTTTTTAGACTCTCAAAGGAACAAAATATATATTGAATTATATTTGTTCATAGCTTGGAACTGCATTTTTATTTTAAAAGACATGGCAGGCAGATGGAGGAGAGGCAACTCAGGCCGGGACTGCAGCAAAGGCAAGAGTTTTAATAAAGGGTTGTTTTTCATGTTTAAATGTTTTATTAAAATTTTCCATTTTATAAACATTACATAACATAAAATAACATAACACACACACATATTGGGGAAAGGGGTGTGGGGGAAAATGGTGACTTCCGTTCTAATTCCATACTATTCTTCTCATTCTTTTAGTACCTTCTCTAAAATGAAGCATCCCTTATGCTCTTATTGTTTACTTATGTTTACATCACAGCATTAGTACATTTTACTCTTCTTTTTTCACATAATCATTAATCATATTCCAATCTGTCTTAATATTCCCTTTGCCATTGTTCTGACGGAGCCAGAACGTAAATTTGTCCATGTCCTTAATCTCCAAAACTTTCTCCAGCCATTGCTCTTTTGTCGGTAAGAGGTTTGTTTTCCATAATTTTGCTAACAGAATCCTCGCCGCCGTTGTCAGGAATATGAAAAGTTTCTCTATATTGTCACTATTAAAGATTTCACTGTCTATTAAACCCAGTAAATAAAACTCAGGCTTCATGGGGTAATCTATCTTTAATTTTTTTTACATTCATTATGTATTATTTGCCAATATTCCTTTGTTTTTGGGCATGTCCACCACATATGAAAAAATGAAGGTCACCTTTTGGTCACCCCTCCCATCCAGGATGGGGTTATGCTCTTGGTTCTACTCAGTATGAAGTTGGTTACCATCTCCTTTCATTCTACGCCTTGAAAAAACCCGGTTTGGGTGAAATGGACCCTATGTGGCCTTGGGATTACCAGCATTTGTTTACCGTCGGCGTTTGATGTAAACAGAGCATTTGCACTGAGGAAACTATCACTCTTCCTTTGAATGACCAACTCCTTACTCAGGTTTTTGGACACTTTCCCCCTGATTTCAGGGATCTACCACAACTGGATCATCGGATCCTTGGAATATAACTATCCCAGCACCTCTGTGGATTCTAGCTGTGGATTTTCTTCTATGATGTACATTTTTGACTTCTATTGAACATTGTGGTTGTGGTAGGACTTGTGATTAGTGTCCTTTCATATTATGCTGATAATTTTCACTTTTGTACTTATTATTGAAGAATACTTAAATGATATATCTCAATTCACCCTTTGCACTCTTGTGATTTACCTGTTTGTGAATTAGCCTGGCTTGTTTAACCTGCATTGACGCTCTTTGTCAGACCCTTCGGTTGTGACCTGTCTGGCATGGGAGGCCCTACTGGTGGCTATGCCATCGGAGACACAGCACTTTCAAATCAGACATGAAGCAACGGATACATGCAGATACATTTATAGAGACTTGACAGCTATTGAAAGAATTGACTTTTGTTGCTCTGGGCACTGATTGCTGCAAGTTATGATCTGTGCTCTGATTGGTGGACATGCCGTTCACTGTTGCAGCTACTTTCTTTGTCGGGTGGGAATATTAATAAACGGTCACTGCTCAGTTTGAAGTTTGTGGCTGTATCCTGAGTCCACCTTCTGTGGGTTTGAGGGGAAAGGAATGTGGGCAGAGTTCGAGGCTGATGCGTGTTGATGGCTCTAATCCTGCCAGCTGGGATTTGAGCATGGGTTCAGGCTAGACAAACAATGGCTGGCAAAACACCTTGATGGAGTCTCAGGAAAAGGCAAACTAATAATAATAATAACAACAATAACTCCACCCTATCTTCCCAGTGGGGACACAGGGCAGTTAACAACATATAATGGCAATCTTCAGTGCCATATAATACAGCCCGCTAATAAACAAGACATAATATGAATTAAAAAATGACACAGTAAACCTTAACACAAGCAATAACGAAACAGTACCACTGAATTAAATGAACACTAAAATTACAATTAACTCAAGCTTGTATGACAAGACTAAAAAGTTTTAAAATTGGTAAACATTTTTAAAACATTAAAATTTTCAAAGAGTATAAATCAAAGTAGCAGTCATTTCCATGTTCCAAGCCAATTTATAATACTGAGTGTTTCATTTGTCCTTCTCATTATATGCTTGTGAGCATAGAAAAATTGTTTAAATTGTTTTTTGAATGAGAGAAGGGAATGGGCCATTTTAATTTCCTTAGGAAGGGAGTTCCAGAGTTGGGGGGGCAATCTAAGAGAAGGCCTTTTCTCTTGTTCCCACCAGCCATACCTGAGACAAGGGTGGGACAAAGAGCAAGGCCTCGTCAACTGATCACAATGCCTGAGCAGGCTTATATACAGAGATGTGGTCGGCTAAGTAGTCTGGGCCCAAACCGTTTAAGGCTATAAGAACATAAGAACATAAGAACATAAGAACATAAGAAGAGCCATGCTGAATCGGGCCTCAGCCCATCTAGTCCAGCATTCTGTGTCACACAGTGGCCCACTAGTTGTACACAGGGATCTCTAGCAGAAAGGAGGGCAAAACCCTCACCTGCTCCCGACCCCCACAACCAGTACCGGGGAAAATCCTGCCTGCCTCCATCAACACAGAGGTGGCACTTGGATGTCCATTTCAGTAACTACTGATTCCCTTGGTATCCATGAATCTGTCTAATCCTGCCTTGAAGCTGTCCAGGCTGACAGCTGTTTTCAACCTCCTCTGGAAGTGAGTTCCATAACCCAATGACCCTCTGGGTGAAGAAATATTTCCCTTTATTAGTCCTAACTTTCCTGCCTTGGAGCTTCAGGAGTGCCCCCTAGTCCTAGTGTTGTGTGACAGAGAAAATATTTTTCTTTATTCACCTTTTCTATCCCATGCATGATTTTATACACTTGATCAAGTCACCTCTTAAACGCTAAGGTCTTTCAAGGCTGAAAAGACCAGGCGTTGCAACCTGATTTCATAAAGGAGCTGCTCCATCCCTTGGATCATTTTTGTTGCCCTTCTTTGTACCTTTTCCAGTTCCGTTATATCCTTCTTAAGGTGCGGAGACCAGAATTGTACACAGTACTCCAAATGTGGCCTTACCATAGATTTGTAGAGAGGCAATACAACATTTGCCGACCTATTTTCGATTCCCTTCCTGATCATGCCAAGCATAGAATTTGCTTTTTTCGCTGTCACATGGCTGTCAGAAACGTTGCTCGCCATTGGGGCACGTGGGGAATCTGGCATGCGACGCCCCACATTGCCCAGCTCCAGTTGAGGGTGATCCCATGGGAGAAAGCATCAATCATGCAACTTCCTCCCATGGATTCCAATGACAACAAGGGAAGTGTCCCAAGTTGTTATGATGGTGGCTTGCACCGGCTCTACTCTACTTGACCCACAGAATGCTGCCTGCGTTATTTGATGGGAGCCGGTGGGCTTTGTGGGTGAAATAAAGCAGAGTTGCTGTATGCCGCCAAAATCAACCTTTTATTATGAGGTCCAAAGACAAGAGGTAGGTGACTCCATAACCATTTTGGCTGACCAGGGATTAATTCACTTTTGGGTGTGTTTATTGTTGGCTAGGAAGGGATGGTCACTGGGCAATAATGCCAACTACCCAGAGAAGTAATCGAATTAGCCCTGTGTGGGTTGTCTTTGACTCAAGTGGCTAAAGTATCTTTGTCTTTGGCTAAAGTGTCATCCTCACACTTTAGCCAGTGGGATCCTTCATGGCATTTTCCTTGGCCATGGATTTTGGTGTCCTATGGGGTCCCATGTTTGAATAAAACCCCCAACCAAAGTACTATCAAGGTGTTGCAAATGAAGGCACTGGGAAAGACTGTCAGCAACAATTTCTTTATGACAGGGCATTTTGAGATATTAATTTTGGCAAGTTCCTGAGAGATCTCCCCAAGTGCCTGTTCTTGATGCACCCCACAACTGGGAGAACCCTGCAGCCATCAATTTCCAGCATCTTGATTGCCAGCACCTCAGAAATACTTTGGTTTGATACTGTAGGAATTTTAAAGGGGTGTGCGCATGGCACCATCAGATGTAACTAGGACAAAGGAGTTCCATCACCATGCAGGATTTTAGCCAAGGTCTTTTATTTTACTTGCAATTATGTTTCTTTATTTGTTTTCCATGTCATAGTATAATTAAGATTTTATGTATATTTTATTAGTCTCCTTGAGAAATTTCTTTTGGCGTGATGGTGGTATACATAAAAAAATTGACCCTTGAAAGGGAAGAAACTCATCATTTGGCAAGTGATGCTATTTGCAGATCGTATTCAAATGCAAATAGCTCCTTTAATGGAGGGTTTTCTTGGAAGTGGGAAGACAAGGGATACTAGTTCATGGAGTCATGCTCTTTGTTTCAGCATTGCTGATCATTGAAAGATCTTTCCCAGTCTGTTTGTCTATCTGCCAGCCCATTCCCTGACCATGATGTGATATGATATCCAGTAAAGATGAACAGTTTCTTCCTTTTTGCTTTATTTGTCACATTGAGCTGGTGAAGTTTGGTGCTGCATTTGAGGGAACAGCTTCCCTGGCAGGCAGAGTGCCTGGACTATTCCTGAAGAGCACCATTCATTTCTGTAGAGAGGTACACGGCGTATTTTTCCTTGAATGCATAGTCTGTGTGGGTTCCCTGCATGTGTTCCCAGGAAGGCTGTCTGAGTAACTGACACATCCCAATTATACTTGTGTTCTTGGAAAAGAACTAAGATCTGTGAAGGCCCTCTGAAAAGTTAAAAAGATCACCCAGTTTCCCTCAGCCAGATGAGAGTGGACATATCTTTACAGAAGGTCAATCCATTGGCAAAAAGAAAGTGGAAAAAGCCAGGGCATTTTGCACTCTGAGGCAGGAAATACAAACAGTGTCACCCCCTACAATACAAGAAACTAAACATTGTGTCATTTACTGTCACTTAAAAATAACCAGCATTCTGCTGCCTCAGGCAGGACAATTAAAATGATCAAGGGAAGGGGTCAAATCCCTTACAAAGAAAAGTTTGAAGACAAATGAGTGGGAACATTTTAGAGACCTACGCAGTGTGAATTTAGAGAGCAAAGAAAAGGGAGGAAGTGTTCAGGCACAACTCCTGTTTGTTAATCTGAAATAGAGTAGACCCACTAAATCAGTTGTTAACTGCTACATTTCCTTGATTCAATGGATGCATATTAGTTCAAATTAACATCAGGATTCAGGCCTCAGTCTGGAAAGATCATTGAGGATTTCAAGTGTTTATATAACCCTTGGACAAAAAGATTCATCCAAACACCAAACAAGAGCCAGCAGAGTGCGATGTAGTGTGTAGTTGGGCAATTGTGGCATGGTGTATGTGTTTTCTGCAGTTGGGCCCTTTGAGGCTTCACTGTTTGCTAAAAGTCTCCCTATCCATAAATCTATTATTATTATTATTATTTATACCCCACTTCATCTCTCCCGATGGAAGCTTAAAGCTACTTCTTGTTAATTGAAAAATAATGATGTGTATATGCATGCACCAAAACAGCATATACTATTTATTGACATGATTTTTCTCTGAAAGTGTGGAAAGAAAGGGTGGAAATGAGAAAGAAGGGGGAAAGGAAGGAAATGAGAAAGAAGAAAAGTAGGGAGAAACAAGGGAAGGGCGGAAAGAAAGGAAAGGCAGAATAAGAGAGGGAAAAGGGAAAGCATGGAAAGGATGGGAATGAGAAAGAATAGAAGGAAGGGGAAGAAGAGAAGGAAGAGGAAGTAACAATCGCAAGAAAGTGGAAACAGGAGAACCCGCCGGAGATAACTGATTGGGCTATAAAACTGGCAGAACTCTTGGAACTGGACATGCTGAATAGTGTGGTAAACAACAAAAGCCCCGAGAAACGTACGGATTGGCAACCGGTACTTGGATATTTAAAAGCCACAAAGTTAAAATAACAGTGGAGGAAAATGTAAGAAGGAGGGCACAAGAGCCCAATTAACAGATTGGACTGTCCAAGGAAGCAAAGTTCCCCCAGTCATCTGGACTGGAAGAAACATATTTCTTCTTTTCTTTTCCTTTCTCTTTCACACTAATCCCCCCACTCATCCCACCCTTCTATCTCCTCTTCTCCATTCCCAATCTTGATACTACCTTCCCCTCACAACCCTTTTTTCTCCTACTCTCACCACTCTTCTCGACCATCTGTGTTCTTTCTTCTTTGTTTTATTATGTTAATGGAAAAGCACTCAATAAAAAACTAATTATATAAAAAAAAGAGAAGGAAGAGGGAAGGAATGGGGAATGAGGGCAAGGAAAGAAGGAAGAGGGGAGAGAAGAGGGAAAGAAAGGAGAAAGAAGAGAGGATAAGGGAAAAGAAGGGAAGGAAAGGAGAAAGAAGAGAGTGAAAGGGAAAGGCGTATAATAAAAGGGAAAAGTGGGAGGGAATGGAGGAAATGAAAGGGGAAAGAAGGAAAAGAAATGAGATTTCTCTCTCCAGGAGATGAAGTCAATGGCCCCTCTTCCTTCCAGGCCAGTGTCCCCCCCCATCTCTCTCCTTCAGCAAAAGGTGAGCAAAGGGTAATGGCAGAACTTTTTCTCAAAAGGGCATTTCGGCTCCTCCCACAAATTGCGAAACTGTTTCATTTTAAAGTGGAGAACAGGGAGAATACCATCGCATGACAGAATTGGCCATTTTGCCCATCTCCATGTGGATAATTTACAAGAAAGTCACTTGCCAACCAGCTTAGAAAGCATTTGAAAAGATAACTCTTTAAAACACATTTGAAAAGCCAAGATATCTCAAAGTCACATTTGAAGCCTATATCATGTGATGAACATAGTAGGTTGACGTTTCTTAACTGGGTGGCTCAGTAGAATTTATTGCATGTGATGAAGTGGCAAATTAGAGATTCCAAGATCCCATAAGATGATGCCATGGCAGTTTACGTGATATCAAACAGTTATAACTGTGTAATGCTGATACACTCACAATGTGGTAGAATTAATTTCCATTGCTTCTTTCCTATACCAAGGAAATATATATCAAGATATATCTTTCCTATATATCTTCAAAATAGGAAATGAACAGAGCTGGAAGCTGGTTTGAAAAAAAGCTCAAGAGTCTTTAAAAGATGCCCAAACATAAAAAATGTGCCAAAAGGGCTCATAGTGGCTACATTTCCCATTTTTCAGAGCTTCCAATTTGAGATATTGCAAAGGGTTGTGGATCACATACAGCTGTGGATTGCACTTTGATCACACCTTTTGTAGACACAATGTTTTCCATATTGCTACATAGCAGATTAACCCAGTTATAAGTGCTCATTTAAAAAAAGGCAGGTTACCCCTCTTCTGCTCTAAAATATCATTTATCTCCTCTTTCCTGGTCACTTGGAAAGATCATCTGAACATCTCTCCTTATGAACCATCTAGGACTCTAAGATAATCTGGAGAGGTCCTGCTCTCGGTCCCGCCTTCCTCACAGATGTGTTTGGTGGGAACAAGAGACAGACCCCTCTCAGTCGTGGCCTCTCAGCTGTGGAACACCCTTCCTAGTAGGGTTGCCAACTGTCCCGTATTGTACGGGACTCCCGTATTGTATAGGACATCCTGTATTTTGGCCCAGAATTCTGTATCCCATTTTTTAAGCTTCTGTCCTGTATTGACAGGACAGGTGGCAGCAGGAGGCAAGGCTCTTTTTGAGTTTGAAGTGGAGGCTCAAGAGCCCTCCTCTTTATTCTTCATGCCCACATCCCGCCTGTTGAGCTGTTGCCATGGCGACGCAAGGAGAGCCAAGAGAGAGAGAGAGAGAGAGAGAGAGAGAGAGAGAGAGAGCGCAGGATGGGGATGTCACTTCTGGTGCACTGCGCGCTCTGCTTATTGGGGGAGCGGGGTCCCTGCTGGCATCCCTCCTTCTGGACACATCTGCACTGGAGGAGGAGGTGCTGGAGGGGCTGGATGGCATCACCCCAGGAGCCCTCTGGGAGTGCTTGGCCACCTGCATGTCGCCCTTCACACTCGCGCCCCTCGGAGCCCAGACCCAGGCGCTGCTCTGGGCCTCGCTGGCTGCCAATGCTGAGCTTTGCTTCGCCCTCCTCCCCAAGCCACCTCCCCTGCTGCACCTCTATGACCGGTGAGCCTTGGCGCCATGGCCTCACGCTCTAGGCCACGCATGGGCCAACTTGGGCCCTTCCAGGTGTCATGGACTCCAACTCCCACCATTCCTAACAACCTGAGGTCCTCCCCCCCCCATCCCTTTTCCCTAGAGCTTAAACAGCCGAGGGGGAAAAGGAAGGCGCTTGAGGCCATTAGGAATGGTGAGAGTTGAAGTGAATGAATATTTATTTATTTATTTACGAAGTGTCCCTTATTTTTGTGAAAAATCCTGTATTTTTAGGTAAATGTCCCTTATTTCTTATACCAAAAAGTGGCAACCCTACTTCCTAGGGATATTAGATCAACCCCCTCCCTCTTAACATTTCGCAAAAAAAGTTAAAACCTGGCTTTTCGAGTAAGCATTTGCAAATGCAGTATAACAGGCAAGATAGACCTATGGAACGACTGGACAATGCAACTGGAAAATGACTCTAGTAAGGAGACGCTGAGGATTTGTGTTTTTATTGGTTTTGTATGGTGTTATATTTTATATGCTAATGTTTTAAATTGTATTTTATGTTTTTGGGGGCATCGTATTGTGATGACTGTAAACCACCTTGAGTCGCCTTCGGGCTGAGAAAGGTGGTATATACAGTAAATATAGTAAATAAATAAATAACTAAATAAATAAATACAAAACAGGTACACATTGTGCACACAGTCATCAGATACTACCTAGAGTAAAATAGTAAGTGATACACTTTGCAAGATTGTGTGGCATTTAGTTTATAATGGTGCAAAGTTCACATTTGGAAAAACACTGATAAAGTAAAAGTGCAATAAGAGATGAGGCACATGAAACACGTTTGCCAGTCGGGAAGCCAGCCATTTCAGGAAGGAGGGGGGTTGCAAGTCCTGCAGAACCCTACCAGCTTTCAGAAAGCAGTCAAGAATATTTATTAAAATGAAGAGGAACTATACATTTGCAGAAGAGACAGCTGCAATCGTATCCACAGCTCACTGAAGCCATTGCTGCCAGCCTCTTGCATTCTTGTTTCACTTTTCCCAACCAGTTATCAAAACAATGCACATAACAGGAAGATTTCAAATGCCGGGGAAACTTTAGATTATTTGGTTCTTTTCTGGTTTTCTCTTTGTTCTTGCCCACAATATTCTTTTTTTTCAGTTTGTCTACAATATCTTTCCCCCACCCCCTTATTTCTTTAAGAAAAAAAATAACCTGTTGGTACTGATGGTTATTCTGTGCTGGAGATGCTCTTAAAACATGATTAATTGGTGATCAGCGGTATGGTTCCCTTGATACATAGTGATCTTGCACAGAAGTGCAAAAGGGCACTCGCGCTATCAGTGTTGTTTTTCATGTGTTGCCAACTTGTTCAGGGTGCTTATTCTCAAAGAGAAATCAGGCAACATACATTCCAAAATCACCATGGCAAAGAAGACTTTGGTTTATTACTTTCTTCCTCCTTTGCTATCAGCAAATTGTATTTACCCCACCTCTTCTTTGCCTGGCATATACACATATAAGTGTTTACATCCTCTGTCTATAGCAATACCATTTGGTGCTTCCCCTCCCTGTTGCTGTCCCCAGCCTCCTGCCAATGAATGGAAAAAAAAAAACAAGGAGTGGATTCATACCACAGAAGATTGCAGATGCTGTGAGCTGCCCTGAACCAGAGGATAATTTGCCATATTTCTTTTGAAGATGCACTCCCCTGAGAGATGAAACATGTTCACCATAGTATGTGATTCTTCTCACTTATGTATCTTACACTTGACATACTTTAATTCATTATTTCTCATTGGAAGGCAAATACTGGGATAATTTGCAAATCTGCTTGCTGAGGTTTATAGCTTTTCAAAACTTTCAAGGGGCCTTTTCCATTATAGCCCCGACTCTTTGGAACATGCTGCCTGTTGAGATCTGTGCGATTTCGAGCCTGTCAGCCTTCTGAAAGGCCTGCAAGACTTTGTTGTTTCAGCAGGCATTCGGAATTTAAATTGCTGGCTACATCGACAACCATAGGCCCTTCTTGATACTGTATCTATTTTAGAGTTGCTATTTTAATCTGTGATTTTAATGTTTTATATACATGTTGTAATGCTATTTTCTCCTGTTGTAAGTCGCCCCAAGCTGGATGGGAGTGGCGACTGATAAATCTGAATAAATAAATAAATTTCTCTTAATGGATATTATCTCATGATGCTTGTGGCCATTAATAAAAAAGCTACCAATTCATGGCATCACCAAAAATAATAATTAATAATTTGTATATAAATCGTAGTAATAATAATAAGTCTTATTTATATCCTGCCCCCTCTCCCAGAAGGGACTCAGGACGATTTACAGCAAGCAACTCAGTGCAAACTAATCTTCAATTTATGTTGAAGCAGTCAATTTTCAAAATGGACAAATCCCATTTTAGGGCTGCTCAATTCATTTGTAGCAAGTCACAGTGATGTCAGCTAAGTGGTAATGTGAAGCTGCTTCTGCAGTGATTTTGGACCTGTGATGTTTGTTATTATTATTATTTTACTGGCACAAAACACAACATGACACAGCAAACAAGATATATATGCTGAATTTCATATCACAAAAGCACAAGTCAAACACTTCCCGTTTAGGACTGTGTGATATATTTTCAAATGATCTGTGCAGATCCAAGTAAGGTGGCCTTTTGCAGTTGACAGGTCATGATTTTGTCAATGTTTATTGTTTCCAAATGCGGGCTGAGATCTTTTGGCATGGCACCCAGTGTGCTGATTACAATTTGCAATTCGATTTTGAGGTCCTGATAATGGCAGAGTTTTTCCTGTTGTTTTTCGTCAATTCAGCTGTCACCTGGTATGGCAACATCAATAATCCAAACTTTTTTCTTTTCCACAATCATGATGATGATGATGATGATTATTATATTTATACCCCACTGAAGGAGATTCAAAGCAGCTTAACATAAAAGCATTACCATAATTTTTATATTTGATTTGTTGTTGATCCACTCCTTTGGGCTTCACACAAATCTACAGTTTGCCAAAATATATGATCTTGTGCTTTTCCTTTCCATTTCTGACTGAATAGTTTAACCATTTGTTCATTGAATACAAGGTCTGCCCAATGGCTGCTTGTGGTCTCTTGATATTCAGTTTGTTAGTCGCCATGTCCATTTATTTTCTATTGTTCATGCTATATGCCCTGCCCATCTTCTTTTTGCCTCATAGATCTCAATGACCACATCACGTACCCTGGTTCTTTGACGCAGCTCTTTGTTGCTGACTTTACCTCTTATTGTCACACCACACATCCTTCTTTCCATTGCTCTCTGAGTCACCACCAGTTTTTCCTCCTCTAACTTTGTTGTTGCCCATGTTTCAGATGTGTATAACATTTCTGATAGAACTGTAGTGTTGAAGATATCTGCTCTGACCTTCATTGGCAGCTTAGCATCTGTTAGCACTGTCCGTTTTTTTATTAAAAGCCGTTCAAGCCACCTTGCATCTTCTTGCCCATTCTTCACTTGCCAATTTATTCAACTGTACTTGTTGTCCAAGAAGTGACATATCCAGTCACTTCCTCAATTTCATCTCCATTTATAATATTTATAACATTTATAATATATTAAAAATATACCAATATGCAAACATTAAAACAGGATCAAATATAAACAGCATTAAAAGAAATTCCCAGTTAAAAACCATTAAAACATATTCAACGTGAAAAACCACAGCACCTCTTGACTTGATCTTTAAAATCATCTTTATAAGCCTATCTGAATAAAAAGGTTTTAACCTGCCACCTGAAGGACAGCAGGGAGGGGGCCATTCTGGCTCCCCTAGACAGGAAGGTTCTGGGTTGAGGGTCAGCCACCAAGAAGGAAGGCCCGCTCTCTCATTCCCACCAAGTGAGCTTGAGATGATCACATCCATAGCATGTGTATTGTGGGCATGCTGTGGGTGTTCCTTGTCTCAGATACTGTTGCCTGCTGCCAATCTGTTGTCGTTGGTGCAGACAGAATGTTAACCTGGGCAGTTACAGGGTCCATGCCCCCTGCCCCCTGGTTATAACTGGTGCCAGTTAGTTTCTGGGCACAAGTCAATGTGTTAGTTATGACCTATAAAGCTCAGGCTTTCTCTCTGGATGACTCTCCTTGCCTTGAGATTATCAGCTGGGATGTGAAAAAGGGCCTTTTCAGGGGCTGCCCCTTGACTCTGGAACTTCCTTCTCAGGGAGGCCAACATGCCCTATTCCTTGCTCTCTTCCCACCAACAGGCAAGACAGGTTTTATTTTGATAGGCTTTTAATATAGAAAGTTTTTAAAAACAGTTTAAAGTTGAGAGAGTGTTTTAATCTCAACCTTTAAAATATTTTTTATATTTTCAATAGTATTTTATTAAGCATAATTTTGAACTGTTTTAATATTGTGATTAATTTAATTCCATTTTGATGTTTATTTTGGTGTGTGTTTAGCTGTATTTGTGTTTAGCCCTTTGTTTTGTAACAAACCATTCCGGCACTGTCATTCGGAAGTGGCAACAAAAATCCAAAAAAAAAGAGTACCGTAAATGAAATTTAAGAAGCTTGAACCAGTTTCATTGCTAAAAACAAAGCAAAGATATTAATTATTTTTATATAAATTTTTATTGTTTTAAAATTTAATAATACATGGAAAGAGGGGGAACAATCAAGATGATAGGAAAGTTGGAAACAGAAAGGTTAAAAATTCAAAAAAGAGAAAAAAGAGAGAAGGGAAAAAGGTAAAAGGGAGAAAAAAATGTAAAAACAACAAGAAAAAAGAAAAGAAAAAAAGTCTGACTTCCATTCCAAGCTTACTTTACTAGTATTTTCTTAGCAGATAAAAATTTACTGTCTCCTAATTATTTTGTATTCTTCTTATTTTGTTTTTCATACTTTTGGAAAAGTTCCCAATGTGTTTCTTTGATTGGGTTGCCCATGTACCTCTTCAAAAAAAAAAGGTTAATTTGTCCATATCTTTAATTTCCCTAACTTTAATTTTCCAGTCTTCTATTTCCGGCGTACCTTCCAGTTTCCATCCCCTGGCAAAGACCATTCTTGCTGTCGTTGTCATATATTTGAACAATTTGTCTGTATTCTCATCTAATATTAAGTCTGAGTCAGTGATTCCCAAGAGGTAATACTCCGGCTTTTTCTTGAATTTAATTATTTATTTTTAATAATTTTATTTTTAATAATTTTATGCTGCCTTGAGCCTCAATTTTGGGAGAAATGTGGGAGACAAATAGATGTTATAACAAGGCCAACAACAACACAACAGTCTCAAAAAGTAACATTTTAGACTACATATTCCAATGCACCAAGACTGCATGGCTAAATTTTGCTGGGTGTGTTTTTGGATTACTTTGCCACAACAAATGGGAGAAGTCCAGAGTTCTGAAAAGAATTCCCTTCTGGCCAGATCCTGTCGCACATGTGGTCCCAGACAGCTGTAGAAGAAGATGCACAGCTTGTAACGACAGGATGCGCTCATGACATTCTTCTATATTCTTTGTCCCTAAAAATGCACGTAAAAAGTAATACTCCTGAGATCGGATCTCTGGGAGAAGAAATTGTAATGTAACAGTGTCAGCAGGCAGAATTTGTACACAGCTGTTCCTAAGTTATGGTTTTGTCTAAACTACCCAAGACATGCTGTCCAGCTGCCCGACACCTTGCTGTGCAAGTCACCTGAGCTCTATATCCACCTCTGAGGAAAAAAACTGTAGTATGTGGAGTGAAGGAGTTCCTTTGCTTACACCAAAATGTTCCTTCTCAAAGCCTTTTCCAAGAAGTTTTCATTTTTTTATC
The DNA here is from genome assembly GCA_030556195.1 of Anolis apletophallus. NCBI lineage: Eukaryota > Metazoa > Chordata > Lepidosauria > Squamata > Anolidae > Anolis > Anolis apletophallus. The sequence continues at coordinate 89,531,439 of JARBWK010000001.1, read as the reverse complement.
ACATAATAAGGACTTAAGCATTGTGCCTTGGCACCAAAAAAGTACAGCATGTATTCTATGTCAGACAAACCACAGAGTCAGAAAGATTAGGGGACTGCTTTGTTTTTGGGATGCCAAATTCAACGTTTTTTAATTAAGGGAAAACTCCTGTGGGCTTCAGTGATGGTTTTGACCATGTTTTCCATCTAAGATTACATTTTCTGAAGCTGCTAACTAAAATGGCAGGATTCTCTTTAGGGTTAGCAAGGAGAGAGTGTTAGAGGTGTCTATATCAGGATTGAACAAGTGGGGGTGAGTTAAAAGATCAAGGGCACATCTATACTGACCAATTAATGTGGTCTGAAGGTAACTTGAGAGTGTGGTGTTTAAATGCTGCATGCCACAAATGTGCACAGTAGTGCACTTAAAGGACTTTAAACTAGGATAAGTGTAGTCAGGGGATACTCCGAAATAGAGCATATAATGCACTTCAGTGTGCTTCAGTGTAAACTCTGGTGAAAAGAATCCCAGATAATCTGGGATAAAGGGCACTGTGGAAGGGTTGTGAGAGTGTCAATAGCTGAACATCCTTTTGACTTGAGTCCTCTACTGTACCATTTGTTGAGTGCCTTTGGACCTGTGAGTTTCATCTTCAAGCACTCTCTTTTATTTCATTTTGGATTGTCTCATAAAAGGGTTTTTATAGTAAAAGACATTGGAAAGGTTTTTATGTGCCCCGTCTGCGTTTACTAACAAACACCGGCTTTGTTGCCACTGCTATTGTTTCTGAGACCTTCTGCCAGTGTCACCTCTTGCTATGGCTGCTGCACATAAGCTGTTTGGCCCAATTTGTTTGGCTCCTCAGCAAAAGCTTCAGCAAGGGAGACCCTACCAGAAGCACTACTAACAGCCTCTTGCCTCACAGGATCATGCAATCTCACCACTGCAGAAAGGTAGTGTTATTGGTGGCAGCATATCTGACATTTTGAAGGAAGGGATGTAATCACACTACCAACTACAGAGCACCCTAGTATGACCATTTACTTCAGAGTCTAAACTACAAAATTGCATCCAATATTTGAATCTTTAAAAACCTCATGCATTCTGACTGGCAAAAGTAAGTTCAACCAAAGGCATTATCACCATTCCAGTTTGGTTTTTTGCTTTATTCTGAATCAAAGCATTTGTCATAATCTTTGCCATAAAGCCAGATGTGGGTGCCCTCCAGTGGGCGGCAGAAGCCAGTGTTAGAAGACCAAACTAATGTATTTTAATAAAACAAAAGAGGAAAGTTAGAAAGTTTGCCCATGGATGATCTAGATCAACCCACCGTATTATAATCAATCTACTGGTGACCCTGGGATGGAAAACATGAAAGATTTTAAAAAGTTATCTGAGACGTTTCTCTGAAATATTTCTCATTATTCTGCAAGTCTTTAATGTACTCTGTCATTATTTATCACAATCACTAGAAATGTCCCATTATGTCTGAACTTGCTGTACCCACACAGGGAGACGGGAGAACATGGCTATCCACACATCAACAGGGGTTTCATTTAAATTTATTTATTTCCAGCATTTTACCCTGCTCTTCTCAACCCCTGAGGGGGGACTCAGAGCAGCTTACAAAAAGGCACAATTCAATGCCCACACAGTAAAGCACAATATAAAACCGCAGAAACATTCAACATTAAAATACATTAAAATACAGTTACATTAAGCATCATATGCATTCAATTAAGTTAAAAACAGTGTTCCGTCCATAAAAAGCATTGAAATACCTTATATACCTTACCACAGTGATTACCAACCAAATTGGCTTGAGATTATATGAGACCACACCTCTCAGAATCCCCAGTAGCTATACTGTCTGGGCTATCTGGGAGTTGATGGCCACTGAACTATACAAACTGAAAAGAAATAATCTAACACTTGAAGACAAATGGTGCACACACTTAGTTCTCTGGGTTTATTAATAGAATAATGCAGAAATACGTATTTGAAACACAAACAAAATACCACCTCAGCATAAGATGTGCTACACTTGATAGTTAATGGTATCAAGAAATACAAAAAGTATCAATTATACAAATAGGGCTATATAACCAGTATAAAATAAAGAAAAGTCTGTATTATCAAAGCCTGCATGTGAGACAGCCTTGTATGGGCTTAATAGAAATAACATATGTATGAGAACCATTGTAAGGGCTCTTTGAGGTCCAATTAACTCAGTTAATGAGTAATGGATTAAGTTGAACTCATAGTTCATTTCCTACATGGACTCAGCTAAAGTCAGATATCTAATACTGCATGGCAAGACGGTTCCTTCTATTCTGCCCTTTGTGAGACGTGCAGCTTATATCAGGACATGGTGGGGCCGTCATGTCTTGACATTGCTGATGTAATGTTCCACCCCAGTTTCACCTCTGGAAACTTTCCAAGCAAAAAACAAGAGATGTAGCAACTCTGATGACATAAGAGGCTAGATATAATTATGAAAGATGTTTCTTTGGCTTGGAAAGAATTTGTCCCTTCCTTCCTGTAAAAGACTATTTTTGTAGGGCTTATGAGATCTCAAAAAATGGAACCCCATGCTGCCTTGGTTATGTGCAGGGAAACTGTATTCCAGTCCCCTTAAAACACCTCCCACCAAAGAATTTGACAGGGCTTAATCCCCCATAAATCTGCCTCAAGGGGTATGCCTTGAAACTGGCTGACATTTGATGTAATGAACTTTCCCAAGAGTGATTTTATAGCCTAGAGATTGTCCAGGGTCCTTAAATTAGCATTGGCTCCATCATGTTGTTTTTAAATGATATCACCAACTTGCGGTGCTCTTTAGAGTGACATCTGGTTATTTATGCCAATGTTCTATTTAGACAAATAACATGTTTGTCTTCCTCTCACCAGTTCTAAGAAAAGCCACCGAAGACTGAAAACATCACATCACGTTGATTAAATATAGGCTAGTTAAATGGCCAACCATGCTTACTATGATTTAATGGCCAATTGTAGTCCTGCTAATGCCTCTGCATCATAAGGAGTTGAAGTGTTCAGCCCTTCATATATTCTTGGACTACAGTTTCCATCTACTGCAATTAGCTAAGGCAAAAGTAAGTCTTAGGGCCACAGGTTCCTCACCCTGGTATAGCAAAGTAAATAAGATACTGTGCTATAAACGAAGAAGTCCCTGGATTGAATATTGCCTCTGCTCTGAATTTGTTGTGGCTCTACGCATGCCAGGAACTCAATGTTAAGTTTGTATGTATAATACGATGATGCTCATATGGATCTACTTTATAAAGATGTTATGAAGATTACAATCAATGCATTTAGTTCATACTTAGTTGAAATGATGTCCCATTAAAATTAATGTGAAAAATAAATCAATCAGTCCCATTAATTTCAACTTGGATCCTGCTCAATGTATTTTAAGAACATTTCTGAACAGATTAAAGCTCATATAGAACCGGAGACTTTGACATTTGCTGTTTTAGATTACAGCTCCCATAGTTTTTTAACTATTTTCTATTATAGTTGATGCTTTCAGCATGACTGCATGGAAACTGGAAGGCAAAATATCTGGAAAGCAAAAAGTTCCCCATGCCCTATAACAAAAAGCAATGACTTTAATAGAATTGAACTTAAGTTGTATGAGCTTTCCATAAGCACCCACATTCTCACCCACATTTTACTGAAATGTGATGTCTTCAACACAAGCCACTTCAAACTGCAAGCTTTTATCAGGTTTGTATACACATTGTTTCCTGAGGAACTACATTTTTCTTCTGAATCTAGTCCGCCAATGTGTGCACAGGTTTTTTTAAAAAGTAATTATTGCTTCCAGTGCATCAATAGTCAAAGCTGACCAGGTTGTTTCTATGCTCTGTCCAACAGCCACAGAACTCTACATGCCGACCAAGTAAAGAAAGTAAGTAGAGCAAGGGAATCTCAGGATGCACAGGTGAGAAACCACTAATCACATAATGTCCATCTTATATTTTTACTCATAGTCTAAAAAGACAAATTTTGAGTGCCTCCTGACATGAAGAGATCAAATTGAACTGCCCTCTTACACACATACATTCACAGCATTCACAAACATATATTTAAGCTGTTAAACTATAGAATTTGGTACCGTGGGATGTAGTGATGGCTGCCAGCTTGGATGGCTCCAAAATAGGAGTAAGCACATTCATGAAGGATGAGACTATCTGTGGCTACCAGTTAATATGAATATAATTATCCATGATTTATTTATCTCTAGCATCAGAAGCAATATTCTTCTCTGTACCAGTTGCTGGGAAACACACTTGAGAAAAAGAGCTCTGAACTCCCACTTCAGTGTTGCCTAGATAAAACTTACCAGCTGTTGGCTGGGAGTTGGATGCCAAAAAAATGATGCTCTAGACAGAGCTCTGGATGCATCTAGCATGGTTCTTCCTATGTTCCCATTTTCATGCAGGGTTAACAAATATGAGACTTCCTCCTTCTTCATAAATAAAACTTGCTATCTTTCTGCACTGTCTCTTTTTAGCCATGTCTTTTGAAAATTACCATCAACCTGCCCCCCCGGCTTCTTCCAGGGCTGAATGCACATCTGGATCCATCTACTTTTCATGATACAGTCCTTTGGCTGAAAGTGTTATTGTTAGGAATATTGGTTTGATAAACAAGTTTTTTTATATAAAAAGCTATGGTTTATTTGGAAAAAGCTTTCATAGGAAAACATTACATCCAGTGCACAAAGTAGACAAAGAAAGTGTAGGATGGTGCACATAGGTAAATGGGTAGGAGAGTTTTATGTGAGAGCAAAGGTTATATTTTTTAAAACAGGAATGAATATGTTGACATTTAGAAGTTCATTCAGCAGGCATCAGGAACCCTTTCTAGCCTTTGTAGGCTCACACTCAGTTTTGTGGTTGTTACGTGCCTTCAAGTCACTTCTGGCGAATGCACCACTCAAGCCAGGGTTTTCTGGGAAGGAGTATGAATTGCTCAGAGTCACTCAATGGGTTTTTTATGGGTGATCAGGGATTCAAAGTGTGAGATCAATGGGGGTCCATTCCTTGTTGCTTGAGGAGCAGCTGGGGGATGTTCCCACCCCACCTTGGACAAGTGATCAGGGTGCAAGGGGAAATTGTGACTTTTGTTGTTTATTCATTCAGTTGCTTCAAACTCTTTGTGACCTCATGGACCAGCTCACGCCAGATCTCCCTGTCGGCCGTTACTACCCCCAGCACCTTCAAGGTCAAGACAGTCACTTCAAGGATACCATCCATCCATCTTGCCCTTGGTTGGCCCCTTTTCCTTTTTTCCTTCTATTTCCCCCAGTATTATTATCTTCTCCAAGCTTTCCTGTCTTCTCATCATGTGGCCAAAGTACTTCCCTGCCTCCAGTGAGCAGTCGGGCTTTATTCCCTGGAGTATGTACTGGTTTGATCTTCTTATGGTCCAAGGCGCTCTCAGAATTTTCCTCCATCACCACAGTTCAAAAGCGTTTCTCTTCCTTTGCTCAGCCTTCCTTATGGTCCAGCTCTCGCATCCATAGGTTACTACGGGAAATACCATTCCTTTAACTAAGCAGATCTTCGTTGCAACTGCGATGTCTCTACTCTTCACTATTTTATTGAGATTGGTCATTGCTCTCCTCCCTGCATCTGCAATAATTTTTATGCCTAGAAATACAAAGTCTGTCACTGCCTCCACATTTTCTCCCTCTATTTGCCAGTTATCAATCAGTCTAGTTGCCATAATCTAGGGGTTTTTTTATGTTTAACTGCAACCCTGCTTTTGAACTTTTTTATTTCACCTTGGTTAGAAGGCTCCTCAGCTCTTCCTTGCTTTCAGCCATCAAAGTAGTATCATCTGCATAGGTTGTTAATGTTTTCTCCAGCAATTTTAATTTATTATTATCCACACAGTCAAATTGTGACCAGGGTCCTGCTATTTACTGTCACAGCAGAGATCATTCACAGGAAAGGTTAAGACCATCAGTCAGCTGCTACCTGGTCAACTGGGAAACAGACCTCCAATGATCATAGCAGCTGCTTCCCATTAAGTGATGAGTCAGGGGATCAGGATGGGATTCACAGTGCAGCATCATGATTAATCATAATTATGCACCGTAATTCCCTGACATGACTTTGACCAAAGATTACTTGTTTCTAATTAGGAGTTGGTGGCAAAGTAGCATTGGAAGTGTTGGTGGTGTATGGTATTGGAGAAACATAGATTAATATTTTTGACTCTATAATCGTGTTGCCCAGTAGGATATAAAGCAACGTGAGTTTCTGGGATGTTTCTATTATCTACACATTGGTTGCTATCTCTGGGCTTACAGAGCTAGAGTATAGATCTCATTAGCCAAAGAGCCATTGACTGTGCCAGGATTATTTTCTCACAGCTTTCATCCGATTTATGTTGCGTATTTCTAAAATGTCCCCCCCCCCCCAGTATGGTAGCTATTAATGTATTTAGGGCACTACATTTGAAAAAGACAACAAATATGTGGCACCACATGGAGTTGTTTCACAACTTTCATTACTAATTTCATTCAATCACTTTTAACATGGAAACATCAAAAACAAGTTGTGGAAAAATTGCACATAATGGCGCAAATCTGAGGCCATTTTTGATTTAAAACATCAAATTCCTATGAAAGCAGCATACATAATTTTTAAAGTTTATTTGACCCCTCACTTTGCAGGCCTTTATTGCTGGCAGTTGGTTTACTATACTAGTAAATCTTCAAGGGTTTCTTGTAAAACTTAGTGCAGAATCCTGTGTAATGTCAGCATAAAAATAGTTGGGCCAGTGTTTGTCTTTTCCCAGAGTTTGAGGAAGAATAATAGTAATAGTAATAATGATAATACTTTATTTATATTCCTCCCTATCTCCCCGAAGGGACTCAGGGCAGATTCCAGTCAGAAAAAAGGTAAAAATTAAATGCCTGAACATAACAAATAATAAACACATAATAACAAAAATTAAACTGTCTGTGTGCTAGTGGAACCATTGGACAAAGAACCATATTGTTTCTGTTTCATTTTTGTTTTATGTTTGATATAATAGTGGTGGTGGTGATGACAATGACGATGATGATAAAACTTTATTTACCGTATATTCTACCCTATCTCCTCGAAGGGACACCCATAATAACAAAAATTAAACTACACAGCATATAAAAACAAATTATAATTTAACAAATTAAGATTAGATTAAAACACAACCTATTATAATCTTATTTAAGGAACTGGGAAATTGATGCTTCTATTTGATGTTTTGTTTCATGTCTGAAATAATAGATTGCATTTGTCATTTAATTTTAGTTGTTAATTTATAATTTGTTTTTATGTGTTGGGTTGTCAATTTTTATTATTATGGGTGTCCCTTCGAGAAGGGTGGAATATATGGTGAATAAAGTTTTATCATCATCATCATCACCACCACCACCATCACCATCACTATTATATCAAACATAAAACAAACATGAAACAGAAACAGTATAGTTCTTTGTCCAATGGTTCCACTAGCATACAGACAGCGCCCTCACTTTTGACTTGGTAGTTGGAGAGCTAATCCATTTCTGTGAGCTGAAGGTACCTGTTATCTATGGAATTAATCACAACAACATTATACATTCACACAATGCTAAATGTGTACGGAATCTTGGCCATAAGAGGAACTGGAGTTGTAGATGGTATCATTTTCTATAATATACATATAATACATCAAGGATCCTAATTTTACTGTTGCTTTTTATTATTATTCATTGATCTTAATACAAACAATGTAATTCAGAACATAACAAACATTCAGAAAAAAATAGAAGAAAAGAAGAGAAGAGAAAAGGGGGAAAGGGGGATAAAGACATGTAACTGAAACACAGTAGGGCCCTGATCCTTCCATCCTAACTGTAATGAGAAGAAATATACTGTATGATTATAGATCTACAACCACGGATTATTACATCGCCAGATTTTTTATTGCTCCAAAAGTCTGTAAATGGTTTCCAATCTTTCAGAAAGGTTTCAATTGGATCATTCTTTAGAAACCACATTAATATAGCAATTTGGGCTCACTCAGTGACCTTAGAAATATATTCTTCCATTGTCAGTGTGTTAGTTTTAAAGGTAGTTTTTGTAATATTACCAGAAATGTTTCTGTTGGATATTAGGCATGAAGAATTGGAGGGTAAATACGGATCACACCTTTGATGCATGACAAAAGCAGCAAGAAGGTTATCTCACTGTTTCTCATGGAACCGGGGCAGCTGAAAATTCTCACATGTTCCATAAAGTGAATCAAGTTCCAGTAGCAACACAAGGACAGCGAGTCTCAATCAAAAAGCTTCATAGGCCCAATGCCCTCCTGAGTTCTGACAGCAGGCCAAATTTTTTGGCACATAGCTGAGATCCTCGTGATGAAACTCAATATTGAGATGGATCAAGTGGCACTCACAACATGAACGTATATCCCCCTGCACTGACAGACATGGTATGCTCAGCAGATCCTCAAAGTGGGCCAAACGAAACTGTTAACCGTATCAACTCCACAAGATCAGGGCAGGGCATCTAATGAGTGGGAGCCAAGGACAACTTGGCCCACAAATGCTCGAGATTTTATACTTACCTCATGGTTTTGGAAACCAACACAGGGTAAACATGATGTCACTCACATTGCAGCTTTGATACCCCCAACAGCATAATATCCACCAACAGCTTTCCACAAAACTTTGTCAGTGTTCTTCCAACATATTACGAAGGACACTGTTTGACTCTCAGAAGTTTAATTTTGGTAGCACTTCCCATGTTTCCCATTTCCAAGCAATCACCAAAGAAGGTATTGCACATATGTTCATGCAGTTAGCCACATTCAGACTTTTCCTAGGAAACATGTTAATGCTATTTTGGAACAAAACACACCCCCATGAGCTTATAGCTTCAAATCTGAGCACAGGATCATTGTGGAGCATGACTTATGTATTAACAAGATAGAAAATCTATTCTTAGTAAATGCTTTCATGATACTAGTAATATACTGAAGTGCCCAAACCAAAAATAATGGTTTTTGCATGTGCATCACTCTCTCAAGTAGTAGGAAATTGCAGATAAAATCAATAAATGATTTGAATGTGTTAGTTTAATCAGCGAAGTCTGCAGAAAAGTCTAGTTTTTTAAAGGAAAGTCCAGCTAAAATATGGTTTGCAAAACTTATTGCAAATTCGACACAGGAAGCAATTGGAGTGAAGTAGGATACCATAAAGGCAGGACAAAACCTGGAATATGCTGATTAGCCACTAGAGGCGCCAGAAGGACCTTGCACAGACCTGGGCAATTGCCGGCCCTCCAGGTGTTTTGGACTTCAACTCCCAGAAATCCTAGCCTGTTTACCAGCTGTTAGGATTTTTGGGATTTGAAGTCCAAAACACCTGGAGGGCCGGCAATTGCCCAGGTCTGACCTAGCAGCAGCTGTACCCCGAACTCTATCAAATCGAACCCCTTTAATAAATGTATAAAAGTGATACTTTTTGTGTAACTTGTATAGCTTGTATATTGTATCAATTACAATATGCAGATCTGGTTTAGTGGAAGCTCGCTGGGCATGGAACACCTTATGTGCGGTACTAGCTAAAATCTCTACACTGTTCTTGTTCCAATAGCTCCTCTCAACTGATAACAATCAGTTTTAAAATTTTATCCTAATCTTTAGCTATCTCTCCCAGCCCTGCTAAATAGGCCACCTACTCTAAACTACCTAATATGTGTATACTTTTAACATTGGATAACATTACTCCATACTATAATTCACATAGCATGAACACAAAACCATGTATACAGACTGCAGAACATCTCACTGGAGGCTTCAAGCAAAGGTTAAATGGTCCACCTTTTAAAGATCCCTTTACCTGTGGATTTCCTGTTTCAGCCATGGGTTAGACCAGGTTACACTTGGAAGTTCTGGAGTTTCATAATCCTGTATCTCCAAATTTCCTCTCTCCCCTGTTTTGCCCTGGTGACAAAGGCTCTCAGGGATCATAAATTAAAACAAAAATAAAATCCAAGATACACATGGAAATGGAAACAGGATAATAAAATGTTCCATTCAAAGCACTGGTCAATGAAATGTAGCAGAAGCAAAACCAGACATCACAGGAAGGTCTAAAAATACCATAAATAAAATTAAACAGTATTTTAAAAGCCCGAGAAAAGAAAGAGGTATTTGCATGACACTAAAAAAGGTAACAAAGTTAGCATTGTCGTTATTATTCACTTTATTTATGCCCCACTTTTCTCTGAGATGAGAGAAATTGATCTCAATATAGTTACAACCAATAAAAAGTAGCATTAAAATGACATTAAACTATTAACAATATTTAAACCATTAAATGTATCTTTAACATGATAAAAAGCAGTTAAAACAGTATACAACCAGCCCTCCATATTCAGAAAATCATAGAGTTGGAAGAGATCACATGGGCCATCTTGTCAATCCCCCTGCCATCAGGAAATCTACCCCTGACAGATGGCTGGAATTAGGGGCATAGGATCACCCCACAAAAGGGCATAAACAATGAATGAGAAACACCTTTCTAGAAATCTCCAAGTCCTTCAATGCAACTTTATTGTCAATTTCTCTCAGGAATTGATCATAGAAACACACTGGGGAAAAACTTTGGCTCTACTCCGAAAAGAAAACGGTGAGGGTTTTATATAATCTCTTACTAGACGGAGAGAGAGAAAACAAACCAGAACAAGAATATAAGAAAAAATGGGAAACAAATTTTGGTTATATAATCCCTCAGGAGGAATGGGACAAAATATGGAAAATCAAACAAAACTATACTTATGCATATAGTATAAAGGAAAATACGTATAAAACGATATACAGGTGGTACCTGACCCCCAGCCAACTGGAAAAAATAAATAAGAGTGGTAACAACCGATGCTGGAAATGTAATATAGAAAAGGGGGCATATTACCACCAAATATGGACTTGTAAAGTGGTCGGTAATTATTGGAACATGATTCATAAAATTGTTTCTGAAATACTGAACCTGACGGGGGGGAAAGAAACCAGAATTATACTTATTAAATATTGCAGGACAAGGTCTGAACAAAGATGCCGAAAAACTCCTAACATACTTGATGGCGGCGGCGCGAATCACTTTAGCCAGACATTGGAGAACACCCAAAGTCCCGGATGAGGACGAATGGCTCAACAAGGTGTATGAAGTACTGGAGATGGACAAACTCACCCAGCTACTCCGAGATAGCTCCACAAAAAGATTTTATCAATTTTAAGAACATAAGAACATAAGAAGAGCCATGCTGAATCGGGCCTCAGCCCATCTAGTCCAGCATTCTGTGTCACACAGTGGCCCACTAGTTGTACACAGGGATCTCTAGCAGAAAGGAGGGCAGAACCCTCACCTGCTCCCGACCCCCACAACCAGTACCGGGGAAAATCCTGCCTGCCTCCATCAACACAGAGGTGGCACTTGGATGTTCCATTTCAGTAACTACTGATTCCCTTGGTATCCATGAATCTGTCTAATCCTGCCTTGAAGCTGTCCAGGCTGACAGCTGTCACAACCTCCTCTGGAAGTGAGTTCCATAACCCAATGACCCTCTGGGTGAAGAAATATTTCCCTTTATTAGTCCTAACTTTCCTGCCTTGGAGCTTCAGGAGTGCCCCTAGTCCTAGTGTTGTGTGACAGAGAAAATATTTTTCTTTATTCACCTTTTCTATCCCATGCATGATTTTATACACTTCGATCAAGTCACCTCTTAAACGCCGTCTTTCAAGGCTGAAAAGACCAAGGCGTTGCAACCTGATTTCATAAGGGAGCTGCTCCATCCCTTGGATCATTTTTGTTGCCCTTCTTTGTACCTTTTCCAGTTCCGTTATATCCTTCTTGAGGTGCGGTGACCAGAATTGTACTCCAGATGTGGCCTCACCATAGATTTGTAGAGAGGCAATACAACATTTGCCAACCTATTTTCGATTCCCTTCCTGATCATGCCAAGCATAGAATTTGCTTTTTTCTTTGGCAACCCCTCATTGACTATATTAAGAAAAGAAAGAATTTAGATCTGAAAGGACTAAAATTGTAAAATTCCACCCTAAGGGGCTAAGATACTTAAAATAGATTAAGACTTATTTTTAGTGCTCAGAGATGTGAAGTCAACGTCACTGTCCAATTTGTAATTCTTCTGTTATCCTGTTTTTAATGTCCCCCAATGTCATACCCCCCCGCCCCCTCCTCCCATTTTATGTGTGTAATGCTCTGTTATTAATGTTACTCTGTGAATAAAATCTTTTTAAAAAACACACACACTGGGCAACCTATAGATGTCTAAATAAATGTTACCTCTAGGAAACTCTAGAATGATCTTCTATGATGGAAGTTAATCATGGACTCATGTTTGAGAACCTAGAGATTACTAGAGATAACATAGTGATTTAATCCACAAATAATCAAATCCACAGAAGTGAAAACAAATTGTAAATGTGGATAGCTGACTATTTTGAAACTATATAGCATCTTCTTAATTTTCACAAAATATTTCAGTTCTAAAAGCCTCTCAGAATAAATAATCTTCATCTGTTGAAAGAAGGACAGCAAGGGGCCTTCCAGAGTGACCCTCTATCCTAGGATCTGGCCCCAGGTTTACTGTTTATCCCAGATTATCTGGCAGTGAGGACTCATATAATCCAGTTTAAAGCAGAAAACCTTGTGATCAGTTCCTGGAATATAGGGCCTCTCTGGAAAGGCCCTAAGAGGGAGCAATGCTACCCATGCTAAGGAGGGCCTTCCATAGCTGAAGGACAGCCACAGAGAAGACCCTGTCTTGTATACTCAGCAACCGTACTTACAAAGGAGGTGAAATTTAAATGATCTCTTTTGAGGATCTCAGGTTCAGAGTGTGATCATATGAGATATTGGCACAAGGTAGACTTCTCTGGGAAGAATATTCCTTAGGATGTTACCATAAAGCCTCTATTTCAAGTAGTGAACTTCCAAACCTCAGCCTGCAAATGCACTTGGGAGCATGGCTCCAGAAGACACTGTCAGGGCTTAAATAAGAATTAGGAGAAGGGAGACTCCTTTAAATGTTATCCCTAACAGTATTTCCTAATAAGGTATTTCTCCTTTAAACGTTATCCCTAATAAGGTATTTCTCCTTATGAGCATTCATAGCACAAAATGTGAGACTAATTCCAAAAACTGTTCCATCAGTGCAGATGAGCTGAAATTGCTCCCATCAGTCTGGCACCGTCACTTCCATCTGTACATTGTTTCCCACTCTACTGTCCACCGGTGTTCCTGAAGGAGAACGGATGATCCACCAATATAGTATGTCAGAAATGTTCAATATACTCTAGATTGGTACTTGAGCATTTAGGAAACTTGCTTTGGAGGGGAACACACAAATACACAAGCCATATTAAAATATTTGAAAGGATGTCACACTGAGGAAGGAGCCAAGCTTGTTTTCTCGAGACTAGGACACAGAGCAATGGGTTCAAATTGCAAGAAAATCTCTCTCTCTCGGCATTACTTCGTGAACGAAGATTTAGGAAGGACTCATCCCACGCTTTTTACAAGTGCATTGATGACTAAAAAGGCCAATCTGAGATAGGCAAGTTCGGTTGCAGAAAGCACAGCAGAAAGTCTCCTTGGGTGATGTTGTTTCCAAGTTTTGGTTCTTTCTGCGTTGTCGTTTCTCTTTGAGACCCATTCGATGTGTCTTCTCGAAAGAGGCCGCAGCATTGTGGATAGTGCATCTCCATGCCTCCCGATGTGAGGCCAGGGTGGACCATTGTTGGTGATCAATCTGGCCGAGCCTGAGATGTTGTTTCAGGGAGTCCTTATATCTCTTTTGGGGGGCACCTCTCTTGCGCTGACCCGTGGCGAGTTCACCGTACAGTAGTATCTTTGGGAGGCGGTGGTCCTCCATTCTACAGACGTGCCCTGCCCAGCGCAGCTGTGTTCTCAATAGCATGGCCTCAATGCTGGTGATCCCTGCTTGCTCAAGGACAGCAACATTCGTCACATAGTCGGTCCAGTGTATATTTAGGATTGTGCGAAGACAGCGCTGATGAAAGCGTTCGAGGAGTCGTAGGTGTTGGCGATAGGTGACCCATGTTTCAGACCCATAGAGAATAGACAGTACGATAGCTCTGTACACACTGATTTTGGTGCTTTGCCTCAGGTGCTTGTTGCTCCAGACTCTTTTGTGAAGCCTTCCGAATGCACTATATGCCTTTGATAATCTGTGATCTATCTCTTTGTCAATCTTGGCGTCTGAAGAGATGATGCTTCCCAGGTAGGTGAACTGCTGAATGGACTTAAGCACAGATGTGCCTATGCTGACGTGAGGATGATGGTGTTCTTCCTGTGGTGCGGGCTGGTAGAGGACTTCCGTTTTCTTAAGGCTGACTTCCAGCCCAAACAGCTCTGCAGCTGTTGCAAAGCAGGATGTGAGGCGCTGCAGGGCTGCTTCTGAATGGGCGACAAGGGCAGCATCGTCAGCAAAAAGCAGCTCACGGACTAGATAGTTTAGAGTCATAGTGCGAGCCCTCAGACAGCTTAAGTTGAACAAGCTGCAAGAAAATAGATTCCTCCTAAACATAAGGAAGAACTTCATGACACTAAGAGCTTTTAGGCAGTGGAATATGCTGCCTTCAGTGCCTTGGAGTGTGGTGGGGTTTCCTTCTCCAGAGATATGTAAACAGAAGCTGGATGGCCATCTGTCAGGAATGCTTTGATTCTGTGTTCCTGCATGGTCAAATCACAGTGGCCTTTGTTGTCTCTTTCAACTTTATGATTCTACGATACATACATAATTCTTACGCAGTTGCAGATATAGTAACTAACTCTCCTTGGTCTTTGAAGCTAACAAAGCTTCAAAGGTAAGACTTTTAGGTGGCCATATTATAGTTTGCTTTGGAACAATTCACATGACTCTTTCCCAAAGAAATGTTATCTGATGTGGGAGAGATGACTAGTATCTACCAAGAAACACTTAGATCTAGAAATGATTTCTTTAATCTGCTATCAGAAAGCCAACTGACTACTAGGAAATAAAGTGGACTTTATTAATTCTTCCATTTTATGTCAACATTCTTATGTCAACTAAATGTTTTGCTAGAACTCCATAGTTACACACACACAGAGACACCCCTCTGTTACTCTGTAATAGTGCTACTCAGAGTAGGCTTTGGTCCTGCTTCAGAAGGAATTGGCTGTCAGTACTTAGTGGGAAGAAAGAAGAGGAAACCTTGTAGCAGATAGGCAGAAATAGGGTGCCAGGCCCTGGCACATTGGGGGGAAAATAGTTGCCATCCATCTCCCATTAAAAAGCTTGGGAAGCACCCAACTATATTTCTCTCTTCCTATCCACTTTAGACACTGATAGGAATAAAAAGTATCAGAAGGACATGTTTGAAAACTAGAATAGAAAAGAAATTTACCTTTCCACTGTCAAATCCTGGAATTAAAGCTCATTAAACGGCTATATCTGGATTGGAAAAAAGTATATTCCTGGATTTCAAAGTAACAAACAAATCAATCTACTACAAAGGATTGACCCTGCACCAAGAATGTAAAATAGCCAGTCCCTCCACCCAGAAAAAACAATCCTTACCTACCAATAATTTCCAAGACCACATTTTGTTTCCAAGGTTGGGGAATCATGTTAAATTGTTCTCTGTGGCAAGCTCCATTTCCAGCATCCAAAATAAAATAAAATAAAAATAGTGCTTCCTCCAGCTTGTGCAGAAGGCCAAAAGTGTTAAAGCACTAAAACATTGCTGTGGTTCAATATTCCACTAATTTAACTTTCATGGGCCTGTTGCCCTCCAGATGTTGTGCTGGCTAAAGGATTTTGAGAGCTGAAAGCTGGCACAGTCAGATGTCACCAGGTTGGGCAAGACTAGCCTAACCTGAGACTTGTATTGCATAATCAAATGTGATGTCACAGTCAACTCAAAGCTAAATTATTCCCAGTCCAAATTTAAGTGTGTTTATTCAGCAATCTTATGACAGCAATGAGATTTACTCCCAAGTAAGACTGGACAGAGACTACAGCCTTAGCCAGTTTGGGAGGCCTCTTTTTGGTACAAGTAGACCATAAAACTTTACAGACATTATCTGCCACTCCCTGGTAAAAAAAGAACATTTTAATAGTGGAAAAATCATTCCCAATGAAATGAAATGCTATTTTGAAAAACAGAAAAATAACATTTTCATCAAATAAAATTCCCCAAGTCTTTAGAACCTTAAGAACTGTCTGGATACTCTGTTTAACACAGGAGAAGAATATTGATCTACCCTGAATTATAATTTATTCATCGTGTCAGGAGCAAACCAAGGGTACAATTGTGATGTATTTGAGAAAATACAAAGTTTAAAAACTTGGCATTCTATTAAATGTTCTTTGACCACTTAAGCTGGCCACTTAGCATGCCTCTGGTGTTGATATAAAGAGGTCCTCCATTGTGCATGTGGCAGGGCTCAGGCTGCATTTTAATAGATGGTCTGTGGTTTGCTCTTCTCCACACTTGCATGTCGTGGACTCCACTTTGTGGCCCCATTTATTAAGGTTAGCTCTGCATCTCGTGGTGCCAGAGCACAGTCTGTTCACCGCCTTCCAAGTTGCCCAGTCTTTTGTGTGTCCAAGAGGGAGTCTCTCATTTGGTATCAGCTATGAATTGAAGTGCTGGCTTTTACCTGCTACTTTTGGACTCTTGCTTGCGGAGGCGTTCCTGCGAGGATCACTGTAGATCTTAGAAAACTATTTCTTGATTTAAGGCATTGGTTTGCTGGCTGATGCTTGCATGCTGGAATGCTTGCCTCCAGGCAATGGGGGAAAACCACCCCAGGAGGGGCAGGGTTTTGGCAGGGCAGCCAGGGATGGGAACAGGAAGGGATTAGGCAGCTTGGGTGGGAAAGGTGCCACGCCACCGGTTTGCAAGGGAATAACATACCCAGGGAACCTAGTAAAATGCCCCCCCCCCTTTCCTGAACGGGCTGGGATTTGGAGGAGAAAAGGAAAGAGGAAAGGAAGAGAGCTAAGGAAAGAGAAGGGAAGGGAGAAAAACAGCAGGAAAAATGTCAGTTTAAACCAGTATGGATGGGATGGATCCGTGTCAGTTTAAACCAGTGTGGATGGATTCCTTTCCTTTCCCAGCGGTTTTAACCAGAGTCGATGGATTTCTTCCCTTTGCTTCCCCCTTCCTTCTGGAGTAAAAGAACTACTTTCAAAGTAAAGACTACCCAATGAAACAGGAAATAACACTTTGAAACCATTAACGGTGGATTCGGAAGTCTCAGAAATTTTGAAAAGTATTGAACTTTTTTTCTATGAAAATTGGAATTGACCTTAGTGATGCCTGAGGAGTAATCCTATGGCCTCAAAGTCATTTACAGACAGCGCTCCTTTTTGAGCCAGACATCTGACTGCAACGTTTCTTATCCTAGATATCTTATCTCCCTCTTAAGGACGGTCGCAGTACAGCGGATCATGACAACAGCATTTCCTAAGTGGTGCCAAACTGCATTCATTCTACAGCATAGATGCACCCTGAGGCCCTTTCTGCACTGCATTTCTTTGTTATTAGCAAATCTTCTGAAAAATCTTCTGAAGAGACGGCATGACCAGGAGATCTTTGAGTAGTACTTGCAGACCAAAAATAACAACAAAAACTTAAATTTGTTGCGAAGTTTAATATTTGCATTCTTAAAAAAGTAAATTTGTGTTGATTCTATGTAATTATTATTGTAAGTAAACTTCTGGTTTGTAAGGTAACTCTTTGATTTACCTCTACCTTCTACCTTTTATTTTTCAGTGATTGGTGGGAGGGGGGACGCCAAAATATTGTTCGCTTACCATTTAAAATTACCTTCATCCAGCCCTGGGGCTATGTTGTTATTGAAGCAGATCGAGCATTTTGAAAGAAAAGTGACAGTTCTGATACAGCAAGCTTACTATCCAACTAAAGCTCTAGGATGATCAGGACTTCAGCCTAAACTCAGCTATTACTTCTATCTAGAATAGAGTCATGGAATCAATGAAACAGCCGTGTTGATTGAGCAAATTCCCACTGAGTCAGCCTGTCCGTTCTAGGACTAACAGTTGAATGTAGGCCATTATTTGCAATCATTTTAACCTGAGATACTCTAATGATTACAACCGCAGCCGTGTTTCCCTTCTTTCCCATATTTGTATTTTTAAAGCTTTTGTTGCAACACATTTGCTCACTGTGGATTTTTAATATTTACTTTGGCTTGCTGTCAAGTCAGTTGCTGCACTCCCCGATTCATGATAGGCTGCACTCAGCTGCACATGTATATTTGACAACTGAAATGCCCTCCAGGGATTAAGTGATCTTGAATTAATTGGAGCCAGAAACAACGAGGAGACATAGATTATCAGGGGGAGGGGTAATGGGGGAATGACTTCTGGATCCCCAGCTCAGCAAAAAAGCCTCAAAAATGTGGGTCAAATGCTTGGAGTCCAGCTGACTCATTTCTTAAGGCGACGTGCTTGCCAGCAGAGCCAGCTGGAGAAAGTTAATTAGCATAACCCACTAGCTATCACTGTGACACCCTTGACCAACGCGTGACCCACTGCGGGATGCTAGAATGTGCCTGCCATCAGCTGAGCTGATGCTGTAGCTGAGTCAGCACATGTTCCTACAAGGACCTTTTTTCTCCCGGATGACAAAATAGGCACACACACACACACACACACACACACACCCCTGAACTCTGCAGTAGCGCTAAAGCAATCGAATCTGTCCTTATCTAGGGCTGACTTTAACCTAAAGTATCAAAAAACAGTTGATTCAGGCAGCAGATTCCAGAAAGACTACTGTTTCTCTACATCTTGACTGTGCATCTATCAATAAATAAAAGTGGATGAGAGTGGCCGTTGGCATTTTGCTTCAAGAATGAAATTGTGTCTGGAATAAAGCCACACATTTGGAAGGGGTTTTAGAGCATGAGCAAAAACTAAAGGCAAAGGAGCCTCCCTAAAGCTCAAGAAAAATAGTGAATCAATCATACATTAAAGTTATCGTATTTTAATTATTACAATACCGTATACAGCAACCCCACATATATGTAGAGAGAGTCTATTGTAGAATGTCGCAGATTTGTCAAAGGTATGCCAAAGTTACGTTGGTCAAAAAGAAATATTGTTCCAAAGTGTCACAAAGTTCCAGGCATAAATCAATAATCCAAAAGGAGCCTACAGCCTGACCGAATGGCTTCATAGCTAAGGAAGTACTGCAAAAGCACAAGCTCTGGGGACAAACCTTTAGAAATCCATACAGATCGGTTTTCAAATGGCTTTTCTAGAAGAAATTTTTCATGGTTCAAAACTTATATGCTGTGTGTGTGTGTGTACACACACACACACACATACACACATACACTCCATCTCAGATTCAGTTTCATTTTTGCATAAGGATAAATTAGAGCTGAGAATGCAATGAGTACTCAAAGCCTATAACGTCAGTGACAGAAGCATAAGAAGTTCTCATTGTATCATAAAACTATTCCAGAAATCTGTCTTTTCAAATAGACATCAGACATATACACACTATGTGTTGTGCCTTTCCCCAACAACAAGTTCTATGTGGAACTAGCCACCGGGCAGAAATCATGCAGCCTGCCAAATGTTGTTGAACTACAACTACCATCAGCCTTGAGCAGCACACCCAACCTGGGAGTTGTTGTTTTACAACATCCAGACATCCACAAAATTCCAACGTCATTTGAGGCTGCATACAGTGGATGTACAAGGGCCCTCCCCCTTTAGATGGCCAGTGTATGACTTCCTTGTGATGCACAAGAAACCCCCCGCTCCATCTATTCAGTACTTTATAACTTGTCTCACATTCCTCATATAATGCAAAAAAGAAAATACAGCTTTCTAATCCTGGCTAAAAGAAATACTCTGAGCACTTGCAGATTCTGATTTCAAACTCAAACCATAGCACCATCAGGACTATAAAATGAAGTTGGCTTCTGCTGCCCTGATGTGAAACACATTTACTTGAGTATAATCATGGTTTTGTTGCAGAAATGTATAAACAATACACCCAACCCTTATAATTGTAACACATTTTGTTTTCTGAGTTAAAAACATGCTGTGGAGTGACCTATATCAACCCAGGAGATGTCTGACCTATTTGTACTGGTTGTCACCTTCCTCTAGCAGTCATATGAGGATTCATGGCCATGGGACCTTGGACTTCACTCCTGAGTCCCAACCCTAGTTGTGTACTGAACATGGATGTCTTTCTGTCAGTGATACTACTTTGCACAAATTATTGTTGTGTGCCTTCATGTCATTTCCAACATAGCAGCCTTAAGAAATAAATTATCATGGGATTTTCATGGCAGGATTTGTTCAGAGAGGTTTGCCTTTGCTTTCCCCTGAGTCTGAAAGAGAGTGAGTTGCGCAAGGTCACACTGGGCTTTGGTCTTGAGTCATAGCCCAGTGCACAAACCACTATGATACAATGGCTCTTTACATATTTCTCCACTTATTTACAATGTAAGATGCAAATGTCAAAATAAGGATTATCTATCTTTTTTAAAAGACTTAAGGACTAAATCTTACTGGCAGTCTCATGCAGTAAACTTATTACATTTGTTAGATTTACCTATGGTTTTTTGAATTTTGCTACTGAAATGAATTTACAAACCATCCACCCAAACTTCCATTCCTGCCTCCCCACACTTTCATTGTAGAAGCATCTCTAGCAGTGACTTATGACCTGTAAGAGAGTTTTTACTTGTGCGTTGGGTTGAAAATGCCACAACTGTATGGGTTATACTTCCAGGGAAATGCATATGAACCAGATTCCAGTGAAAGGGCTGACCTGTCTCCCAACCAATACCATACCCAGCCTGCTTACTGGGAAGAACCATAGAAATGGCAGGGATAACAGGCAGGGTGAACTGTTTGTTGTGTTGCTCTCCTACTTGCCACCTGACAGGCTGCTCTCTGGATCCCCCAAGATGAGTTAATGCCTCAAGAGCATGCCCCAAGATCCTTTGCAGCAGTGGTTCCCAAACTTTTTTTGAGCAGGGACCACTTTGACCAGGGACCACTTTGACCAGGGACCACTCTCCAACATTAGCACCAAAAGGTTTATGAATCTTTGGTAAACTTAAGGTTCAGTTTGGTTATTTGGAGTGCTGATTCAGAAAATTGCATTGGATAGACCACATCAACTGTAGTTTCTGATACAGAAAATAGGCCATCCAGTAGTCAGCATCTGCTCGCCCACAGAAAACTATATTTAATAAGCCTCGGCACTATAAGAGGGTTATGCGAGAGCAGTCATTTTTGTTTAAACGGTGTAGTAATGGTGAGGCTGCAAACCATATTGTAGTTCTTATGGACCTCTGGTGGTCCCTGGACCACAGGTTGGGAACCACTACTTTACAGGATCCTTCACTTTGTAGGTGAAGCCTTCTGAAACTGGAGCTGGTCTAATACTCAATTCCACTTCAGATAAGTTCTACAATATGAATGATTCCATTTGAAAAATGTACGTGTTGCCATGAAGGAAGCAAAATCCTGTAAGATTTCCTTGACAGCCCCATCAACTGGTGGTTGCTAACAGCCAGGGCAATGTCAACTTATTTTTATGGAGTAAGCCAACTATTTATGATGAAAGAGTAGATCAGGATGTCCACAATGGGCTGTGAAGGGAGCCTTGTGTGCTCTCCCTTTTATACTCGGGTGAAGGTCCTTGAAAAGTCTACAGCCTGTTTCACTCAGTCCATCCCTCAAATCAACAAAGCCAGCTGATGGGCTGGTTTGAAGGAGCTGCTCCCCGTGACCCACATCGCAGAGCAGGGGCCAGAAGGAGGAAGAAGTGGCCAAGTTCAGTTGGAGTACCACTGTCTTAGGGGCATCAAGACACCCATTGAATTCTCAGTAAACAGGGATCAAGGACTTGCTACTGAATGTTCTTAGTTCTTGTGCTAAACTATTAGGAACCAGAATTTTTTTCCAATCTATTTCAGATGACACTGCAGACCCTGGGTTGACCCCTCCTCCTGTGTTAAGATACAGGACTTATGCATTACTGACATTGCTTATGGCACAAACATTAAATATTGATTTTCGTTTTTCATCAGCACAATCTGTGACAAATGCTAGAGTCACTGGCTAGCTCTGAAATTCTAACTCCCTGTTTATCTGTGGATAGCTGAATAAAGATGATCTAGGCCAGAGTATCTGTGACCTGAAATCATCAGGTTTTCTTGAAATCCCACCTTCGTTTAATCTCAAAGTTTGCTTCTCAAATGAATTGTGCCCATACATGTAGATGTTCTTTTTAGAAGAACAAAACAAACAAACAAGTGTGGCAAGTTTATTTTCAAGCTTCTACATCTCAACGCAAAGCCCCTGAATGGTTGCTACCGGTAGCTATTCTCACATTATAAAACATAGAAATCTTCGATTTGTATAGTTGGCTTTTATTTTTCCGGCTGAGAGAAGGATATAATTATGCACAAAAATTAATCCAAATAGTTATATATCTCAATATTTGGGATGCTTTGCTTGTCAGTTGGATCACAGCATTAGAGCAGTCTGGAATGTAGACCTTTCAACACATTCCTTCTCTGAAACAAAAATATTTAAGGCTTGCAAATGGAAAGAAGCAGAATTCAACTAAGGGCGTAAAAGTATCTTATATATTTCTTATTCCCAGAACTTTAAATGTCTGTTTGTATCACTTGCCATATTAAACAAATGGAGAAAAAGAGACAAAAGACCAAAACTATTTCCTAAAATAATGAAGGAAGGGGGGGAGAGAGAAATGATTTCTAAGGCACTGCATTTTCTGCCTATTTTACTGAGACGTTTCCAGCAACATGCACCAGAAGACGACTGCAGAGCTTACAATCAACCATTCTTTCAGTGCAGATAAATCCACTGAAAGGATTCTGCTGGTTTTCCAAAATATAAATTCCCATTCCCCAGCCAGAATTTTAAATATATAAATAAATATATTACAGCTGGTCTCCTGTGACTTGGCAGGTTAATATATATGGCCAGGATAGGAGAAAGCTGAGAAGGCAGAAAATCTCTTAAGCCCTTTCACATTATGAATGTATCAGATGAAAAAATGCAGCAATTTCCTGAAGCCTATTAAAGGCATTAGCACACTCTTCCAAGGGAGTACATTCAAGGTATTAAATGACTACTCGAAGAGTCAGGAACAGTTTCAATTAGAAACTGAAATATACTGGGAAGAAAAGGTTCATTTGATCTTGTCAGACCAAATCTCCTTAATACATCTTTTCTGACACCTTTTCCAAGGAAAGCAACCAATTACTGCTTGAATTACAAGTTTGATAAGCTTCATTCATCTTAACAGACTGCTGCAGTCCTTTCACTTATATGTAGGCCATTGCTAAAAGCCAGCCTCACTGGCAGATTCACCAGTTTCCCAAATAATACTTCAAGAAAGAGAAACCTTTTCTACTCCTGAGTTCTAGATTGAAAAAAAAGTGAAGAACTTGAGAGATTTTTATAGACTTGGCAATATTTGTTCTGCTGCAGTTTCAGTTGCTTTGTCTGTATGCACCTTCTGCCCTAGAGATATTGTGTAAGTAACAGATACACTTGTGTAGATTTTAGCATGCTTATTTAGAAATCCATCAGATATCTATGGACAGGCTCGGCATAGGTTGAAGTGATATGGGGGAAGTGGGTGGGGACAATCACTCCTCAAATAAAAGTCCCTGCCCAATGATTTTTTTGTACTCTCTAAATTTCTAGCAGTTGGAACATTTAGAAGTATAGGTCATGCATTCAAAGAAGAGGGACATTAAAAACTCGACGTGAACATAGAGAGCTCTAAATGTGAACTTGCCCTTTCCAATGCTACAAAATTGGGTTTGAATGAAAAATTCACTGATATAGTAGAAGTCTTCCTTAGGGCTATGCCTGCATTTTGCCACCCTCCCATTGCCACTACCCTAGACATATTTCCAGTCAAATTTGTTTAAAGAGTAAAAAAACACGATTTTATACCCAATTATTAGATTAGAATTCTGAAACAAATTTAGTAAAAAAAACCCTGTATGATAAAATGGGCCACTAATATAGGCCGATCTATAAGATTAGATCAGTGTTTCCCAACCAGTGTGCCGTGAGCGATCAGCAGGTGTCCTAGCAGCTCTTTCTCCCCTCCCCCAAAGATCCTCCCCGAGGCAAAGGAAGGGCTCCGTCAAATGCCGAAAGCTCCACGTCGGTGAATTGGGCAGTGAGTGAACCTGGGAGCATCGGGAGGCTGAAGCATTCACAGGTTTCCAAGAAAGAAATTGAGCCTCTCCGCTTGGAAATGTTTATTTTTTTTACTATTTTACTGGATTTTTCAAGAGTTGCCTCCCCCCCCCAAGGAACTGTTTATAACAGCTTCATGACATCCATAGTTATCTGGAAGCAAGTTTCACTCAGAGTGAAATTTCACAAGGGTCTGGAGAACAAGCCCTATGAGGAGCAGCTTGAAGAGCTGGGCATGTTTAGCCTGAAGAAGAGAAGGCTGAGAGAAGACATGATAGCCATGTATAAGTATGTGAAAGGAAGTCATATATATGTTGTGTTCATCAAAACAGGCCCAGGTTTCACACTGAGTGTATAAATACATTTAAAAACATATTAACTATATGTATCACTGTGTTAGAGTGTCATTTTGTGTCATTTTGGTTGGTGGTGTGCCCCAGGATTTTGTAAATGTAAAAAATGTGTCGCGGCTCAAAAAAGCTTGAAAAACACTGGATTAGATGAATGGGAGCAGATGTGGAACATGGAAAGATCTTTGAAACCTTCCTCTCACAAGCCACAAGAAGCCACTGCATACTTGCTAGAATATAAGAAATGATCCTAAGCCAAGGGGTTTGACTGATGGAGGAAAACCTTCGAGAGGGCCAAGGCCTTTCACATGGAAGAAGCTCATAAATCTGCAATTGCCTTGTAACGCAGAATTCAAATCTTGGAAATCTCTTTGGGGACTTTAGTCATGATAACTGCTTGCCCAAGGATATATCTAATTTAAGCCTCAAGCTTAATTTGCATCCATGTTTTCTTTGGCAAGCTGGAAAATCACCTAGGCATCACTTTTTACCAGAAGTGCCAGAAAAACGATGTCATTCATGTACAGGGTGAGACCTCCTACAATGTTTTTATGAGTGCTGAAAGATCAACATATATATTATCCAGCTACATGGTAACCCAAGGAGTTAGTCTATTACATAAGGTAATCTCCATCTTACCCAGACACTTACTTTATTAATTGGCTATGTCTTAAAACTTGTTTACAGTGGCATCACTTAGAAATATTTGAAGTTATAAGCAGCAGGGCTGTGTCAACACACCCGGTAAATATCTCGTAACACAGACTTTACATGAGTGACCCACGGAGCGCAAGGCAGTCCGCCAGCTCAAAAACTGGAGAACAAGGTGGGAGATGGACGAGAACAGGGCACTATGAGGCACCACATGAAGTGATCAAGCTGGTTTAGCCTTGGAATAATTCAAATCCTTCCTGCCTAGGTAGTTTCGATTCAGCTCTCAAAAGATAGTATAGCTATCCCAAGTATGAGACATCTTCATGTGTAAAGGCTAGCTTATATGGTAAGAGTGTGCCAGAATTCCCCCCCAAAGAAAGATACACTTTGGAGTATGTCAATTTGTTGTTATATCTTCAAATTAACTTCAACTTATAGGAACGGAATGGCTTTCCACTAAGGCTGAGACTTTCCTAAGGTTGCCCAGTAGCTGGGAGGACCTTTGCACAATTAAAGCTTCTGTGCCAGCTGCACCCATACCTTGTGAAGTCTGTTTTGGCAGTGGTGGTCCATGCCCTAGTTACCTCCAGAGTGGATTATTGTGATGCCCTCTATGTGGGGCTGCCCTTGAAGATGGCCCAGAAATTGCAATTGGTGCAAAGATCGGCGGCCAGATTACTAACTGGAGCAAGCTACAGGGAGTGGTCAACCCCCCTGTTCAAACAGCTCCACTGGCTGCCAATGAGTTTCCGGTCCCTATTCAAGGTACGGATGATTATCTACAAAGCCCTAAACAGTTCAAGACCTGCCTATCTTCGCGATTGCATCTTCCCCTCAGAACCAACATGAGCCCTAAGATAATTTGGGGAGGCCCTTCACTCGCTTCTACCTTTGTCTCAAGCATGGTTGGTGGGGATGAGGGAAAGGGCCTTCCCGATGGTGACCCCCCCAGCTCTGGAACTCCCTACCTAGACCGGCACCTATCCTATCCACCTTCTGCAAGAACCTAAAAACATGGATGTTCCGCTGTGCCTTTGACTAGGCAGTTCCAAAGAATTGGCCCAATGTTACCTAAGTTCCAGCACTTTAACATGGCCCTCCGCTCTACAATCCTGACATTTTAATGCCCATGAACATTATCCTCCCAGCCCTGCCTTTTGCACTTTCCCTTAGCTCTATCTAAGATTTAGCACAAACCCAGAGCCCCCTGAACTCAGCAGTTTTGTCGTTCTGTATGGTAGTTTTTATGATATGTTTTATTGTGATACTATATAATACTCAATGCTATCCCTTACACATTCAAAAGGGTCCAACTGAGGGAGAAATCAATCAAATAACATCATGTCATAAAAATATTTCTTTAGTGTAGACAATTTCCAATGTGCTTAATAGCTATAACAATATCACAGTGGTGCAATGTCATGCAATTTACATACAGTATAACATATAATATGCACAGATGCAGCCCTTACAATCTACTGGGCCAGAGCAATGCTCACACTCAGTTAGATTCACCCTTAGTAGTCAGTGAGAGTCAGTCAACTCTCATGCTGTGGTCAAAGTCACTGGGGGAGCCTTGAAGCATAGGGGACCTGGCTTGCTGCTGGGTGAGCAGGCGCCTACGGCGGGAGGTAAGCTGACGCCAAGATGGCCGTTTCGCATGAACCGCTTCCTCAGGGCGCTTGGAACTTCTAGCCGCTCCTCCCCGGTATGGAAGTACCACAATGTATGACTCAGGGGTGAAACAGGAGATTTCTATATCCTGGATTTGCAAGAACAAAACAAACCATTTGCCAGTCTCAGGAGAACACCCCAGCCTCCCATGGTTAAGTCCAAAGCAGTCTTAAAGTTAAGAAAAACAAAACAAAGAAAAACTGGCAAATGGTTTGTTTTGTTCTTGCAAATCCAGGATATAGAAATCTGTTTCACCCCTGAGTCATACATTGTGGTACTTCCATACCGGGGAGGAGCGGCTAGAAGTTCCAAGCGCCCTGAGGAAGCGGTTCACGCGAACGACCATCTTGGCGTCAGCTTACCTCCCGCCGTAGGCGCCTGCTCACCCAGCAGCAAGCCAGCTCCCCTATGCTTCAAGGCTCCCCCAGTGACTTTGACCACAGCATGAGAGTTGACTGACTCTCACTGACTACTAAGGGTGAATCTAACTGAGTGTGAGCATTGCTCTGGCCCAGTAGATTGTAAGGGCTGCATCTGTGCATATTATATGTTATACTGTATGTAAATTGCATGACATTGCACCACTGTGATATTGTTATAGCTATTAAGCACATTGGAAATTGTCTACACTAAAGAAATATTTTTATGACATGATGTTATTTGATTGATTTCTCCCTCAGTTGGACCCTTTTGAATGTGTAAGGGATAGCATTGAGTATTATACAGTTGCCTCAGTAGCATATTTTGTTTAGTGTATTGGTTATTGTGATACTAGCCATCCCTGCCACGCATTGCTGTGGCCCAGTCTGTGTATATGTGTATATATATATATATGTGTATATATATGTGTGTGTGTGTATATATTTGTGTACAGTATATGTGTATATATGTATGTGTATATATGTGGTTTCGTGCACGTGTTGCAATGTATTTTTAATTTTTAGCCTTTTAAGTCTCTTCTGCTGTCTTTTCAAGTGTTTTTATGAGTGATGGTCGCTTGTTGGCCTGTGGTTTTTAAGTTGTTAATCCCACAAATGAACATTCCATTTTTATTTATATAGATGTTATTATTTGGCTTTGTTTTGATGCTATCTTATTGTGTTATGTTTTTAACTTTGTGCTCTCTGAGCTTGTCCCTTTGTAAGCCGCCCCGAGTCCCTTAGGGGAGATGGGAGGCGAGGTATACAAATAAAATTATTATTATTATTATTATTATTATTACATGGCAGAGTGGATATTCAATTCATGTTCTCTCAGACTTCAATCCAACACTCAAATGACTATACCATGCTGGATCTCCATAAATACTGGCTTTCTAGTTTATCGAATTTTTGCTCCATGTTGTGAAGAGCTGCATTGGGGAGTACTAAATAATAGTAAGCAAGGAGTACATAAATATTAGTTTAAACACCCATTCAGATATTCTCAATTCACACTGTAGAACAAAAAATAAAGAAACCTTATTTTTAGTTAAGTGTACTTAAGGTGGGCAGCATGCAATGGAATTCCTTTGGTTATTTCTCATCCAATACTGGTAACATTGTATGATCCCTTAGAGAGAGACGCTATGTAGTGTTATAAACCTTCAGACTAGGAATTGAAATTATGAGTTTGCACAATTTGAGCAGGGCTATTGTTAACAGGGTGATCTGGAGATCTGTCATTGATGGTTGCCATACATTGATATGAGAGCGGTTAACAATTGGAATTGTTGGAACAATTGAAATCCAGATGTTCCTTGATTGCAAATCCCAGTGGTTCCAGGTAGAAAAGGCAGGGGTAAGGAATGCTGTGGAGTTGTTGTTCAACATCTGAGTAACTGCACTGTGCTCATCTGATAGGAGAGGAAGATAGAAGAGATATTTTGCCCAGTGGTCATGATGGTATGGGCTTTAGAAAACAAAATACTAGAATTTTTCTGGAGGAAAATTCTTGGTGTTGACAATCTTTGACTTATATAGCAGTTTTCTAAAGCCATTCAAGAGCACCGCCTCCTGCATAGGTTGAGGTGGCCTTCAAAAAGTCAAAATATGGAGCCAAGATATCAGCAGAAATGTATGAAGATTATGATCTCTGTAACTACAACCATCTCTTTAGCTAGATATAGGCAAAAAGCAGCCATCCAGATGCCGTTGAGCTGCCACTTGCCCTCTTGCTCATTGGCTATGCTGGTCAGGGCTGATTGGAATGAGAGGCCAACATCTGAGGGTTCCCTTCAAAGCCTTCCCCCAATCACTATAGCAAAAGAGATATCCACAAAGCCAAACATGTCATGGGATTAGTATATTGGATGGAACTTCTGTGAGTAAGTATTATCAGTCTCCAAAGGACTGCCAAAGGTAAATGGCAGAGCTATCTAAGAGCAAGAGCGAAAATGAGATAAAAAGGCAAGCAGGAGAAAAACAGATTTGGAAAGAAGAAAAGGTTTGAGGATTATATTCAGGAATTGAGGCCAAATTCCATATGTCCGTAAGAAGGTTTGGCAAGTCATTGGGGGGCTTTACCACCTGCCAAATTAGTCAAGAGCATACAGAGTGTATTCACACAACTGAGCTGTACAGCAGAGGCAGACTTCATTAAGTATAAATTCAGATTTTGCCTAAACACAGATTTAAATCTGGCAGAACAGAACCAGATGGATTAAAATGGATGTCAGTTTAAAAAAAGACCAATTAAAACGTTGCAGAGTTTTATTGCATTTCTGTTATAGCTTTTTATTTTAAAAAACGCACCTGTGCTTTAGAATGAATAGTTATGCATTTCCCTTCCTAAATTTATCTATAGATCTGCAACATAATTCCATACTACATATTGTATGTAAAATAACATTATGGGAAAATTCTGGGGGCTTTTGTTTTTGGATCAGACATTTTAAATACTCCCGTGATAAGCATGGCAGTCATCCACACCCCTCTACATTGGAATATAGCTGCAGGGGCTCAGCCCGTGATTGTCTCTTTGCCTCAGGCTTCTGAGGAGAATGATCATGAGTCTGCAGAGGTTCCAATGTCTGAGTTAAATGATCAGGGTTCTGCTGACTCTCGGGGGTTTGTGAATGGAGATGATGGGCAAGAGAGTACAGTTAGCCAGAGTGAACCTGAAGATTCTGGGATAGCTGGTCAACGGGACAAAGATGCTTCGGTGCAGGCTGAAAAAGAGGCCGAGGATGAACAGTCAAGGGCAAATAGTGACAGTGAAAGGAATGTACTAATTGACAAATCGAGGGAGTCAGGCTTTGACCAAAGAGGCCAGATTTATCAGGATTGCCACCTAGAATTAGGGGGGAGGTGCTCCGCAAGATTGAGAGAAAAGAGGGGTCAGAGAGAGGTTTCCCAAGGGAAATGAAATGCTATGGCTTTCTGAATAAATATAGGGCCTGTGAATCTATAGTCTTCAGGGAGTCCAACATTTGGTTTTCATGTACAACCATGTCTTTTGCTTCATGCCTGATATCCATGCTATCCTGCTCATGCTGAAATTCCTGCCTTGAATTCATGTTCATGCTGAGACTTTGTAAGCTGTTTGTCTTGGTATCAAGCTCCTGCATTTGGATTTATCAGTTCAAGTTTGCTTCTGTTTCTCCAAGGGACTTTGGTCTTTTGCAACCTTTTTGAACTGAAATACTCTAACTCCTGTGGACTTGTTTACTGGATTTTGGGACCTTCCTGTTTTCTGACTTAGATTTTGTCTGGATTCTTTTAAATTGCTCAACTGATTGTTTTGTGGACATTTCATTATTACTTGTTTGAATGCTTTTTGCCTTTTGCTATATTAATCTTCAATAAACTGATTTGCTTATAAAGAACATTGGTGTGATTACAGGTTCAAAGGTGCCAACTCTAGCTTTGGTGTGCATCAATAACTGATAGTTTCTATTTAATACACTAGTTAATAGTTAATTATAATCCAATACAGTTCAAAAGTGCCAGATTGGGGGTGGTCGGCACTCATCTTAGTCACAATTCAGAAGTTACAACATGTTCTTGCAATGCAAGAATAAGTTTCATGCTTCTTTGCCCCTCAAATAATTACACTATGTAGTATTATTTTTATTCCTGGGTTCTAAATGTCACTTCCTAATTAGTTCGATCATAAAAACATGAAAAAGTTTTTTAGACTGCAAAAACATTGTTTTTGCAAGACATCCTGCAGCACATTATGCTATGTTTTTTTAATGAATATATTGCAGAGTCTCAACCAATTCAACGAAGTTTGTGGCAGCCACAAAACCAACTGGAGTATAACAACTATTTTCAAAGTAAGGACCACACAAGTAAACAGGAAACAACACTTTCAAACTAGGAACAGAGTATTTTTCAAATTTTGTACATAGTGTTATTGGTGCACCTCAACCAATAAAATTCAGGCTGGTTTACTGGAAAAACTCAAAAAGATGTGAAAAAGGATCATTTTAACAACCTCTACCACCACCTGCAAAATTATAAATAAATTAAGGAGACAGCTGTTACCTCTTTCAACTAATTTTAATAAGTACACGACTGAGATCAACACTTATAATAAACCTATCCGTCCAACAGAATAATATGCCAAAAATAATGCATTTATAAAGACCGGTGCTAAAATACCAAAGAGATTTTAACTCAATGGATCTTCCTCAGCGGTACTAGCTGACAAGTATGTCATGGTTTTCCAGTTTGGATGAAATGGTGTGTCATGATTTGGAACAAACCATGGCGGGAGTATGCTAAATCCGAATTCCCGGATCTTTCATGTACTATCAACTAACAGTTTGGCACTGAATCTGAAACAACCCCGTAAAGGCCAACTGCGTTCAGGGCACATTTAATAGCTTCATTTCCCCCCGAAGAGAAATCTTCTATTTAACTTCTCATGAAAACACGCATGTTCTATTTTGTACATAGAGCCAAACTAAGAGTGCTCCACTGTATAGTAGAGTGAAGGCTGTTTTTAGGAACAATATGTTTGAATTTGGAGTTCAGGTGTGATTAATTTTGATTTTTGAAGCTTTCCTCCCTAACAAATGTCTATGAAATCCAGAAACTGTAGCATCTTTCAGTGGATATTACTATAGGTAAAGATAAAAATAAACAACTAAATCAAAAAAGGTCTCAGACATCAAATACTTTTCTAATAGTTTATTTTTTTAAAAATCTGGATATTTGCTAGCCGAATAGTTGAGCACAAATGCCTACTTGAGAGCTTACATGCCTCTCCAAGAAGCTTCTAACAGGCACCTGAAAAATCTTACAGACAAAAAAAGAAAAGAAACATATGTCATCTTCCATTACAAGGCTCATAGAAGAAGACTCTTGCTTACACCCACCTCCTTGATCAGTTTGGAAAGTGAGCTAAGTTGCAGAGGTGTGTCAGGCACACCATTTTCCCCAAAATCCATTTCTGAATATACCTGGAAAGCCAATGGTGAACAGTCCTGTTGCAGCTGTATCACACATGGCCAGGCACTGACTGCAAGGGAGCTATGACTGAAGAAGCATGTAGTACCAAGTGATCTCTTGCTGGTAAATGACCAGCTTCATGCTTGCGTGCTGAATGTTTCTTTTTTCCAGATCTCTCTCTAGAAGGCTTTCTAGTGCACAGTGGTCCCTCGGGAAACCAAGCATGCCCAGAAAGCCCATTTCCCCTATTTGCTACATCCCAAATACCACCACTTTCACTAATATCACACCAGAACCCCCTTTTCCCATAGTGGTTCCCCCCCAAAGGAGAAATCCACCCAGAAATACTATGCAATCAGCAAAACATTTGCTACCTTTGCTGGTATCAATACAGTTTCACATTTAGCCTATCCCTCCACACCATGCAGAAACCATTTGTGATTTCTGTGAACGATCAATTGTAGTCGATATTAGCTGACAAACTGCACTCTTGCAGATATTCAACCCACTGCCATCTTCAGCCTGAGTTTTGTAACTGTAGCATCCTTAAAGCCAGAAATGCACTGCAAAAGGAAAAAAAGGGGAAAAAAGACTTTAATGTATTTTAAACACAACTGTGTATATAATTATTAATTATCTCAGTTTGTAAAACTGATGAGCTTTGTGATTTTTGTTCATGGAGAACTCATTTAGCAAAGGGAAGTAAGCCATTTAAAAATCCCTCAAAAAACAAAGTGGCAGAAAGAACAAGAGCTTTGGGTTTCACTTAAAAACCTTGCTCTTCACTCCCTGGTCCTATGCCTCACTGCGGAGTGATAGCGAAGCAGCTTGAGCAATAGACACTACACTGCTTTACGGAATGCAGCTCTCCTTGATACTTCTCCAAGATTTCGGCCTATGATTCGAGGCAGAATTTCAGTCCCAGTACTGTTCTGAGCCTAGGAGACACTCAACAGCATCAGCATTTGCTGCTCCAGGGCACCTCTAATGCACACTGCAATGCTAAGGAGCATCTTGGATAAGAATTACTTAAGAGCCCCATGGTGAACTTCAGAGGCACACATTGCATGATAGACAGAAAGCTCACTATACTTACACAATTTTACATCCCTGCAAAAGGGGGGCAACTCTTGTTTTAAAGGGTTGCCCTGATCACTGAATAATAATAATAATAATAATCTGCTTCACCTTATGGCTTGCGGCGGGGTACAACATAATTAAAATACACGCATAACCCAAGACCATCAATATACATATATTAAAAGACAAAGAAATATTAAAACACATTAAAATAATACATATTAATAAAATGTACAGTTAAAATTCAGCTTTTAAAATTGGTTGCCAAAATAGATAGGTCTTCAATTCTGCCGGAAGTGATAGATCTTCAGTTCTGTCTTGCATGCTGACGGCTGATTTAGCTGCCGGAGCTCTTCCATTCCACAGTCTTGGGGAACCTATGAAATGGTCCTCTGAGTAACAGTTATCAGTTGGGTTCTGGCTGGCTGGACTAAGTGACCCCCAGAGAACAAGTTTCTGGATCAGACTGTATGGGAGAAGGCGATCCTGAAGGTAACATGGTCCCAAACCATGTGGGTTAACAGTTAAAGCCAACACTTTTTACTTTGGCTGGAATATAATTGGCAGCTACTGGAATGATTTTAGTATTGGTGAAATATGTTCATTCCTACATGTATGTGTAATCAACCTGGCCGTCATATTTTGAACTAACTGGAATGTCCGAACATGGTACAGCGGTAGGCCAGTATACACTGCATTGCAGAAGTCCAGCCTTGAGGTTATCAGCTCATACATGCACTATAATCTTTAGATCTTCTAATTTCAGGAAGCGGAAGAGCTGGTCCATCTGCCAAAACTAATGCTAACTCTGGTAATTATCTACAGGAAAGCTAGTTAGGTGTAAAGGTCAAGGAGCACCTGTTGGTGGGCTTCTATGTCAGGTGGCGGAAAATTAACTGTCTTTTCCTTGATCATGCAGAGCTTCTCGTGGGATACAAACACCCACAGATATGCATGCACTGCCATAATCCATAATGTTGACAAGATAAAATAACAAAATTTAATACAAAATGCAGCACTTCTTGAAGAAAAAATGTGAGTTTTATAAGGAAGAACATATACAAGGGAGGAAAACCCTGTGGGAGAAAGTAGATTCTTCCCCACTGCCAACTACCTTTGCAGATTGGATAACATCAGGAAGTTGGGATCCTGACATCATTGTGTGCTAAGCCAGAACTTTGCATGAAAACCCTGCATTCCTCCTCACCAATCACCGGGAAGGAAGACCAGGACAAAGTATGTTCAGTAAATGCTTCAAGAATTGGCCATACTCTGACTTTTCCATCTCAATCAAGAGATAAAAATGGGATGTAAATAAATATAACAATGGCTAAGTTTGTTTGGTGCTGCTAATCTTTCACCTGCCTTTTTCCCCACAAAGAAAAAAGTGAATTATGTGCAAAATTATGGAACATGGTCGCAAAGTATGATTTACCATCCTCTTCCAAGACTGTGGAATGGAAGAGCTCCGGCAGCTAAAAGGGGCTTTGAATATAGACGTCCACGTGCCAAAGTTTTGCCATCCCTGAGGTACCGCAAGGAGGAAAAACAACATCCTGTTTGGTTGCTATGAGACAGTAGGGTAGTCAGAAGTGTGGGATTTTAGAATAAAGAAAGCCACTGGCACCGCTCATTAATGATACAACTTTTCAGTTGATAAACCAGGTGTGTGCATGTATATATTGTGTGCCTTCACAACCTTAAGGTGAACCTTGTAAAGGGGTGTCTTGACAATAACACCCTAGTCAGGCTTGGCCATTGCCTTTTTCTGAGTCTATGTGACTTGCCCGTGGGTTTTGTAGTTAAGTGAAGATTCAAATCCTTTCTTCCAGAGTCCAATACTCATCCCACTATACCACACCGGTTCTCACTATGTTACTTGAATTCAAATGAAACACCAGATCTCTGCAAATGTATTAGTTTAGCTCTCTACATTGTCTAACAACAGTATTGCCCACTCTCTGCAAAATTAATGGCCTCCCACAGGAGCCAGCTTCTAGTCATATATCTCCTGGGCTAGTTTCCATCAAATAACCTTTGCTCTTCCTGCATCTCAACAGGGACTCAATAATCAAAATGGCATATTACCTTAATAAAAATGTAAGAAACTAAGCAGCTAGTATTCTAATGGCAAACTTACTCATCACTACAGTAGGCCTCCAAGATCACAGTTTGTTCTTTCCCCTGACTGTTCTGGCCTGTTGGCCAGTGTGAAGTACATTCCTTGCATGAATGACAGTGCAAAAGGGGAACAAGTGTGAGCAAAAGGAGAAAATGAGCAATACCAGACCTTACGAGGCATCTTGTGATGGAGGGGATGGCTCCTGACTCTCAGGCTCAGGAGGAGGAGGAGGTGTTGGCGGAGGAACTGGCACCAATTCCTTTGTCTTCTGTGCAGCCAGGAAATCATGAATTGCCTTCTCTATCTGTGGCCTGAAGATGTGGTTTAGTTTTGGATCCACCACCTGAGAAATAATTCTGTCCACTCCAGCTTCCAACATCCCTGACCTAGGGCAGAGACAAAGGAGTAATTCAGCTTCTCCCAAAAAACATCACTCCTGCCCCGCTCTGAGCTCTCCGCAGCCGTCATGTCAGCTGCAATTAGAATTAACATGGTGCAGACCGACAGCTCTTTTGGTCGCTTCTGCGCAAGAGTGGCACTTCACCCACTGCTAAGAAGTATCAGGAGGCTTTGAACTTGCCACTCCCCAGGGTCCCAAAAGGTTCAGTACACACACCTGGCCACCCAAGTTATTTAAAAGGCACACTTGATAAAAGCTGATATAGGATGCTAGTGGAACATCAATCAGCAAACACAAGGTATTTTGCACAGGCGGGAGGAAAAAAACAAGTACGTGGGAAGAGATAAGTGAACAAAGAATTCTGGTTAGTATACTAACAAAAAATGCAGGGCCCACCGCCATAACTTGCTCCCCACTTCTGTCTGTCTAGACACATAGCACTTTTTACAAGGCAAACAAAAACAAACACATGCAGTGCATGACAAAGAGCTTTTTGGGGGAACAGAATGTCAGAAACTAAGAAATGACTTATTGCTTCAAGGCTGTGTTGGATCAGGAGATCTGGGCATCAGCTGTCTGGCGGGGGTTAAGTCATGTCTGCAACTGGCTAGAGGAGGCAAAAAAACAGAGACACTGACTAGCATGTGGAAAAGCAGCTGCAAGCCTAAGGTGACCCAGTCTGGACAGAAAATAAAGAGCACATGGTGTTTTGAGGTGATGTGGACTCTTAAGAAAAAGACCAGTATTCTTCAGCAGTTGGACTTGATGAGCTTTTAGAAGGGCAGGTCTCATCAGGCTAAAAACCGAGGGCTGGTTGCCCTCTCTGATGCCCTTCCAACTCCTGCAGTCAATGCACTATGCCACGTATAGAAGTGGCAGTATGCGCAATGCCTTAAGGGGGTTGCTAACCCTGCCATCATACGAGGTGACTGTTGGCTTTCCAGAGCAGCTATTGTTATAGAGTTCTGTTTAAGCTTGCAGCACCGGAAGCAGTAATGTAGAAAACAACTGAGTATTCACAAAAGTTAACAAAAAACATTCCATGCACGGTTTGCCTCTCATCTCATTTTGAAGTAAGGAGATTAAGATTTTTTTTAAAGGAAAGGGAACCAAGATCACTGCCTGAGAACAGTTATGGATGGGAGGTGAGTGAATCAACTGAAAGGTAATCCAGACAAGAAAAAATTGCCAATCAGTAGGAAAGTTTATCAGACACCATGAGTCCTGTTTAATATTATTGAATACATGGCGAGAAGTGGGGAGGGGTCCTGAGACTTTGTTCCTGAATGTTCAGGTTATTGGTATGCCCAGGAGTGCCTTTGCAGTGTTTCTCTTTGTATGTGTTCTTTCCAAGAAAAAAGTCATGCATGGCCAGGCACACATGACTCGATCACACATGGACTGGAAAATGGCAATAAACACTTTAAAAGTGTTTGGGCACCTCCACTTTTAGACAAGGCTGTGGCAATGATGTTGTCTGGAATTGACTTTGTGGAGCACGTTACTCCACAAATACAATCCTCACTAGATTTTCATTTGTTTGTGGTTATAATTTAATGTGTTGGTGGCTCTTCCAAAGTCCTAACCAATTTGTTGTCAGGCTGCTTGAAGGAATACCTTCTCCTTTAAGGCTGCCCTTCCAGAATCATTAAAGCATTTATTCTGTGTCCTTTTGCCTTTAGACACTTTGACAGCTGGAACATAGGGCAGGGCCTTTCTAGTAATGGCACAAAAGCTGTGAGATGCCATTCTCTGAAAGCTCAGCCAGCTCCTTTTCTCAGTTTTACACAGAACAATCAGAATATTGTTATTTCATCAAGCTTCTAGACTGCTAACTTTTTATTCCACTGATACAAGTGGCATTCAGTGTTCCTCATTTTAACAGTTGGTTCTTTTGTGTCTTCTTGCAATATAATTCTTATTAAACTGAAAATAAATATGCTATTTGTTGTAATCT
Source organism: Anolis apletophallus (assembly GCA_030556195.1). Classification (NCBI taxonomy): domain Eukaryota; kingdom Metazoa; phylum Chordata; class Lepidosauria; order Squamata; family Anolidae; genus Anolis; species Anolis apletophallus. Next base: position 89,493,513 of record JARBWK010000001.1, on the reverse strand, counting down.
GGCTTTGGACTCTTGGAAATGGAACCAAGGACACATATCTTCTAAATCAGAAGTTCTTAACCAATGAACTGTGGAATCCAAGGTCTCATAAATAGGCATGTTAAGAGTCTGAGAATCGGATACAGAGTGAGGGGGGGATTTCCTTCTTGGCTCCTGTTACTTTGCAAACAATGCAGGGAAAACAAGAAAGTTAAATTATTTGATAATTCTGATTCCATCTGCCACTACATACCTTTGTGGGTTAACAGAGATTTCACCAAAAACTGCTATTTAAACAAAAAAATCAAAACTAACTGTATGTCAAGGATGATATATATACAGGTCCTTCTCAAAAAATTAGCATATAGTGCTAAAGTTCATTATTTTCCATAATGTAATGATAAAAATTAAACTTTCATATATTTTCGATTCATTGCACACCAACTGAAATATTTCAGGTCTTTTTTTTGTTTTAATACTGATGAATTTGGCATACATATCTCAAAAAATTAGCATACTCCATCTGACCAAATATGCTAATTTTTTGAGACAGTATTTTTGGGTTTTCAGGAGCTGTATGCCAAAATCATCAGTACAAAACAAAAAAAGACCTGAAATATTTCAGTTGGTGTGCAATATATGAAAGTTTAATTTGTATCATTACATTATGGAAAACAATGAACTTTAGCACTATATGCTAATTTTTTGAGAAGGACCTGTATTTCTTCTGTCGAAGGCTTCTCCACAGTATCCACTTCTTATTAAAGCCAAAAGAGGTCACTGAAACTTGTTTCTGAGCAGAATTAAAGGTTTTTTGTTTAGTTATATATGCACAATTAGCATTTATTTTATATTTTTCCAGGAGTGGATATATTTTTTTGCATGGAAAAACAAGGGAAATATAATCTATGTAAAAAATGTTTTTTAAATTTTGTTTATAAATTGGAATGACAAATATTGTGTGTACAGTATCTCTAGGGGAAACATTCCTGAACTGCTGGAGTCCTCTCGGAAAAATAGAGCAGGATAAAAATAAAGTTTTTACTATTATTAATATTATTACCATAGAAATAGGAAATCATGGGTAATAAGAAACCCCACTGAAATAAATGTCTTTCACTGGAAGCTACCATAGAGCAGTGTTTCTCAACCAGTGTGCCGTGGCACACTAGTGTGCCATGAGCGATCATCAGGTGTGCCGTGAGAAAAGCTCTCTGCCCCCCTTCCTTCCCCCCTCCTCCTGCCGAACTCCTGCTGCTTGGGAGAGGAGGAGGAAGGGCCGAGCGGCGCGGCGAAGAAAAAGAAGGGCCCGGGGCGCCGCCTCCTTCGGCCATTTCCCCAGCCAGCCTCCAATCCACCATGACTCCCACCCCTCGCTCGTTGAAGCCGCCTACTGAAACCCGCCCACCACTCATGCTTCTCCTCTGTGGGAGAACTGAAGCTGGGGGAGGGGGCATGGTGTGGCCTGGCTCCGCCCCTCCCGGCTTCAGCGCTCCTACAGCTTCGCCAGCCTTGAGGGGGCAGTGCCAAGCCAGCATTGTGCTGGCTCTGCCACCGCTGGCTTGGCACTGCCCCCTCAAGGCTGGCAAAGCTGTGGGAGAACTGAAGCCGGAGGGAGGGGGCGGGGCATGGCCTGGCCTGGCTCCTCCCCCTCCCCCGGCACTCCCAACAGCTGTTCCCAGCAGGTCACCATCCCCCAGCCGTTCTTTACTGTGTTAGAGTGTCATTTTGGTTGGTGGTGTGCCCCCAGATTTTTTAAATGTTAAAAGTGTGCCGCGGCTCAAAAAAGGTTGGGAAACACTGCCATAGAGTAATGTTGGTTAACTTAGAAAATTCCTAGTGACAATATTTTGCATTGAGTACAGATAGATGAAACTGTGGGGTGGTACTGTATTTGTATAAGAGTGAATTACATTTCCAGTATGCCCTCGTCATCTATAGATTCCATATCTATGGTTTCACAAACCCATGCTCCAAAAATATCTCCACATGGAAGTGTTTTTGGACTCTTTGGTACTCCAGTATGATTCTATGGTATACTTCCAGCCCAATAGAGTTAAAATCCAGGGTTCACTATTACCTATGGTTCCAGATATCCACAGGGGGTCTTGGAACATAGCCCCACAAAATATAGGATCACACTGTACAGGAGAATGCTCCCACAGAAGAATAGAATAGTTTCTAAGTAAGCACTAAAGGTCCCTTCTGGAAATTTTACTGGGTTAGTAAATCCCACCTCTCTTCTAGACTAGGACAGGAAACAAGAATCAGACTAAAGGACTAGATGGAACTTTTCTATTGGCAGGAATGCAACTCGGGCACGCCTCTTGGATCTCCAAGCATGAAAACGTGGGGAGGAAAAAAGTGCTGCTTGAAATTGCCACCTGAGAAGGTAGTCATCTACACATCTTCTCTTTTTCCTGTGAAGACAGAGAAGGAACTAAGGAACAATATTCCCTATCAATAAATGAGTCCCACCCTGATGGAGGGAGTCTTGCACACTGGGATCTGGGACATTTGGAGAGGGGCTTGCCTAGAGACCTCTACAGCCTAGAGCAGGGGTGCTCATTAGGTAGATTGCCATCTACTGGTAGATCGCGTAGGGTGTCCTGGTAGATCGCAGGCAGGGCAGGAGGAAGGCTCAGACCCGCCTCGCAGGCTCTCGACACCGCGCAGGTGCAGGAGGTTGAACTGGATGGCCCTTACAGATCTCCTCCTATTCTAGGAACCCACTGTTATTATTATTATCAGAGGCTGAATGGCCATCTGTGAGGAATGCTTTGATTGTGTTTTTCCCTTATGGCAGAAGGATGTTGGCCTGGATGGCCCTTGGAGGTCTCCTTCTACTCTAGGAACCTATTGTTGTTACTATTAGTAGTAGTAACAGCAGAGGCTGAATGAATATTATCATTATTATTATGAACACATTCAGGGGCTTATTATACTTACATTTAGTTGAATTCAGTCTTAAAGTATATTATATGGCTCTCACTGAAATAAATTTCCAAATATTTTGCTTTTATGGCTTTCTGAGTAGTGGGTAGGTAGATCATTTTGACTTGGTTGTTTTATAAGTAGCTTGCATGCTGAGAAAGTGTGAGTACCCCTGGCCTAGAGTATAAATCTCTACAGGCCACTTCTGGCCATCGGATTGTCTGAGAATCTCCTTCTTATTCTAGGCATATTCCAACAGCCGTTGTTTTTCTAAACTCATTATTAGCTCTTCATTATTGTCCTTAGTTTACCAACGGAAACATTCTGCAAACTCTCAGCACTCATCAGTAATACAATCTTAGTGACTTTATGACTATGAATTGGAAACCATTGTTTTTCCAAAAGCTCCGGGTCCAAGATAATTCTAGTTGCGCTTGGACTAATGATTATGTTATCACAAAATTAGAAATGTGCAGAAACTTTGGATCCTGCTGGTAAAGATTAGTTAATTTACAGGGTTGGGAGGCTGGCATGTTCTTACCTCTTTATATACCAATGCAATTAATCTCATATAATCCATAAAAATAAATAAATAAACATGACCCTTTTCAAAAATGGGGAGTGATTTCTGCCTATTTATAGAAAACACATACTGTGTTACTGAGCTGGATTATTTGTAGCAATAACTGAAGGAGCTAAATTCAGAAAACTGGTTTCCAGTGCACTCTGCTGGACAAAAACTTAATTTATAATATTAAACTGCCCAGACTATTGCACCTTATGTTGGAAGTGGATAAAAATGGGGCTAAACTACTGCAGTTCCATATGATTCCCTTTCCTAAACAGTGACTGCTTGTACATCCTATACATTTGCCCACAAGTTCCACTTTGGCAAATATCTAATCCCATGTAAGCAGAAACTCCTCTCCCTCCCAATCTCATGTCACGATTGTTCTGAGAGAATGTAGGATGTGCCAGATACTTGACCATTATGATTCATTGTGTCCCCATTTATGACCGTCTGCCACATGTTGATGGATGAATGCTTTATTTATGAAATATGGGACCATGACTCTCACTCATGAGTGGGCTAAGTGGCACTATTGTTGTTTTCAGCCAACAACTCCTAGAATCCCTCACTACTGGACATACGAGTTAAGATGTGAGGCAAAGGTATCTGCTGGAGAGTCACAGCTGCTCATGCGAGGAGCCTATATTAGTACAGGCTGAATAACTTTCAGAGCTGGAGACAATAGGAAAAGGGATAGCCCACCCAACGTATTCCCACTTTACCTTGCACAATTTTACTTGTAGAGGAGAACTGAATACACAAATAGAATTATGATGTTGACTAGCAATGGAATTGTAACATTTCAAAAGGTAAGGGGCATGATCTACCCAGAATTCTTCTTACACAAAGTACATTAAATTTAGAAGTGTCACATCAAGGTAAAATTGTATTTTCAAGGATTCAAAAATGATTCATTACTGCCACTTTTATTTAAGCAGCATTTACTTACTGAATCACACTCTGCCTGAGGCCTGTCCGCAGCTGGTTTTTGTTCATTGCTGGGTTCCAATCCTGCTTATCCAGGTGGGTAGACACAAAGTTGTCCACTTTCTGTCTCAAATTCTGGTAGGCTGGCTGAACAAAATAGGCCAGTTAATACAACCTTGAAGGGTTTCTTGGGAAATCCTTCCTTGATAACTCTATGAAATGCAATTTTCTGCTCTATTGTTCATATTTTTTTTCTACGAAATGATGGCTTGTGGTTAGATGGGATGTCAAATGTTGTTGCAGAAAAGTAAATGGAAAATCTTATACCAGATATGCTAAGAAAAACAGTTATGTTAGCTTATTACTGGCTATAAGAATCTTTTGAGAGTTAGCTATTATTCTATTGAAATATTTCAGTTACACACAAACTAAAATAGTCAATAGCAAAGATATCAACGGCTGGAAGGCCTGTATGGGAAAACATAGTACTTGCAGAAACATCAATCATATCAATTATTAGTACCACCATCAGGAAAAGATAAGAGGTCTGCCTCATACCCCAAGAAGCTTATGTTCTAAACTTCATTACAGGGAGAGAGAACTGGAGGCAGAATACTCAAGGAGGCAACATGCAACTATTTCAATTATGTAGAATTCGGCTTTGCTACAGGCAGCTCCATTACTGCAGAGTGTGTCATTAGTGATTGTGACAAACATTTCATGGAAAAAGTGGGCTTTGAGGATAACGTCGATGGACAGATGTTTTGAGAGATACTTTCAAGCATGTGAGGCATCAAGTGTTGCTTTTGTATATTGAGTGATTAGAAAAAAATTAGACAATGGGGTTCTAGAGAAACCAATATCACAGAATGGGATATATATGGATGTACAGTGTTCCCTCACTTATTGTGGGGGTTACACTCCAGGACCTCCCGCAATAAGTGAAAAACCGTGATGTAGGGACACTATTTATTTAAATATTTATACATTATTTTAGTAGTTATACACTATTTTAAGTCTTTATAAACTTAAAATAAAATGAATGAAAAGAAGGAAAGGCCCTTCAAGGCTGGAGGGAGGGAAGACTAAGGAGGGAAAGCGCCTTGGAGAGCAGTGGCTGGAAAACCCCACAACACAACGAAAATACCATGATGCATATTTTAAATAAATATTTTTTAAAATCCGCGAAACAGCAAGTCCACAATAAGCAAATTTTGAAGTAGTGAGGGAACACTGTAGAACACAGAAGGCCACGAGGGCATCTAAGATAAGAATAAGGAACCAATGTTTGATTCCAGATAAAACAGAAAGCCAGTGTGAGAATTTACAAGAAATGATTCAATACTTTCCTAAAAACATTAAGCTCTTAAGGCTTATCTAGATGCAACCAGAAGCATTGGGAAGCAAAGGTTTCACTATCTAATATGGACTACCCCATATGAACAGGATTTTGATATATTTTGGATTTCAGAATTTCAGATAAGGGATGCATAACCTGGACATGAATTTCAGGATAGTCTGGAGAATCTCTGCCATCCGGTGCAACAATGCGGCGGGTGGACCAGTGGTGTGGACAGTTCATATTAGAAGCCTTCTGTATCAAATCTGGATTGATTTGTTAACCTTTGCATAATCTAATTGCAATATTAATAAATGACACTGATTTCTGATGGTTAAGTGTCAATGAACTTCGTTTCATGCACAAAATTATAGGAAATACTAGGTGTACCCGACCACGCATTGTTATGGTCCTCAGAAAACAGAAGAATTCCAGACATGAAAAATCTGGGCCAGGTAACACCTCCCAACAAAGGTTTCCTGCAGGCAGGAAGAAGCCAGGGTTTGAAGCTGCAAGGCTATTCAATGGTAATCAAGGTGGGCAAATGCAAAATTCACACTAGGATCAAGTAGAAAGTTCTTTCTCCCACTCTGGACCTTTAACAGATCTATAAAGAGAAGCCTCCCACAGGATAGTAAAATATCGGGGCACACCTGTAATAAGAAATTCAATGTGCAGATTTGATAAATATGAATTTAATATGATGTGTGGGAATGAATGGAAGAATGGAAGAAGAATAAATGAGTAGATCTAATAATTTTGGGAGCACCAGTGAAATATTAAGGCCTGCAGTGACTAAACCTGCTTGCTGGGACAGTAATTAAAAGTTGCTAATAAGAACTGAAAAGTAAACTGTGATAAGAATAGGACAGTGATAAGATAAATGTTTACAATGTTAAGAAGGAAGTCAACATAAGATCAACACTAATCAAGAAGAATCAACATCTGGCCAGGAAATTGAGATGGATCCAGAATGGAAGATGTCTATCATTCATTTACAACTTTGGGACTACATCAACAGACTATTCCTATGAAAGACTCAATCTAATAATGCTCAAAGTGCAGCAGACCTGAGGAGTCTGTTCCAGCCGCTATGCTCTTCTCCAGGGGAAGGAGAGAGATAGCATACTATGGAGTTGCAGATTTGCACGGGAGCAGGCTGGTCACTTTAGCCTCTTTCTCAAAGGAAGAGGAAGAAGTGCGCTTTTGGAGTCTTGGATTTTGTGCAGGGAGTCAGGTTCTGCTGTATGAAAAACAGAGATCTGGTCCTTGGCATTGTGCTTAGGAAAAGGATGCATTATGGTGTTTTGAAGTTATGGAAGTTTTGGAACTATACATTGGCAGGCTGCAGGGAAGCAGAGTCTGGCCTAACAGGTGCTTCTCCAAGGAGAGAGAAAATGATACGGTAATATTTAAATGCCTGAGGATGAATGCGTGTGTACATGTGGTGTGAATGTTGAGTGAAAATGTAATTCCCCTTTGTTTGTTATCCATGTAATTATAAATCCAATGTAGCTGCATAGAATCTGTACCTCTGTATGTCTAATGTCAATCTTTGTGTAAAAGTTCTGTAATTTGATGTACACTCTCACACTGGAAATTGCAATAATAAGAACCTATGCTTCAAAGTTATTGATAAGTCATTCTTGACACACCCTGAGGAACATCCTTGGAGACGGCCAATTCTCTCACACCAGAAGCAACCCTGCAGCTGTTTGTTTTTTTCCCCTCATGCAGGAGAGTGGAGCAAGGTGAGGGGGGTCATTTTTGTGCATGCACTATAATGTATTTTTGCTTTTTGGGGTTTTCAAGTCCTTGCCACTTTGTTTTTTGGTGGGTTTTTTTTTAGTCATGGTCACTCGGTGGGTTGGTAGGTGTCTTGTGGCCAAATTTGGTGTAATTGTGTCCAGTGGTTTTTGAGTTATGTGCGTCCCACAAACGAACATTACATTTTTATTCATATAGGAACCTTCAGGTGACATGCATATCAAATATTAAATGAATTTTGTTTTTAGACTTGCAAGATCTCTCATTATGTATATATGTGGAAATATAGGTTTTGCAATACAGGGTCAAAACAAGTAACCTGGAGACAATTTTCAGCTTCCAAGTTTGTTTTCCTGAATGGACTCGCCTATTTTATATTTATTTGATGTAATTTTGTTATTCTGTGTTCAATCATGTTGTATTATTTTGGGCTTGGCCTCATGTTAGCCGCCCCGAATCTACTTTGGGGAGATGGTGGCAGGTTATAAATAAAGATTATTATTATAATGAAGATGCAGGTAACACAATTCTTGTGTATGTGTTTGCTTTAAAACTGTCAATTAATGGCAATCCCGTGATTTTTATAGGTTATTCTTAGACAACGTATACTCAAACACAGTTTTGTCAGCTCCTTCCTCTAAAATATAGCCCATAGCACCTGGTATTCATTGGCACTCTCTAATCCAAGCACTAATCAGAGCTGACTCTGCTTAACGTCCAAGATCGGGCAGGATCTGTGTCAGGGTATTTAGGCCCATTGCACAACTCTTGATTTGGTTTTCTGGTCAAAATTATGGATTTTGAGATGACCCATGTAAAAGTCAGAAGTCTGCCTTATTCCATTCATCACAACACCAGCTGTTTCCAGGCACACTGAAAGTGCTTCAAAGAGTTCCTAATAGCTTAGGTTCAGATTACCTAAAAAAAAAAAGTGCGTCAACACTGTAGAATTAATACAGTTTGTAGTGACAAACTGTATTAACTCTACAGTGTTGATGCACTTTCTTTAGCTGCCATGGCTCTATGCTATGGGATCCTGGGAGTTGGCATTTGGTGGAGCAGCAGCACTCTTGCCAGAGAAGGTGGAAGATCTTGTAAAATCATAATTCCTGTGGCTCCATAGCATTGAGCCAGCGCACGAAAAGCAGTGACTTGTCTTCCATTACGTTCCCCCAAAGTTTGGTCTGGTTCCCCTGAATGAACTGACCCACCAGGGATCCAGCCCTGTCAGGAGCCCAGGCCCAACTGCAGGAGGGACAAGGAGAACGAGGGAGGGGCTGATGCAATGGGGGAAGCCCGGGCCTGGGCAAACTTGGGCCCTCCAGGTGTTTTGGACATCAGCACCCACAATTCCCAACAGCTGGTCCAAACTTGGAGGGTCCAAGTTTGGCCAGACCTGGGGAAGCCCTTCCTCAGAAAAAGACCCTTCAGACCTGGCTCAGGACTCTGGGAAGGAAGAGAAGACGGAAGGATGGGGGAAAGAAAGAAAGACAGAGGAAATAACGAAGGGAGGGGGAGAGGAAGAAAGAAAAGAAGAACGAACTATGGGAAAGGAAGAAAAGAAAAGCAGGAGAGAGACAAGGAGGGGAAAAGAAAGAACGAAATGGGAAGGGAGGAAAGGAAAGAGGAAAGGGAGTGAGGAAAAAGTAAAATAATGAAGGGAAAAGAAGAAAAGAAACAAGGGGGAGATGGAAGTGAAAAGAAAGGAAGGAGAAGGAAGACCTGAAGGTGAAAGAATAGAAGAGGAAGGAAGGAAGGAAGAGGGGGAGAATGGAGGAAAGAAGGGAGAGAGGGAAGGAAAAGGAAGGAGAGAAGGAGAAGAAAAGAGGGAGGGAGAATGGAGGAAAGAAGGGAGAGAGGGAGGGAAAAGGAAGGAGAGAAGGAGAAGAAAGGGGTGAAGGAAGGAAGAGGGAGAATGGAGGAAAGAAGGAAGGGGAAAGAGGGGAGGAAAAGGAAGGAGATAAGAAGGAATGGGTGAAGGGAAGGAAGGAAGAGGGAGAATGGAGGAAAGAAGGAAGGGGAGAGAAAGAAGGAAAAGGAAGGAGATATGGAGAAGGAAAGAGGAAGGAAGGAAGAGGGAGGGAGGCAGAATGGAGGAAAGAAGGGAGAGAGGGAGGGAAAAGGAACGAGAGAAGGAGAAGAAAAGGGTGAAGGGAGGAAGAGGGAGAATGGAGGAAAGAAGGAAGGGGAGAGAGGGAAGGAAGGAAAAGGAAGGAGATAAGAAGGAATGGGTGAAGGGGAGGAAGGAAGGAAGAAGGAAGGGGAGAGAGGGAGGGAAAAGGAAGGAGGGAAGGAAAGAATGGAAGAGGGGGGGAAGAAGGTAGGGAGAGAGGGAGGAAAAAGAGGGGCAAAAAAGGAAGAGGAAGGAAGGAAGAGAATGGAATGGATGAAAGAAGGAGGGGGAGGGGGGAAAGGAAGGAGAGAATGGACGAGGGAGGGAAGAAGGTAGGGAGAGAGGGAGGAAAAAAGAAAGGGAGGGGGAGGGGGAAAAAGAGGGAGGGCCCAGGCGGACCTTGGTGTCGACGTCGGCGAGGCAGTCCCTCCGGAAGGCGTCGAAGAGGCCTCGGCTCTTGAGCTGCCCGACAATGAGGGCGATGAGCTGGGCGTCCCCCGGGGGCAGCGAGGCCGGGTCTGCGGCGCCAGGGCCAGGCCCGCCTCCGCCGCCTCCCCCGAGGCCCGTGGCGGAGGACGAAGAGGAAGACGAGGACGAGACGCCGCCGCCGACGCCGCCGGGCTCCGCCATCCCGGGCGAAGAGGGCGCAGGGCCCGAGAGCAGCGGGGGATGAAGGAAGCGGAAGCGACGGCGGCCGGCGCGGCGCGGCGCATCTGCGCCACTCCCCCCCCCACCCCCGTTGCATGCCGGGAAAGCGAGGCGCGCGCCGCTCCTCGCGACCCCGCCCCTCCTTCAAGTAGAAGAGCGAGCGCTGCGGGAGAGGGCTGCTTCCGAGCGTCGCTCCGGGTAAGGCCGGGCCTCAAGCCTCCAAAGCCCTCCGAGACTGATGGGGAATGGGGGGAAAAACAAAGTAAACAGTGGACCCATTCCTACTCACGCTACAGGCTGATTTGCGGTTCCATTTGAAGAGTTGTGGAGGCCCCTGACGGCTCCCAAGCGGTGGGGTGGGTGGCTGCCGCCTGCACGCCTTGGGTAACCCAGTCCAGCCGCAGGAACATCCGGACTTAGTCCCTGACGAGGGGAGCAAGCCTCAGTACTGCAAGGAGGCTGGGTCGCAATAGCGTGAGTGTGTAGGCCAGGCATGGGCCAACTGCGGCCCTCCCTCCAGGTGTTTTGGACTACAACTCCCACAATTCCTAACAGCCTACCGGCTGTTAGGAATTGTGGGAGTTGTAGTCCAAAACACCTGGAGGGAGGGAGGGCCGCAGTTTGCCCAGGCCTTTGCATAGGATTCTTGTTCACTATTGTGCACCAACTACTAACACATAAGATATTCACACATTTAATTGTCTGTTATATATATATATATATATATATATATGTTGTGTAAATTGACACATATTGTTATTGTGTATCTTGGCTGAAGAAGGGAGCAGAGAAGACATTTCCATCTGGTCTCTTGCAACATCAGAGCTCCCCCCCCCCAGCAACAATATAATATTATAATAATATATAATAATAAGATATTATAATTGTATATTCACGCTACTAATAACATTGCGATATAATTTGTTATAATACAATGCCATATGTAATTGTTGTACTGTGACAATGACATAGTAGGTTGTATTTGATATTGTAGCATAACATAGTATAATATATTGTGTATACATATAATATTGACAATGTTGCTATGCAATGCAATATATTACCATTAATAATAATAATGATATGATACTATATATATTTTGTGTTACACACAATATTACTCACAATATTGTGATCTAATTGTTACAGTTCAATGTGGTGTTGTTATAGTACAATGTGATATGTAATATTGATGTTGTACTGTCGCAATAATTATAGTTCATTGTATTGTATTTGATATTATAGTGTAACATGGTATGGTATAATATATTGTGTATACATATAATATTGATAATGTTGCAATGCAATGCAATATATTACCATTAACAATAATGATAGGATACTATAACTATATATTTAGTGTTAAATGCAGTATTACTCACAATATTGTGATCTAATTGTTATAGTTCAATGTGGTGTTGTTATAGTACAATGTGATGTGTAATATTGATGTTGTACTGTCGCAATAATTATAGTTCATTGTATTGTATTTGATATTATAGTGTAACATGGTATGGTATAATATATTGTGTATACGTATAATATTGATAATGTTGCAATGCAATGCAATATATTACCATTAACAATAATGATAGGATACTATAACTATATATTTAGTGTTAAATGCAGTATTACTCACAATATTGTGATCTAATTGTTATAGTTCAATGTGGTGTTGTTATAGTACAATGTGATGTGTAATATTGATGTTGTACTGTCGCAATAATTATAGTTCATTGTATTGTATTTGATATTATAGTGTAACATAGTATGGTATAATATATTGTGTATACATATAATATTGATAATGTTGCAATGCAATGCAATATATTACCATTAACAATAATGATAGGATACTATAACTATATATTTAGTGTTACATGCAGTATTACTCACAATATTGTGATATAATTGTTATAGTTCAATGTGGTGTTGTTATAGTACAATGTGATGTGTAATATTGATGTTGTACTGTCGCAATAATTATAGTTCATTGTATTGTATTTGATATTATAGTGTAACATAGTATGGTATAATATATTGTGTATACATATAATATTGACAATGTTGCTGTGTAATGCAATATATTACCATTAATAATAATGATATGACACTATATATATTTTGTGTTACATACAATATTACTCATAATATTGTGATATAATTGTTATAGTTCGATGTGATATTGTTATAGTACAATGTGATATGTAATATTGATGTTGTACTGTCGCAATAATTACAGTTCATTGTATTTGCATTTTGCTTGTGAGCCTCTCCGAGTCCCCTTCAGGGTTGAGAAGGGTGGCATATAAATATCATGAAATAAATAATAAATAAAATAAATATCTTACACTGTGATATAAACACCATATTTTGATATACATTCTCTTATCCTTATTATGCATGTTCCTCTTGTTCTTTGTTTGTGCTTTCCTGACAGCAGTCCCCATAGTTTGTTAGCTAGTTTAGCCTATAAAGCCCTATTTATTTATTTACGACATTTATATGCCGTGCTTCTCACCCCGAAGGGGACTCAGAGCGGCTTACAAGTCATATCTACATAAAAACACACTATATTACTAGCATAATACTAATACATCATTAATAATATTCATATTATTATATAATATTATATTGTGGCTGGGGGACGAGCTTTTCTGGTCCAGTTTACTTGTTGGACTGAATCTCTCCCGATTAACCACCTAAGAGTTTAAGATCACCTGGGGAGGCTCTGCTCTTGGTCCTACCATCTTCGCAGGCGCGACTGGCAGGGACGAGAGGCAGGGCCTTCTCAGTGGTGGCCCCCCAGTTGCGGAATGCCCTCCTCCAGGGATATTAGATCAGCCCCTTCCTTCCTGACCTTCTGGAAAAAAGTGAAAACATGGCTATTTGAACAAGCCTTTGGAATCTAACGCAGCCGTCAAACACAGAATTAGATGAAAGTGAACATTGGAACGGTTCAGATGACGATTTATGGACAATGAGACTAACAATAAAGGCATTGGTTTTATATGTTTTATTGAATGTATTTTTAATTCTATTAATTGTATATTGTTAGGCATCAAATTGCTGCCTGCTTGTAAGCCGCCTTGAATCACCTTTGGGTTCGAGAAAAGCAGGATAGAAATATTGTGTGTGTGTGTGTGTGTGTGTGTGTGTGTGTGTGAGAATAACACTGGGCAACCTTACTAAAAAAAAGCAAACAAAACTGGAGAGGGCAATAGACTCGCTGAAGAGTAAGCTTGCTACAAGTGATATAAATGTGAAAATAATACAAAGCTTTGTATTATTTTCACATTTATATTACTTGTAGCAAGCTTACTCTTCAGTAAGTCTATTGCCCTCTGCAGTTTTGTGTTATACACACACATATACACACACACACGTATATACATATACATTGTGTGTATGTGTGTGTATATATAGAGAGGGAGGGAGGGGAAGTGTGGGCCTGGTTTTGGCTGCTGAGATGAGAATCAAGTTAATTAGGATTACTGTTGTTCTATGCCTTCAAATTGTTTCAGGCCAGATTATTGTCTTTGAACTGGATTATATGAGCCTATATAATTGTCGCATTGTGAGTCCCATCTCTTGGGAGCAAAGGAGGATATACACAAACAAATAAAAATAATAATGTAATCCAGTTCAAAGCAGATAATCTGAATTTATCTGGCAGTGTAGAAGGAGCCTCAGACTGAGGGTGACCCTTAAAGTTTAGGGTGGGGCCCAGGTAAATGACCCTGGACGGCCACATCTGGCCCTCTGGGCTGGTATAAAACATCTGGAATGGCCACTGTATGGAATTATGCTTGAAGCTAATTCATGTTGAGGAGTCAGTGCTACCTTTATGAACATAGAGAGAGGGCCAGTGTGGATTCTGAGCATTGGATTATGTGTGACTGGAGACAAGGGTTTGATTCCTCACTTAGTCATGGAAACTCAGTGGGTTATCTTGCACAAGTCACAGTCTCTCAGCCTCGGAGGGAGGGAAGGGTAGCCTGCCACTGAAGAAATCGTGGTAAGAAAACCCTGTGATAGATTGTCCCTTGGGGTCTTATTAGTCAAAAATGATTTGAAGGCACACAGCAACAAACATACAGAACAGTACTGTTCGCTGAGTCATCTGCTGTTGGATTCCGGAAAAGAAAAGTAATTCTAACCAATAGGCAAAACTGTGTTAGTAGTCCCTTATGCACAATTGAAGGGGAATTGCTGCTCTTACCCATTAAGTTGCCCAAAAAGTACAGATGGAGCAATAGCTGCACTGTTAAGGTTACCGTGCCGGGCTAGCTATTTTGCGGTGCATGTCAAACACATCACAAATATAGAAGCAGATTTTAACATATTTTAACTATTACATGATCCACAGTGAAGACCCATTAGTGAGCAAACCCTTCAGGCAGCACAGAGCATTGTGTTCTTCATCTCTGAAGCCAAGAAAGAACAGTGGATAAAACTGATAACAGAAGTCAACATGGGCAGGAGCAGCCAGAAGGCTTGGAAGTGTGGAGGGTGAGCAGTGTTCCCTCACAAAGTAATACCCATGCCAGCATAAAGGCACATCAGCTAGCACATCAACTTCTGAAAAATGGGAGACCCAACCTTATTACCAAAGTAAGAAGGAAACCAATAGTCAGACAACCAGATAATGAGAATAATAACCTTCATGAACCTTTTACATCTACTGAATTGGACATGGCTCTCAATAAATGTAAAAAATGGCAAAGCAGCTGGTCTGGGTGATCTACGGATGAAACAAATTAAAAACTTTGGTCCAAAAGCAAGATGCTGGCTGATGAACAACTGCATTGCATCCTGTCATCCCCAAAATCTGAAGGAAAGCAAGAGCAATCTTGAAATCGGGCAAAGATCATAATGATCCAAAAAGCTATAGAACAATCTCCTTGTACCATCCTTACAAAGTTTTGGAGAAACTTATTTTGCATAGAATTATGGAAAAATAGACCCATGACTCAGCACATAGAAGATGGTTTTGAAGGCAGCAGGTTACAGGAGATGTATTCAAAGACCTGTCAGCAGTTTATGACGCCGTAAATCATTGCCTTCTCCTGAGAAAAACATATAATACCACCTCACCCGATTCATAGGAAATCTGCTGCAAAATGCGAGGGTTTTTTTTGTTGTTGAATTCCAGGGCCAGAGAAGCAGATGGTGGAAACAGAAGAATAGCCTGCCTCAGGGGAATGTGCTTGCTCCATCAATGTGTAACATTTACACAAATGATCAGCCACTGCCAGAAGGGACAGAGTTTCATCTATGCTGACAATCGTGCCATCGCTGCCTAAGCAGGGAGCTTTGAAATGGTTGAACAGAAGCTCTCAGAAGCTTTAGGTGCCCTTACTGCTCATTACAGGGGAAACCAGCTGCTTTCTAATCCATCTAAATCACAGACTTAAGAACAGAGAAGCATCTCGAGCTCTGGGAAAGAATCCCACTGGAGCATTGCAGCACACCCAAATACCTGGGAGTTACCCTGGATTGTACTCTGACCTAAAATAAGCACTGCTTGAATATCAAGCAAAAAGTGGGTGCTAGAAACAATATAATACGAAAGCTGAGTGACGCAACCTGGGGATCACAACTAGATACAGTGAAGACATCTGCCCCTTGTGCTTTGCTACTCTGCTACTGAGTGCACATGCCCAGTGTGGAACACATCTCACCACACTAAAACAGTGGATGTAGCTCTTCATTAGTCATGCCGCATTATCACAGGAGGTCTATGCCCTACACCACTGGAGAAATTATACTGTTTAGCCGGTATTGCACAACCTGACATCTGCCAAGAAGTAACAGCCAATAATAAAAGGACCAAGACAGTGACATCTCCAGCCCATCCCCTGTTTGGATATCAGCCAGCAAACCAACGCCTTAAACCAAGAAATAGCTTTCTAAGATCTACAGAGATATTCACGGGAACGCCTCAGCAAGCGAGAGTCCAAAAGTGGCAGGCTAAAACCCGGAACCTCAACCCATGGCTGATACCAAATGAGAGACTCCCCCCTGGACACACAGAAGACTGGGTGACTTGGAAGGTGCTGCACAGTCTGTGGTCTGGCACCACGAGATGCAGAGCCAACCTTAAGAAATGTGGTCACAAAGTGGAGTCCATGACATGTGAGTGGAGAAGCGCAAACCACAGACCACATATTACAATGCAGCCTGAGCCCTGCCACATGCATAATGGGTCCTTCTTGCAGCAATACCAGAGGCACTCCAAGTGGCCAGCTATTGGCCAAAGGACATTTAGTAATGCCAAGTTTTTTAAACTTTGTGTTTTTTTAGACGCAGGACAACTCTAACCTCGGTTTGCTTCTGGTATGATAAGTAAATAAGCATATTTTAAACCAGATTTTCTCAGTCAGGTTTCCCTGGAGCCCTACAGTTCCATGAGGGCTTGATAGAGGTTCCACAAGAATTCATGACTTAAAAAGGGAAATGAAGGAGAATCTCTTTCTGAGCTGCAGATATAATTTTTATGCAGTCTTTGAAACCTGAACATTATTTCAGGGATTCTTCCAGGGAAAAAAGACTGAGAGCCATTGATGCATTATCAGGGAATGCTTTCTAATATTTCTCAAATAGTATTTTATCTTAAAACAGTGGATGGCATGCTGATGTCAAATAAATGAACATACGCAGCACACAGTTCGGTCTTCAAGAGGATGTACTCTGGGCAGTACTTTTTCATACAATATTGCAGAGAGGAGGTGTCACCAACTCCTCTTTGATTTTCTGTTCTCTCTCTCTCTCTCTCTCTCTCTCTCTGAATTGAACTGAATGTGTTATGTCCCATTACTATAAAAGAAATCTTCCAAATATAGCTTCAACAATTGGAAGGAATCTTATGTGTAAATCCATGTAAGTATATCTAGCTCAGTTTCAGCACCTACTCAAGACATGGATGATGAGGGAGCTGCTGTAATCACTTGCAAAAGCAGTGGTACATTGGCGTTCCTGCCAGAGAATATGGGCCACTACACCTGCAGCAAGTGCAAGTTGGTCCAGCAAATTGAGGCATATGTATTTCATCTTCAGCATATTAGGGGGCATGTTGTTTTCGGATAGAGTGAAACAGACCGGATAAGGAACCCACAGGAACTGAGGAGGTCACTTCCCAAATGCAGGATATAGCATTTGGAGCAATGTTACCCAGAAAAAGGAAAATAGAGATCATTCTATCAATTTGGATCTACAGAATTGATGTGAAGCTCTCTTCTTTATCAGGGATGATGAATACTAGCAACAAGAGCAGCAGTCTCACTTATCAGAAAATGTGCAGGTGACCTTGGAAGAGTCAATACATGGAATAGCCCCTGCCAATCCCCAAAAGACTTGTGTGGTGATGATATGGGACTTCATATTGATGGGAAGTGAACAGTAACAGTGGTTTGTGGTCCTGACAGGATAACTCAAGAAGTGTGCTGTCTCCTTTGAGCAAAAGTCTGTAATGTAACAGAGAGTCTGACAACACTTATGAAGCCTTGTCCCTTCCTTTGGTCCATATAGGACGATGCAAAGCACAGCCTTCTGGATATCATATAGGATTATGAGGCTCTGGTCAGCAAGCTGAAGTACCTTGATTTCATCTCTTGTCCCAGTTGAAGGACAGGGCCCAGCAGGGAGAGAGGAGTACTGAAGGTGAAAAGCTGGCTCCACGGACACTGTGACTTCTTAGACCATGACTTGCAGTTTTATGAAGGGAGACATCTGACAAATGATGGGTTACACATCATACCAGCTAGCAGGAACGTTTTTACCAAGAGACTTACAAACCCGATCTGGAGGTCTTTAAATTGAGCTACTGGGGGAGGGAGATCATCTTTCTGAGGACAGATGGTCATCAGGTGCTGGCGATAATAGCCCAACTGCTATAGAGAGGAATGGGCGAATAGTACAAGAATCCAACCGTGGGAGAGAAAGTAACCTTAAATAATGGGGAATGGCCCATGGTCTGAGATATGACACTACGAATTCAGAAAGCATGGGAAATAAACACGATGAATTTGAACTATTAACATTGCAAAGGCAATATAGGAAGAAGATGTGAAGAGTATCAACATTTTAAAATACTCAGATGATACCTCTACACATTCTCATTGCCTACCTTAGTGCAATGGTCTTCTTCCACTTCTGTGCTGGCATGCCAACAGTAATATGATTACAGGAGGAAGGATTCTTCTCCTTCCCCCCTCTTCCCACATTGCAAACCAATAATAATAATAATACACTTTATTTATATTCCGCTCTTCTCACCCCAAAGGGGACTCAGAGTGGATTACATCACACATACGGTAGACAGACAATTTTAGAAGGATTTTTCTTCAGCCTGCGTCACAGGCTCACAGGGTGTGTCACAGGGTGTGATTGCATCATTACGTCACAAGGGGGTGCTGTTGCTTCTTCCTCATGACGGAGAACCTCAGTTTCCGCATTCCACCTTCCGATCTTACTATAGGCGTTGTAAGTCCTTTTTGAAAAAATCCTTCCCCGCTAGGCGGTTCCCAGTTTTATCTAATCACAGCTGAGCCGTTTTCGAACAGTTGGGTGAACAGTGGAGAGGGCTCACAGCTGGGTGTCCAAACCAGCCTGGGATTCGAACATGCAACTCAGCTCAGGAATTCAAAACCTTCAATTTCAGATTGCCAGCACAGCTGTTGCTACTGCTGTTCTATCTCTCCGGCCCCAAGGCAGTTCCTTTGCTTTCACTTTGTCTATATCTTTGCCTTTTTATTTTTAATAAATAATTGCATGATTGTGTTAAATCTATTATTATTAATAATAATATAAATCAACTACAAGATAAACTGGTTAGGGACTAGTACAAGGGGTCATGGCTATGATGGTGTGCAGAAGTCTGATTGTGGGGCCACAGATTAACAATTGCACTACTGCAGAGAGGTGCAGTATCAAAGGCGTTCAACACAGCATGTATCCATTATCTACCCTAACATAACTGTTGCAGAGTAAATGATTGATGTGATAAACTCCTCACTCCCTCAAATGCTTGCAATTTGCAGATGAAAGAACAATTAATTCAAGGTCAGAATTATTACTGGTTGGGCATTTTATCCACATTGTAGCTTCATCCCTATCAGCCTTGCATGCCAAATGAGTTCTTTTTAAAGTGAGTTGGTTTTAAATGGCTCTCTTTAAATTCCTAATGCATCCACTTCTAACTTATAAGCTTTGAGTAATAACAATGTACGCATACATACATTTTGATATCAAGCAAAATTCAAAGAAGCTCCAGCACAACTTGGAACTTAGCAGATGTCAAAGGTTAATTTCAATATGCACCAGTCACAAACTGTAGTATGTAAACTGGCCAGGAGAGGGTAGTGTAAACCTATGATATAAATGGGTGCCATTCTGTAGAAAGAAGGAAGAAAGGGGAATCAGAATTATTTTGAATTGTCTTTTAAAATTGGTTCAAATTATTGAAATTTGATTGTGTGCATTGTCTGGCATCCTTAGGGTAAGCAAGAAACGGGGACAGTCTTCAAGATGCTGGTGTTGACCTACAAAGCCCTAAATGACTTATCTAAAGACCATTTCCTATCATATCAGCCTGTCAGACATTTCAGATCTTTGGGAGAAGGTCCTGTTGTGTGTCCCAAGACCTCCAGAACTTAGGATAGTGGGTACTTTTAATGGCTTTCTCTGTAGCAGGGCCTAAATAATGAACTCTCTCTTCAATGATGTAAGGTTGGCCTAATCTTTTTAAGCTTCCAGCTGGCAGCAAAATCAATGCTTTTCTGCATGGCATCCAGTATTTGGAAACTACTGTTTCAACTGTTTCAAAATTAGATTATTGGTTGTTCTTAGACTACTTTAAAGGGGTTTAAAAGAATATTTTAATGTGCTTTTAAATGTTTTATTTTTATAAATGTTTTGCTCCTTTTCTCGGGAGCCTTTGTGCACTTGGATGCAATTAAGAAATACAATTAATTAGTCAATCAATTGATGTTCACAGAATATTAAGCCAATTTGCTCCTGATGGTGCCTTTTGGGCTGCAGTACACAGGGATGCCCAGATGATCATGACAGTCATGTGAATGTGCACTTGTTGCATGGCAACTAATCTATGAGAACAAATCCTCCAAATCTGCAGGAACAAGAGACCTAAAATGGAAACATTTAGCTGAGCCATCATGCAGTAAAATGGACTCTGACTTCCCCTGGTACTGTGGCACACTTCTGCCAGAGATTTAGTGAGGATTTAATTAATAAAAACCCACAGAGGGTATGATAGAGATCTAAAACAGAAGGCTATCCCACTCTCACCATTCTCAAATTTGGTTCTCTGAACATTTAATTCTGTTTGATCGCCCAGTAAAATGACAATCTGAAAATAAGTTCTCTGTCATTCACCCCACCCCTGTTTTTTCGTGCCCAATAAAGTTTTCTGGAAATAATATGACTAAGTTATATATTGAGTTTACAAAACTAGCATGCCTGTACGATAGAAATACTGAATCAGATGGTTTCTTTCAAAGGAAAATTCAAGCATCACTTCATGAGCACCACCTATCCATTATTCATTCTGGAATGAGACACTGAAATAATGCAGAATGGGAACAAGGGATTTCCCAACAAATAATGCCCTTATTTATCGATATAAATAAAAAATTAATGTTCGTTTCTGGGATTAACATAACTCAAAAACCACTGGACGAATTGACACCAAATTTGGACACAATAGACCTATCAGGCCAACAAGTGACCATCACTCATAAAACACTGGAAAATACAGCAGAAGGTACTTAAAAAGGTCCACAGCTTGGGAGTGATCCTGGATTCATTGCTGAGCCTGGAACCCCAGGTGTTGGCGGTAGCCAGGAGAGCTGCGCCCGTACCCTGGGAAGTCTGATCTGGCTACTGTTGTCCATGCTCTGGTCACATCCCGACTAGATTACTGCAATGCACTCTACATGGAGCTGCCTTTGAAGACAGTTCGGAAACTGCAATTAGTCCAAAGGACGGCAGCAAGATTTCTAACAGGAACTACATACAGGGAGCATACCACCCTTTTGTTGTGTCAGCTTCACTGGCTGCTGGTCCATTTCCGAGCTCAATTCAAAGTGCTGGTTTTGACCTATAAAGCTCTATATGGTTCTGGCCCAGCTTACTTGTCCGAACGCATCTGCCTCTACGTCCCACCTCGCTACTTAAGATCATGCGGGGAGGCCCTGCTCTCGCTTCCACCAGCATCTCAAATGCAACTGGCGGGGACGAGAGACAGGGCCTTCTCACTTGTGGCCCCGTGCCTGCGGAATGCACTGCCAAGCAAGATACGATCGACTCCATCCCTCCTAGCATTTAAAAAAAAGGTAAAATCTTGGATGTGGGACCCGGACTTTGCACAATGGCATAGCAGCACTTTTAACTGGAATGGACTGGCTTGATGACAGAGATGAGGACACGGTTTCACTGTTTTAGCAATTGAATGCGTGGTTTGAACATTGTTTAATTGTTATTTTAATTGATTGTTGGATTTTGTTTTAATTAATGATTTTGTCTTCAATTTTGTATGTTTTTATGGCGATTTTATGTATTAGGCATCAAATTGCTGCCTTGTAAGCTGCTCTGAGCCCCCCCTCCCCAAGGGGGGGGGTTGAGAAGGGCGGGGTAAAAATACTGTAAATAAATAAAATAAATTAATTCTCTCCTTTCAACGCCCTCCTCCCAGTTGAGTTGGGTTGAGTCTATTTGTAGACTTTGAACAGACTTGGCAGTCGGACGTTATGTTCACCTGCTGATGCTCCATTGCAGGCAATGCTGCAAACAGAATTAAGACAACATTTGTGTATTGCCATAGTTACATTCTTTCAGAATTTCACAAGACAAGCTGGAAGAGTTGTTTCTTTGTCTGACTTGTGCCATCTGTACTCCCTGTGGGCCAGCTCAGGAATTCAAAACATTTCCCCACATGAGATGCTCTTCCCGGGGCTCATTCAGGTGGATCATGTAGAACAGTCTGTGGACAGCATCACAGCTCCTTGGTGGCAATTCCTGCTATCATGCCAATGCAATTTCCTGCTGTAACTGCAGGGGTCATTTCTATTTTATACTGTGTGCTTATAGCTATGCATTTTTTGCCTGTGTTGATAATAGTTTTCATCACGATGGCCAGAATACTGCAATTCAAGAACAAGCACCCTGGAATGCCAGCCTAAGCTCTTTGGGGGAGTCACGTCCATTTCTGCTTGTGACTGAGAGACCATTAGTCCCAATGTATTCATTTAATTGTAGCAGCAGCATCTCTACTGAGGATGGAAGCAGGTGGCAAGAGACAAAATTCTGCATGCAAGCACAGTCCTCGGTGCCTGATTAAAATTCAGCTGCCCAGAGAAGCAGGGCAACCTATCTAATGCCATCTGGCAAAGACGAGGGGAAATTATACCCATGCTTCAAGACATAAACCTATATGCTAAAAAAAAGAAGAGGTGGGTTGATCTAAAAGCAAAGTTTGCTTTAATGTGACAAGGGAGGTGTATTGCTGCATTTCATTATTATTTACTTTTTTCTGATTTATTTTTCATTTCTGTATTGCTTCTCATTTGCACACTAGTATCATAAAATAACCTAATAAAAGCCAATATTATAATATATGAGAGAGTTTAAAACAGTTCAGGGCTGGGGGTAAGCTATAGTAAAAAGTGTGTGTGTGTGTGTGTGTGTGTGTGTGTATATATATTTAAAATGCCTAGAACCACATAGGCAAGATTATTCCACTGCATGGTGCCACTTCATAGAAGCCCATTGACCCTAAACTGGCTTTTTAATGCGATTCCATGCTGTTTGTAAGGTTTGTATATAGCCTTTAATGCATTTCAACATTTTTATTGTTTTAACTTTATAAATTGTTTATTATAAATGCTATGTCTAAACTTTTATTAATGTTTTTGTATTCTCTGTAATTTTTATTGTTTTAAATACAGTAGGCTTACTTATTACATCAGCTCATTGAATGTGGTTTTATCTCTTCAGAGCTTTAATAAATACCATGGGAGGACCGGGAGGACCTAGAAGCAATTATATGGCCAACTTCTGCCAGAAGTTAATGGTTTGTCCTGACTGCCTCAGACAAAAGTCACACTGGGATTCTTATCTTCTGATAAGATTTGCCAAAAAATTGGGCTGACGTTCCTGGCTGATCAATCATTAATGGATTAAGCCTGTGTTGTTGAGCCTGCTTGTAGCATCTACAAAACAAAATAATTGGCTTCATGGATTCCTCTTCCTGGTTATTGCAGGACCATAACTTTGTGGTATAAGAGACACCAGAAAATCTACCTTAGAGCATTTTAAAGGGGAAAGGGTACTGTACCATTATCCAGGCGGAGGCCAAAATGAGGTGCTAGACAGAGGATAGTCCATTTTATGGGGTGGGGGAGAGTTGAAGGAGTAAAACCATATCCCTCCAGTTTCCTGTTCTTTTCCCCACCCATGTCGTTTTTGCGGAAACAACTCGTTTATGAAATGGGAAGTGGAAAGGGGGACTAACCAGCTAAAATGGGGAAAATGGTTTTCCTCCTTCAAATCCACCCCCCCCCCCCCAATTAAAATGGACTATCCTTCCCTGTCTAGCACCCCCTTTTGGCCTTTGCCTGGATAATGGAACAGTATTGGGGAAAGCATTGAATCTGACCTTAGTTAAAAGTCTGTGACAATTTACATCAGTTTTTTTAATTACTCAGATGAAGAGACCGAACATACAATTAGCCTTTTTTATCCACAGATTCTACAGACACAGATTCAACCATCCATGGCTTAAAATATCCAAATTCCTGATTTCATTTGGGTGTTAAAAAAATATGGTAGGTTGAGGACCCCCAGTATGCCTTGGAGACTGGGATGGAAGTAATATATAGTCCTTGAATGCTAGAAACTATGGTCTCTTCTACACTGCCATATAATCCAAATTATCAAAGCGGATAATCCACATTATCTGCTTTGAACTGGATTATATGAGTCTACACTGCCAGATAGTCCAGTTTAAAGCAGATCATCTGGATTTTATCTGACAATGTAGAAGGGGCCTTCATTTATAGATAGGAAATAAAAATACTCTTATGGAGTCCACGGTGGCGCAGTGAACTCGCTAATAGAAAGGCCGCAAGTTCAAATCCAGGGAGCGGCATGATCTCCCACTGTTAGCCCTAGCTTTTGCCAACCTAGCAGCTCAAAAACATGCAAATGTGAGGAGATCAATAGGTACTGCACCGGCGGGAACATAACGGTGCTCCATGCAGTCATGACAGCTACATGACCTAGGAGGTGTCTACAGGCAATGCTGGCTCTTTGGCTTAGAAATATAGATGAGCACCAATCCCAAGAGTCAGACACGACTGGACTTAATGTCATGGGAAAACCTTTACCTTTAACCTAAAAATACTGCAAAAAAAATAAAAAAAACCTATCCAATTCTACTTTATAGTGTTGATCCAGGAAGTTACCACAATTATATCAAAAGCTTCTAAAACTGATTAAGAATAACAGAGTTGTAATTCTTCTATCCCTTTCAAGCTTCCAGAGAAGTCATCCATTGGAATGACCAAGAAGGCAAGAATCCAGACTGGAATTGGTCTAGAGAATCCCAAGTTGGCTTCAGTACGAGTGTCCTTTGACATTTGACTTGATTAGGTTGGAACAACTTCATCCAGTTCAAATGGGAATGTAGTAACATAGGTGGTACACCAAGCAATCCAAATTTCCTTTCCATCAAGCCAGTGGTACCAGGCTCCAGAGCATGCTTTAGAACAGAAAATATTTGGTGGTAAGGAAGATGGTATCTCTAGGTATCATGAAATGCTACATACACACCAACATATATCTATGTACACACCAAACTGCCCATCCTCTTGCATATGCTGATGCTGTCTTAAGTTCCTAGATGGGTCCACTTGTGTCAGAACAATGCCATCCTGGTGACCCACCATGGTTTCCATGACACAGAACAAGTCGAGTTTATCATCTGTAATTAAAGCATGAATGATATTGATCTTATTGTCACCCATTTTGTAGTAAATAACAGGTGGAGTGGCCGAACAACCAGATACCTGGACTTCGTAGAATGAATTCAAAGGGAGATTGCTTGCAACCACTTACATTCCATTTTCTTCCTATGCATCACACAGCTCCTCACATCAGATCGCCCACAACTACTGTTATCAGGCCACCCTCTCCCATATCTTTCCTTCTGTGTGTGTGTCTCTACACTTCCTAACCACACTATACAGTCAGCCATCAACATTTTCTGGGATTAAGAGCACAGGACTCCCGCAAAAGTAGAAAAACATACACCTTCCACCTTTCCCCCCCAGAGAAAACACCTCTCGAATTTCTCAATTTCTATGTGGTTTCTCCAGTGTATGACATTGCGTTTGTTGTTTTTATCAAGACAAACATAAATAGCAAGTTAATTGAAGCTACATGGAGGAAATTTTCTTGTTAAAGATGTTATATATTTATTTTTATTTTATTTTACAAGAATACGATACTATAGCTATTGTTATTGAAACACAAGGAAATGCGTTTTGGAATCCCAGCTTCTCACATCAATGGTAAAACCACTTGTCCAGGAGAAATAATTGGCAGGTTTTCCTAAACTGTCTTGACAACCTCTGGCCATGAAATTGAAAAACCACTTACCGACTTTCAAAAGGCT
Source organism: Anolis apletophallus (assembly GCA_030556195.1). Lineage (NCBI taxonomy): Eukaryota > Metazoa > Chordata > Lepidosauria > Squamata > Anolidae > Anolis > Anolis apletophallus. Next base: position 89,467,541 of record JARBWK010000001.1, on the reverse strand, counting down.
TTGTCCTTGCCAATGATTAGACAGAGAAATCTGGACTAGGTGGCTTTAGCTAGGCATTGCATAGTATCTGCTGAAATGCAGGCTGAATGTCAATAGGAAATCGTTGCGGAAGAGGGAGGTTGTGTCTGCAATTCTGCCCACAAGGCACCCACACAAACAGACTCGGTCACACACCATTATCAAACTCTGGGAATGTCAATCAACACATTTATCTGGTGCTGTAGCAGAGCGGATGCTTGCACTGACAGGTGGAGTTGTGGGGCTTTAAAAGCCACCTGCAATCTTCACATTTCCTCTTCTCGACCAGAGGCATTATTTATTTCCTTTGTGGCATTCTCAATCACCTTTTCCTACAGAAGGGAGCTTGGAGAGGCACACAGCGGTCAAAGCAAAATGCCAACAAAAAGAGAAGGGGGAGGTGGGAAGAAAATATGTAACCTGTGAAGGAAATCCTAAACTGGATTGGTGATTTTTCCTGCTTTCCAATGGTTTGGAACAGTTGTAGAATTATGGTTATATTCATGATCAGTGCCAGCCATGAGACAGAGTAGGGCAAGCTCCTCAGGTACCAAATGATGGATTGCAGAAGAGTGGCAAGGTGCTAGAAGACAGGGTGTTGTGTACCATGCAATCTGTTGTGTATCATGCAATGTGGCTGGTGATCTATGGCTTAGCAGATACAATGCACAATCCTTTCCTGTCCCCAGTGTGAAATAAAACTCAGCTGCCAGCTATATGTGAAACTGATGTATATGTTAACACGTTGTCCTTTGCCACAGGCAACATAACATATTTGACCATCGTGGCCTGTGCTTACCCAAATCAATGACAGGTGGAGGGGAGCAACAGAAGAAAGCCTCTGATCAGACTTATAAACCTGCCTCCCTGACAGATGTGCTTATGTTGTGCCAGTTGAGGCAATGCATTTCCTGCGATTTCAAATAGCTGCTGATCTACAAGCAGCCCCGGGTGATCTGAAACATACATTGAAAACTCCATTGATTTTAGTGTTCTTGAGCAGTTCCAAGTCCAACTATTGTTCTTACGTCCATCAACCAAATTGCTGATCATGTCTGTGGCCACACCAACCACATCCATGGTGGCTTTTGGTCCGTGGTCTGCTCAGATTTTATGCCACATGGCCAGAGTTTGAGAGCATTTCTTTTTCTGATCAGAACTCCTAAAATCCCTGATCCTTTATAAATCGGGAAGAGCTACAGTGAAATAGCAGAATGTCAGTTTTGCATGGTTAAACCCTTGGTTAAAACCTTGTGCTGGCAGGACCGCTGACCGAAAGGTCAGTGGTTCGAATCCGGAGAGCAGGGTGAGCTCCCAGCTGTGAGAGAAGCCTCTCACAGAATGGTAAAACATCTGGGTGTCCCCTGGGCAATGTCCTTACAGATGGCCAATTCTCTCACACCAGAAGTGATTTGCAATTTCTCAAGTTGCTCCTGACACACACAAAATCGGTTTTGCATGAAGAAGAACCTAAGTTTAATCTTTGGTATCTCAAGACAGAGAAGAACCTTTCCTGAAAATCTGGAGGGTTCCAGCTAGTAGTCGATCCTAAACTCTACTATTCTATTCTATTCATGTGACCAGACTTCTATGCATACAGTTAAAATGGTTAAATAGCTGTGTGTTGAGGGATAATGAATGGATATTTTTCACATCTCCCAATACAAAATGGCAATTCTAATTTGTATTCATGATTGCAAGAACACTCCAGGATAATTCAACCTGAATAAAAGACACCGGATTACCAAAATGCTTCTGCAAGCATACATTAAAAAAGAGAAGAAATTTCACCTTGAATTCACAGGTTTACAGAATGAAAGGTTGCACAAAATATATGTATAATTGTGTGTTAAATTATTGTGGAAAACCATTATTGGCAGTGCAGTATTTCTAGGTCTTGACAGCAATCAGAAATAGTGTGTTCTCTCTCTCTCCATCAGTATTTGGGAATAATTAATTTTGTCAAGTGCTGCATCTTTCTAAAGAAAATGTTATTCCAATCTCCCAAGTCTCCACATACTGAATCCTAAAGGGGCACTTTAGCCCCAAATGTCCTTGGTCAGGAGGATGAAACACATATATACTGTCCTCAGTTGTTAGAGAAAGGGTGAAATATAAATGTAATCAATGTTTTACAAAAATCAAGAGAAGAGAACTGGGGGACTCGGGACCTTGTGTTGCAATTTCAGTAGGACTCACAGATACAAAGTTTGATAGATTCCTAGGACTGCACAGCTGCTGTTTATCAGTGGAGGTGTATGTATAAATTAGTAGCTCTTATAGGAAGACAATTCCTAGTTAGGAGCCGCGGTGGTGCAATGGGTTAAACCCTTGTGCTGACTGAACTGATGTTCTGAAGATTGGATGTTTTAAATCCACGAGATGGAGTGAACTCCCATCTGTCAGCTCCAGCTTCCCATGCGGGGGCATGAGAGAAGCCTCCCACAGGATGGTAACATATCTGGGCATCCCCTGGACAATGTCCTTGCAGACGGTCAATTCTCTTACACCAGAAGCAACTTGCAGTTTCTCAAGTTGCTTCTGACATAGAAAAAATTGCTAGGTCTCTATATAACCGAAGCCTCCATCCCTGAAATTCAGTAAGTCAGACAGGGGTGAAGATTGGGAATAGAAGTTCATTAAATGCTAGATATAATAATCCAAATGTTATAGAGAACTGGGCAAATAGTACAAGAGATTAACCATTTCAGGTGTGAGGAGGGACTTAAATAAACAGTTTGAGGGAATGACCCATGGTCTTAATGCAAAGAGCTTGAGAAATAAACAAAATGCACTTGAACTCTAAACACAGCAGAAAAAATATACCAGGCATCACTGAAACTTGGGAGATGAGTTTCATGATTGGAATGTTGTATAGAATGGAATAGAGGGCTATAACCTATTTCAGAGCCATAGACCAAACAGGAAGGGAGGAGGAGTAGCACCAAATGTCAAAGCTAATTCAAATTTGGGCCATGGAGAGCAATATCAATGTGGAAACTTATAGGTAGCACTAATGTGCTGAGTCTGGGGCAGCTTCAGAGCTGAATAATCTAACATTTTAAAAGGTAAACATTTCACCTGACATTAAGTCTAGTCAAGTCCGACTCTGGGACTTGAAGAGCCAGCATTGTCCATAGACACCTCCAAGGTCATGTGGCCAGCATGACTGCATGGAGCACTGCTACCTTCCTGCAAAAGCGGTACCTATTGATCTACTAACATTTGCATGTATCCGAACTGCGAGATTGGCAAAAGCTGGGCCTAATAGCAGGCCTAACAGCCAACCTTTTGGTCAGCAAGTTCAGCAGCTCAGTGGTTTAGCCCTCTATTATTTGGAGGGTGTAGACAAGCTCTGCTTATATTTCGTTAATATGGTTGCTAACAGATCCTATAGGGCAGGAGTGGGAAATGTGTGTCACTTCCAATATTGTTGAACTGCAACTTCCAGCATTCCTCACCACTAACTATACTGGCAGCTACAGTTCCACAACATCTGGATGTCCACACAAGCCCCACCCCTTCTACAGGGCATGGAGCTGCAGCATTCTTGTATAAAGGAAAACACTAGTAGATTTACATTCTTCCATTCCTGCACAATTACAATGGGAACCCTAAAATAATCCCTGTTGCATATACAGTATAAGCCCTGGTCAAGAAACAAATTAGGCAACTCAGAGTTTGAAATTGTTGCACATCGCTAGTTGAAACTAATCCCTTTTCAGTAATAGAGGCATAGCAATGTTGCACTATGATTGTGACTTAATAAGAGATAACATTCTTTCTATTGTGCAACATTTTAAGATCACTTTTATAGTTGCAGGATTGTGGCTGCATGACGTGGTAGAAGAGGAATGTGACATGATTCAAATCCTGGTTCCTGCTCACTCCACACTCTTGTGGTGGTTGAGATGATGACACAGTACTGGTCAGTAGCACATAGCACTATGGTTTTTAAAAATCCCATTACATAAATATATTGAAAATGGAGAGAAAGGGGTAATACTTTAAAATGCAATAATAATGCAAAGGAATGCCAGGGGACGGCTTTGAACTATAATTACAATTAATTACTTTTTTGAGAAAAAAAACTTTCCAAGCTTGAGGCAATCCCACATAAGAATTAAAGCTGAGATAAAAACCTTCCATAAGAAACCGTGACTCTTAAAGGAATTTCTTAGATAGAGAGATATATTAAAAAGCTGTATTCAAGACAAAGTCCACAGGCTATGAGGGAAGAGGAAGGGAAAGGCGGAGAGACCACTGTTTGTATTCCTCAGTAGTAATACATCCTGCACAGCTTCACAGGGATTTGGATGGAAGGGTGCAAATGAGGTCATTCCAGAAAGCCTTTAGCTGTTGACAAGCACACAGTGTTTGCAAGCCAAGCATTGCTTTTGCTTCTGCATGGGAACTTGGAATTGCAATTTTCCTCAGAGCCGACTTCTAACAAAGGTGAATTGAATCACAACAGCATGGATGAGACCTAGCAATGGTATGAATCATACTGCAACATTGCACATCTGTCTGCTGGTTGTGGTATAGAACAGTTACCTCCTTTGGCTTATGGATGCTATAGCGTAACAAATAATTTCTGGCATGTTCAACAGTATTTACATATTTCTGGTATACTCTCCAAATATACAATTATTTTATCTGTTAAATCTGTTTAATAGATGCATCACTTATTTTCTCCATCTGCTTATCTGTGCTTCTTGAGGCATAAATAATGTGTGCCTATTTTTGGAGTGCACCTTTCATCTGTTACACTATTGGGTTTTTGCATTGCCTTTCCATCATACTCTGAGTATCAAAATTATTTAGAAGGTGTAGTATTCAGCAATTAAATGTGTATAGGTTCCATTCATTTCAGCTTTTTATTAATTCATATCTACCTTTTGCAGGGAATAAAAGGGCCTATTAAACATACCATCTCCACTCCAACAAGCCACCCTTTTGCTAAAGAAAACTGTTTACACAACCCATTCAAATTCTGAAAATCATGCAAGCACATGCACTAACTTTTCTTTATAGTTGTTATTACATGGCACAGTTCATAGTGCTTTTCCTAATCAGGTAATGAAGAAATGTATAATTATCAGGAAAGTATTACCATAAATGAATCACAATTTGCAACCCATTTGCACTGGCCAAATTCCATAGGCACAGCTATTTCTGTTAGAGAGAAGACCATGTGGTGTGGTCTGAGCACTGGACAATGACTCTGGAGACCGGGAACTGAATCCCCATTGGGCCAAGGAAACCCATAGGGCGATCTTGGGTGAGTCACAGACTCTTAATTTCAGAAACCACCTGAGATTGATTCACCATAGGGCAGATATGACTTGAAGGCATACAACAACATGCAAAGAGCTGCCCTTTATGGCTGTAATTATTGATGGTTTCAAATAATTTTTGGCTTTAGGATATAATGGCAATAAACCGCTTTTAAAAGCAGGGGTGAGAACTGTGTGGTATTCCAGAGGTTGGACTGCAGCTCTCAACAGACCTGGCCAGCCTAGCCAGTGGTGAGTAATGCTGGGTGGGAGCCACAGTTCAACAGCACCTGGAAAGTCATGTGATTCTTACCTTTGCTCAGGACCGGACAAAGGTAATTTCAACTGGTACGCAAACCTTCTTTTGGCACCCCCTCACTCTCCGTGCGCATGCAGGCCGGTGGCACGCTGGTGTGTGCATGCGCAGGCCAGCATCTGCAGCGCCAGCTCCGCGCATGTATGCTGTTGTGTGCATGTGATGTTGTGCGCATGCGCAGGGCCAGATAGTTCGGTAAATGCGCCATTCATGCGGGCGCGACACCAAGTGGATGGTGACGCAAAACATACTCCAGGAGGCCAAAAAGGAGAACGTTTTGCAGTGGGAGGCTCTGTCCCATCTGCAAAACGTCCTCCTTTTCAGCCTTTTGCGTCACCATCCACCTGGAGTCGCACCTGCGCTGGCCCGCAGCAATGGTGCGGCATGCGCCGAACCTGGCGGCCGTGGCCGCATGTGCCCCTGGACACGTGGCACCCATAAGCAGCCGCTTACTTGGCTTACTATCAAAATCCGCCCCTGCCTCTGCCTTAAAGTGTCGTTACAGCTTCTAGGTTCAGTATAACTCAATAGAAGACAGTGATCTAAATTCCCTGGATTTTATTTCAAGTATACATAGAAAGTCAAGTGAGTGCCTGCCACTATCACTCAAGGTCCCAGTAAGGTTTCTAACAGACTAGAAGAACCCTGTCTCACAACCTCTTTACACGGCTGCCACAAAAATCCCTTGTCATTCCCTCTTACCATCAGGGCTCCTCCAGCAGCTCATCCTATGGAGGGAAGCATGGTGCATGTGTGGAGCACGTGGCTTCCCTCCATGAAGTAATGGCAACACAGGAAGCCTCCCATGTTGCCAGGACAGTGGCAGTATGCTGGTTCCATCCCTCTTCACCCATGGAACCGGCATGACAGTGACCAGGGTTAGATTGGCATTTGCTGCCGTATCTAGCCTCGTATGATGAGGTGGTTAGGCTCCATTTACACTGCCATATAAAATCTAGATTATGTGCTTTTAACAGGATTAAATGGCAGTCTGGACTCATATAATCAAGTTCAAAGCAGAAAATGTGGATTATCTTCTTTAGTAATCTGGAATATATGGCAGTGTAGAAGGGGCCTTAGACTGATCTTGTGCTGTTAAGAGCAGCCTGACATGCAGAAGTTAGCAACTGAGCCTTTTCAGAGGATGAATATATATAAAATCTATTAATATCTGCAGTCTGAGCAGAGCGTAACAAAGATTTGATAGCTAGCATTTCACTGTTGTGGGTGAAACACAGCAACCCATTACCCCTTGCACATCAGACATCATTGTTATCCACAGTACTGTGAAAGTACTGTATAGCTCTCCAGTTAACGTTAACATGTGTTTCATGTTCTGAAAGGTTGGAGTCAAAACCCAGCTCAGCTCCTGTTTGGCAGCCAATGAAAGCAAAAGAAGGGGTGTTGAGGTGGGGTTTTTTTGGGTAAAAGAACAAGGAGATTTACAGAGTTAACAGCTTGGTTATTAGGCATGGGTAGGTTCATTCGGAATCTTCGTTATTCGGATTAAAATTGGAATAAATCTCCTTTTGAAGCAATTTCGAAGTGATTTGGGAACCCGGAAGGTATCCTTGCCATTTCGAAGCCACTTTCGCCATCTTTTTTCTGATCTAGGAAGTGAATTGGAAATGAATCAGCGTTTGGAGGCAAGCAGCTGCTAGCATGCTGGGATGCTTGCCTCCTGCCAATGAGGGGAAACCACCTCGGGAGGGGTGGAGTTTCAGCACGGCAGCCATTGCCCTTTAAAAAGGGCCGTGTATGCCTTGTGGGCTCATTGCGAGCCGGGGACGCGAAGGCAGAGGGACTAGGGCAAGCTGCTTGGGTGGGAAAGGTGCCACGCCATCGCTTTGCAAGGGAACAACATACCCGAGGAACCTAGTAAAATGCCCCCCCCCCCATGTTTTCCTGAACAGGCTGGGATTTGGAGGACAAAAGGAAAGGGGAAAGGAAGAGAGATAAGGAAAGAGGAGAAGGGAAGGGAGGAAAAACAGCAGGAAAAATGTCAGTTTAAACCAGTGTGGATGCATTCCTTTCCTTTCTCTCCCGTGTCAGTTTAAACCAGTGCGGATGGGATGGATCCGTGTCAGTTTTATCCAGAGTGGATGGATTTTTCCCTTTGCTTCCCCCACCCCCTTTCTGGAGTAAAAAACTACTTTCAAAGTAAAGACCACCCAATGAAACAGGAAATAACACTTTGAAACCATTAACGGAAGATTTGAAAGTCTCGGAAATTTTGAAAAGTTTTGAACTTTTTTCCCTGTGAAAATAGGAATTGAATTTAGATTTGAACCACCAGTGCCCCCTACATCGGAAACTAGTTTTGAACCCTACCCCCACCCCTTTTTTTAACCAAACAAGCCTATTGTTTGGTTGGGTGGCAAATCATCTGCTACAGTTGAGAAGCTGAATTAATGTTTGCCCAGTTCATCATTCTTTCTCTGAGAATGAAGAGCTTTGGTTGACCCTCTCTGCTTGCCATTATGCAGAAATGATGCTGAAAGAGAGACAGAAGGCCCTTCCACATGCCCCAGAATATCAGTACAGAAAATCCCAGTTCAAAGCAGATATTGTGTGATTTTCTGCCTTGATATTCTGGGCTATAGGGTTGTCTGGACGGGTTTAGAAGCAGTACGATGTAGAGGTTTGAGAAATGTGCCTTTCCTTCCACAAACTACCTTTGTCCCCAGCTTGCTTCCATTACTGCAAACTGATTTCAAAGTGAAAAGTACCTTGTAACCAATTCAGCAGGTCAGAGGGGAGGGAGGATATGAGGGGTGTGAAATCTTGCTCTTCCCAGTAGACTCAAGCTTAAGCAAACTGCTGTGTTTTCTCCTAGCTTGTGTTTATTCCTCATTAAAAAAACCTTTGCCACCTTGACTATTTTCTGATATCTTTTGTACCAATTTATGTCCAAAATGTTGGAAGGATACTGGTTGTGGTACCAGGAACAACTGTTAAGGTGTTCAACCTAGGAATGTAATAGCCAAATAATAACTAGGGTTATTGGATGTTTAGAGGAGCTCTTGATTATATGCATGTTCAGAATTGCAGCTTTGAGGCTCAGGCGTTTTGCACACTTCTCTATAAATAAATACCACTTAACTGTGAAGTGTATTTCAGAGTCAGAGTAGGACTGCACATAATGCAATGACTTTCTTCAGCTCAATCTGGCAACCCCATCTAAGTTGGCCTGCAATCTGCAGAAAATAATTCTCCATCCCAATTTATAGCTCCCAGTTTCCCTCTGTTTCCTGCAACTTTGCAGTTCTTAACCTTTTAGGAGCATAAATTATTTACACCTAGAGCTCTGGATGGGGAAGATGGATTGTGAGAAGAAGCTGTTGGTTATGCTGTCTTGCTTTCTTCAGTCTCATTTTTAATTTGAGTCTAATATCTGTCTTGGCTTTCTTTCCTTTGTCCCTGTCAAGCAGAATAGTTAATTATGGTTATAGCAAAGAGGTTGTTTGTTTCAGTTTTCCTGGATTCACATTTTCAATTCACTTGTTAAAATTCCAGGCAGGAAAAAATTGGCTAGGTAAGGAGAGGAAAATCGTGGGACTATTACATCATAATTCTGGAAGTCTCTGAAGAGTCAGTGAAGAATAATTGTTCCACCTAACCCAATAATTCAAGGTAATTATTGGCTCATCTTAAATTGACTTGTCAGGGGTGGTGGTCACTGGTCAGGTGTTTGACTCAGTTCCCATCTACACTGCCATATAATCCAATTTCTGAATTCAGATTATCTGATTTGAACTGGATTATATGGCAGTGTAGACTCATATAATCCAGTTTAAATCAGATAATCTGGATCAGAAATGGGATTATATGGCAGTCTAGATCTGTCCTCCGTAAGAGAATCATGTGTTAGCGTGTCTTGACTGAAGAAATGTGTGTTTTTTAAAATCCCCAGACAAATGTACAGAAGGTAACATATGATGCAATGATACAGAAAACTGGAAGGCTAATGGTTTGGTGGAAATTATATGGCCCTCCAGATATTATTTGACAGAAATTCCTAGCAGCTCCGTTCAGCATACTAATACTGAGATATGCTAGGAGTTGTTGTTCAACAGTTCCTTGAACTGGTCTAAACAGGTTATGGGAAAGCATAGGGTCAGTCTTAAGAACTAAACCTTCTAGCACAGTGGTTCTCAACCTGTGGGTCCCCAGGTGTTTTGGCATACAACTCCCAGAAATCCCAGCCAGTTTACCAGCAGTTAGGATTTCTGGGAGATGAAGGGCAAAAACATCTGGGGACCCACAGGTTGAGAACCACTGTAGCACATTTAAACTGAATTTTAACAAAAAAATGCAGGTTGAATATTCCTTATTTGAAATTATAGTGACCTGATGGGTTTGGGGTTTAGAATATTTAATTTTTTTGAATACTTTTATCTAATGCGTATATGTACCCCTAAGGAAATATCTTGGAAATAGGACCAAAGTTTAAAAACAAAATGGAATGATGTTCTTATACACCTTATACATATAGCCTAAGAAATTCAAACAAAACATTAATAATTTTGTGCATGAAAAAAGTTTATGTACACTGAGCCATCAAAAAGCAAAAATATCACTATCTCAGAACCTCATTGTCTGTTGAATTTTCCCAATTTCTATATAATTTCAAATTGGAATCCCATGGAGGCCATCACATGATGTAGGGGCACTCTGTAAGGTTCAATTTCCATAGTGCATGGAAACGGAGCCCAGACTGCTACCCGACTCCAAACTTTTAAAAAATGGAACTAAAAGGGGGAAAATGGGGAAAGGATTGATTTGGAAGATGACTCGAAATGGCGAACTATTTTAATGTATATTTTAAATTGTTTTCAATGTATGCAAAGTCTATTTTATGCTCTGTTATTTATTGTTCGGCACTAAATAGTGCTTGCTGGTAGCCATCCTGAGTGCCTCTTTGAAGGTGAGAAGGATGGAATAGAAATGCTCCTAATGAATGAATAAATAATAAGGACACAAGATGGCTGGCCATCCCAGAAGATGGGCCTTGGCAGTAGGGAATGAGATAAGACCATTCCTTCCGCTTTTCCTTTCTTTCCCCCGCTTTCCTCCTGCTCATGGGATGAAGTCACCCATGTGGACTATTTTGCATTTGGGAGTATATTTTGAAATTCCAGATAGAGGATGTGCTTAGAAAGGGTTACACAATAGATTAAACTATTCAGTATAAATTACCTTGCTGACACCCTCCTGGATCCCAAATTTCATGGCAAAAGATCTGCTTAGAGTGAGTAGACACATTGATCCATGGCACAGAAATAAACTTGCTTATCTACAGTGTTGGCCCATTTTGATGCCTGGAGCAGACAGTATTCTTTGCTATTCCACCTCCATTTGAGTTGCGAGTTACATCTTTCCTCAGCCATGATAGGAGAATTAGCATCTTTCACCATACAGCAGCAGGCTAGTTTTAGTTCATGAAGGATGGGTTATCAATGGCTATTGCTCAGCCTAACTATATATCAGTAGCAGCAGCAGAGACAGTATGACTCTGTACATCAGTTGCTGGAGAGCGCATTTCGACTTATTTCTGGCTGATGGATTTTTCACATGCAATTGGTCACTGATGAAAAGGATGTTGAGTGTATAAACCTTTGATCTGAATCTGTATGCTCATCCTCATATTCTTATGGGGCTAGATAAGTTGTATGGTACATATCCCACTAAGTTCTGCCAATGCCTGCTTGGAGCTGCTTCACTCTGCCTTTGGGTTGCCTGGTCTCGTGGTGCCAGCTGAAACTTCTGGAAATTGTTATACTACTCCATGTGGGGAGATGAATCACCAAAAGTCCCTCCACCTTGTGCCAGTGCTTTGGGGTTCAGTATAAGCATGTTTGTGTGCATGTTGTGCTTATGTATTATCGGTGTCTCAAAAATCCACAAGTGAGGCAGAAAGGATTGGGGAGAGATAGCTGCTTTGAGTCTCCTTGTGGAGAGAAAAAGCCAGGTATAAATAATAACAATAATAAGATGGGCCAGCCTTAAAAACTGTGGCATAGACACTGAGAACTGGGAAGCCCTGGCCCTTGAGCACTTTAACTGGAGATCAGCTATGGCCAGCAGTGCTGCGGTATTCGAAGAGGCACGAACGGAGGGCAAAAGAGAGAAACGTGCCAAGAGGAAGGTGTGTCAAGCCAACCCTGATCGGAACCGCCTTCCACCTGGAAACCGATGCCCTTACTGCAGAAGAAGATGCGCATCAAGAATATGGACTCACCACCAAGACACCACATCTGGAAGACAATCATCCTCGAGCAATGAGGGATCGCCTAAGTAAAGTAAGTAATAATAGATGTCTTAAATCAAATAGTTTAATATGTTTTTAGCCCTTTGAAATAATTTTGATGGTTTACAGGTTCATTTTATTATTAGGTATAGGGCAGGAAATAAATAAATAAAATAAACCAATTGTAGGCTCAATGTCCCATTTAGGGCATGGCAGGGAATGTTGTGTCAGCAGTGAGACTAGGAAGCTTTTTTTCAGCCTGTCCAGTTATCAAGAATACATTTTCCCTCCTTAGGTTGTGAGTTGCCATGTTATCTGGTGGTTATCCTGATTGTTTATCAGGTGTTAGTGAGAAGTTGTATTGTTGCGGTTGCTATTCCAGTTATAGGTGGCACTCTGTCCAAATGGAGGCCGTCAGCTCTGTTGCTGTTCCAGGTTGTTCTTTTTGCAGTAAATCTGTTCCATTAAGCACCTATTTTGGCCTGGCTCCTGTTTTTGTAAGAATTTGACAAGGGACGAGTTGGTGGTTGGACAGCCTGCTTTCAGCTAATGTCTTGCTTCTAAAGCTGGTTTGGCAACTTCTTTCCTGCTCTTTTCACAAGCTCTGTGTGACAGCAATTAGTAACCTCAGTTTAGCAAAAGTTCCACCCCAGCAACTTTTTCTGATGTGAACAGGCAGCAGCATTGCCTTCTCCCTGCCTAGATATTGGATCTGTGCCTGAAAATTAGGATCACTGATTTTTAAAAATACATTCTGCCCTTAGGTCAGGCAAATGTTTTCCCATCCACTGTCTGGCGTTATGTTTGGAAATATCTTGAGGTGGTAAATATTTACATGCACAATAAGGTTGTTATTGAAGGCATGGGAGTCCTGCCACAAGAGGACAGGGTTCAAGAGCTGAAAAACAACAGGGAGTATGCTCCACTTCTTGCCATGTTGCTCAGCTCTTCCTTTGGATCTATAGCAGTGGGCATCTAGGAGATAATTTCCCATCATGGGACCTAATACCTTGCTAAATGTTGTAAGCAATGTTTCCAGTGTTCTTTATATTATAAGATAATAATTGCTGGATGCTTTCAGTACCAGGATTTTTATCTTCCTCTCTTCTTTTCAATCTCTCTGGGGGTTTTAAAAAAAATGTAGGATGGGTTTTAGGGACACACACAAGTATGTGTGCATGTGTGCACACACACGCACAAGCTTTGGGATAGAATGCCTATCTGCTCTGCTTTTTCCATTCTTGATTACAAATATAAGAAACTGCCTCATAATGAGTGAAATCATTGGTTTATTGATTTCAATATTGTCAGTCTGGACTGGCAGTAGTTCTCAAGGATTTCAAACTTTCCTAGTCAAGTTTGGCATTGTCACAGAACGTGGCTCTTTTTATCAGTATAGCTAGTGCTTTACCACACCATGAAACTCTGGTCCAATCTCCTAATTCTTCCATCTATAGTTCATAGATAGAGATGGGAAGAGAAACCCAGCATGGTATAATGGTTGCAGTGCTGGAGTAGGAATCTATTAGACCAGGGTTCAAATCCTCACTTGGCCATGGAGACCCACTGGATGACTCTGGGCAGGTCATAGTCTTTGAGCCTCTGAGGGAGGCAATGGCAAGCCTCCTCTGAATAAATCTTGTTAAGGAAATTCCTTGATAGGTTCACTTTAGGGTCACAATTTGAAGGCACGGATCAAAAAAAGAGATAGGAGGAATATTCAAATTCTCGGGGGGGAGTTAAAAAAAGAGAGGTGATTTGAATGTCTGAAAACCCTAACAAGGATAATTTTCCTCGGACCCCTTTTTTGTTTTAACTCTCACAGTTCTAAAACAGACTTGAGAACTACTCCCACACCAGAGCTAGCCATTTCCTGTACCCCCCATACTGTGAGACCTGGAAAGGGAGAGGCCAATGAAGAGGATTACTTTTGTAGATTGTGTTCATGATGACAACATCTGGGTTGCTGGGACTCAGCCTAAAGGATGCTGCTCATAAGGCTACAACCTCCCATTCCTCACTTGCATTTCCCCCACTCTCCAGTGTTGCATGGGGCAGGTGATGTTAGTGGGAGACCAAGCAAAGATTCTTGAAGGATAGCCTGCTGATCCTTGTCTGCTTCCCCCTTCTGATGTCATGTGGGATGTGTGGGTGGCTGGAAAGACAGGGAGAATATACCAGCAAGCATCTCTATTGCCATGCAATACCTTAAAATATGCATCACTTTTGAAGACTTCTGACAGTGGCAGGAAAATGGATTGAATCATTTATTCTCCCTTCTAGGAATCAATAATTTATTTTAGCTCACCCCTCATAGTAAATACGGGATATTTTACAGCTGATATACCTAGCAAACCAGACAATTGCAGAGAGGATGTCTCCAATGTGAGTAGGGTAATGAATCTGCTCCACAGTTTAGTCTGCACCTTAAAGGAGCTATCAAAGGCATTGAACACGGCACCCAACATAGCTTCAGCCCCATGGAAAACACAATTAAAGCCTGACTCTATCTCAGAGTAGATTGACCGTCCAATTGACATTTAAGACAATTGTGACAACCCTAATAATGAGAAGCTCATCAAAGAAGAATGGCATTTCTGTAGGTTGTTGTTGTTTATTCGTTCAGTTGCTTCCGGCTCTTCGTGACCAGCCCCTGCCAGAGATCCCTGTTGGCTATCACCTCCCCCAGCTCCTTCAGGGTCAAACCAGTCACTTCGAGGATACCATCCATCCTTCTTGCCCTTGATCGGCCCCTCTTCCTTTTCTTTCCGTTTTCCCCAACATAAGTGTCTTCTTTAAGCTTTCCTGTGATGCCCCCATGGGGCTGATATTGCAGCTGCATTTGTATTTCACTGCCCTACCTGTAAGGTCTTTGTTCTATTGTTGTTGGCCATGCGGTCACTCAGGGGCAGAGTTGTGTTTTGGCTCCATACCTGGCGTCTCCGCCCCCAACTCCTCCTCTTCCAGAGGTCATGTGAGAGGCAGCATTTCCTCTCTGGCTCATTCCAGAGATTTCAACGGATGAAGCAAGGCTGGAACCCAAGCTTGCTTGGACACAGCATTCTTAGTTCACCTACCGAGTCTACCTGCTCTCTCAACCAAGCTGTAGTGCACAGGAGGCCCGTCCTCAACAGAGACTGCAGATTTTGGGGTTTTACAGGACTTTGTGGGCCTACAAAACCAGAGAGGAACAGGACACCTGGGATCCAAAGAGAGGTACCTTCGCTTTGCATGAGGCAAACGAATGCTTTCCCTTTGTTTAAAGGACTCTTTGCAACCAACTCAAGCCTTTTGTGCCACCAGCCCTTTTTACTGGTTGTGTTCAATAAATCCTGTTTTGGTTCACTATTTCTGAGTCTAGCACCCATTTCTATAGAGATCCTGGGTCACCCTGCATGTGGGAAGGCTCTAAATTCTACCTTCTGGGTCATAGCTTGCAACGTCCATCCTTCTAAAGCCTTTTTTGACCCGGAAGGCAGAGGATTTCCTGTCTTCTCATTATGTGGCCATAAGTACTTCATCTTTGCTTCTACTAACCTTCCCTCCAGTGAGCAGTCAGGCTTTATTTCCTGAAGTATGGACTGGTTGGATCTTCTCGCGGTCCAAGGCACTCTCAGGACTTTCCTCCAAAAGCACCCATCTTCCTTCGCTTAGCCTTTCCTATTGTCCAGCTCTCACATCCATAGGTTACTACAGGGAATACCATTGCTTTTACTATGCAGATCTTCGTTGCCAGTGTGATGTCTCTACTCTTCACTATTTTATCGAGATTGGTCATTGCTCGCCTCCCAAGAAGTAAACGTCTTCTGATTTCCTGGCTGCAGTCTGCATCTGCAGTAATCTTCACACCTAGAAATACAAAGTCTGTCACTGCCTCCACGTTTTCTCCCTCTATTTGCCTATAGACTGAAGGAGTATTGTTTTTAACTTTCTGTAGCATGTCTTTACAAAATGTGTACTCCTCTTGTGCTAATTCATATTACACCCCCTCTTCCCTCCCTTCACCTGACGTAAGACCATTAAAATGCATTTCCTCACTCTCTTCATGTTGTGACCATCTTATATTTAGTTGAGACAGGGCATGGTGTGAATTTTTTAAGACAGCTTCTGTCATCAAGCCTCATTTATCCTTAGGCAAACCTGGAGCCCTGGGAAGAGGGCAATTACTTTGATTACATACGGTAACCATAAGAACCAAGATAAAACTTTAATGCAATCTTATTGTCTCAGCATTTCTGAGTATTCCATTCTGCTGAGTGGTCCATGTTTCCGCACGAAGCCAAGAGGTTGTGGTGGTTTAAGATTAACTGATAACAGTGTCAGGACTTTTGTCTTTGTTGAACAAGTGTGGGAGTGCTGTTGGTGGAGAAGTCACCTGCAGTCTAGGTTGGTATAGCTGGGGAAAAGGTTAACAGATGAAGAGTGTGGAAGTCAGGTACAAAACGAACATAAAGCAACCATCTCATCTGCCAAAGCCATAGCAAATTGTGAAAAACTACCAAATAGAAGAGAAGAAGGGAACTAAAGGTCCACTCATGGGTGTGTGTGAGGCAGAGATACCAGGTTTTCAATAAAGCAATAAGGAAGAGCTGAAACTCATGACATGCAAAATTGATTGTCAGGAAGCAAAAATTACTAGCTAAATGCCAAATTAATGTGTTATTTTAGCTATGCATTTCTCTATAAAATGAATATATTGTGCACATCCATAAATTACATTATGTACATGTTTCTATCTTCATGAAAGGTTCTTGCTCCTAAATTACAGGATTTTGGAGATCTTGTTCAGTATGAAAGGAAAATCTATCTCACTGTCAAATAAGTGATATCCTTTAAAATAAGGGATAACTGCCACCCTGATAAGGAACATCACTTAGCAACCCTCATGTGAGCAGGGAATTGCAAGACAAGGCTTGACAAAAGATGTCTGAGGAGAAAACTAGTTGTGACAGAAGATACAGAGCTACTGCCAAAAATACCAGCAACATTGTATCTTATTCTCGTTATCTTCCCCTATAGAATGTAAGACTGAGTTTTCAAACAACTCAAAGCACTGCCTAGTTAAAGGTGTTATGGTTGTGTATGCCTAGAAATTAGTCCCCATGGGTTCTAGCCGAGCGTAGCCATGCTTGGTGGGTTACCTACTGCAAATTGCTGAAAAGAGTGAAGGAGAAAGAGATGTGACTGCTCTTCTTGGCAATAGTTCATCTCTGTTAATATCCAGTGTCATTCTACTGTTGGTGTTGGGCAAGATTTTTACCAAATGTTTATGCCTGGAAATGCTCCACCTGCATGAGTTTCAGATTACTCCAACCATTACAACCTATATGCATCTCTCTGATTTTTTAATTCACGATGGAAAGATGCCCAAGGTACTTATCTATTCCCTTAAGGTTTGGAATTGGCTGTCAGGGGCCACTTGTGTTTCATTAGTAAATCCTATTTCCATTTGCCCATGAGATAAGTGTACATTGCTTTACAGATTATGGTTGCAGCAAATGTTTTGTTGTTGCTACTTTGTAGACTTGTTTTTAGCAGGTTTCCGGAAGCCAATGTTCTTTCATTTCCTTGATCCTGACTTGAGCTGTGTTGCTATAGAATAAGGCTCTTGCTCTGCCATAGAAGTAATCCAATCCTTCTGGATTTTTAATTCATTGGATTCCAGTGATACCAGAGCTGGGAAGCTGATACCCTCAAATAAATGCTAATGAGGACCGAAAAGCTAATTAATTAATGACTAGGAAGGAGAGGGAATAACCGGAGAGCGTCTTTTACTTCAGCACAACCTGCAGATGAAAAAATAAGTCCTGATGGTTCTTTGTCTTAGAGGATGGAGCGACAGCACCCACTGTGGCTGGATTCGAGCCCAACCTTCCATGGCACCAAAAGCTCGACACTGAGACGAAACAACACACCTTCGGTTCGGTCTGTCTCTGTATTGTCTATACAAAGCAGCATTGAATGTTTGCCGTGTATGTGTACTGTGATCTGCCCCGAGTCTCCTTCAGGGTGAGAAGGGCAGAATATAAATAAAGTGTTGTTCTTATTCTTCTTCTTGTTGTTAAAATAAAGTATTTAAATTTCCTTTGAGGGGAAGACAAGAATCCCAAGGGCCTAAAAGAAGATCAGCACAAATTGTTGTGATGTCCCAGAATTAGGATTACGCCTTCTCATACCCATATAACTGTATGATGGGGACAATGCCCTGTTTCATGACCCTGCTCTCACATGTCTACAGAGATTGCAAAGTCATGAGGCACAATTTACCTCAGCAAGCAGCCTTTCCTCACAAACAAAACCTAACAAACACTGTAAGGAATGTAAAGTTCACTGCAGATATACCCAGACTTTGAATGTTCTGCTGCAGTGTCCTTGAGTGCCCTCCTTCCACCCCAATCCCTTTTTTCCTAATGCTTTCTGCATTTCCAGTTTAATCCATTTTATGAAAGAGTCTATCCCTTTCTATCTTAGTGCAGATCACTGTATCTGTTCATGCTTGTACCTCTCTTGCTTGCTCCTGCTGCATTAATTCTAATTTTACTTTGTCTCTAGACAGAACGATTTTCATTTATGTACCATAGAACTTTTCCTTCATAACCTAATTCTGTAGATGTCTGTCAGAAGGAAGTTCCACTGAGTTCAATGTGATTTAATACCCACCCCAGGGTCTGTGTATATGGATTTTAAAATGTACTCACTTCATAGATCCTTTGATCATAACACACAATTGCAAATCACTTTCTTTACCTTCTTTTCTCCTTTATTTTTATACTGGGAAGTAGTGGAGGGGCCAGGGTAGGAGGTCCCTGGCTCTTGCTTTCATGTCCACCATAGCTACTGCCTTTCTGGCCAAACAGATTCTTAGCAGAATTCAGTTGGGGGAGTCAGTTGCTCAGAACAGGGTGCCCAGCCATGAGATCAATGAGGAGGAGGTCAAACAGGCTACTTCCGCAGTTGGTCCGCAGTGGCGCAATGGGTTAAACCATTGAACTGTTGAATCTGCTGACCTAAAGACTGGCAGTTCGAAGTCATGGGTTGGGGTGAGCTCCCGCTATTTGCTCTAAATCCTATCAACCTAGCAGTTTGAAAACATGCAAACGTGAGTAGATCAATAGGTACTGGTTCAGCGGGAGGATAATAAAGGTACCCATATAGCCATGCCGGCAACACGACCAGGCGGTGTCTACTGACAACAGGCTCCTCGGATTGGAAATGGAACAAGAGCACCTCCCCGTGGCCAGAAATGAGCACCACCTCCAGAAGCCAGAGATGAAAGCCTTTATCTTTGTTCAGTGTATTTGTATGACATGGTTATTCCACTGTTTTAAAGGCACTGAATTTTTGCCTATCTATATATGTTGTAATCTGCTCTGAGACCCCTTGAGACGATAAAGCAGAATATAACTAAAGTGTTTATGTTATTTGATGCATAGCAACATTAGTACACAGCAAACAAGATCACTATGCTGGCTTTTGTATTTGATCACATGTCAGACATTTCCCAACTATTTAGGACTGTGTGATATATCAGCAAATAATGTGTGCAGATCTGAGTAAAGTGGCCTTTTGCAGCTGACAGATGGCAATTTTGTCAGCACTGATTGTTTTTAAGTGCAGGCCAAGGTCTTTAGGCACTGCACCCAGTGTGCCAATCGCCATTGGGACCACCTTATTGGTTTGTGCCAGTCTTTGCAGTTTGATCTTTAAGTCCTCATATTGTGTAAACTTTTCCAGTTGCTTCTCTTCAATCCTGCTGTCACCTGGGATTGCAATATCATACTTGATTTTTTTTCACGATCGTGAAGTCAGGACCATTGTGCTTCAAAACTCTGTCAGTCTGAATTCGGAAGTCGTACAGTAGTTTGACATGTTCATTTTCCGTAACCTTTTCAGGCTTGTGGTCCCACCAGTTCTTTGTCGCAGGAAGATGGTATTTGTGGCACAAGTTTCAATTGATCTTCTGACCAATGGTATTATGCCTCGGCTTATAGTCCATCTGTGCGATCATCTTGCAACAGCTGAGTATGTGGTCCATCATTTTGTCTGCTTTTTTTTTTTTTGCAGAATCTACACTTGGAATCTGTTGTTGACTTTTCAATTCTGGTTTGATGACATTGGTTCTAATGGCTTGTTCTTGGGCTGCCAGAATCAGGCCCTCCATCTCCTTTTTCAAAGTTCAATTTATGAGCCACATCTGTGTTTTTTCCAGATATTTATAGGCTTCAGACTGATTGCACTTTATGTTTTGCCCATTTGGCATCTCTATGCCCATGCTGTGAGTAATTTTCCCTTTCTTTAATGCCACTGTGGCACATTTGTCTAGGCCGAACTCCATACTGATGTCAGTGCTGAAGATTCTGACTGTGTTAGTCAGAGACTGGCTTTCAGTTTCTGATTTTTCATAAAGCTTTAGATCATCCATGTACAGTAAGTGGGAAATTTTTGATGATTTTTTTGCTGTTTGGTAGCTCAGGTTGTTTTCTGTATAATTATTGACAGTGGGGTCATTGTAATGATGAACAACAGTGATGACAGTGAGTGGCCCTGGAAAATTCCTTTCTTGATGTTAACAGTTCCATAGCTTTCATTGCCCACAAACAACTCAGTTTTTTATTGTTTCATTGCATTTTAAGTGAACTTGCCAATATTTTCACAAACCTCAATGAGAAACAACAACAACAATGTCATCACCTGTGATCATGGTGCAGAATGCCTCTTTCTGATGTCAGAGTAAGCAGCTTCCCCAGAAAGGCTCTGTTGGGGAGCTGTTTGGCTAGCAAGGCAGCAGCAAGCATATTACTTTGGACAAAGAGAAATAAAAACAGCACCAATTTGAATTTGGGGTGTGGACAGAAATACAATTTCAGTGCAATATATTAAAGGTAGACTGAAGAGGTGAATCTGGGGCAGCACCAGGACCGAATACTCTGAATTGCAACTGAATTATTTTGATGGTGTATATACAAGTCACAAATGGCTGGACTGCTGAGGACAGTCCAACCATTGGCTGCACAAATGCTGCAACATGAATGGGGCATCAACTGTTAGCACCCACAATATAATCATGGTGGTTTATGTCAGTTTTCCTACACAGCAATTTTGCTTTCTTTCAGTGGCTGTGATAAACAACAAAACAATACTGTTATATTTCTGGGAACTACTTACACTGAACAAAGGGAATATCTTCCGTGTGTGCTGTTTTCTCTAGCAACCATTTTTATTTCCTAAACCTATATTTTTTGAAACAGAAGGCATCCCTAATTTAAGTTTGTTCAAAAACATAACTCTGTCTTCCCCTCCAATATATGGATAGATTCCAGCTATAATAATGTTTCTGCTTTATGGCAGGCAGAACTTCTAAAATACAAATAATGTGTACAGATTATGAATGGGTGACAAGCTTAGTTCTGTGCTTTACAGAACAAATTGAGGCACAATTTGTTTGGAAAAGAATAGTATGAAGGGGAATTACTAAATCCTGTCAGGCTGCTGAATATCCTCAGTCCATTAATCTTGGGACGATAGAAGGATGCTGAGCAGGGAATGCAACTGGATTTTTAATTTCGGTGCCTGCATTTTTTCTGCTTCTGTGTGGATAACAACAGCTTGCAATGGTGTGTGTGTGTGTGTGTATTTTACCATAATTTCAGATGAGGATTTTACACTCCTCTTGTTTTGATTGTTGACTGATCTTTCATGCAGCTTTCACAAGATGTCATTATTGACTTGTTTACAGGCTGAGATTTTTTCCAAGCTGAAATGAAGCTGCTTCTGTCCTACAGCTTCCTTAACAACCAGTCACCACCATCACCACTGTGTGCTTTTTCCCTTTTAAATTGTGGTGCAGACCAAGCACAGCACCTCTGGAGTTGCAGCATGTTGTGCTATTTTAAGAAGTATGCTTTTTGACCATACATCCCTAGCTTTTACTGGGGAGGAAACAAGCAGAGTATGAGCAGCACCATGCGCCACTTTTTTTCAAACAGTAGAGGGAGGAACATAAAGAGATATGAATAAGCCACAACTGTAAGGCCTGGGCAGGCTTTCTAGCGTCCCTAGAAAGCCTGCAATTTAATTAAGGGAGGCCAGGGGGAGTAGGAGAGAGAGGAATTGTCTCCCACCCCACTGCTTTGAACAGAATATACCAGAACATCCACCGAAACTAACAGAATTTTGTAGAATGTCCATTACAATTCAAATTACAGCACAGGAGAGTAAACAAATGGTTTGATATTGTTGGATTGCAGTTCCAAACATTCTTCGGTATTGTATAGAGTTGGTGGGAGATATGATCTCCCAGCTATACTTTGCCTACCCCTGCTTTAGGTAAGGGGAAAGATGCATGGAAAGAAGAGAGACACCTTCTCCTCCATTTCTCATCAAATTTGGGCCTCTTGTATCTCTTCTAAAAATTAGGAATGGAAAGAGGAATCTGTCTTGCACTGATGAGTTGGACTGCACTCCCATTATCGACAGCCACCACGCTCCCTGACATAATAGGAGCTGCAGTCCAACACACATGGTCATGAGAGAGTGTACTGTCTACACATGCACATACATGCAGATTAAGCCTATAAGATCTCACTTTTCTCCTATGTCAGGGGTGGCAACTGCATATGGGCCAGGGGCCAATGTTTCCTCATTTCTCTGTGGTCTACCATTATCCATATACAGCAAACACTCTACATGGCAATAGGACGTGATGTGGCATTTTCTATCACCATTTTGAGAGTCTGGGAAGGAAGACTAATTTTTTTAGTAGTGTAGAATTCTGGGATGTTTGTGTTGATGGGAACATGTTTGTGTATATTTATGCATTTGGGGTTTTTCTCTGTGTTTTTTTTGGGGGGGGGAATTGGGGTTTGGTTCTGGGGATCCAAATAGGGTGGTCTAAAGGCCACATGCAGCCATCTCTGTGTGAATGGAGGATGAGTTCTAGAAGGCATTATCTACAGCCCATAAAAGGATGCAAATTAGGGGAAGTCTGCACTCAGTGAGGAAGTTACTTTTCAGAGGAGTTTCAAAAGCTTTTCAATTGTTTTTTCTAGTTTGGCATGTAGAAAACAAGGGTAAATAAATCTCAGCGGAAGGGGTTGCACTTTGTCTTCCCAGTAGACCTTGTGGATGCTCTATCACCCTCTGTATTTTCTTTACAAAACTTTGCTTCATGTTTTTTTTAAAATATTTTTTATTGTTTTATCATTGTCAACACAATATTATACAATGTCTATTTACAGCAGATTCATGTTATTCATTACTAGCTACAATACTTCAATCTTTAGCATCTGCCGTTATGTTTTTCTTATACATTTTTGTATCCCTCACGACTGTGCTCCCCTCCCCCCTCCCCAAGCCATAGCTTTTACATAAGCAGTCTTGCTGTTGTTAATAGGTTTGTTATCGCATCTTTATCCTTTCCCCCCCAATTGTTTACTATTATATAATGATAATAAAGCTATACTAGGACTTCTTTCTATTTTAATATTCATTATATCTTCTATTTCTTTAAATACTTTCGCCCAAAATTTGCTTACATATTTACATTGCCACCACTTATGTACTGTATATATGTTCCTGTTTCTTGGCATCCTCTCCAACAGTTTTTCGAGTGGTCTTTATATTTGCTATTCTTACTGGTGTAAGGTACCATTTCCATATTAACTTATAGTAATTTTCTTTAATCCTTATTGATAAATTTTTTAGATGTCTTTGTCTCCATAATTGTTGCCACTCTGTTTCCTTTATTTTTATCCCTAAATCTTCTTCCCAAACCTCCTTAAGGGTATTATTATTTGTTTTTCCTTCCTTTATTTCAATTATTATCTTATATATTTTACTAGTTATTCCTTTCAAGTTTTCGTGCTCTTCTACATCCCTCCCATTTTGTATTATTTGTTCAAATTGGTTAATCTTACTTCCTTTTTTATTATTTTTAGCCAATTTTTAAACCATTGTTCTAATTGTATACAATGGGACCATGTCAATTTTATTTCTCTAAATTCTTCCATAATCATTTCCTTCTTCATTCCTACCTTTATCCAATGCTTCATGTTTTAAAATAGACTTCTCTTGGAACTAAAATCTTCTTTCATGATGAAATTGCTTTCAGTGGGGAGGGTGCGTGTGTGTCAAAAATGTCCCTGTTAGTATTTCAGTTGGTGGAGGGAGTGTCCTGGCCTCAAAGGTCACCCTGGCAACTGCATGTTCTCTGGGAGCTGTAGTTTCCACAATCCTGGTATAAAGGATTATGCGATTTTACATGCAATAGAGACTATATTTAGTAACATAAGACATTTCCTTATAATATGCTAGACAATGTTTGATTTTATAAATGGTCCGTACTGACTCCCAGCAGTTCTCCAGAGGTTTCTTATAATCTGTTAACCCATTCTTTAAACTAGAGAAATAGTTCCCTTCCACTGTGCTATGTTTGGTGCTGCCTTAAACATACCAGCAAGAATTTTATTGCCCCAGCTAGTGCTCCAATTAAATTCAGCTTGCAGTCCTAAATATTCCCACATCCCAATGAATTCAACAAATCTCACTTTTGAGAGTGTGTGTATGGGATCACATTGTAACTTTGGGCAAATTAGACTGCAGTTCTAGACCTTGAATGAGTCAGCCCCATTGAACTCAGTGGAAATTCAGCAGCATCAGAACAACTCTTCAACCGACCAAGCATGGGCAAATGTAAATGTTTTACTCTGCATTACTCAGAAGAGATTAAATCTTGGTAGGGGTTAGGGGTGCTTTGTATTTTTCAAGAAAGGTATATTGGAAAGATAGAAAGAGAAGTATGATAAAGCAGAGAAAGCCTATGAGGGAAGATTAAATAAACCAGGCACATTGAATTTTAAAAAGTAAAAGCCTAGGGAACATAAGATTAGATTCCAAATGTATAAAATACTGTAATAAAAGAGGTTTGAATCAATGTTTCACTATAACTACTAAAGTGGGGACAAAAAAGGGAATAAGATTAGTTGCAGAAAAGAAGAATTTTGAAACTCAGTTGCCTGAGTTTGCTTTGTGTGCTTCCAAATGAGTCTGACTGCTTTCCAGAAGCTGTCCTCTTTGGGTTAGTATTCTGTAGCCAAGGTTAAACAGGCAATGTGTATTTTGTGTTGATTCTGTTTATTTTATTATTAACTCAACTTTTTATACAGCCCAGGTCTTAGGGAAAATGTGGGATAAAAACTGATTTGAAGGTACCAATTTGCCATGATGTCTTTGTCATCCTGTGTGAGTGCAACACCATTCTATTCATGAGCCTGGCTATCTAAATATCTGAATTACAGAACTGAATTTGATTTAGAGTAGCTAAGTAGTGGAACAAGTGAGGAGAAGAGTTCAGGAGACCTAAGTCAATGGAAGGCTTTTCAGACAGACTAGTCAAACATGATGTCACACATGTTTCCAATCCAATTAATCCTCCTTGGCATAGAGAATAGTCTTTGAATTATGCTACAGCCTCAATGTTGACGGCATTTGAATCCCTGCCACCTCAAACTGCAGTGGACATATAAAAATGAAAGGCCAAGCTTTTACCACTGTGACATCTGCGAAAGAAGGCGGCCAAGGGGACTTGCGTAGCTACTGCTGGTACTGCCAAACTGTCACTGTGTACCAGTGCCATAGAAAGCCTGGCCATTTCACTCTCGCTTGGCTTGATGCCTGCTCAGTCCTGATAATGAGATACAAGTTCTCTGATTTACAAGCCTGCAGCAAATGGTATGTTCCCGGTGGAAGGGCCATATGTGCAAAACTTCAGGTGTCCTATGCCATGTTCTTTATACACCTCTGTGCATATCGGGGGAGGGAGAAAGCAGGGGTGCATACTTTTTTCTGCAAGGCAATGTAATGTTTTCCTTCAGCAATGCAGATTCTATATAAGGTTGAGAGGAGACTTGATAGCCATGTATAAATATGTGAAAAGACATAAGGAAGAGGGAGGACACATGTTTTCTGTTGTCCTCGAACTAGAACTTGGAGCAATGGGTTCAAATTACCAGAAAGGAGAATCCACTTGAACATTAGGAAGAACTTCCTGAGTGTAAGAGCTGTTCAGCAGTGGAACTGCCTGCTCGGAATGTTGTGGAAGCTCCTTCCTTGAAAGCTTTTAAACAGAGACTGGATGACCATCTCTCAGGGTGCTTTGATTGTGCTTCTGTGGCATGTCAGGGGGTTGGACTTGATGGCTCATGTGGTTTCTTCCAACTCTATGATTCTAATTTCCCATCACTCTCTAAAATTGAATGACAGTGGATGGCTCATGAGGAGTGAGTGGAACAGACCACAGACACTCTCCCCATGGTTACTTCCCCACATAGCTTGCTTGAATAAGACCTGCAGCTATTGTCCTATAATCTCAGTTGAAATTGGACCAGACCTCGCCTGATATTCCACTGAACTGGCCTACTAAAGTCTCAAAGACTGAATCTGGATGAAGGCTTTACCCCAGCTCTGGTGTGCAGTATCCTGTTCTAATGTAACCCCTTTAACATCACACTGGCCTGTTTAAATCCAACCTCAAATCTGTCTTGAAAGGCACATGTTCATCCTACCGTGAGGTCACCAGGGTACAAAAGAATGTATTGCCATGTTTTGTGAGTTTATTGTATTGGATTATTTTAGGTCACATGACTACAGCAGCTGTGTATCTTTTTTCTTCCGAACATCGATGCAGATATCCATATACTTAGTTAAACATATAAAACAATGGACTTCCTTGTTTGTCTGAACTCTCAATGGCTGATGTGAGTATCTGGAAATCATACACTGGGATACATACCTTTGCCCTTACAAGTATTTTCTCTATCCTTCTAGTGGTGGATGAAATTACCCTGATCATCTTTGCACATATTCATTGGCTCTAGGATTGAAAATGAGTACACAACTGAGTTCTTCCAGCAGAGTTTGTCTTATTGCAAAAGACTATGTATCATGGTGCACAAATGGACATTGACTTTTGCAGATGAGCAAGAGCACATAGGATGTGCTAGAGCAACAGAGGTGTTTTTGAAACCACTATCAGGAGTGGTAGCTGAACCGCTTTGGAAGCCCAAATATTTTTTGGGACTGGTGGGTTTAACCCATGAAATGTGGGTTGGTGGGAGATTTTTTCAGCCTGGTCAGATTAAGCATGAGCCGATAATTTCCACATGTCTTAGTCTGTCCCTTGTGGATGCACTTGATCCAACCATAGAGAAGCAGGGAGGGGGACAGATGGATGACATCCCTGACAAAAAAAAAGAGCAGCTCGCATTGTTTGGATGATCACAAATCATTGTGTTTATCAGCTTACAACCTATTAGTTTGGCATTGGTTACTCAACAGGTACAGTAAGTTTTCTTGAAGTGCTTGACTATAAAATTGGTACATATATCCTGCCATTTTTCTGGAAAATGCTTGAGAGGTATGTATTGCAATGACAACATTTTCATCGATTCAGAGAGCAGCATAGTTAAAACAGATTTACAGATATCCAGATATCATAGGTTATCTCTGTTCCCCAATGACCCATTTCTCTTTGCACATAATGGGATCAAATCTTTTGGGATTTGATGGGTGACATTGCCAGATTTGCACCTATCAAATGAGAAAATCCATACAAACAATCAATACTTTAAGGGTTCACAGATCAAACAGGATGCTTTATTTATGTGGAAATAGGTTGGAGTGGGAAATACCATGTCCTTCAGACCCCTACAGACAGGGGTCTGAAAGATACTTGTGGAGAGGCATTAGGCTAACTCATTGTTATTTGTGGATCAGGCATATCCTATTAGCAAGTGACTGATGAAATAATATCTGGGTATGCCAATAGCAAAACAGGCAAAATTAAATAAAACCTGAATCCTGCAAGGAATGGTAGAAAGGGCATTGGAAAGCACAGTGGTGATAACCAACTGCATTAACAGAGGTTGTGAGAGAGGTTCCCTCTGTAATTAATGCATGTGTCATTTTGCAACATTTGCGAGACAAGGCTGAGGGAATGTAGACTGTGAGGTTCTCCATCACATTTGCTTTTGTGAGGTGTAGGGTTATAGAGATATTTCCCCTACTGATTCATTATATGGTGGTGGGGATTGACTTGTGGCGTTTCCATATTATTTATAAAGAGCTATGAGTTTAGGATGTGCCTTTGCTGGTGTTATGTGTAGGAAGTGCAATGTGGCTTTTTCCTTAGTTCTGTTGTGTGCTGACACAAGTATAATAACAGAAATTCGAACCTGTGATTACAAATTTCTGCTTCTCATTAGAGGATAGCAAAACATAATATTCAATTTGTCTGTGTATCCACATAAACAGGGGGGGGTTTGCCCTGGAGGTCTACAATGGGAACCCACCCAGTTGTTATCCTCCAATCACAGGATGCATGCCCTATGGGTGAGGGAGGACATGCCCAGCTTGCTGGATTATTGCCTGCCAGGTCAGTTTGTAACACCAGCAAAGCGGCAATATGTTCCCACTTCTACCATCAGCATAATCACAAAGACACATAGTATGCCAGGGGAGAGGCTAATTAACGATATTTCAGTCATTAATTACGAATGGTGGCGCGAAAGGGGTACCCTGACTACATTTGTTCAGTCATGGTGTGGCATTTCTTTTCTCTGAAGCATATCTCATGAGACTTGCCAAAGGTTACCCAGTAACTTTTCATCACTAAGAATGCATCTGAGCACTGGTCTCCTGAATCCTATTCCAGCACCCAATCAATTCAACCATGTTGTCACCTAGGAATGGATTGTGAGGTATTGTGATTTTGCCTGGTAGAGACTAGATCACAGTTTCTCAGGCAAGAAACCTGCCACCATCATCTTAACCTCTATAAAATCTTTCCTTGGATTTGGGTTCTGGGCTTCCAAGTGATCTTGGTGCATTTGGATAACTTCTCATAGAAGGGCATGGCAACTGTGCTGCTATCATTCCATGAATTGTGATTGCAGACTTCCCTATAACACTTCCAGAGTCTTATGACTCATCTTGTACTCTTGTCCAGTCTCTCATACTCTTTTCTTGCATCTAATGAACAATATTATCAATGATACCTATTTCTGTGGGTTTCCTTCAGTTGCCTTTAGACTTTTTCTTCACTGCAAATGGCGATCAGGTCCCTAATTTCTTTCTCACTGCATGATACACCAATGTCTTTTTCCTTAGCTCAAAAAGGCACCTACCATTCTGTAAAGTGAAGACATTTGGGATTTCAAATGCTGATTTACTAAGGTATCCTAGTACACTTGGTATACAGATATCTGCATCAAGCTTTTGGATGTGGATGCAAACAAGGGAGGTGTCCTTCTATGGCCAGAATGATCAGGTAACTACCTGGCCTAGATAACTACCTACCAAACACTCCTGCCCACCAAAAATCCCCCCACCCCAAATTTCTCCCTGACTCTTATTTGAGGCACAGTGCACATATTTTCAAAGAATGCCCCCCCCACACACACACAGAAACTGTAAAAATGTATTTACAATCACATTAAAGCCATCAGTCCTCCAAAATAAGCGCTTTGACTTCAAAATGGGAGGAACACTGCTTGCTCAAACAAGATCAGGACTGAGGTAAGGATGAATTGTTTCACAGTTCCAGATTCAGTCCAAGGCAGGATCTTTTGGCTTTAATTGGAAGCTGGCAGCTTGTGATCCTTCCTCAAGGGAAAAGTCAGGTTTTATTAAGAAAATTATATATCTGCCCTCTGTAGGCACATCATTGCTTATTAAAATATAGGTGTACTTACTCATTTCAAACAGAACAGAGGTTGCTGGTTCAAAACCAGTTCAGTAAGAAATATTTGAAATATTCACACAGTAATCTTGCAGTCCATATTGTAATTTGGGATTGCACATTATGAACCTATGCACCCGTTCCACACCTGCTGATCAATTTATTTCATCCCATTCAATGGCTCTAACCACAAAAGCATTTTTCCCCTGAGCTGCATCCCTGTTACGATGAGTGCCTTCTCAAGGATCCAAAGTTCCCAGTCTTGGAAACCTGCCACTCTCACCTTAACCTATGATCCCTCTATAAAATCTTTCCTTGGATTTGGGTTCTGGGCTTCCAAGGTATCTTGGTGCATGTGGATAAATTCATTGTAAACATTTTTTTATTTGATGGTAAGTGTGACCTCTCTTTGTTTCAGGGTGATTGCAGTCCATACTAGAATATTACCACATTAGTCTAAATGTATTATACCAGGAAGAATAATCGTTTGACAAATTCTAGTGGCTACCTTAAAACAATTTACAGAGCATAAGCAAGATTTTATGCAAAATTAGTTTGCATTCAATTAACTCAGTCAGAGGGTGGGATGGGATAGCAGGGGGCGGAATCTTGCCTTTCCCAGTCGGATCAGAAAACAGCAAAATGTTGCAGCCTTTCCTGGCTCATCTATTCATTCATTAATCTGTGTCATCTTCACCATACTCTGCTATCACTTGACCACATGTGTCCTGGTTTTCATCTGTGAAATGTTGTAGAGTATGATTGCCTCCATGAGATACTGTTCTCACTCTCCTTATCGAGGAGTTAACATCCTTGCTGGTCAGTATCACTAAACAAGTTTGTAAAAAGCCAACTGAATATTAAATCAGCCCTGTCTCCCAGACATCCTGCTGCCTCCTGAAACTATAGACAATAATCCCCTCTGGAATTAGGAGTGCTGTTTTTTCTCTATCCACAGTAGCTGCTGTTGACAGCAGTAATATACACAAAGCAGAAAGGAGCGTATGGTTTGATTTTCTCGGAAATTGGGTTATTATGGCTGGCAAACTTGAGCACAGAGGCAATCTGACAAACAGACACATCGGACAAGCCAATCATACAGCTAGGTATCTATTTGCTTCATGTGATGCATTTGCTTTGGGGAAGGGAACTCCCCCCTCCCTGCCCCTAGGATCTGTTTCCTGGGGACTCTGGTGCAGCTCCATCGAGTCTAGCAGACGTACATTAAAGATGAATATCAAGAACGAAGGATCAACAGGAAATTAAATTGTTTTACACATGTGCATGTACACACACAGAGAGAGAAGCTTCAGTAGCACATTTTTGTGTGTCAAGACCATAAATCTCAATTATTTATAGAATTACAAATGAATAAATGATGCACTAAAGCATTCGTCTGGCTGTGGGCCTGTGCATGTGTGTATATTTTAATGCTGCCTAATTTCTTTTTTGGTTTGTTTCCTAATTTCCCTTTTAGTGCTTGCTGTGTTCTAAAAATAGATGTTCCCTACCCCTGCAAGAAAAAGGAGTGCCTTCACTGTATTCATCTAAGCTGCATTTCTCCTCCCCTTTAGTTATCTCCCCCTCCTCCAGCTTCTACAAGCTGGAGTCACTGCTGCAGTCAGGCAATTACGTTTCAAAGCCAGAGAATGCTATTGAACTTTGCTGAAAACTGCTGAAGCAAGCAGGAAGAGGCACTGAATTTGAATGTACAGCACAGAAACAAGGGTGTCTTGTGATTGCATGCATTCTGAATTGCTGGCAGAGCTGGAAGAGGCAGCTGATGGAAACTTCCTAGTGAAACTGTTCTCTGTGAATGCCATGTGAATTCCTGTGAGCCACTCTATGCCCACAACCATCCATAGGTCCATCCAACAGCCAGAACCAATGCTGCTCACAGAAGAGGAGGTTTTCAGATTGGCCCTCATGCTCCCAGTTTATGAAGACCTGAAAAGGAGCCCCCAGTGGTGCAGTGGGTTAAACCCTTGTGCCGGCATGACTGAAGACCAACAGTCATAGGTTCTAATATGGGGAGATTGCAGATGAGCTCCCTGTGTTACCTCCAGCTCCCCATATGGGGACATGAGAGAAGCCTCCCACAAGGATGGTAAAACATTAAAAAATCAAAAACATCCAGGTGTCTCCTGGGCAATGTCCTTGCAGACAGCCCATTCTGTCACACCAGAAGCGACTTGCAGTTTCTCAACTTTACAGAGATGATTTGGAAAAGCAAATATTTCTTTATTAACTACATTCTGTATTGAAGATTAGTTTGAGCAGTGATAGAAGAAGTCAAAGGCACAATCTCCTCCCACTCCCTGAATGTCTTAGACAGATCTGTATGTCTTAAGGCTTACTCTAGCCCTTGGTTAGAATCCAGATCTATGATTCACTTCTCTCATCTTCCTGTATTAAGAAAGGATTTGTGTTGCTTCTGTGGGGCTTTCCATGACAACCATTGCTAACTTCCTTCTATGCAAGTCATGCTGCTGCTTTAATCATACCCTCCCTTATTTACATGTAGTTGTAGGAAAGGAAGGTGCTATTTATCACCTCATACATATTGAAATAGCCTGATCTGATCTGGAAGTTCCGCAACCGATTTTATTTTTTGGACAATCTGCAGGTGATCCAATGATGCATCTCATCTTGTGTACACCAGCCTGTTGTTGTTGTTGTTTTCCAGGGTTGGGACCCAAAGTAGCTAAAAAGTGATCCAGATAAAACATAAAAAGGTAAGCATTAAAATAGAATTAAACTAATTCAATAATTGAAACTATTTAATTGATATACAATTATAGAATATATTTTAAAATAAGTTAAACACAATTCAGCATGCCCTAGCCCATTTCTGTTTTAAAAACCTGCCCAAATAAAAAGGTTTTGTCTTGCCATCAGGAGGACAAGGAGGTGGGAAGGGAGTCTAGGGGCAGCCACCGAGAAGGCCCTCACTCACATCCCCCACCAACCCTGCTTATCACAGTGGGCTTCGGTTGGCTCACACAGAGAGATGTAATTCATGTCATTTTACCATGCAGAAAAACTAACATGGCAGGGGGCATGGTAGACTAGAATAATTCTCTCTGACTTTTCCATACTGTGCAATCCTATGCATACAAAATCATGTTCGATTAAATTGGTAGCGCTCAGATCCAAGTAAGCTGAAAGGTTAATTTTGTATGAAGGATTGTTTCATCAATCAAAACAACATATGTGATACAAGAAGTTTCTCCAACTAATTCAAGTCAGTATTTCCAGGCAAAGTACAAAATGTTGGTTGTTACCTTTAAAGCTCTACGTGTTTTGGGTCCAGGTTACTAACAAGAGGGTCACCTTCTCTTGTATAATTTACCCTGTAAAGTAACCTCAGGTCTTCTGCAGGACATTTACTTCAGTCAGCCAGGATCAGGAAGGCAACTGCTAACTGGATGACTTTTATCATCAGCTGCCCCCAAATTGTTGAATGACCTTCCAGAAAAGATTCAAGACTGGATATGCTGCCTGTGTTTAAAACAGCATTAAAGACCAGCTTCCTCTCGCAAGCCTTTCCAGATGGTTTTTAAATTATGAATTGGTTGTATTACATATGCTTTTAAAGCTGACATTATGTTCTTTTAATTGATTATGTATTCTTAATGGGTGTTTATGTTTTTAACTGTGTTATGTGTCTATTTGTTGTTGTGTTTTCATCATTGTTCCTCACTTTGATCCATAGGGAGAGATGGGTAAGAAATAATAATATAATAATAATAATAAAGCATGGCCTGATTTAAATCAGAACATTACTACCAACATAAAAACCTACTGCAGCATCTTTCTTTCCTGTTTTGTCTTCATAATATGCTCTTTCTGCTCTTCTGACTCCGTACACTGATTTCCCCACATATCCAGGATATTTGGCTGCTGTTCCTATGTCTTTTTTCCCATTGGCACTGTAACCCCAATTATGAAAAAAGCCTGAAGGAGCTTTTTGATTTCACAACCGGGTGAAGGCTAAGATAGAAACAAATACCTATTCATGGACAACTCTCTCAGTTTGCACAAACTAACATCATCACTGGGGGTGGGGTTCCTTTTTGGAAATGCAATTCAGGAAGCAAAATGGTGCGACAGCATATTCTCTGGGGAATAAAGCAGAAAACAGCCTGGCAGTCTCAATTACGATGGAGACATAGTGGCTCCAATGACATTTTGACTCTGGCAGGCTTGTTTAAACCCAGGATTGCCCAAGTCATGTACAAAACAGAGACAGATTTCAGAAGGCAATAATATTGGAAAAGCTTAGATGATCTACACTGCATTATAATATTGAAAAACTGACAAATGTTTCCATTAGGTTTCTAAATAAGCTATTATCTATGTGTTTCTTTCTATCTATGCTCTCTCACACACAAAGACACACACATGGAAGCGCAGAGATATACATAATGTGAGAAGCTAGGATCTCATAGGTTTTTCGGGCTATATGGCCATGTGGTGCCAAATTGCATTAATTACAATCAATACAGTTTAGCACTACTTTAACTGCTGATGGTTAATCATATGAATGAACTCTGTACCAATTCTTATACAGTGGAACCTCTACTTAAGAGTGTTTCGAGTTAAGAGCTGTTGCTCGGCCTAGAATTCACTTTGACACAAGAGCAGCATTTTTAGTTAAGAGCTATCAACAGAGCACAGTGCTTTAGGGCTTCAAGGGAGTAGCCTCCATGCCGCGTACTATGTGCCTCCATGCCTCGTGCTCTTGTCCGCTTTGGAAGATTGCTGTCTGCTTTGCTCTTGTCTGCTTTGAGAAACTTTGGGTTAGTTGATTTTGTGTAGTTTTTTTATTCTTAGTATGTTTGGCTTCCTGAAGAGAGAGATCACACTGAGACATTTCCCAGTCATTGGACACTTCAGTCTCTTTTCAAGCATGGAGAGGCACTGAGCTCATCACATGAGTTAAACTGCTTCCAGCTGTCATGCACAATCCTCTGTAGTTCAAGAGAGGCAGAAATGTTCTGAAAGGATGGAACTCCAACAATCAGTCTCATCACATTGAGAAATTTCCTTCTTGCAGGACATTTCAGCAGGGAGAGGGAGGGAGCTCATCACATTTCCCAGGGTTGAAAAGAGGCAGAAATGTCCTGAAAGGAGGGACCAGCCATTGTGTTCAGAGCTTCTACCTCTTATTGCACTGTACCCCCATGTTTACAACTGAAAAACAGGTGGGATGGGAACCATCAAAAGTTTCCCATCTTGTTTCATTGCTCAACTGTCAGCAGTCTCGTTTTCTATGGGGTTTGATGTAGAACAATAGAACCCCATGGAAATAAATGGTTTTAACCTGAATCACTGTCTATTGTACCCTTTGGGGTTTGGGGCAGAACAATAGGATCCCATGGAAAGAAGTGGTTTAAAACAGGTGTCAGTCTTCTTTAATGTAAAGGGCTGTGGACAAGGCAAGGGATCTCTTGGTTTTCGGATATTGTTGTTTCTCCTGATTTAAAAAAAGTAATGAATGTAAGATGAATATATCGCCAACTCTTAAGTTTCCACGTTGGAGTGGGAGCGTTAGTGTGATGGGGAGGCGGAATGTGTAATGGGACTGCTAACGATATAAAAGGGGCGATTCTCTACTCTTAAAAGGATGGCCACCCATGTTTTCCCATCTCAATGTGATAAGGTGGCAAGAGAGGGAGGGAGGCTGAGTACAGTGTGAAAAAAATGATGCTTCTGCCTCTTCACTTTGTACTTTTGTTTCCTTGCCACAATTTTGTGCTACCATTTAAAAACTGATCTTTCTGTTTTTATTATTCCATGTGAATGTGCATTTATACATTATTTGTCATGTATGATGTACATTTTCTTATCTGAAAACATGTAACAAAATGGAAGGGGGAGGGGTTTCAGTGGGCTGGAACGGACTAATTGTATTCAATTTGGGATAAGAGCAATTTGAGTTAAGAGCGCGATAATGGAACAAATTGACTTTTAAGTCATAGTATCACTGTACACCAGTTAGGGGTTTTTCAACAAAAGACTTAGGTGACCTGCTGGCTACTACATGTGTTCCCTAGGTTTTCAAAACAGGAATCTTTCCTGTCCTGCCTACACATGGTAGGGACTGAGCACTGGCCCTTTCCAAGCAAGGCATGAAACATAATCTCACCCTAAATCATGCATGCCTTTCTGTTCTGTTTACAGTCCTTCCACAAAACATCCAGGCTAATTAGGCCCTTTCCCAAAACCCCTACTCTATACATTCTGATAACCAATAATTAAATGTTCAAAAATAACATATTAAATATAAAATATTTAAATATTTTAAAGTCATAGGGCAAAAAGACTTTGGCTAGCATCTAAGTGATAACAGCGTTAATGCTGGGCAGGCTTCTCCAAGGGCAAAATTCCACTCATGAAATCTGGTCACTGCCCACCTAAATTCAGATCAGAAGATCAGCTACTACACAGGCAAGTTTATGTGAGAGCAAATCTTTGCTCATAATTTAGGCAATATATGAGAATTGCTTTGCATAAATCTCATGTGGGAATGATTCTGGAGAACAGGAAAGGCAAGTGTTCACACCTCTATGAAAGAACATCCAAACTGTAAGCATCTGAGACCCCTTCTACACTGCCATATAAAATTCATATTATTGGCTTTGAACTGGATTATATAGCAGTGTAGACTCATATAATGCAGTTCAAATCAAATAATGTGGATTATCTGCTTTGAATATCTGGGTTATGTGACAGTGTAGGACCTAAAAGACTTACTGACAGCAGACAGTACTACTTTTATACATCTCATTACTTTACATTTGAAGTAATAAATTTCTTAATCTACTTTTAAGAATTCATATAGTTGATCAATGAGGGGATTTTTTTAATAAGAAAAGATCACATTAATATCATTTCTAAGGTTTGCAAGAGGCAAGCTAGGCCCCTTCTACAATCCGTATTATCAAATCAGATAATCCCATTATCTGCTTTGAACGGGATTATATGATTCTACACTGTCATATAATCTACTACAAAGCAGATAATCTGGATTTTATATGGCAGTGCAGAAGGGGCCTGAGGGTGCCTATGTTTGCTACTGACAATACTGGTTAATTGGTAGAGGTAGGTAGCCACTGGTGTCTTGATCTGATTTTAGAGCTAAAGCAGGATTGGGCCTCGTTATTACTTGGATTATGGGATGCAACCAGGAAATATCAGTGCTCTTCAGATAATGTTGAGAAATATGCCTGTCTAAAAGCCTGGAGAGCCATTTCCAGTTAAAAAGCACCATAGGAGATTGCCTTTCACTGAGACAGATCTCTGATCTATCTAAGGCCCCTTTCACACTGCTCCTATATCCCAGGATCTGATCCCAGATTATCTTCTTATCTCAGATTATCTGACAGTGGAAACACATATAATTCAGTTTAAAGAAGATAATCCAGGATCAGAGCCTCAGATATAGGGCAGTGTAGAAGAGGCCACAGATAGATCAGAGGTCTGACTAAGTGAAAGACAATCACCTGTGGTCTTATTTCTTTTTTATTGTTACGTATAGGGCCTTTTGGATGGAAAATATTGTATGTCAAAACTATTTATTGAACTAAATATTAGCATTGTTTTTTCACTAGTGGAGTGGGTCTAGAGGAAGAGGAGAAAACCAGTCTTGTGTTTTATGGCCTTGACAGCGATTCAAGAGGACTGTTTAATCAAAGTGAATCGACATTGACCTATTGAATCTTTATCAGAGTTGCTTAGTCATTTGTGTGCCATCATGCTTCAGAGTCAGGAACAAAGTGTATATTTAACCTGACACGAGCTGTTGCCACACATTAGCATTTTCCTGGCATTTGACTGACATCTCCATTTCATGTTGGTAAATGAGTCACCTTCAGATTGAGGTGATAGTGACCTCTGTGGTAACCATATTAGGGTTCAGTCAGAATTTTCCATCATTATCCCACCACTAAGAAACTAGCATCTTGGGAAGAAATCATATTTTTCTTTTCTTTCTGGTTTTATATAAATGAAAGCAATAATCAAAATCCCTCCAGTAAACTAGATCAGATAACTTTAAACTGCTCTATATAGGACTAAAGCAGCTCAGAAGGAGAGATTCAGAACTACCGACATTCCAGACTATTCCAGACTAAAACATTTGTTCTCCTGTTGCCTTAGGCCTGGGGAAGGACCCTATTATTCAGTAAGCAGATTAATATAGCCTGTATAAGTTTCAGCATCTGGATAGATTGGGCTTTGTGCATTAGCAATGAGCAGGGGGTGCTTTTCATGCAAAGCAGCAGAGTGTAATAAAGTAGCATATTTCTCTGTGAATGGTGACAGACATTACATGTGCAGATTCATAGATGGCCATAAAACCACTAATGTATTCTGCAGTAATGTTCAGATCATGTTTTTGTAGTGTATAGGGAACCATTTCTGTGGTATTCTGGAATTGTTGTTGAAGGTATGGGAATGCATGTCACTAGGATGGGATCTATCTTGAGGAGAATGCAAGCATGCTTACTTATGGAGATATGTGGTCATACATTGATGGTACAGTACAGTCAAGACTGAGAATAAGTCCACAGTTAGGAAAGTATTAATTGTTCTAACGACCAGTAATCTGGAGAGAAGCTTCTTCCATCTCAACAGACTTGTCCTTAGGAACTGAAATTGTTATTAACCATCTCCATAACATTCTCCAATATACAATTTTTAAAATAAAATTTGAACTTATGTCTCATGTAGTGGTTGGTCAAG
Organism: Anolis apletophallus; assembly: GCA_030556195.1. Taxonomy (NCBI): domain Eukaryota; kingdom Metazoa; phylum Chordata; class Lepidosauria; order Squamata; family Anolidae; genus Anolis; species Anolis apletophallus. The sequence continues at coordinate 89,429,199 of JARBWK010000001.1, read as the reverse complement.
GACTCTGGGAAACCAGGATTCGAATCCCTGTTCAGTCATGAAAATCCATATCAGTCAACAGGAGGGCAATGATGATGGTTGGAGTTAGCCTGTTAACATAACCACAAATGTCCATATTGGCAGCAGATTTGTGAGATTGAAGCAAGGTAAGCACTGGGCAGGCATATAAAAACAAAGCTCAAAATGTGTTTTTGGAACTCCCAGAAATTCCTAGAAATCTTTGAATTTATAGTTGGAATGTTAATTCAAAAATGTAATTTTTCTGTCTGCCAGTATTTTGACCTTTTTCTCCGAGGTCAAAACTGGGAAGCACAGTCACCATCTTAGAACTTATGGACAAACTGAAAGCACACAGACTTATCTTTTGCATCACTTTAGTACAGCTGACTCAGCAGGCTCCCTCACCTTTTTATGGCTAGTAGCAGTGATGGTAGCCAAGCCCAGCAGACACCCAGCTGGAAGCTAGCTGTCTCTTTTGAAGAGCTACCTCCCTCTTCTTGTGATAGAGGATGCCAAGGATTTTTTTAAAAAAGCAAAATAACAAGAAAGTTTTTTTAAAAAAAACTTTCTTAACAAAAAGGGTATCTCAGTTTACAAGAAACTCAGTTTACAAGAAAATTTGGAATGTAATGCGATTCCTCACACTGTGTAAATTTTGTTTTGGAAATCCACATGCATCGAAAAATGTGTGAATAATGTTTGGAAACCATACATACAGTTAGTATCCTCCTGCCTGCAGTGGGAAAAACTATCAAAATTACTTATTCCTATGTGAAAGAACAAGTGAAAGGGGAAAGTGTTACAATCTGGCTGCCAGAACTTCGGATGCCTTGCAGCAAAATTTGCAGAAGAAAAGGGATTTGAATTTCAGTCTCCTTCATCCAAATCAAGCAAAACTTTGCCTGAGTTCATGGCCTTATTTATTTATTGAACAGATTTATATACCGCTCCCTCTCATCCTGAAGGCGACCTGGGGCGGTTCACAAGGCAACAAATTGAATACCAATAGCATAATAAAAACAACATTTAAAACACTTAAAACATTAGCAAATAAATTTAAATCAAGACAATAAGAAAAACACATTACGACCTTAAGTAAAACATAATCCAGTCTCGTAGTCCATTTTGTTCCAATCTTATGTCAATTACACTGCCTTTTCAAATGCCTGTTCAAACAGCCAAATTTTGACCTTTTTTCAGAAGGACAAGAGCGAGGGGGCTGATCTAATATCCACAGAAAGGGTGTTCCACAGCCGAGGGGCCACCGCCAAGAAGGCCCTGTCTCTCGTCCCCGCCAAATGCATTTGCGATACAGAGTCGAGAGCAGGGCCTCCCCAGACAATCTTAACATCCTAGATGATTCATAAGGGGAGATGGCCTTAAGAACTTTGGGGGCCATGTCTAAAACACCGATGCGAAAAGTCCCTTAAAATGTCATTGTGTGAAATGACATTGTTTTTACTACCCATAGAACAACTTAAATTAGGAGTTTTATGCCTAGAAGATGGATTGCACTGAACCGAGCTCCCCATTAATTATCCGAAATCTTGGCTGCATATGCTCCTTCTCTTCATATTTAGCTGCATGTGGCTTGCCCCTTTGCCTTGCTCTCTGGAGAGGGAAAGTTCAAGGATATTTTATTTATTTATTTATTTATTATTCGGGCTTCTATGCCGCCGACTCCCTGAGGCTCGCGGCGGCTTACAGGAGCCGAAGCCGCAATAAAAACAATTAAAAACAGCACAGTAAAATAATAACACAATTCAAGAATGAACGGGACCTACTCGCAGAAGGCCTGCTTAAACAGGTGAGTTTTGCAGGCCCGTCTAAACAAGAGCAAGTCCTTCATGGCCCGAGTTCCGGCCGGGAGGGCGTTCCACAGCGTAGGAGCTATGACAGAGAACGCCCTCCGGCGGGTAGATGTCAATCTTGCCAGCTTTGCCGAAGGTATCTCCAGAAGGTTGGCATCCTCGGACCGTAGTGATCTCGAAGGGCAATATGGGGTGAGACGGTCCCTCAGATACGCTGGCCCCAGACCGTGCAAGGCCTTGAAGGTAAGAACCAACACTTTGAAGGCGATCCGGTGCTCGATTGGCAGCCAGTGCAGATCCTGCAAAACAGGTGTTATGCGGCAGCCTGCTGGAGTGCCAGACAGGAGCCGGGCGGCAGTGTTCTGCACCAGCTTGAGCTTCCGGGTCACCGACAGAGGAAGGCCAACGTAGAGCGCATTGCAGTAGTCTAGCCTTGAGATGACTGTGGCTTGGATCACCGTGGCCAGGTCGTTCCGGGAGAGATAGGGGGCCAGCCTCCTTGCCTGACGCAGGTGAAAAAAAGGCAATCTTGCTGACCGCAGAGATCTGGGCCTCCATGGTCAGCTGGGAGTCCAAATGGACCCCAGGCTCTTAACGGAAGATGATGGGCATAACGCCACACCATCCAGGGTCGGAAGCTGGACACCTACATTGCCCGGGCGGCCCAACCACAAGATCTCATCTTCGCCGGATTCACCCTCAACCTACTGGCTCGCAGCCATCCAGTAACGGCTTCGAGGCAAAGCTGGAAATTATCGGGGACGGATCCGGCCTGCCCTCCATCTCAGGATGAGCTGGGTGTCATCAGCGTACTGGTGACACTCCAGCCCATAACTCCGCACCAGCTGTGCAAGCGGCTGCATGTAGATGTTAAATAACAGAGGGGAGAGAATGGCCCCCTGCGGGACTTCACAAACTAATGGGGAGCCCTCGGAGACCACCTCGCCCCTCCTCACACGCTGGTGGAGGAGAGGTCAGCCATTTAAGAGCTGTCCCCTTCACTCTAGCCATGGCCAGGCGGTGGATCAATAGATTATGGTCGACCGTGTCAAACGCTGCCATGAGGTCCAATAACACGAGCAGCGCAGACCCACCTTGGTCGAGCTGGCAGCGGAGTTGGTCTGTGATGGAGACCAGGACCGTCTCCGTCCCATGCCCTGAACGGAAGCCGGACTGGAAGGGGTCAAGCCATGTTGCATCATCTAAGAAGGACTGCAAGTGCTCCATTACTGCCCTCTCAACTACCTTCCCCAGGTACGAAAGGTTCGACACTGGTCGGTAGTTGGAGGGAACCGCAGGGTCTAATGACGGTTTCTTCAGTAATGGAGCTACCACCGCCTCATTTAAGCACTCTGGAAAGACTCCTTGCTCAAGGGAGCTGTTTACGATATTCAACAGAGGCCCACGTAACCCCTCCAGGCAAGATCTAACAAGCCAGGAGGGGCACGGGTTGAGGGAGCAGGTGGTAGGCCTAGTTGCAGCCACTATCTTATCAACAGCATCTGCGTCCAGTGGCCGAAACCGGTCGAGGGTGGGCCCGCCAGAGGGCCACGGGGTCTTAAGCTCTCTCACTGTGTCAACTGTGGCTGGAAGGTCCCGGCGGAGGCTCAGTATCTTGTCTGTAAAAAAGCTCTGGAAAGCACCGGCAGTAAGGGCCTGTTCACTGTTTTTTGGGACAGTAGGGACCGTCGTCAAAGACCGAATTACCTGTTATGTTGCTTTTTTATCAGATTTTCTGTATTGCTTCCTAAACTATTTCAGTAGTCAATGGATTAACCCACCAATGACCTAGCATCCTATATACTAATCTGCCCCAACCTAAAGATTCTTTTTGACCATAAAAGCATTTTCCATTTATAACTTCCTTTTTGGCCTCCACAGAGCCAGGAACATTCAAGACTGAGGAGTTTGGGACATCCCATGTCTACATTTTATTGAATCCAATTTTAATGAGGGGCCAAGCATTGTAGCTACATGAAGATCCTTAAAATTCAGTCCTCCTTCTGGTTAATTTTGGCAGGGAATCTGTTTGGCTTTGTAATAGAGATCATAGAATCATAGAGTTGAAAGAGACCACAAGGACCATCCCATCCAACCCCCTGCCATGCAAGAACACACAATCAAAGCACCCCTGACAGATGGTGAGTGGATAATAAGATTGTTCTGCCTTTGGTGTTCTATCCTCTTAAGTAGACAACATTGTTTCTATCAGTTGTTTCAAAGAAATTATACAATAGCCAAGGAAGGGATAATTCTGAACTACTGCTTTTTGATCTAATGGTTTCTTGAAGATCAAGATATGCGAGTTGGAAGTCTGTAACTGATCCCTAATTCCCCTTTTCTCCCAAAGTTAAAGCTGATATCAGTACCTGATCTCAGTGACCCCTTCTACCTAACTTGGCCTGATAGTATCCTGTATGGAGACATTGAGATTATGGTCTGTTTGAATTTTGAGGCTACTAGCTTTCAAATTGTGGAAAATTCTTGGCTTGTGTCAACAATAAGTAAAAAACCAAGGTTGTTTATGTAAAACGTGACAGAGACATGACTACATTACCAAATCACCTCTTTAAAAAATCATTTTGCCACCTCGGGCTTCCTTCTTATGCCAAAATTCAGTGGCTTGTCTGATTATCACATGTGCAACTGATATATTTCCTCTCCTTTTCTTTTAGCTGTAGCAGCTGTGAGTTTTGGAGATCTTTCCCACAGGATTGTTAGCATGTAATTGCTAGTCTTAAAAGAATTGCTTTGGTTGCCAGTATGTTTCCAGTCTGAATTCAAGGTGGACATGATGAGACTTAAAACCCTAAGTGGCTTTTAAACAGAGACTGGATGGCAACCTGTGTGTGGGAGAGATACTTTGTGCTTTTCCTGCATGGCAGGGTGTTGGACTGGATGGCCCATGTGGTCTCTTCCAACTCTATATTTCTACTTGAGGGGGTGTTTTTTCTTGTATGTACCTGTCAGAGGATTAAGATCTGCTAGGATATGCAATGACTCTATGTCCCTGCAGTGAGGTTAATGCATTGTGTTGGGACATGAGAGAAGGCCTTCTTAGCTGTGGGATTCCAACTTGGAATGCTCTTTCCTGGGTGACTCATCTGGCACCAAAACTCTAATCATGCTAAAATTTGGCTGTTCACCAAAGCCTTGAGGTAACATTAATCTAACCCAATGACTGTTATATGTATAAAGTTAACAAAAACTTTTAAATTGTAAAATCTGCTTTGAACTCATTGCATTGCCTAATATGTTTTAGCATCTTACTGTTTTCAGCATTTAGTTTACACTGAGAGTTTCTGGTGTGTAGTGTGTAAAATATATTTATGGAAGTCATTTATTATGTACTTGTCAGTATCCCAAAGATTAATTTGGGAGGTCAGCAGGAACATTCTGTGTTTGGATCACAGCTAACAGAGTCATTCTTCGAAAGTTTCCACAATCTCAGGGCCCTTCCACACAGCCCTATATCCCAGAATATCAAGGCAGAAAATCCCACAATATCTGCTTTGAACTTGGTTATCTTAGTTCACACTCAGATAATGTGAAATTTTGTGCCCTGACATTCTGGGATATAGAGCTGTGTGGATGGGCCCTCAGTCTCAAATGTGTTGATATCCATCTCCACAAACAGGGCGCAAAAGGAACAGTCTCTGTACTGTGGCAGGGGTCCCATGTCAGTGGTAGCCCAATGCTGTTGCATTATTCCTTCTTCTTGGAAAGATAACTGCTTTTCTTGCTTTCTTATTGCTTAATTGTCCAACTGCGGTCACTGCCATGTCTTTGTTCTGCTTTACTTCCCAGAGTTGAGAACCAGAAAAAGAAGGCAGCAGTTCATGAGAGAGGGAATGGAAACTCACATCTGAATTTGAATCTATTATAAATAGATTATAAATAGATTCATGGAAAATGGAGACCTGAATCCTACTAGTCAGGGCCGTAGCCAGGATTTTGATTCGGGGGTGAGTTTGGTTCGGGGTGGGCTGAGACTGGGTGGAAGAGGGTCTACCCTAGCAAACCTTTTGTATTGTTATCCCAATAACCCCATTAATGTGGGATATAATGAGCATGGTGATCAGATCATGATATAAGTGCACATAACAGTTTAAATAATGTACCAGTAAGGCCTTCTCGCGGATCACCCTGAGAATTTCGGGGGGGGGGGCTGAAGCCCCCTTAGCACCCCCCTGGCTACATGCCTGCTACTAGTAGTTTCAACTGAAGAAAATCTATTGAATCAATTATGGAATGGTGAGTCAATATATCTACTCTGGCTGAAGGATATAGGAATGGGTTTTTTTTAAATGAATATTTCTTTTATTATTTCAAAGTTTATAACATCCATACAAACATATACATAAAAAACACAGTGCCCTGTGCATGTGACCCTCCCCCTCACAACCATCCATACCCCTCCACTCCTGCTGAGGGTTGCATCTTCTTTTTCTTCTTTCTCTTCTGCAAGCTTTCCGGACATTTACATTTCATTACATCTTAAACAACAACTCCAACTTATTTCTAATGGTTTGATCCCGGGTTCTCCAAACAAAATATCCTCTCACCCTATCCCATCGTCCCAACAGCTCTCGCAATTTATCCTCCTGTAGCTGATTCACCCTCTTTCCATAATTTCAAATTGAATGTGTTCTACCAAGTACCGCAGCCAGTTCTCGATTGTCCATTTCGTAGAGTCCTTCCAGCCTAGAACCACCACTGCCTGGGCGCTTTCTATCATTGCTGCCTTCGTTTCCGAGTGATCCCCCATCTTGTTCTTTTTACCAACACCGCCATCTCTTTTGTGATAGTCTATTTTATATTCAATACTCTATTGATCGCCCCTTCTACCTCTTTCCAGAATCTTTGGACCCCCTCGCATTCCCATAATAGGTGCATATACACTCCTTTGTCTCGCAGCCATGCCAGCACCGAGTGCCCACATTTTGAGAAAGATAGGTCAATTGGGCCGGGTGCGGTACTACTTGTGCAGTATTTTCCTCCTTGTCTCCCTGACTCTTATATTTTTGAGTTTTACAATATCCCCCACTATCCTCTCCATCTCTACTCCTGAGACCTGCAACTCCCTCTCCCACATTGTGGTTAACTCTTCTACTGTACTCCCTCCTAATAATATTAATATTTTGTATATCCTTCCGACCTGGACCCTTTTCCCTTCCTTCTTTTCCCTGATTATCTTCTCGAATTCCACGTCCTCTCTTTGCAAGGCCTCTCTCACCTCCCTCTGCCTAAGGTACTCACATATCGCCCTGATCTGCAACCACCGCCTTCCTCCCAGCCAATTCTCCAGCCTCTCTCTCCTGATTCTGCCCCCTTCGTCCACTAGTTGCTCCAGTCTCGTGACCCCCTTCTCTCTCAGTTCCCATATTGTTCTGCTCAGGTTTTCCTCCCTCTCGAGGTTCATAATCTCCAGGGAGGCTACTTTTGAGACACCCGGCGCTATCTTCCTTTGCCAAGATCTCCACACTCCCACCGTGGCCCTCATTGGTCCCATCAATTTCTCCACTTCACTTTTTTCCCATCTCCTAAATATCAGTTCCTCTCTTCCCACTACGTTCACTTCTTTTTCCAGTGCTACCCATCTCTTGTCGTCCTCCTGCAGCTCCACCAATCTCTCAATTTGAAAGGCATTTCCATACAGTTCTAAGGATATAGGAATGTTGAATTTTATTCTGGTTGAATTTTCCTAATAGGATTCCAGTCAAAGTCCATGAACAGCCACAGTGTACCTAAATGTGATTGAGCTCAAGACTTCAGTGCAAGGCACATTTAATACAAAATAAATATTAAAGGAGCCCCCAGTGGTGCAGTGGGTTAAAGCACTGAGCTGCTGAACTTGCTGATTGAAAGATAACAGGTTTGAATGTGGGGAGCCGCGTGAGCTCCCAACGTTAGTCCCAGCTTCTGCCAACCTAGCAGTTCAAAAACATGCAAATGTGAGTAGATCAATAGGTACCGGTCCAGTGGGAAGGTAACGGTGCTCCATGCAGTCAGGGGTTGCTATGGTTTTTCATGTTTGTATGGATTTAATCTTGTTTTTTAAAAAAATACTAATTATATTTCATACTGTTTTAATATTTGTATATCTTAAATTGTATTGTAATGCTTTTAATGTTAGCTTAAAACATTAAAAGTCTCCTTATGGAGTTAAAAAGTGGGGTATAAGTAAACTAATAATAATAATAATAATAATAATATCAGCACCAGAACAACGACCTTCGGCAAAGGATTGGGGCATGGACAAGAGATTTGCAGGTTTGCTTGTGGGTTGAATAGCTTGATCTCCACCATAAAACTGGCCATATCTAGCAGTCTCTAACCTATTCTTTTCAGAAGGAGTGCCCTCCAGACATTTTGGTGTCAGATTACTTTCAACCCTGGCCAAAACAGCAAATGGCCAGCAACAACAGGAGTCACATTCCAAAACATCTGAAGGTGGGGAGGCTGCTCTAATTTTTAAGTGATATCACATGATTTTAATAAGAAGGAATTGATTATTTCATAATCTACTCATAACCTATGACCTTCTGAGATCCATACACCTTGTTTATATTAACTAGACGAAGCACATATAACACATTATAACATGCATATTTCTTGCAAATATAATTGTGGGTTTGGGTCCAAGGGATGCAGATGGCTCACTACTTAATAAACAACACTAAATTGCAGTCCGCTGCAGCTGCTCTGAAAATGCCAAAGGGAATGCTGTGGAGATACAGAATCCTCACATGTAGACTGGCCTGCTAAAGATGCACACATCAAAGGACACAAATGCAGAATACAATACATTCCATTTCCCCTTCCATTTGTCTACATAAGTTTATTTTTCTGGGAAGCCAGCTATAGCTGCTACATCATGATAACGGCATCTGCTGTTTTCAGGCTCATCATAATCAGAGGCCCCCTTGGGTTGCCAGGCAGCAAACTGATGGCTGGAACGCCCATTGGGAACCCATTACTCAAGTCATCCTGCGGACAGGATTACTCACATTCTGCTGCCGATATTTACAGTCACAGCTGTTAGGATGGTATTCACAAATTTGATTAGCTAGTTTGATCATCATCGCTCCTATGAGCAGGATTGGGCCATAAAATTACATTCTGCTGCATGTGCGACTCCATTTGAGGGTGTGTTGAAGAGATATTATGTTAATATCTTGCAGATGAACAAAGAGAACAGTAATATCGCAAGGGCTAGCAAGAGACCATATGGTGCAATCAAGAGCCTTCATTCCCTGTAGTCCCCGGCAATTTTATATTCTATAAAACTCCAAGGAAGCCAAGGACTATTGCTTCTTTCTAAACAGTGTGGCTTCTCTATGAATCTCAGCATGTTTAATCGCTGGGTCATCTGTTTTGTCTGTATTTCTAGCGGAATCCCTGTTTCCAGAGTTTGTAATGTTCACTTAATATAGAAATTTTGGACATAGAATGTATTGCTGTTTGGCATTTACAAAGACAAAACAAGTTTATTCAAGCAAAATAATCAACAACAGAAAGAGATTGAAGGAGAGAAACTGAAAGAGTGTGAGAGAGGTGCCTTTTAATAGTTTTGCCCCGTTGGGATAACTTCAGAACATTCAGCTTATTCCATCTAATAATCTTTCATCACCAAGGATGGGTGGTTGCAGCAGAGAGCAATGTAGCTTCTACATTTGGCTGCATCACCTGACTTTTCAGTTGAAAATCAACCTCAAATCAACCCACGAGGTGACTAGAAATATATTTCCTCATTTCCATCTATGCTCCCCGAACCCCAAATCCAGCATGGATCATGTGGTAGTTAGAGTTATAGAACTTAAACATCACTCCAGACGGCATTTTTACAAAAGAGATTTAGCAGTTTGAACAGTTTTTGCCTGATTGGCAGGTAGCTGGGGGCTTTGGGGGTAATATTTGGAGCAGGGGTAAAGGTAAAGGTTTTCCCCTGACATTAAGTCCAGTCATGTCCGATTCTGGGGGTTGGTGCTCATCTCCATATCTAAGCCGAAGAACCAGAGTTATCCATAGACACCTTCAAAGTCATGCGACTGGCATGACTGCATGGAGCGCCGTTACCTTCCCACCGAAGCGGTTCCTATTGATCTCACATTTGCATGTTTTCGAACTGCTAGGTTGGCAGAAGCTGGAGCAAACAGCGGGAGCTCATGCCGTTCCCCGGATTCAAACCTGTGACCTTTCGGTTAGCAAGTTTCGCAGCTCAGTGGTTTAACCCACTGCGCCAATGGGGCACTATCATCCACTAATAATACGTATTATTATGTTTATATTATATCCTGCTTTTTTTCACCGCAAAGGAGACTCTATCTATTGGTTTCCGTAACAATAAAGGCTGGGATTTCTGTGAGTTGTAGGCTAAAACACATGGGGACCCACAGGCTGAGAAACATTGTGTTTCTAAACTGATGCCTCACTGATTTCACTTAAATGAATGGAACCTACTTCCAATGCATGTTGAGAAGTGTAGCTTTAATTTACATCTTTCCAAGGATTTAACTCTAATGGTAACTCCCAAGGACTGGATAGACAGTTGACAGTTTGCCAGTTTTGAACCATTCTTACTATTCCTCCTTTCCTTCTCTTCCTTTCCTGTGCTTACAATCTAAGCAACATTTTTTAAAAACTGGGATGCTTTCAGTGATGCCACGGATTTAGATGAGCAACCACCATTACCCTCCCATTCTTGAAAAGATCTAGCAGGCAAACTTGACAGCTCAGTTAGCTTTCTGTTCTTAATAAACTAAACTGCAGGTTTTGTCTTAATAATCACGCCTGAAACCTTTAGGTAAAGCATTCACTAATTCATCAGTTTAATTTGCAAAGACCCTATTATCTTAAAACAAAGCGGGGTTAAAATTAAAGTTTATTATTATTGAGAAGATAGAAGAATGTGCATAACCTTCACTACTTCACAGATGAAAACTGGCACATATGTGGCCAAACAAAATCAGTCGGCAAAAGTTCTTAATGAGAAAAAAACCCACAGAGACTAGGAGTAACTAAAGCAGTTTATTTCTTCCATAACAATGACAATTTTTTATTCATTCTCTTTTCTTCCCTCACTGCAGGTGCATGTACACCAGGCATGGGCCAACTTGGGCCCTCCAGGTGTTTTGGACTTCAACTCCCACCATTCCTAACAGCCTCAGGTCCTTTCCTTTTCCTCTTCAACCACTTAAGCAGCCTGAGGCTGTTAGGAATTAGAGGGCCCGAGTTTGTCCATGCCTGATCTACACTGTAGAATTAGTGCAGCTTGAAGCCACTTTGACTGCCATGGCTCAATACTATGGGATGATGGGAGTTGTAGTTTGGTAAGGCACCAGCATGCTTTGGCAGAGAGGGCTAAAGATCTTGTAAAACCACAGTACATGGAGGTAATTGAGGGCAAATTACTTTTGGCAGTGAATTCACTTGGCAGGAAGTGGGAAAAGGAGAGAAACTGGGGCATTTTAAAATCAGCCCAAAAAGTGGGATGGCAGAAAGGTAATCAGGATTGTCCCTGTAAAACTGTTGCAACCTTTCTTCCCATGTCTGTTCTTCCTCTTTAATACATTTGGCCACCCCAGCCATACTCTGGTGTTTCCATGTGTTGGAGGATATAAAAAAAGTGGCATGTGAATACATTCAATCAATTAATATAACAAAAGAACCATTGCTTGTTGGAATTTTCTTCCCCATATTATGGAGAAAGTGTTTGGAAATTTTTGACAAATATCAAAAGATCAAGGATAATATTTTGAAAGCAATGCTGAAAATAAAAGCGGGGCATGTTTGTGGGAGAGTATGTTTATGGACAGCTCTCTCGGTTGCCAATTGATACACAAGATTTATTTAAAGCACTCAGAAAAATGTGATCTCTGTGCAAAAGGAACACAATTCAGGGAAACAACAAAAATTAATTATGTGCCCTTGACTGTTCCCATATCAATAACACAAAAAGATACTAATGAACAAATGAGAAAACTTCACATGCCTATCAAAGTTTTAAGAAGATGGAGAAGGTATCTTCTGCCATTAATAGTAGCTGGCCTACTTCTGGGTTTTTGGCCATTCAGGCAAGTTGCTATGGCAACCTCAAAGGAACATGGCTCCTCCCAGCAGTCGCTTCATAAGAGCTCTTGGCTCGCTTTCTTTGATGCCAAGCTGCAGCAATGGCATCGTGGGAAATTTATGGATTGCAAGAGCTTGTTGCTACAATGTGCAAACACCCAACCTCCCTAAAGCAGCAATGTGCAACATAATACCTAGTTTATAAGCCCAGGCAAGGCTGCAATCCTGCACATAGTTACCTGAGAGCAAGGCCTATTCAGTATTGCATACTGCTGACTGGTTAAGGTTCTCTTTGCAAAACACACAGAGCTTTAATGAAAGATCTGCAGCCAGCTGAGATGCCATCTTTTCGCTTCACTTAGCAACACAAACAACCATTGCCAAGAAATATTGCCTTGATAGGGCTGCCATGTTGAAATTTGGAGTCAGTTGCTATATATTAATGTTTGTGTAGAGGAGGGGATTTCAGCCAGCGTTGCTTATCACACAACCATGTAACAAGTGACACCTGCTGAAATTATTTCTGCTACACAACCATTAAGGATGCATTTCTAGTTGGTGGCACTAGGAAGCCCATTTGTTAAAAAGTGGAAGACTCCAGGCATGATCACTTATTATTTTTCTTATTTGCTGATTTCCTTTGTGCTGATATGTCTCCAAAAGCAGCAAAATGGGACACCTCATTGATGTCTCTCAAAAGATAAACCCTTCAGCTGCCCACTTAAGTACACTATTCAGGGAAGACACCTAAACCTTGCAGAAGTGTGAGGAAAAAACAAATATACCCTGAAGTATCGCTGCAGTGAACTGGTCAGGCTAGCACACCCCTTTACTTAGATCACTGGTTCCCAACCTTTTTTTGACCAGGGACCACTTTGACCAGGGACCACTCTCCAACAATAGTACCAAAAGGATTACAAATCAGTTTTTGGTCAAATTTAGATTCGGTTTGGGGTGCTAATTCAGAAAATTGAATTGGATAGACCACTTCAGCTTTAGTTTCTGATACAGAACATAATGCCATGGTCAGCGACAGGGAAGGAGTGGCAGGTGGTGCAAAAGGAGCTGTAATAAAATTAATAAAACAAAGTAAATAAATAAAGAGAAAGGAGGTTCATAGACTAGATTTTCATCCTCACGGACCACATCCCACAGGTTAAGAATCACTAACTTAGAGGAATGGCTGCTAATCAGAATGGTTACTAATGTCCAAAATGTATGCTTCCTGGCACAACATGGCCCCACTTACCAAGGAAAATCCCAATCTCATCTATGGAGAAAAATGCTACAGAAAACTCAAACATTTCAATAATACGTATGGATTGTCCTGTTCCATACAGAATTTTTTAGAAACCACTGTGTTTTCTACTCCCCAAACAAAGGCAATTTCTGACTAATAATAGTGATGATGATGATGATGATGAGTTCCCCACATCTAAAATTTGGTGCCATGAGAAGATGTGGAACTCATCATCATCATCACTATTATTAGGAAAATCTCAGAAATTGCTTCAAATACTCCCCAAACAAAGGGAACACATAGACATAGTGGTGATACCAACTATTAAACCCCAAGGAGCTGTATTGCAGGAACTCATACTTCTTCAAACAAATCCAGAGGAGAAGAAGTTTTGAAATTCCTTAATGCTGGCAGTCGGATAAGACAGTATTTGGAAGTAGCTTCTAGTTCTTTAACATTTAAAATACTTTCCAATCACATAGCAGGAGCATAATAGTCAAGATACTGTTGGGTAATTATGAACATGTAAACCAACTTAGTTATGTAGGTAAACCATGAATCCTGACATAACCCCCTGTTGAGGAGCTGACTGATATTCTCACAGCACCTCATGAGCGATCTCCGTTGTGACAGGCACAAACATTTCACCTTTCACTATTGATCACCCAAAAAGCATTAGGTGGGAATATCAGTTAGCTGCTTCCCAATTGAAGGGGGAATTGATTCCTATTGATCCCAGTGGCTGCTGCCCAGTATGTATGGATAGGGGGACTTTCACCTATCACTTACATATCCCCTAAACTAAGCAATACATAGGGATTGTGAATACTGCACAGTTAAAATGCATAACGTTAGGTTATCATTCATAACTCCCCAATAGGATTCCAGCCAATAAAAGAATGATGGGAAGATTCTGGCTTTCCCAAATTTCTTTTAAAAAATGCAGGAGTACTGGATGGCCCTTGTGGTCTCTTCCAATCTAGTGTTAATGACAGTAGGGGCTGCTTTATCCCCAAATACTGCATGTGCTGGGCTGCATCAGGGCTGCGTTTTCAGTCATCTGGGCTGCCAGTAATCTGTTAGGAAGCACACATGCTTAGGAGGGATTTCTGAAAGGAGGAGGCAGGTGTCCTGGGAAAAGAGCCACGTGGCTGATGTTCTGGAGAAAGAAATAGATAAAAGAGAAGCCAGTGTTTGTAGTGGAAATTAGTTCATTAGAAGATTATGTTTAGGTTTTAAAGAGGCTATTATGGAGGGAGATGAGTTGATATAATGAGTGCATATTTATATAAATGCTTAATTATTTATTTTTAACAGGACTAATATTGGGGGATGTTAGTCTAGTAAGAAGAACATCCCTACCTCTCTGAAATTTTCTCACAGCAGTGCATGGCAAACAGTTTAGTTCATGCTGGCGTTACTCTATTTTTTTCTGTCAATGTTTTGCTAGATTTTGCCTTTGCTGGAAGAAACAAATGCCATTTATAGAGACAGGATTTCTTACAGGGGGCACGATGGGGGGGGGGGGGAACTATTGTGTCTTTCTCTCCACTGATCATTGCAGAAACAGATATTTGTTTTCAAGCTGAGCTTCCATGGGTGGAAAAAACTCAGTGTTCAGGATCCAGCACAAGTTAAACAAATGAATAGTTCTCACAATTTTTAAAGTGAAAGAATGAAGCTTATGCATTTTGTCACTTAAACCAGTAGTGTATAAAACCTTTAACTCTCAGCGGGTTGTGAACAGTTTTATAGATTGTGATCATCAATAAATCTACAATGTTCACCTGATGAATCAATTTCAATCCCTCTCCCTCACTCCTATTGTCAGCACTGCTGACAGAGTGTGTGTTGCCAAGAGTATTAGTTACTGCCCATGATGTTATTTGTCCTTCCTGTACTGTTCAGCAGTGGGGGGAAACTTTGATGAGTAGGGAAAGAAATCTTTGCCTCCACCACCAGATAAGCTTCACCTGGCCCAGAAATACAAAAGAGGGGGATGGGGGACCCAAACCAGAAGTAACTAGAACTCCACTTCTGGATTTTCTCTGGGGTGAGTTAGTGGAATAGGTTGTATTGGGCTTTGAGGATCATGCAACCTCCTCCCTGCAAAAATCTTCCAGAACACAAAAAATACAATTTAAAATCATTTCCTTTCCTATACTGGGGTGATGAAGTTGGGGGCTCCATAGGAGCCTATAAGCTGTAAAAACCATAGGAGTGTGTGTGCTGCCATTTACTCCAAACCCTTGTATACATGTACCTAATTTTATATGCTTCTCAATAACTTATTTATTTAAGCCTACATGCAGTTACTAATCCATCATTGTTGATATAGCATCCTGCATAGATTGAATTGTTATTACTCTAATTGGGAGTAGTAAATCTGTTTTTAGACTCCTATTTCATTTTATAAATATATTTGGAATTTATTTTAATGGATTAGTGATCATCATGTAGTTAAAAAATAAGGAAAACTGTGAAGGAGGATTCAAAACTCAGTATCCTTCTTATCAAAATTCCACAACATTTTTTTAAAGTAAGCAGATGAAAGAGAAACTTTGAGACAAGGATAAGCTGCAAAATGATTGGTAATTGGTATAAAGAAGAAACTGAATGCTCCCCAAAGAGAGTTGGTACGTTAAAGGGATGCCAGTAGGCAGACTTGATCTTTCCAGACTTCTGTTTCATTATATTTGCAGGTTAAAATTATAAAAATCAAGAGGAGAAGCAGGAGGAAGAAGAAAAGGGAGCTCACAAATTACTTGTCAGCTACAGAGGACTCATTCAGTCTGAACAAAAGCATTGGGATTTAGTAGAAATTGTGCCAGTAAGTATTCAGATTTTTAAATTAAAAAATCCATATGGCACACACCTTCTGTGACTAGCCATGACTTTATGGAACCAGAACAGCGTGTTTGTTTCTCAGTTCGGATAGTTTCCAATACAGACCTTTATTGTCTTGATTCCTAGACAGTTCTAATGATGGCATGTTGAATAAGGGTGTAATATTTGCCACAGAGGTTTTCCTCTTATCTTATTTCCCTCATTGTAAGAACACCAGCATCCCCACGTCAGCATAGGCAGATCTGTGCTTAAGTCCGTTCAGCAGTTCACCTACCTGGGAAGCATCATCTCTTCAGATGCCAAGATTGACAAAGAGATAGATCACAGATTATCAAAGGCATATAGTGCATTCGGAAGACTTCACAAGAGAGTCTGGAGCAACAAGCACCTGAGGCAAAGCACCAAAATCAGTGTGTACAGAGCTATCATACTGTCTATTCTCCTTTATGAGTCTGAAACATGGGTCACCTATCGCCAACACCTACGACTCCTCGAACGCTTTCATCAGCGCTGTCTTCGCACAATCTTAAATATACACTGGACCGACTATGTGACTAATGTTGCTGTCCTTGAGCAAGCAGGGATCACCAGCATTGAGGCCATGCTATTGAGAACACAGCTTCGCTGGGCAGGACACATCTCTAGGATGGAGGACCACCGCCTCCCAAAGATACTACTCTATGGTGAACTCGCCACGGGTCAGCGCAAGAGAGGCGCACCCAAAAAGAGATATAAGGACTCCCTGAAACAAAATCTCAGGCTCGGCCAGATTGATCACCAACAATGGTCCATCTGGCCTCACATCAGGAGGCATGGAGATGCACTATCCACAATGCTGCGGCCTCTTTCGAGAAGACACGCCAAACGGGTCTCAAAGAGAAACGACAACGCAGAAAGAACCGCAATTTGGAAACATCACCCAAGGAGACTTTCTGCTGTGCTTTCTGCAACCGAACTTGCCTATCTCAGATTGGCCTTTTTAGTCATCAACGTGCTTGTAAAAAGCGTGGGATGAGTCCTTCCTAAGAATCTTCATTCGCGAAGTAATGCCGATAGAGATATTTAGTTATTAGGCTGAAAAATTTCACTGTGTGGTGCTGCATTCAAGAGTACAGTCAGCCTTCTGTATCCATAGATTCCGCACCCACAGATACTGCCATTTATGGCTTCAAAATATCTACTACACCTTGATTTTGTCATTTTATGGGACACCATTTTACTATGCCACTGTATAGAAGCGGACTTCAGCAGCCATGGGGGTATCCTGGAGCCAGTGGATATCAAGAGCCCACTAAATGATCTTCTTTTTTCATTTTTCTTTGCAATGATAATTGTTGTACCACTATTTCTCTCTGATCCCAAGCATTTCAAATAATGGACACTCAACCTGTATCTGTGCCCCCTTCTTTCTTGAAGAGGACAATATATCTCATGCTCAACTTAACTTTAAGGCTAGCAGAATGTGGAAACATTTGCGAAATGTCTCCTTAATCATGATTTTTAAAGAGTCAAAATGTGCATTTAATGCTTACCCATAACAGAAAAGTCCACTTAAAACAATGCTTTGGCATTCTGTTTAGCTCAGCAGACTGATAAACTCTAGAGGAAGCTGCCTTCAGAAGACTAAATATCCAGCATATATTTGATACCACAAGGGCATGGTGAGAGAGGAAAAAATTATGAGGAATGTTTGAGTGGGTATAAGAGCAAGGAAAGGAGAAGCGTATTTATAGCCCGATGCCCTAATTTATTTCTTCTTATCCCAGCTGGAGGTATGGTCAAACTTGAGAAAGACAGACACAGATTGATGCAAATACTAATGTATGTTGCCATCTCCTTGGAGCAGAGACTTGTCTTTTAATAATGTAACTCTTTAAAGAACTGTGCATATTGAAGATGCATTTATTATGTATTATTTATTTAACCAAACCAAAAGGAAATACCAAATGCGGAAATGCTGTGATCCATCAATCAAGAAATTGATAATCAGGGTGCATCTACATTGTAGAATGAATGCAGTTTGATTCCAGTTTAACCACTTTGACTGAATGCTATGGAATCATGGGAGTTAGTGTTTTACATGGTATTTGGCTTTCTTTTCCAAATAGTGCTGGTACTTCACCAAACTACAGCTCCTACTGAGCCAAACCATTTAAAGTGTTACCAAACAGCATTAATTATTCAGCGTACACACTCAGTGGACACAGAGAGCTCATAACTGAACACTGGGCTAAGAATTACAAGATTTTATTTATTTCATATCTAAAGCATTGCATAAATTTGAGGTGCAGGTTTTTACCTATAAAGCCCTAAACGGTTTGGGACCCGCCTAACTCTGTGACCGCATTTCTGCTTACGAACCCAGGCGATCTCTTCGATCATCTGGAGAGGCCCTGCTCTCGCTCCCACACCCTTCCCAGGTGCGATTGGTGGGGATGAGGGAGAGGGCCTTCTCTGTGGTGGCCCCCCGACTTTGGAACTCGTTCCTCAAGGATATCAGACAAGCCCCCACATTGGCAGTCTTTAGGAGGAGCCTGAAAACATGGCTATTCCAATGTGCCTTCCCTGAATAAATTGAACAATGCCCTGCTCGTCCAATTCCCTGCAAAATGTCCTCAGAAGCACTTTAACTACCTGTTGGGTTGATCTCCCCATATTATTCTTTAAAACCCTCCAGCTAGATACATCCTACCTCTTTTCACGTCCAGTGTTTACCTATTTTAAAAATTTTAGTATATTACATCTGGCCCGGCCATTATATTTTTAAACGTGTGTCTTACTGCTTATATGTGAGTTTATTGATTGTACTGTCTTATTATTTGCTGCTGTATTGTTTTTACTGATGTGTTATTGGGCTTGGCCTCATGTAAGCCACCCCGAGTCCCTTCTGGAAGATGGTGGCAGGGTATAAATAAAGTATTATTATTATTAAATTAGTATAAAACTGATAAAAATAGAAGGAGAGCAGGTGGCTAAATATATTTTGACCAAAAACGGCCAACAGCAACGGCATTGTCTGTAGCCTGCAACATTTCTCTGAAGCTCCAAGGTAGGAAAGTTAGGACTAATAAAGGGAAATATTTCTTCACCCAGAGGGTCATTGGGTTATGGAACTCACTTCCAGAGGAGGTTGTGACAGCGGTCAGCCTGGACAGCTTCAAGGCAGGATTAGACAGATTCATGGATACCAAGGGAATCAGTAGTTACTGAAATGGACATCCAAGTGCCACCTCTGTGTTGATGGAGGCAGGCAGGATTTTCCCCGGGTACTGGTTGTGGGGGGTCGGGAGCAGGTGAGGGTTTTGCCCTCCTTTCTGCTAGAGATCCCTGTGTACAACTGGTGGGCCACTGTGTGACACAGAATGCTGGACTAGATGGGCTGAGGCCCGATTCAGCATGGCTCTTCTTATGTTCTTATGTTCTTCCTCTGTACATGAGGCAGGGCATAGTGGACAAGCATACAGATGCAGCGTTGTCTGTTCTGCTCCAGATAACAAAAGAGGAAAAATGAAAATCACTATCATCATGAACAACTGTGATTAGGTCAAGATGAGAAATCTACAAAGAAGAATTGCGCATGGATTGCACATTCAGATAGAAAGTTATCTATTGCTATCCCTCAGAGTAAGATGTTCCACAGGTAATATCCTATTTGTATTCCGTGGCTGGTGTTACTCTGGGAAATGAATCTTTAAGAGAAAGAACAGTACTTCTGTGAAACTTAATAACACAGAAGCAATAAATCAGAGAAGAAAGACTCAGTTTACATTACTGTCTACGTTATGCTGACCAAAATCTGTATTTTCAGTATTTTTTCCTCAAAAAGTCCACAGCTCGTGCTTTGATAAAATAATATAAATTTCCATAATTCCTTTTTCTAAAACTAAACGAACAGGGGAGACATAATAAAGGCATTTGTAAATGTATGAGCTTCGTGGAAAATCTGATCATAATTTTTTCTCAGCAACCTTGGAAGGGTCATTCTGTAAATACGAGTATGGATTTAACAGACTTATTTGCCCCCTCACTAGCCTATGGTTGCTTCCAAACCAGCAGTGCATATTGCTAATACATCACAGTTCTGCTTCAACCAGAATTGTAATTGAGTTTTCACACTGTTGGAAGATACTATGCATTTTCCATTTACAGAACTTATGCATTCTATTCCTATCAGTACCTGGGTGCTAATCTTCTGCCTTTTAAAGGAGTAATGTTTTGACATGAGTAGTTACTTTGGAGCAGTCAAATCTATCACAACTTGGAACACATTTATTGTACGCAATACTGTGGTTTCAATTTTGCTTGTTGTCAGAAGAGGTAGAATCCAGTAAAAGTTAATTTGCTGGATTGCATTATATGGTCAGTGTAGACATTTATAATGCAGTTTAACTGTACTGAACTGCATTTTATGGTCCATACTGACCATACAGTGCAGTTTAAACTGCATTATATGGTGTATAGATCCAGCCTGTTGGACAGTTTGGTTTTCACTCACCTGTATTTGCTTCTGCTTCCTCCTCCTCCCCCTACTTTTTCTCCAAGTGGCTTACAGATGCTCCAAGTTCCTTACAGTAAAACCAGTAACATGCAATTTAAAGCCTAAAAATATACAAACATTAAAATAGAATTAAAATGAACAGAAAAAAAATCCTTAAAGCTGACTAAAAACCTATTCATAGTTAAAACCACAACACCCCCTAACTTGATGTTAAAAACCTCCTTATTTTAAAAACCGAGTAAATAAAAGGTTTTTAGTCTGCCACTGGAAGGACAGCAGGGAGGGGACCATTCAGGCTTCCCTGGGAAGAAACGGGTTCCAGAGTTGAGGGGCAGCCACTGAGAAGGAAGGCCCAGTCTCTCGTTCCCACCAACCAAGCATGAGATGGAGGTGGGACCGAGAGAAGGGCCTCTCTTGAGGATCTCGGTGCCTGGGCAGGCTTTCATGAGGAGATGCGTTCGGCCAAATAGCTTGGACCTGAGCTGTATAGTCCTTTAAAGGCCATAACCAACACTTTGAATTGTACCTGGAAACAAACTGGCAGCCAATGGAGCTGCTGCAACAGGGAGTGGTTGTCCGCTCCCTGTAACCAGCCTGTTAGCAACCTGGCTGCAGCTCTTTGGACCACTGAAGTTTCCGAACACTTTTCAAAGCAGCCCCATGTAGTGCATTACAGTAATCCAAGTGGGATAATAATGACAACAATAATAATAACTAGTCCAGAAAACTGTGAGAATACCAACTCCCTCCCCAGAAGTCCCTAAAACACAGTAAAAAAAAGGGAAAAGATCTCATCCAGGCTACACGAGATGGTTGCCGGAGATCTGGTGCGTACAAATGACACACCAGGAGGAAGGGGGGGGGGAAGGAAAATAGTTCTTTCCCCATTTCTCCTGGTGCATAATTTGTACACACCAGGAGAACTCTGGCAGTCATCACATGGAGCCCAATTGAGTTCTTTTCCCTTTCAGGGTGAATGTAAATGGGCCACCAGGAAGATTTGGGTTTTTTAAAAACACTGATTCTCCTGGGATAAAGGCCTATCTGGAATCGCCCATAGTTACAAATGGGTGAGATAACAGGAAGTGAGAGAAATTTACCTCTAGGAAGGGAAATTCACTCTTGAAAAGGTTATCATGGGGACAAGGTCTGCACTGAAGCTTTATCTCCAATCCTTGTTTCCACAACTAGCCAATTTTTCAAAATCTAATTACAGTATCACAGGGACAGAAGGCGAGGCAAAACCACCTGAAAAGGGGTATAGACAACAAAACAAACAGCATAGGGGTATTAACCCTTCCATATGCTATCCAAAGTTCGCTCCTCTCTCTCTCTCTCTCTCTCTCTCTCTCTCTATATATATATATATATATACTCGTGTTTATAGAAAGTAAGACAGTGTCTTACTTTTTTTTTCCCAAAAGTAAGACAATGTCTTACTTTCGGGGTATGTCTTATATTGGAAAAAAAATGTTGATTTTTTTGTTTTAACCATAAAATTAACATTTATTAACAACCTGAACAGTATTGTATTCACCACAAAACATGTCTAGGGGCTAAAATATAGCATACGGTATAAGCACTGCTTGTGGTTCCGTATCACAGTCTCCCATAGGGTTACAGCCCCATACAGTATCCCACACAGCCTTCCATAGGGTTACAGCTCCATACAGTATCCCACACAGCGTGTTTTGTATGTGGGGACGGCGCGGTGACGTATGGAGAGGGGGACGGTGCAGGCGTGGGCAGGAGGCAGTGCTCATTTGGATCAGACGGAGGCGGCAGACGCGGTGACGTATGGAGGGGGGGCGGCGCGGAAGTGGGCAGGAGACGGCGCTCATTAAGATCAGAGGGAGGTGGTAGACGCGACGACGTATGGAGAGGGGGACGGTGCGGACGTGGGCAGGAGGCGGCGCGCAGCTATGGTAGATGGGAGAGAGGCAGCAATATGTCTTACTTTCGAGGTACGGCTTATATTAGCCGACCCCCCTGAAACCCCCGATACGTCTTACAATTGGGGGTGTCTTACTATCGGGGAAACACGGTATATATGATGTTACACTTAAAATTTACCAGTTCTGACTTACAAACAAATTCAACTTAAGAACAAACCTACAGAACCTATCTTGTTCATACGTTGGGGACTGCCCGTATGCACTCACCTGGGATGTTAGCAGTCCATGATCTGGAGAAGACTAAATATTCAGTAAGCATCACATGGCAACGGGGTTTAGCCATTTCTCTTTGGTATTCAAATACTGATGCACACATCAAATAAAAAATGGCATCTATTAATTGCGTCACTCTACTTCTGCATGATGTGGTGTGGCGTCCTCTTCTTCCAGCCCTCCACCTGGATCCTCGTTACTCTCTCCCACCGCCGAGGGTTGTCTCTCCAGCCAGTCACCTCCTCACTCCACCATGTCACACCCTCCTCTGAAGAAGCTCCCTCCCTCCTCGCCAAAATGGCGCTCGGCAGCGTCTTCAAGGTCACCAGCCGACGATCCTCTCGCAAGTATTTCTCTTTTTTTTTCTTTATCCAATTTAAGTCAGTCTTTCCCAACTATGGACATTTTCGCTCACACTTCCAGGCCAGATTTAAAGATTGCAGCACCAGGGTGTTGATTCAAATTATTTATAGCTTTATGACTTATTAAAGTCCTTTCTTTTGAGGATTTGCGGGATCCCTTCTGTTCCTTTATCTCATTAGTTTCCTTTGGTTCTCCACGTCAAGTTAAAAGCGTTTGCACCAGCAATCATTGTCAAACTTACTGCTTGTTTGGCAGTCTCAAGTCTGTGACCTTTTCGGCTTCCAATCTTCCCTCTGGGAGAGGCACTCCTGTTCTGAAGGGCTCCTCTCAATCTTCTGGTGGAAGTCCTGTGGGTCTTCTCACCCCGAAGACCTATTGACTGGTCTCGGGTGGTCATTTTCAATGTTTTGACCGGCTCGGAACCGCTGTTTCCTCTCAGAGCTTCTAAGAGATACGTCTGATCGCCATTGGTGTACACCAGAAGTCCAAGCAGGCTCTTGCACCAGTTTTTCCTTCTGGTGGATGGATTCCTTTCCTTTCTCTCCCACGTCAGTTTAAACCAGTGTGAATGGGATGGATCCGCGTAAGTTTAAACCAGTGTGGATGGATTCCTTTCCTTTCTTTTCCCTCCCGCGTCAGTTTAAACCAGTGTGGATGGATTCCTTTCCTTTCCCTCCCACTTCAGTCTTAAGCGAGAGAAGAGGTTTTAACCAGAGTG
Source organism: Anolis apletophallus (assembly GCA_030556195.1). Taxonomy (NCBI): domain Eukaryota; kingdom Metazoa; phylum Chordata; class Lepidosauria; order Squamata; family Anolidae; genus Anolis; species Anolis apletophallus. The sequence continues at coordinate 89,405,483 of JARBWK010000001.1, read as the reverse complement.
GATGGATTTCTTCCCTTTGCTTCCCCCCCCATTTCTGGAGTAAAACAACTACTTTCAAAGTAAAGACCACCCAATGAAACAGGAAATAACACTTTGAAACCATTAACAAAAGATTCAGAAGTCTCAAAATTTTGAAAAGTTTTGAACTTTTTTCCCCTGTGAAACTTGGAATTGACTTTAGATCCAAACCACCAGCACCACCCTACATCCAAAATGAGTTTTGAACCATTTTTAATCAAACAAGCCTAGTATTTTATCAGCCCCACCTTATTTGAAAACAGGCCCTAAAGAGCTATCATTTCACACTTGTGTATTCATAACTTCCAGGTTCATCTGTAGTAATACACTTCATAGGGGACTGCCTCTGAAAAACATTTGAAATATGTTTTCCTAACCTTTGTATCCCCAGAAGAATTGAAAACTTGAATTCTCCTTTAGACTTGTGAATAAAAGGTTAAGATAATGTGTTTATGTATTTACAACCTCTACATTATTGCTAGACGTGATGGAGCAGCTAAACCTTTATGTAAAGACGTATACAATGTCTGACTGTTATCCCAGGTCTTTATCTCGAACACATTATCTCAGTTTTGATAGTCACAACTACTTTATGTTTCAAAATCCACAGGCCAAGCTGTAATTCTAACGGACTGTGATCGAAAAACATCATTTCTCCAAGCTCTGCGTAGTAAAAAGGATGGTTGAACTATCTAGACAGATGATCCTTCCTTAAGAATGCTGAGAAAAGATTATCAATGTTTACAAACCATGCCAAACATTGGGAATCATTATGGGAATCGTGAGGCCTGTCAAATACTGCAACTCCCATCAGCTCCAGTTTGGGAACTATTGATAGGATATGCAGTCCAACAAAATCTGGGAAGCCACATGTTTCCCACTCCTAAATGAGAACATTTACATCAAAGATCGCTCAATGAGCATTTCTGATTTCTGTGTCTTGGACAGAGCTCCTACAAGCAATACAGAGCTGATGTTTGAATGGCCAGCCTAGGGGCCTTCTACACTGCCATATAATCCAGAATATCAAGGCAGATAATCCACATTATATGCTTTGAAATGGATTATTTGTGTCTTTCTACACTGCCATATAATCCAATTCAAAGCAGATAATCTGAATTTTATTCAGCTGTGCAGAAGAGGCCCTAGAAACACTAAATCTAAGAATTAGAGTATAAGGCTGCTGTTGTAATTGCCTGCATTTACGAAAATCTGGCTGCTTTCCCGCTCCTAACTGTATATATTGTATACATGCATCAGTGACAATCAAGCTCCTCTGCCTCACTCTGGCTTGTCTTCTGCTTTTTCATTTTGTTTTTTTTTTCAATCTAAGGCGAGGCACAAAAATGAGCTCACAGAAAGAAGGCTGCATTCCACTATTGCTCCACTGGAGGGTGCGTGGCTATAATATGTTAAAGTGGAAGGCAAAGGAAGACAGCTCCCGGGAAGCTGGCACTCTCAGCCATCAGCTGACATTAAAACAAACACCATCACCACCCTGCTTTGCAAAGGGCAGGCGGAGCATTTGGTATTTGTAATGAAAGCTTCTGGCTTGTTCACATGAGTCACTCTCAGGGTTGCTTTAACAAACCAGAGCGCATAACAACATTGCATCTAAGGTGGCAGCAAAACCCAGTTTTGTGTAAGAATCTTTGGCACTACTTGTCATTCAATCTAGTTGTTCAGATGGCGGTCAGTGGGTGTCCTTTCCTGTCCTGGTTTTTAGTCTCATGTTTTCTTCTATGTGTTTTGCAACATCTTTTAAAATATATTTCCACAAGGTCAAAACGTGGTAGATTTCCAGACGGGTTCAATGTAAAGTCCAAGGTAGTCTGACTGTGCTGTAACACTTAGTTATTTAGTGCCATTTCAAACCCAGGGCACATTTCAAACGTGAACACTGTTTGAGGGAAGGGAGATGGTAAAAATTTTGTGTGAAAGGTCTAACTTTGAACATTTGGTATGTTCAATTGGAAGGAAGCTCAGGAACATCTCTGATAGTTTGCGGTGATGCAAGACTTTCAGGTACCAAATTGTTTAATGATAGTGATTACATAAATTCTTTTCTAAATTAGGGTGTTGAAATCAAGAACGATTGGGAACAAAAAATAATATATACTTATGCATCAGATCTTAAAGAAAACTGGCTGAAAATGTTCCATAGATGGTACATCTCGCCACAAAAAAATAGGCATAATGTATAGTAACAACAATCAGTCAAAATGTTGGAAATGCCACTCACATACAGGAAGGTTTTTTTTCATATGTGGTGGTCCTGCCCAAAAGCCACAAAATACTGGAGAACTATACATAAGGAAACCCAAACTATACTAAAAAGAAAATTTGAAATGAAACCAGAATATTACCTATTAGGATTAAAAGACAAAGACTTGATATTAGACAAAAATAATGACATACATGTCAACAGCTGCACGAATAGTTTATGCCAGTCTATGGAAAACAGATCAAATACCTCAAATAGAACAATGGGTAGAGAAAATTTATGAGATAAGGGACGTGGATAGATTAACATTTTTTATTAAGAAAAAATACAGGAAATCCAAGAAAACAAACAGACTGGAGTCTAATTGAAGAATACAAATAAAATGGACTAAATGAAAAGAGCAGACAAACCAAAAGGCTAAGAAAACAATTAATCCACTAAGAAGACAAATGGAAGCCTCTCTCTCTCTCTCTCTCTCTCTCTCTCTCTCTCTCTCTCTCTATATATATATATATATATACACACACATACATACATACATATACATACATACATTTTTCTTTCTTTTTCTCCTCCTATACTTTCTCCCATTGCCCAATCATCACATCCCTACCCATTACCTTCTTTCTTTCATTTCAATATTAGTTTTAGTTTGTTTTTTCTATTATATTACGTCCTCCTCTTCTTCCTCTTTTTCTAAATGTATCATAATCTGTACCATTAAAATGTAATAAACAATTTTTTTAAAAGAAAAGAAATCAAGAACAGCTGAGAGAACGCGGAGAAATATTTATGTGTGAATGGATGTGTTTTGGTGATGCCTATCCAAAGTTGAACATGCTCAGAGGTAACTTGTTCTGCAGTTTTACTGTATTTGCTTTCCTGTTCTGCAACATGGGTTTATTAGCAGAAAGTAAACTCAGCAGTCCTGAAGTCAGCCCACACTTGTACTTTACAGTTGCAATTTCTGTGGTTGAAGCAACCTCCACACAATATACTCTCATACTGTTTTAATTTGGCAGGGAGAGTCCTAATTAATTTTCTGTCTGTCATCCTACTTTCTCAACTACTTTTTAGAACATCCCGGTTTCTCTCTCTCCTTCCACTTTCTCCCTTTGGCTTCTGCTTATTTGGGTTGCTATAAATTGAATCCAAATACTAAAGTAGTCAGTACTCGGGGCTCTTCTACACAGGGGCGGATCTTAGTGGAGGCAAATTAAGCAGCTGCCTCAGGGCGCCACATGGCCAAAGGGCACATCCGGGTGCTGGCAGGGTGGGAGGAAGGCTCGTGCAGGGCGAGAGAGGAGGAGGCAGAGGTGCGCGCCTTTCCCTTCTCCCTGCCTCACCCTGCGCGCGTCTTATCCCTCACCCTGTGAATGCCTCCCCCCCTGCCCCCACCGAGGATGCCTTGCGCAGGGCAAGAGAGAAGGGGGCAGAGGCGCCCGCCTTTCCCATCTCCCTTGCCCTCCCCCCCACGTCTCTCCTCCCTCTGTTAGCGCTGCTGCTGCCGGTGCACGTGGGGCGAGGGAGGAGGCCACGTGGGCGCCCTTACCTGGGGGCCGGGAGCAGGACTGAACAGCCAGATGAGCCTGCCAGCCAGAGGGCACCTAGCCCAATCCCCAGGCCCTTGCTCCCGAAATTAGCCTAGACCTGATACACACACACACACACACACACACACACATACACACACAAAAAGAGAATAGGAAGAAGGGGGGAAAGGGTGAGAAGGGAGAAAGGGGAAGGTAAGAAGGGGAAAGAAAATAGGAAGGGGGCAAGGAAAAGGGTGAGGAGGAAGGAAGGATGGGGAATGTACAGACCCACACAAAGAATAGGAAGAGGGGAAGGAAAAGGGTGAGGGCCCTTCCACACAGCCCTATATCCCACAATATCTGCTTTGAATATCTGAGTCCACATTCAGATAATATGGGATTTTCTGCCTTGATATTCTGGGGTATAGGGCTGAGAGGGAAGGAAGGGGAATAGATATAGACACACACACACACTCAAAGAGAATACCGTGTTTCCCCGAAAGTAAGACACCCCCGATTGTAAGACGTATCGGGGGTGTCAGCGGGGTCGGCTAATGTAAGCCGTACCCCGAATGTAAGCCGTACTCCATGTGAAGGGCGGGGAAAAGAAGGAGCAGGAGGCGGGGTGAAGCGGCGTCACGTCTGAGGCCAGGCTTCACTCCGCCTCTTGCTCCTTCTTCCCCCCGCCCTTCGTCCATTCGAGTGGACGAAGGGCGGGGGAAAGAAGGAGCAAGAGGCGGAGGGAAGCGGCGTCGCGCCAGAGGCCAGGCCTCTGACGCGATGCCGCTTCGCTCCGCCTCTTGCTCCTTTTCCTTCCCCCGCCCTTCGTCCATTCGAGTGGACGAAGGGTGGGGGAAAGAAGGAGCAAGAGGCGGAGCGAAGCGGTGTCGCGTCAGAGGCCTGGAAAAAGAAAAAGAAAAGCGGCTGTTCTTTGGGCAGCGGCGGCGGAGGAGGAGGCGGAGGAGGCGGGACCGAGTGACGCGGCGGCCGGGGGTATGGCTTACCGTCACCCAATGTAAGCCGTACCCCGAAAGTAAGGCGTAGTGGGACTTTTCGGGGAAACACGGGTAGGAATAGAGCAGAGAAAATGGTGGGAAGGAAGGAAGATATATATATATATATATATATATATATATATATATATAAAGGAAGAGTTATCATGGAAAGACCATCCCAAACAGAGAAACCTTACAACGCAGAGACACCAAACTTGCCAACAGAAATAGGCCTCAGACAAGGTACGTTTGTAGCAAAGAAACTTTTCCCCCCAAAACCTAAAAGGCCCCCAAAACAACGAGTAAAAAACTACATTTCCCAGCATCCTCCGGGGCTGCCAACGACTCTCCCAGCCTCTACATTCTGACAACATGATTGGCTGCCAATAAGGGCGGATTTGCATAACTCCTGTACTGGCCAGCCAACATGAACATTCCGACCCATAATAAACTGTCAGTGGAGGATAAGGCAAAGGGCTGAGGCACAAACACAAACACCCAATTCACTTCCCACAGAAAATTTACACCCCTACAAATCACAGACCACGCCCAAAATTGATAGTAAGGCTTCATTAACTTAATTTCCCTGACTAGGCCTCACTTAATGGAATGCTGTTTACGCTCTGAATTGACAGTAAGGCTTCATTAACTTGATTCTCCCGACTAGCCCTCAGCTCATTGTTTAGCAGTTGTATGGCCTGAATTGACAGTAAGGCTTCATTAACTTGCTGTTCCTGACTAGGCCTCAGCTCATGGGACATTGTGTATGGCCTGAATTTACAGTAACCTATCTTGGCACACAGAGCCCCTATGACCCACGCTACATTCTACTACAGTTTGGAGGAGGGTGGACCATGGATTATGGGACTTGAAGTACCTCCATGGATAATGGGATTTGTAGTACTTCAAAACCCATCATTCCCCACAGACCACCGTGTCCAAGAACCAAGACCGATAAAGACCAAACTTGGCAAACAATGCACCCCATGACCCACACTTCATCCGACTGCAGATTAGAGGAGGACACACCATGGATAATGGGATTTCAAGTACCTCCACTCACTTCCAAAGTACCCCACCCACACACGCATCAACCTCTACATCAACACAGCAGACGGAAAGACAAAAAACATTGTATATCCACAAGCTATGCAGAACGCCAGCAACAACACACAAAAACAACTCCACAGGACTCCAACATCCCACCCACCAAAACAACCCACGACAACACAGCCATGACCCCAACAACACCATAACTAACAACAACTTCAACCCTTACATACTCAGACTTCCTCGCATCTCCAAAATAGGGCACAGCAACACATGCCGGGTACAGCTAGTATATATATATATGGCATGGGCCAACTTCAGCCCTCCATGTGTTTTGGACTTCAACTCCCACAATTCCAAACATCCAGTAGGAAGTCCAAAATACCTGGAGGGCCAAAATTTGTCTATGCACCCAATCCATCCATATATATATGTGTGTGTGTGTGTGTGTGTGTCTCAGTGATTGGTTGGGGGGTGTCAAAATACTGTTCGTTTACCACGTGAAATTACCTAGGCCCGGCCCTGCTTCTACACAGTCCTATATCCCAGAATATCATGGCAGGAAACTCAAGCTAGTGCAGAATGCTGCAGCTCGCCTGCTTGCCGGCACCTCGGCCAGGTGTCATATCACCCCCGTCCTGCAGTGACTGCATTTGCTTCCAGTGGAGTACCAGATTATGTTCAAAGTGCTGGTGCTGACCTTCAAGGCCTTATATGGTCTAGGGCCGGTGTACTTGAGGGACTGCCTCTCCCCATATGTTCCCCAGAGATCACTACAGTCTAAAGAACAAAATCTTGTAGTAACCTCTGTTCGGCCTTTTCAACTGTCCTCCACCAGGCAGAGAGCATTTTTGGTAGTAGCTCCAATCCTTTGGAACACCTTACCGGAGGATGTTCGGGTCCCTAGCTCCCGAGCACGCCTCCACCCAGCGGGGTGGCTGGCTGCGGAGGCGCCGCCGCAGGGCGGCGGCGCCCCTCCCAGGTGACAATGCCCCTCCAACGTGCCGTCGCCCTACACGGCCGCGTAGTCGGCAGAATGGGAGGGGCCGGCCCTGGTTATATTTGCCCAATCCCTAGGTTGCCAGATAGTACTCTGTTTTGCATTTCATCCACTTCCCTGGCCTTGTGTTTTGCTATTTGCACTATTCCCAGCCGGACTTTTTATAGTTTTGTCTGGCCCATTTTAAAAATCTTGGTCATTGTTTTTGTTGAACTTGGTCTGATGGAGCTCCAATGCAATTTGTTTTATTCTGTTATGTTTAATGTGTTTAATCTGGGTTGTTGTATTTTATGATGCTCATATTTTAATGTGTTTTGTTTTATGTATTGTTTTTGCTTTGTGTTTTGTGGACATTTTGTCTGGCTTTAGCACAGCAGGCGAGGAGGAGGAGGGCCATGCAGAGAAAACTGCGAAACAGCGAGTCGGCGGTAAGTGAACTGCGATGGAGCAAGGGAACACAGTAGCTGCCCTGAGTCCCCCTTCGGGGGTAGAGAAGTACCAATACTTGAAATAAATAAATAAAATTATAAATAGTCATATACAGGGCAGGTAAGGCACAGCAAATCTTCTATTGGCTTGTTTGCTTGATGCCATTCTGAATTGAAGCAGACATTTCCCATTTTTTAAATTCATAAACCCATTTTTCCCTTCCTCAATTAAAAGACCCTCCACATTTTTGGACTATAACACCCAGCATTTTGGACCACTTCTTGAATTGCCAGGGGAGTGAAAGTCTAAAAAAAAATCCTAGAGAATGCCAAGTCAGAGAAGATGGCACTCACTTCACCTGCCTCTTCTCAGTTTGGGTTAGTAATACTAAGCCACTTAGGTTTGCTTGTCACAGAGAAGGGCTTTGTGCTTGAAAGCCATATTAATGAGCATGAGGCTATGTATACACCTAAAACAGCAGACAGGCAAGTGCAGCCAGGATACAAACAGACCTCCTCATTAAGCTTCTGCCTCTTGTGATAGAGGCACATAAAGAGACACTGACGTCACACCACAGCCGCATACAAAGCCTTCTCTGGACTGCATAAATCATGTATGGCCACATAATCTATTATAGATTCACGAAGCCGTAATCGCTAATTATAGTGAGGCATATTTAGTTTCCTATGGGATCTCTCTGGCTTGCAGAGCTTCAGGTCTCTTGGCATTAGCTTATTGCATATATGCAGTCTGCTAGTAATTTAATGACAATTTGATTTTATGACTCTTATTCTTGCCTTCTGCACCTCTGCCAGTATCATAGCGGGTGTAACTAGGCTTCCTGTGCTAAAGTGAGCAGCAAAGGCCATTACTGTTTCAAGTGGTGACCTATTGAGGAAGGAGGGTAGCCAACTTAACAGTTAGCAGGAGAAACTAACAAAGAAGAAAATCGAGGGTCCTCCCATTTCCTTCCTACATCTTTCAGGGGTTTTGTTCTCGATCTGACAATCTGTCAGCTGGCAAAAGAAATACAACAGGAGATCTGTGGGCCAAGAAAAGTGTTTAGTTGTCATTATATTGTGGTTATCTCAAGAATATATGTGTTTTTTGTGTGGGAAACTGCTATACTCTGATGAGTCATCAAAACTCCCTCCCTCTTGTCACTACATCTTTACCAGCTAAGAGATGTTACAGCCTGTCATCTGAGGTTGTAATTAAACATGTGAATTCATGCCCTTTAAAGCTACAATCTAAGCTTAAAACCCAGTCCCTCAGTACACATATATTTACAAGAACATATGTACCAGGGTGGGAATTGTATGGCCTTCCAGATATTGTTCAACTACAAATCTCAGCAGTCATGCCCAGCTGTTAGGAATGTTAGGAATTGCAGGTCAGCAACATCTGGGGAGGTGCACAGTTTCCTCTGCCAACTCTATGTTATTATTAAATATGAAAGATTTAAGGGGAATGTGTAGTATGAAGACCAGGCATAATTATCTGGAAAGTTTTAACATAAATCATATACTATGATGGTTAATGTGAATCACATCTTTATATAGTGAGTTATACAATGCTCATGACAACTCACTAAGGTAGGTTGTCATTTTCAGATTTGTTTAGAAGGGGGTTGTCTTTGTGTCACTATAAGACTGATTGAATATGACTTGTCCATTGTAACCAGTGAGGTTCCCTAGCTAGGTGGAGATTTAGACCCTGCTTTCCAGTGTCCTAGTCCAATATTCAAGCTACTATGCTGGCTCTCACAGTGAAATTACAGGTGCCACAAAGTCAATGAGGAAGAGAATGATACATAACTATCCCATGGATTATAATCAATGTGTGACCAACACATATTTTGGTGTCTCAAATGTTAGACCTGTTTCTGGGTATATTTGATCTGCTGATTCCAAAACTATCACCAGTTTTCTATCAATCCTAGTTTTTGAGATACAGAACATATGCTATCTACCTATCACCATCTGCTTGTCCATAGAAAGTCATGATACCATATCTCAGAAATTAGAGCTGATGTGGTCTATCCAATGCAATTTTCTGAATCAGTGCCCAAAATAATCCCAGCAACAGGCCTAAAATCAAGATGCCTAGGGGATTTTTTTGATGGGGGAGGGGGGGTATGAGGGTGAGGCACTTTTTGCCTTCCAAATGTTTTGGATTTCAATTCTCATCAGCTCATTCTTTATGCCTAATGGAAAATGATCATGGAAGTCATAGTACAAAAATAATGGAGGGCAACGGTTCCCCATCCCTACTGGTTTATATTACGAAGGTGCATATAAGATAGACAATTATACATAACATAGGAGAAACCAAGGACTTTAACACACCAGTCTGTTTTTTCACAGCAATCACATTATTTAAGCAAATTGTATGGAAACAATCGCTGTCACAATGCTGCAATAAGCTATCCCCGAACCCCTCCATAATGGACAACTATCAACTAGTGTCCAACCTTCCATTTCTGAGCAAGGTTTTGGAGCATGTGGTGGCATCCCAACTCCAGGGATTTCTGGATAAAATGGATTATCTAGATCTATTTCAATCTGGTTTCAGGTCTAGTTATGGGTAAGAGACCGCTTTGGTCACCGTGGTGGACGAAGAAAGCTAGACAGCAGAATGTGTCCTTGTTGGTTCTTCTGGATCTCTCAGTGGCTTTTGATACCATTGACCATGGTATCCTTTGGATAGTCTCACTAGGATGGGACTGGGAGGCACTGTCTTATAGCGACTCTGATCCTTCCTGGAGGGCTATACCCAGAAGGTGATGTTGGGAGATTCTTGTTTGAACCCCTGGAAATTGACCTGTGGGGTTCCCCAAGGTTCCATTTTGTCCCCCATGCTGTTTAACATATACATGAAACCACTGGGAGTAGTCATTCAAAGTTTTGGAGTACAGTGCCACTTATATGCAGATGACACCCAACTCTACGACTTCTTTCCACCTAATGCCAAGGAAGCTGTCCTGACCATAAACCAGTGCCCGTCATCAGTAATGGACTGGATGAGGGCAAACAAATTGAAACTGAATCCAGACAAGACAGAGCTTCTCCTGGTCAGTTGGAAAGCAGGTCAGGGAACAGGGATTCAACCGGTGCTTGATGGGCTCACACTCTCCATGCAGACACAAGTCCATAGTTTTGGGCTCCTCCAGGATTCAGCATTGAACCTGGAGGCCCAGGTGTCAGCAATGGCTGGGAGGGCCTTTGCCCAATTAAAACTTGTGCACCAACTGTGCCTGTTCCTTGAGAAGCCAGATCTGGTCACGGTGGTACATGCCTTAGATACACCCCGTCTGGATTACTGTAATGTGCTCTACATGGGGCTGTCTCTGAAGAGTGCTTTTTTGCCAAATGGGTATAATTACAGTATACACCATATATGAATGAGTAGATGGATGGATGGACAGATAAACAGACACAGAAAGATAGACCGACCAATTTTATTGGCACAAAAATACTATTTCAATGCAGAGAGTTCATGGTCGAATATGCCAGTTGCATCTTCATTTCCTTTCTGCTGCATTACGGCTAAGAAGAGATCTGATGTGAAAGAACTGTCAATCCCTGTCCCCCCAAAACATATTCTGGGATGCATACATGGTTTAAAAGAAACTGAACCAGAGCACCTGTGTTTTTTTCTGCCATAAGGCATCTACAGTAGTTTACTATTTTAATCTACAAAATGTGTGGTCAGATATGGCCTTGACAAGCTTCTATTAAGGGTCTACCTTTAGTGGTCTGAGACAGAAACAAAATAGAAACCCATGGCTTGAAGGAAGTATGCATCTGTTGTAAGGCTACATTTCTGTGGCACGTTATTATTTTTGAAGTTTGCTCCCCCTTAGATAGAATTTACACTCACCCCTTTTGCCTGTGGTGACATGACATTGTGGCTCATGTGTGAAATGACCATCTGAGATCAAACGAGCATCACAAATTCTGATTTTGCATCACCTCACATCACTTCAGGCATGACTGAGGCACTTCACAGTGCCAGTTGAGAGAGGCTGGCTGATGAGATGCTCCATGACAGGCAGGCATGAGCAAATCGGTGTTCCCTCTTTATATCAAGAAACTTTCTAGTCATTCTTTGTAGAAGTAGCACAAACAGATTTATAAACTGTTCTTCTTTTGGGGGTCTGACTAATTTCTGGGTTCTGAACCCTTCCCTTCTTTGCTATATCTTGACCCCAAAGCTTGCCCTGCTTTGTGTCCTAGTGACGCGAAGCATGGTGACATCATGGAACTTGGCCTTGAGTTTCGGATCCATCAAATCAGAATCTGTAATTTGGCACTGGCTGTTCAGCTATTTCATTCAGCTAATTTGTCTGATACGCTTGGACATTTTGATGAGTAAACACACATGAGACCATTGTTGACAAAGCGGGGGATGCGGGGAGATCAGGAAAGAACTTCATATCTGGAACGACGCCACTTAAATTAGCTAAACTAAACAGACGTGAACTTTCCTGAAAATATTTAATGAATCCATGATATTCAGGCAGTGTATTACTAACAGATGTACTTGAACAGGCAGAAGATAAGCATACTTCAAAATAAAAATACCTGCAAAATATGCTAGGCTGAAATATATGTTGCAAGAGTAGGAACATATGGTGAAGCACTCTTTGGACTGTAGTAATGAGATTCAAAATGTTATGACAGGTTCTATCACAGGTTTAGTTATCTGCATTGCTGTTTTTAAAAATAAATAAATAGAAATTACAGGGGGGTAAGACAGACACAGAAATAAGCATAACTATCTATATTTGGAGTTCTTCCCCTTATAGACAGTAGCTGTTCTCTGATTTTAACAGTAATAGTTGCTATAGTAGAAAAGGTGCAGTGAAATTCTGATGGACTAATTTTGACTCACAGGCAGTGGAGTGATTAGGATACTATCTGGCACCGCTGTGGTAGATGAGCCTATTACAGAGATCCCTTGAATACCTTGAACTAAAGGGCTTCTGTCTGAAAGGGTCCAGGAATGAGTACAGTTAAGTATCAGTCATTAAACAAAGCCTCAAGGAGAGAATGCACCCCATTATGTGCTTTCCACAGCCTGCTGTGCCAAAGGCTCCTTTAAGGAACACTGGGCATCAGATAGTGTCTCAGTTGCTCCTTCCTCTTCTACCAGCTGGCACCAGAATCCTTTAAACACGCACACACCATCACAATACACGAAGTAACTGACTCTTCCTCTCACCTCACCCGTTGCTCGGTAATGGCCAGTCATCTGCGTGAGGAGTTTTAGAGAAGGGGTGCCAAGCCCGGAGGCTTCCAAGTGGTGAAATGCATCCTGTTTCTCAGCACTTTCACCATGTCCAGAGCAGGACACAAGTAATGGCAGAGGACAGGTGATGAAGACATTTGAGAATGCTAGCAGGACTACAGTCGCTAGAGTGAAAATTGGCAAAGGGTCTGGTGCCTTAATGACGGAAATTCTCTCTTATATATTAAAGGTATAGGATTCCTTGCCAGTTTTCAGTCTGGCAACAGTAAGCACAGTCTAAGGGTGTATAAAGTTTCTTATTATGTATAAGGAAAGAGAAAGAGCTAGCATAGTGTAGTGTTTTAAGCATTTGAGTGTGATTTTAGAGATCGGAATTTGAGTGACCATTACACCATGAAAATGTACCTTGGAGGATGGCAATGACAAATTGCCTGTGAGCAAATTTTTGCCAAGAAAACCCCATGATCCAGTAGCCATCAGTTCTTATATTGAGGAAAAGGCAGGTTAAAAATAAAATAAAATAAAATAAATTACTGACTAGAGTTAGCTAGGAATGGCATAATTTGACTGTCTGTATTTAACTGTGACTGTTTTGTTTTAGTGTACTCTGTCCTTGTACTATGTTTATTCTTTAATTTTGCTGTAAACTGCTCCGAGCCCTCAGGGAGTGGCGGTCTAGAAATTTGAAGCAATAACTAACTAACTAACTAACTAAATAAATAAATAAATAAATAAAATTGGTTTACCTTAGCATCACCATATGTGAGAAACAAATGGAAAGCACGTGACAACAAATATTAGGAGGGTCCTGATACTCTTCTGGATATATTGTGACCCATTCATCTAGCCTAGTTTTTTCCCTGACATATGACTTAGCAATTCTTCTTTTTAAAGATTCATTTCACCATTTTTTTTTCAGTGCACCAAAAATAGCTATGCCAGATGAATGGGAAATCCAAACATGGCAACCTTCTCACTTGATAACATTGAGGATGAGAAGGACAGGGCTGGATCAAGGTATGAAATCACTGAATCCAGAAGTTTTAAGCATCAATACCTTATAGTCATCATATCTTGTTTGATTCTGGAAGCTAAAGGGTAAACTCAGATATTCATTTCAAGGAGGGACCATCCAGCAATAATAGGTGCTGTAAACTAGATTTCAGAGGATAGTAATGACAAACTACCTGAGTATTATTTGCCAAAGAAAACCCAGTGACATTTGTAGAGACATCATAAGTTAACAGGCATATAGCACACAGAGCTGCTAGTGTACTTTTGTTGTCGAGACCAACAGCTTTCAAGCCGCAGGTCGTTCCGCGAGTGAACAAGTCCCAACTTCAGCACGCACGCCTGTTCCCGGGTGGAAACCCACACATCCTTTCCCTTAGCCCCGTTGGAGTCTGTCCAAAAGGTTACTTCTCTTTCTGACTTTCTCCCCATTTCTCCTGAATTTTTATATATTTTTTCTCTCCTCCTGCTTCCCGGGCGCCTTAAGACTGCGAGGAGAGCTGCATCCAAGGGAAAGATGCGATAGCTCAAGTGGCAGGGCCAAGGCCGTTTGGGACGGGAGCCCGGGTTCGGGACCCCCAAAGGGAGGAAAGGAACTTATTTTTGTTTTTACATTTTTATCTTTATTCTCCTCTTTTCCCCTCTCTCCTCACTCTTGGGACATCTCTGAGCTCAGAAAGAAAAGTTTTGAGAAAGGAATTGGCCTATGAAGCAGGGGGCCACATCTGTTTGTGTTGGGCTGACATCAGGGAAGCAGAAATCATAAATAAAGGTTCATCTCTGTATCTGTGCATCTGTACAATATTGCCTCCATGTCTCCCTTGACCCCTTGTAACCCTTCCCTTCCCCTTCTTGCCCTTAGTTAAGAAAGACTGCCTTGAGGGTGTTTACTATGTTTGTCAAGAGGAAATGCAGCTGAGCCCTGTTCCAAAACCTTTATGGATCACCATTATTCATATTGCATGCGTTTCCTGGTGAAGATCTTGTTATGGTCAGCCAGGCCCTTGTCTTGGCCCCACGCTTCACCAGTCCTGAGGCAGTTTAACGGTTGGATTTCCAGTCTAACTAAACTTGCCTTTGGAACCTGGACAATAAAAGTTTGTTCTTCACAGCGGGTAACACACCTGGCCTCGGAAACCAAGGTGTGCCCCAGAATAAGTTCTTTTGTCACCAAAAGGGTCTGAGTGAATCACCAGGCCTTCTTCCTCTTCTCCCTCATTCACATATGGATGGGACACATCAATTCAATGACTTCATCATCTCCAGGTGTTGCCCCAGGTCGTTACCTGGCCCGGACTCTTTGTTTTCATTCATATGCCAACCTGTCAGTAATCCCCGCCTAAGTCTTCCTTCCTGGAACTCCATATATGGCCACAGACCTCTGATTGGCTGAAGCCGGCAAATGGGAGCGAGCGCTGATAGGCTCCCTGGAACTGACCGGCCTCCCGCCCATCAGCTGGCCTCAACGTTCCAACCAATCACCAGCAGAGCCGGCCAGGAGGAAGTGGGCGGGAAATTCAATTGTTTTGACAGTTCTGTAACCTTTAAAAACCAATGTTTTGAATGTATATGCATGCGTTCTTTGCGGGAATCAGGGTATTGCGGTTCGCATCCTCTCAGCTGAGCAGAATAAACAATTTCATGGCATCTACCTTGCAGTATTGGTGAGCATAATTGGATCTACGGGAGGCGGGTAGACTACGAGGACCTAGTCGCTCCGGGCTCGCCAGGTTAACCAAACCCTCGCGGCCTCTGTCCCGCAGTCGGTCTGCGGGACTTGTCCGGTTGTTCGACAACCGGTCTGTGGGATTGTCTGGTTGTTTGACAACACTTTGCCTTTTTTCTTGCCTCTGGGAATGACTTCACGGGTTCCATCTGATCCAAGTTGCTTCCCACACCAGAAGCAACTTGCAGTTCCTCAAGTCACTCCTCATGTGGATTACGGCAACAAACAATATACCTAGGATGGTCTTTCATTCATTCAGTTGTTGTGGCAAAAGAGGAGGTGTTTGCCTTCTTTGCTAGCAACCATGCTTATTTCGGCAGCCATAAAGAGAACATCCCATTTAACTCTGGATATTTGAAAGGCATATGGTTTTACTCTACCCCTCTTCTTTCTTTCAAGTGATTCTATGTGCTCCCTATCCCTCTGGCTGTTTGCCAAAACATACAGCATTGTGCCTGAAAGCACTGAGCATTCCCAGCTCTGTTTGAACTGCCAGGGGCCTACTTTGTCCTGCCGATCTTTGCTGCACATGCTGCATTGAAACTCTCCATTGGAAATAAGTCAGTCCTTCTGTGGAACAATAGCAAAATCTATCTCCAATGAGATCATCTCCTTGGGACAGAGCAAACAGTTAATCTCCTAGCTGCTTAACCACTGTGTCAACAGAAAGGACTGACTTGCAACATGAAATAAATGTGACTTTGGCAATATGACCTTTGCTCACCCCCCCCCCCTTTTATCCAAACCAATGTAAAGTTATTAGAATTGTGGCTGTTCTAGTCTCTTGTGGCATTGACTGCTGAGGGACTGTCAAAGGCATCAAGAGAGGCCAGCATAACTCTGATGTGTTACAGCAAAGTAATTGAGAGGAGATATTTGAACTGGGGGTTGCTGTAACTGTCCGGCATAAAGGAAACATAATACTTCATGTCTCAGCAGTGCTACAGTTATAAGACTGTTGGTTGTCATTCAAGAGAGAAAAGGGGAGATTCAGCAGATGGATACAGGATGCACATCTCCATAAACACAATGCAAAGGGAATACATTATGTTGTCAACATAAAATGATGATGTAACTCATTTCTAATCTGACTGCATTTTGGACACGAGTATTAAATATTGGCAGGGTTTTCAATCATGCTATCTTTTATTCAAATACTAAATGATACATTATAGATTTTATATGGAGGAGTAAGGTCACAGACAGTTCCTGTGACAAGTCTGTTTTGCATGGGGAACGTCTAAGCCCCAGTTCAAGGTATCCTGAATGACAGGGTTTCCTTTCACAGTCTTGGAGATAGCAGATGTCCATAGCCTGTACATCTTTACATGTTTATTTGCAAAAATAACTCTAAACGAGCTTCACGATTTACATGTTTGCAAGTCTGTGTGATATGCAACTACACACTTTGGAATATTCACTGAGAGTTGTACAACACTCCATTGTGTGGAAACCACAGCACATTGTACTATTCTTACAATGGAACATTGTATCCTGAGGAGTATAATGTAACCAGAGATTTTATGGCATGCCACTTGTTGCCCTGAATTTATTAATAAACATTTTAAGTCCTTCTTTAATTTCTCATGTGCTCTTTTTTATTAGTTAGGATTGCCATTATTTCCTCAATGAAATATGTTGTCCTTCTTGTTATTTTGCATGTCACACAGCTGTTTGTTACTATTATTAGTTTTATTTATACCCTTCATTTCCCCCCAGATGTTCCAAACTGGGAGTCAAGGTAGCTCTGTTCAAACAATAGAGCTCTAGTTGAAATGTGGGGAACAAGTCCCCTGTTATTATTTTGATTTCTACACAACTTCTCTGAGGCCCCTTCTACACTGCCATATAAAATCTAGATTGTCTGCTCTGAACTGGCTTATATGGAAATGTAGACTCATGTAATCCAGTTCAAAGCAGATACTGTGGATTATCTGCTTTGATAATCTGGATTATATGGCAGTGTAGAAAGGGCCTCAGATCTGCCCATGTTCTTTTTGATCCATTTCATTGGCAAACTTGGAAGGTGGGGAGACAAGAAGTTTGCTAATAATGATGTTCCATCTCTCAAATACGAAAGGTGTATTTTGACCCCAGCTGGATGAGTTTACATCTTTATATCCCAAATTCATTAAATGAACTGGTACTGTTCCATTATCCAGGCAAAGCCCAAAAGGGGGCCTAGACTGAAAGGGGGGTGGGTTGAAGGAGTAAAACCATTTCCTCCTGTTTTCCTGATAACCTATATTTTCCACTACATTTAAGAGTGACTGGCTTGCTGCTGTAACCATGTTGGCAGTCAGTCAGGGGAAAAGAGAGCAACTTCCTCTTTACAAAGGATCAGTGAGGGCCCTTCCACACGTTGAACTGAATTATATGGCAGTGTGGGCTCAGATAATCCAGTTCAAACCAGATATTATGGATTATCTGCCTTGATATTCTGGGTTATATAGCTGTGTGGAAGGGTTCCTAGATAAGTAGGAAAACTCAGGGCTAGCAGCCGAGCTCTTAGATTCAAGGTATGAGTAGAAAAAACTTGTATTGTTTACCTTACTTGAGGCTAGTATTAGAATTTGTTAGCATTTGTAACTTGATCATAGGGATTACAGATTTTGGCAGCATCTCTACTTCCTAAACATTTTGATTTTTTCAACTTTTAAGCAAAACAAACACTGTGGCCAGAAATCTATTTGAACTGTAAGCTATGTTTGCTGGTCTACTTTTTTATGCCATTGCATAAGGAGGTACAGTGTTCCCTCACTTATCACAGGTGTTCCGTTCCAGGACCACCCGTGATAAGTGAAAATCTGAAAAGTAGGGATGCTTCACTCACTCGAGTTGGCAGAGTGTTCTTACTTTGTGACGGCCTCCTCCTTGCCACCTCCATTGCTCCCTGCCTTGGAGGCCCCTTCTTTGCCAGGCTGGGTGCCCAAGCCTGGTGCCCAGCCTGGTTAGGAGGGAGCAGGAGCAGCGGAGGGACAAGGAAGAGGACGCTGCCACCACGGCCCTCTTAGACAGCAGCCGCCTCCTCCTTGAGGGATGATGGGTAATTATTATAGTATATGAATATGACAGCAACATTGTTTCATGAGTCAAGCTGGAATAATTCAATATTACCCGAAGTGGAAGAATGATTGTCAAAGCTGATACATTTTACAGAAATAGTTTGGTCTGATTAGAGAAAGATTGTTTGTCACATATCTTCAATAGCTAAAACCCCCTTAGACTTTCTGAGAAAGAAAAATTAAATAAATTGGTGACTTTGGCTTCTGATAATTAGAATGAATAGGCTATTGAAAGAAGAGAATATGCTGTAATGTTTAGAGTGAGGGGTATGAATAACTATGTGCACATATAACCATTGAAAGGAAGATTGGGGTCTCCTTTCCCATTTCTTTGGCCATTTCTGTCTTTAAGTTTTGTAATTTTAGTGCATTTTTAAAATTATCAATATTTTTTTTAAAGATTAAGAATAAGAAATAAGTGCAGGAACCTGGAAGTTGCCCCCTTAATAGGGAGATGGGCAGCAGATGAATATCAATCATGTAGATCACCTAATTTCAAATTCTCTGCTATAGGAGCTGTATTAAATTTCAGTTGAAATTATAGTAATCATTTCTATATTTGCATCTATAAATGTAAATCAACAAGTACCTTTAATGCAAAGCTCTTACCTTTGTGTCCTTTCTTGAGTGTTAAACTCCCTCTGTCTGGACATCATCATTGTGTTTCAGAAAACTATGGGTGAGCTACTATGTCTCAGATCTTTGCAAGTTCCTTTCAAAAGATGTGGTCAAAAGCCACAAGGGGAAAGGGGAACTTAAGTGTACTGTGCTTTCTTCAAGCATGACCCTATGAAACATCATAAGGGTTTTGTTTTTAACACCCATTTCAAAATACAATGTGAAGGAATGCAAATATTTACACGAGCATTTTAGGGTGCTTTTGGCTTTGCCTTCTGAATGAGCCATGCAGTGGCAATAGTATAGCATTCACAATCAGCACGGGCTGCCAACCTGAATCTATTTTCTAGTTTTCATTTTTCAGTTTTTGTTTGCAGGCATGTTCCTCAGATGTTAGAAGTGGCACGCACAACTGTCCCCCTACTCTGTCCGAGAATTGCATTCTGCTTTTTAAAAATGCCATCTGATCCACTAGCGATTAAGACTGAATAAACAAGTCATGACACAAGACTCATTTGCCTCTTTATTGGAATTTCAGTGTATTTTTGTATAGGTTGTTTGAGAGTGAGAGAGAGAAAGGGAGAGAGATGAAGCAGACCCAGACAGACAGATCGATGGGAGACTTTTCCTCCAATTTCTCTCCAATTCTGTCTGACAAGTCATTTTTGCCTTTTGCCCTGTTTAACCTTTAGCAGGGTTTGGATATTGTGTGGATGTGTGCATGCACCCATGTGTAACCTATCTTCTAAGTCTGCTTAAATTGAAATAACGCAGCTGTGTTACTCAAAAGCAAGAAATCCCAGTAGCCTTGAAAATATTCTGAGACAAGAAGCAAAGTACCTTGTTTCTTCTTCTTCTTCTTCTTCTTCTTCTTCTTCTTCTTCTTAAAATAATAATTTTATTTGTTACCTGCCTCTCCTAATGGCTCAAGGTGGGGTGTGAAAAAAACCAAAACATATGAACATAAAATATATACAACAAAATACATAGATAAAAACACACCATTATAAAAAAAACATACACCAAACTTAAGGTACAAAAAGCAACATATAGCAGCAATAGAATGCAAATTCTAAGCTCATGGTTCGTAGTTGACTGGATTGGCCTGCCGAAAGAGATTGGTACTCAAATCTGACAGCTTTTTCAGCTTTCTGAACTATTCTGGCAGGTCATTCCACTGCTTTGGGGTAGCTGATGAAAAGGTTGACTGTTGCCAGTCGAGTTCTGGCTGGTTAGGGTAAGTGTCCCTCAGAGGACCTCAATGTTGTAAGGGGCAGATTGTATGGGGGAAGGCGATTCTGTAGGTACCCTGGATCCAAACCATGTAGGGCTTCAAAGGTCAAAACCAACACTTTATACATTTCCTGGAAACTAATTGGCAACCAGAGGAGTGACTTTAGGATAGGTGTAATATGCTCATTCCTGGATGTTACCGTAACTGGCCTGGCCATTGGGTTTTGAACTAATTGCGTTTCAAAGTTTGGTATAGTAGCCCAATGTAAAGTGCATTAGAGAAGTCCAACATTGAGATTACCAGCACGTGAACTGCCATCTTTAGGAAGGTTCACAGCTGGCATATCAGCCAGAGCTGGTAGTAAGCACTCCTGACATATGCATCTACCTGGGCTGATATTTAGAGAGAGGGATCTAGGACCACTCCTAAGCTGTGAACACAACCTTTCAGGAGGAGTGCAACCCATCTGGAACTGGTTGAAACACTTCCACCCCCAGGTCAGGACCCTTGATGGCAAGCACCTGTCTCGTCTGGATTTAGTTTCAATTTGTTTTTCCTCATCTATCCCATTACTTTCTCCAGGCATTCATTCAGAGGACACACACTATCTGTTGTATCCCTGAGCAGGAACACCGCTGTAGTTAATCACCACACCAATTCAATAAAATTTGCAAGCAGTTTATTGAAGAATATATAACAGCAAAACAGTAAAAATGGTAAAACCAGTATAGTCCAAATATATGAAATAGTCCATTAACTTCAAGATATAATGGCAAAAACACAAAATCCAAGGATGCAAAATCCAGGTAAACAAGACAATGTGAAAATCCCTTACACAAAACTTCAGAATAATCCTTTAGACTTGGAAACAGGAACTTGGCAATCTTGGGACATGAAACTAGAAATTCCCTTGGCAAAACTTGATGCAAGATATTCTTTAAACTCCAACATTGCCCAGACTAATCTAAAGTCCTTTCCTCATCTCATATAAAGCTTTTCCTGTTTCATAAACCATCAATAAATCATTTCGTTTACCTTTACAACCAGGTAAGGGCCTCTTTTCTCTCTTTTCTAATAAGCGCAATGACCTTTGGCAAGCTTGGGAACTCGCCCTACATTTATTGAAGTTTTACCTTCTATCTCCTGGCTCATTGACCTCTGCACCTGACAATTCATCCTCAGAAGACAGTTCCCAAGAGAAAGGCTGTCCTGGGCCCCCTTCAGGAATTTGGCCTTCAGACTCTATAGGAGAAACACAATGATCATTTTCAAGACTTGAAACTTCAGGACTTTCAGCAAGGCCAGGTTTTGAAATCTCAAACCCAGCAAAACCATCATCCCCAGTGACATCAGACACAATAATTGGCTGAACTACAACACTATCCTTAGCTGAGACTGTTTTTGAAGGCATGGATAAATACCGCATTCACTCATATTGAATACTCACCTTATTTTGGCTAAATTACACCCCCAAAATTAGGGTGTGCATTAGAATTGCATAATACAATAATCTTAGTGCTAAGCCAAAACAAACAAAAAAAACTAATTCAAGAGCACTTGGAGTTTCTATTTGAGGGACCTCATCTCTAGTTTAATTGCCATGGTTCAATGCTATGCAATCATGGGATTTGTAGTTTGGTGAGGCATCAGCCTTTTTGCCAGAAAAGGCTCAAAACCTTGTGAAACTACAGCTCCCAGGATTCCACAACATTGAACCAAAGTAATTAAAGTGGATTCATTCAACAGCATAGATGCACTCCAAGTCTTTCTTTTCCATTTCTGGAAGCTTTGGTGTTCTAACACAACTGTTTATAACGAAGGAATTCTAAGCAGGCAGCAACATTAATACACAACCTTTTTGGCCAAATTACAAAGAGCACACTTTTTAACGCTGTGCATTACATTTGGCAGCAAATACATTTTTTGGTTTCAGGGTTTTGAAAATTGTGGTGTGTATTAGAATGCCCAAATACAGGTATATTTGGGTGTCATCAGCGTACACATAACACCCTGGCCCATAACTCTGGATATCTCTCCCAGTGGTTTCATGTAAATGTAAGAGCATTAGGGATAGAATCACACCTTGTGGGATGCCATAACAGCTCCTTTTTGAACCTGTTTGAGAAGTACAATGGGAACCAATGCAACACAGTGCCTTTGATTCTCACTCCCCCCACCCCAGGCATTTCAGAAGGATATTATGGTTGATGGTATCAAATACTGCTGAAAGATCTAGAAGCATCAATAGGGACATACACCCCTTGTCAGTGTTAAGATGGAGCTCAGCCACTAAGGCAGGGGTCCCCATACTATGGCCCACAGGCCAGATACAACCCACCAAGGTCATTTATGCATCTCCCCCCACCATTCCCACACCACTATCATTCACTTCGCACAGCTGCCATTCCTTCCTTCCCTTCTCACCCCACACACTGGCAGTCACATGTCACCAAGGAAGGAAGGAGGGAGGGTGGTTAGGCAGGTGGGAAGGTGGGAACGCAGGAAGGAGAGAGAGAAAAAGAAAGAAAGGGAAGGAGGGGGGGAAGGAGGGAGAGAAACAAACAAACAGTGACTTTAGCCAAGTCACACTTTCTCAGCCTCAGATGAAGACAAAGGCAAATCCCCTTTCAATAAATCTCAACAGGAAAACCCTGTGATAAGAGTCTGACATGACTTAAAGGCACACAACAACAACCCTTATTAAGTTGACTATCTCATCAGCCAAAAGCAGGCCCACACTTTCCATTGAAATACTGGTAAGTTTATGTTGATTAAAATTGTTCGTCATTTTAAATATTGTATTTTTTCATATTTTTGCACTACAAATAAGGTATGCGCAGTGCGCATAGGAATTTGTTCAATATTTTTTCAAACTATTGTCCAACTGGCCATCTACTTAAAAGATGTAAAAAAAACTCCTGCACTAAGGTGATCATAGCAGTCTCAATTATATCCTGCTTAAAAGCTGGTTTGAAATAGGTCAGGGCAGTGCGTGTCATTCAAGACTGCCTGCAGTTGATGGACAGCTGCCTTCTCAATCACTTATTATATGTATTACACATTCTTGATTCCATTGTAACAAGAATATTTTTTTAAATGATAGTTTTATTTATTTTCTGTAAACACAAAAGAATGAAGCAGTTAATTTGTGAGATTTCACATATACGTAGAGCTGCTTATCCTCACTAGCTCATATTTTTACCAAGTAGTGTCTTCCTGAGAATAATAACTTCTGGTGTAAGGGTGTGAAAATTGAGTGTGGGACCAGATTTGGACTTCCTGGGACCCATAGTTGCATCCTTTAAGAATGGCTGTTCACAGCTATAAGTTCATAGAAACATGTTGAAAATCTGCAGATTTAATCATTTTGCTAACATGTTAAAAAGGGAGAAAAAAATCTCTAGTGATTGATCTGTTTATGCTATCAGAAACAAGTGGTGTTCAAAACCTGGAACATGAATGATATTTGAATCCTCTCAAATATCACAGGTGGTCAAGTGTGAAATTCAGATACTGAACGAAAACTCCCATAATCTGTGTCATCTTTGATTATGCTGAATAAAACTAATGGAGGATGCAGTAAATAAAATTTTGGTTTAAAAACATACTGAGGGGAGGGTGTCAATAGGAGCCTGAAACCTGGTAAACTGCACATTTTATCTTGCTGGGTATAGTTTGGAAAACTTGTGTTATTGGAGCCAGCCTGGCATGTATCTTATTTGGGTAATTACTCAACAAGCACTTTGGCACTGTTAGAAAAGCCCATGACTACCACACCTGATCATTTTGCTTTGCAGTCTGTAGAATCACCTTTGAACAGTGTCAGGGGAAAAAATTCAGCAGAAAGTCTTTGCTTTTCTGTTACAGCTGTGTGGGGCGAGGAAAAGGAATGTACTGGGTGTTGTCCATTCACTTGAGTCTGTTCAGTACATTCTCTTCTCTTCTGCGGAGGAGATAACATTGCCAGCCAAAAATGGGATATTCCATTTGAGCTGTTGTTCTTTTCTGGGCTGCGCTTCACCCTGTCCTGTCCCCATCTGCAACATGGATGCAGCTTTGTATTACTTTCTAGCCTTTGTGTGGGCATATCCTCTCCTGATCTCAGCAGTTCTTTGGTTTTAAAACAAATTTGGCAGGGATGAGAATTGCTGTTTGGATAGCTATAGAGACAGAATTCCATTTTATTTTTCTATTATTTTTCTACACAGAACCCCCTCCCCTCTCAATGCCTTATTGTTTTTAGAAATGAATGCATCAGACAGTGTTTGGATTGAGATGGAAATCTAGACCAGGCTAGAAAGCTGAGGCTCGTTGTTTAAGGCTGTTATAAGAACAAGTGTCAACTGAGCAAAGACAACCAACAATCTGCCCTCAGAAGTTTGCCTTGCTAACTAAAAGATCATTGGGTAAAAGGTAGGGCACATGAAATTTCCATATATAATTCCTACAGGAAGGTCTCTCCTCCTACAGCAAAGCCTGAAGTATTATTCATTTCTCTTAGAGCTGAGATTTATTTATCACTAGCTGAGGACCGGCGGTAGTGAAGGCTTATGGACCATGGACCATAATCCATGGTCCATCCGCCTCCAAATTGCACCAGGATGTAGGGGGTTCTGTGTGCCAAATTTGGTCTTGATCAGTCATTGAATGAGGGTCGCAGCAGTCTCGGGAAGTGAGTGGAGGTACTTCAAGTCCCATCATCCGTGGTCCATCCTCCTGAAAACTGCACCAGGGTGTAAAGTGGGTCATGGGGGGTCTATGTGCCAAGTTTGGTCTTGATCAGTCACTGGATGAGAGTCGCAGTGGTCTCAGGAAGTGAGTAAAGGTACTGCAAGTCCCATCATCCATAATCCGTCCTCCCCCAAACTGCACCAGAATGTTGAGTTGGCCATGGGGGCACTCTTTGCCAAGTTTTGTCTTTATTGGTAATTGGATGAGTGTTGCTGTGGTCTCAGGAGTGGAGGTACTTCAAATACCATCATCCATGGTCCATCCTACTCAAAGCTGTACCAGCATGTAGTGTAGGTCATGGGAGCTCTGTGTGCCAAGTTTGGTCTTGATCAGTCATTGGATGAGGGTCGCAGCGGTCTCAGGAAGTGAGCGGAGGTACTTCAAGCCCCATCATCCATGCTCTGCTATTCTCCAAACTGCACAATCACAGGGTATGGGTGCAAGTACAAGCGCAAAAGACACACAGTGCAAAATATATCATATATAACAATAAGGAATGTTTATGTCGGACTAGAGCATCAATATAAAAACACATACAGACCAACCCAAACCGCAGCAATACAGGGTGTGACAGCGAGTCCCAAAGGAAGTTACTCCGGATGAATATCCTGTAACCCCACAGACAGATGTCTGAATCTTCGAGTACGCCAGAGTCACTGGGGTAGTCCACAGGTATGGTAGTTGGGCAACTAGTCCAGATAGAGTCACCAAGGCAAGGACATAAAGGAGCCCAATCCTGCTCCTAATATGAGTGGTAGAAAGAGGCCAACGGGCTGGCGGTGCCGGAGTTAAGGGGGCCACTTCCCCGTTTCGCCCCCGGGTGGGGCTTTCTCAAGGCCATATTAGCTGTCGCCGTGGTCCTTGGCAATGATGAAAAGAGGCGAGACATAACCTCACTCAGCAGAGTAAGGTGACCAAAAGGACCATTGCCAAGGACCACGGCGACAGCTAATATGGCCTTGAGAAAGCCCCACGCGGGGGCAAAATGGGGAAGTGGCCCCCTTAACTCCGGCACCGCCAGCCCGTTGGCCTCTTTCTACCACTCATATTAGGAGCAGGATTGGGCTCCTTTATGTCCTTGCCTTGGTGACTCTATCTGGACTAGTTGCCCAACTACCATACCTGTGGACTACCCCAGTGACTCTGGCGTACTCGAAGATTCAGACATCTGTCTGTGGGGTTACAGGATATTCATCCGGAGTAACTTCCTTTGGGACTCGCTGTCACACCCTGTATTGCTGCGGTTTGGGTTGGTCTGTATGTGTTTTTATATTGATGCTCTAGTCTGACATAAACATTCCTTATTGTTATATATGATATATTTTGCACTGTGTGTCTTTTGCGCTTCTCCAAACTGCACCAGGACATAGAGTGGGTCATGGGGGCTCTGTGTGCCAAGTTTGATATTTATCGGTCTTTGTTGTGGGTCACAGTGGTCTCTGGGAAGCAAAGCGCTTTGAAGTACTACAAATCCCATAATCCGTGGTTCATCTTTCTCAAACTGCACCAGGACGTAAAGGGCATCATGGGGGTTATGTGTGCCAAGTTTGGTCCAGGGTCCAGGTCCGTCACCCGTGCTGGTCAGAGTAAGGGAGTGAAGGTACTGCAAGTCCTTCAAACTGCACCAGGATGTAGAGTGGGTCTTGGGGGCTGTGTGCCAATTGTAGTCTTGTTCTGTCATTGTTGGGGGCCTAGTCAGGAAAATAAAGTTAAGTAAGCCTTACTGTCAATTCAGGCTGAGGCCTAGTTTGTAAAATCAGCTAAAGGAAGCCTTTTTTTGTAAAGAACTCTGTCTGGCACCTTTGAGATTTGGGATGTTGGAATGCTGGCCTATCCATGGTCCATCCTCCCTCAAACTGCACCAAGACGTAAAGTGGGTCTTGGGGGTTCTGTGCCAAGTTTGGTTTTGTTGTCTCATTGTTGGGGGCTGCAAAGTGTTTTGGACTGAAACTCCCACCATGCCTGACTGCCTCAGGCCTTTTCCTTACCCCCTCTGGCACTTTTGAGTCTCGGAATGTTCGTGTTGGCTGGCCAATGGGAGTTGTTTATGCAAATAATCCCACAGTGGGACCCAATCAGAAAGCTGCCACATATCCTTCCGCCCTCCGGACACATACAAACATACATACAAACATTTCGCTTTATAAAGGTATAGAGATATCAAAAGCTAACCAAGAGTACAGTTGTAATGTATTTAAAAAACACAAAGTTTAAAAACTTGGCATTATATTAAATATCCTTTGACCAGCAGCTGGCCACTTGGAGTGCCTCTGGTATTGCTAGAAGAAGGTCCTCCATTGTGAATGTGGCAGGGCTCAGGCTGCATTGTAATAGGTGGTCTGTGGTTTTCTCTTCTTCACACTTGCATGTAATGGGCTCCACTTTGTGGCCCCATTTCTTAAGTTAGGCTCTGCATCTTGTGGTGCCAGAGCTCAGTCTGTTCGGAACCTTCCAAGTCACCCAGTCTTCTGTGTGCCCAAGAGGGAGTCTCTCATTCAGTATCAGCCATGGCTTGAGGTTCTGGGTTTTATCCTGCCACTTTTGGACTCTTGCTTGTTGAGGTGTTCCTGCAAGTATCTCTGTAGATCTTAGGAAGATTATTCTTGATTTAAGGCATTGACGTGCTGGCTGATATCCGAACAGGGGATGGGCTGAAGATGTCACTGCCTTGGTCATTTCATTATTGGCTGCTACTTCCCGGCAGTATAATTTCTCCAGTGGTGTAGGGCATAGACATCCTATGATAATGCAGAAGCAACCAGATCTGAGATAATGCAACATTTCCCTGCAGCCATCTTTTTTCTCAGGGAAAAAGTTCTCTGGGGACCAAAGTCTGCAGGCCCTTTCACACTACGTAGTTATGGCACTACGATTCCATTTAAACTGGCATGGCAATGTCCTATGACATCCTTGAAGCTCTCTAATGAGAATTCTAAGTGCCATATTTCATTGCATAATGGTCGCATTCCGTCTTTTGGGATTCCTGTTGAGATATTTTTCATTTCCTTGCATAATAATTGCATTCTTACCTATGTGCCTGCCTCTTGGAGCAGCCGCCATAGTTCTGAAGAGCAAGTGCGTGGGTGAATGAAGGTGACAGAGCTAGGAGGTTTCCTCAGCTGCCTCCAGCTAACAGGTCTACTAGTTTTGTCCTGCAGACATGTGGGCAGGTGAATCTTCACTTGCCCACCCTCCTACCAGGGAGACCTATGAGGCCTTCCTCCATGGGTGGCAGCCAAAGGAGGCCCCATAACTCTCACCTGCTGGTGCACATGGGTGAATGAGGCTTAAATGGTCTCCTCTGGCAGCTGACCCCAGCTGCTGGCAGCCAAAGGAGATCCCATAGGCCTCACTCACCCATGCACGATGAAGGAGGCCACGTAGATCTTGCTCGCTGGCACACACCCATATTTCTCCATGTAATAGCCACAACCCCTTGCTCCAAAAGAGGGGGAAAAGTGTGACTATTATGCGATAAACTATAGTAGCCTTCTTTAACTTCAATATCCCAGGGTTCTGTAAGGCGTTGCCATGGTAGTTAAGATGGATTCAGAGTGCCATATTGGTGTAGTGTGAAAGGGCCCTAGATACAGCAGTGGCAAATCTGTTTCTTTACAGTAGGCAAGTCATGTGGAAAATTGTCCCCAGTCCACTTTTTTACTTCAAGTACATTTCTTTAAGCAAATGTTTGCATACCAATGCCAGGAAGAGATAGAAAAAAATTCCAGGGGAAACTGTTCATGGGGGGTTAAGGAGCAGGAAAAGGGAAGTGCCAGCCCCTCTGGTCTATGCACAATATTTATGCTCAAATGTCACCCCAACACCATTCCCATTTCATACAGATGTGTAAATTATGGATGTCATCACATTTAATCTGGCCCTTACTTTTCCAGTTCTTCCTGGCTTTGTTCCACTCTATTCTGAGAGCCACAGAATAAGGATAGATGGCTATTTTAAAAACTTATATCTTTTTGCATTTCTATTTGGTGTGTGCTGATAAATTGCCTGCCAATTTATGGCAATCCCACAAATTGCATGGGTTTTTCAAGGCAAGGAATACTCAGATGTGTTTTGCTAGTTCCTTCCTCTGAAATGTAACCTACAGTACCCAGTATTTGTTGGTGGTCTCCCATTTGAGTTCTAATCAGGGCGGAACCTGCTTAGCTTCCAAGATAGGTGTCTATGCCATAGCCGTTTTCTCAAATGGCCATAGTTTTTTCTTGTGGCTCATTCTTTTCTTTTCTTTTCCAGGACTTTGCAACCAGAAACTCTGTGAGCTGTCACCTCCCTTCATCTTCAAATCTCTTCTCAAAGTTTTTTCCTCTTGAACCTTAATCCTTATTCCCAAAAATTGAAAATTGACGCTATGTATATATATTTCCTCACATTTTATTAATTTTATTAATCTAAATTAATTATTATAGTTTAGCTACTGTATGTTCAGATGCTCTCTTTCCCTATAACTTTAATAAACTCTTTCATCCCCCATTCCAAGATTTTCTTTTCATGGCAGGAGCGAATTGAGAAACTGTAAGTCGCTTCTGGTGTGAGAGAATTGGCTATCTGAAAAGATGTTGCCCAGGGGATGCCCGGATGTTTCATCCTGTGGGAGGCTTACTTCATGTCCCTGCATGAGAAGTTGGAGCTGACAAATGGGAGCTCACCCCACTCCTTGGATTTGAACCGCCAACCTTTCAGTCAGCCGTCCTGCTGGCACAAGGGTTTAACCCATTGTGCTACACTCCAAGATGATTTCCTAAAACAATTGTTTTGATTTTGGATCCTAGGTATGCAAATATTCATATAGTAAATAAATATAGAAAAATATTGGAAGCAAAGAGACATCATAAGTGATTAGTGAGATGGGAGAGGCTAAATAATGCATGCCCTTTATTTTCTCTTTTCTCTATCTTTCTTTGGCGTAGCGGGCTGTGGCACAGCTAGTTAGTAGCCGGCTGCATTAAATCACTCCTGACTGAGAGGTCATGAGTTAAAAGCCAGCCTGGATCAGAGTAAGCTCCCAACCATTAATAGTCTAGCTTGCTGTTGATCTATGAAGCCCGAAAGACAGTTGCAACTGTCAAGTAGAAAATTTAGGTAATTTATTTTATTTAACTGATTTACAACACCACAAAACCTTCTAGCAGCATGTGTAAGAATGAGGAAGTACTCCAACAAGGATTCGGTGTAACAAGTGGATGGTGAAGTGACAGCTCCCCCTGTGGTCCAAATCGAGCATGCCCTCATGCAGCTGGAAAGCTGGAATGTTAAACTGTCTGTATGTTGTATGTCTGTGGCATTGAATGTTTGCCCTGTATATGTGCATTGTAATCCACACTGAGTCCCCTGTGGGGTGAGAAGGGCAGAATATACAGTAAATACGGTAAATAAATAATAAAGAAATAAATTTGGTCTATCTACTCCAGCTTTTTACCTCCTACTTATCTGTAGACACAGTGACATGTACCAGGGTGTGGGGGATACGAACTGCATTGGATGACACCATCATCAAGGATGGCAAAAAAAAAAGGTCTGTAAAATTCTAAGGTAGAATTTTAACTGAAATATATTATTTATATTAAACATCTTTGCGATTAGTTATACCTACGAAACCTTTTTCGTAAGTCTAGGTTATATTTACTATATCAGTATAACTGCAAGGCTCAAACTCTATTCTAATTTACTTTTTGAGTCCTGTAATGCATATGCACTCTGGTTAGAACTGTCATTAGGTCCCAATTACAAGGATTCTTCAAATCACGTGCTGTTGTCTGCACATGCTACAAACATGTTTCTGTTGTTTTCATTGCTCTTGTCTTTTTTATAGTCACTGATTTTGTCAAATTTTCTGGTATTTTAGCTACAATATTCTCCAGTACAGGAGGACATCCATGGGGGTGACACCATGAATTACTGCATTGGGTGACGCCAACCCTGGTGACACTAATGTGCAGATGTTGCTTTCACCTTTTCTTTAAAAAGGTGTTTTTCTTTTCCTTTGTCTGAAAGGAGTGTTCATGAGACTCCAACCCTAATGGATGATACATTACACTCACACATAAGAAGATGCTTCTAACCTAGTCAGGTCAACCTTTTTCACCTATTACTATCCTAAAATGGATTTCATGAGAGCTGTGGGAC
Organism: Anolis apletophallus; assembly: GCA_030556195.1. Taxonomy (NCBI): domain Eukaryota; kingdom Metazoa; phylum Chordata; class Lepidosauria; order Squamata; family Anolidae; genus Anolis; species Anolis apletophallus. Next base: position 89,374,456 of record JARBWK010000001.1, on the reverse strand, counting down.
CAAACTGGAGATAAGTGTTTAAATCTAACATCTGGAGGGCTGATGTTTTACAAAAGCTGAATCTGGCTCCAAAAAGGCCTCACATTTCCCAAGGTGTTTCTTCAGCTTTTCTCTTGCCTTCAGTCAAGCAAAACTTTCCGATTTTTATTATTAAAAACCAACAGTGTTAAAACTTTCAAAAAGTGTTTACCAAAGAGAAATGTGGCCTGAGCGTACAGAATGTACCATGAACAGTGATCCTGTTTTGAAACATTCATCACTGGGAAAAAAGCAAACCACAACTATTGGTGCAACATAGGTAAAGGGAGAGAGGGCATAACAATATGGACCTTTCCACCTAGCTTGGAAATTTCAAACAAAGGGTTGATTTATGCCACATTATTCCCTGCACAGTGTACTGTGGCTGACCAGCATATGGTGAGCTCTGAATAATTCAATCTATGTTGAAGCTGTCATTTGATTGTTTCACCACGTGCCCAAAGTGCTGATCAACCCTTGAAGCTGATGCTTAATGAAAGTAGAAATGTGCCAAAAGCCACAAACCTCTCAGCATGTACTTAGGCGTTATTCCTGTTGAACTAAGGCTGTAACCCTCTAAAAACAAATGGGAGAGGGAAGCTGGGCTTTGTTGCTCAGAAAACAAAGGCCAAGTCTATTCTCCTCCCTTAAACTCTTTTTTAAGTAGTTAGGTTTTTCAGCCCCAAAACACCTTTAATCCAAAAAGTGGAACTTTATTATAATAGTTGGGCCCACATATCCATGAATTCTGCATCCACAAATTCAACAATCAATTCCTTGAAAAATTCCAAAAAGCAAACCTTGATTTTGCCATTTTACATAAAGGAACAGAATTTTTCTGCATCGTTGTATATAATGGAACTTGAATATTCACGGATCATTGTATCCACATGGAATCTTGGAAACAAACCCCAGTGAATGCCAAGGATCCACTGTATTGTATTTTGAAAATGTGTAGTTCTGCTCTTTCTTGCATAGTTACATTGTAACAATCAAAATAGAGCAAGGGTTACATAGGTATATGAAAACTATTACACAAAGGCAATATGAAACATATTAAAATATATTATAGACATAAAGGAACTGTAGCAATATCACATTGGAACCTTCACACACAATCCGAAGCCGCAGAATCGCGGAAATATTCTCACATGACCCAATATGCGACGATGCAGTTCATCAGTGGGAAAAGTCCGGATTTAAATTTCATAGTTCATAGTCATGTGGTTGTGGTGCCGCAGGCTCTGTGGTTGTGAAGATGCTGTGTCCTAATGTCAATGAGGCATTAGCCAAAAACACGATAGGACAAGAGAGGAGTAGTTTGCTCCTGTATAGATGCACAATTGCCTAGGGCCAACGGAGCCTGTGATGGCTCAGATGTCGGGCCACTAGCGTTTCGCTCCCGGGTGGAGCTTTATCAAGGCCATAGATGAACAATATGCCGTTTGTCCATATCGATATGGCGATCTACAAGTGCCTAACCACGCCAAGAAAGCGAGGTGATTCTCATTCCCTTGCCCCAGTGTTTAGAAGGAACTTGTCACAACAAATTATTTGTAATTCATTTCTTTTAATATTACAAATAACCTACAATGTAATGTTATAACATTACATTGTGATTGCAGTTTAACAAAGGATAAAATCACACTTACTGCAAAGGAACTAGAATGTTTCCATAGTGGGTTTTTTTAAAGCATATGGTTACTGGGATGTGACAACATAAATTATGAAGGAGGAAGAGTTTCACATGGTTCAAGTGCTGGCTGGTGCTTTACTTCTTACTCTGAATGTTGAGATGATGATGAAGTTAATGGGAGACAGTGAGTTTTATGCTATAGACATTCAGAGTAAAAGTAATTGTCCTCTTTTCTAATTGGTTATCATTTTTGACATGGAGCTGTAATTGTTGTTGGAAATCGCAACCTTCTGGCTGTCTACACTACTTATTTGTTATGTGTATAATTCAGATTGCTTACTGTATTGTATATGTGCATATCGGTATGCAGTTTTCTTTAACTCTATGTTGTGGGAGGGTCTGCAGACCACATGAACAGATCTGGGACTGCCCTAAGATCTCAGACTCCATTTAAAAATATACAGACTCCATTAGACCCTCATACCAGAGAGATGCTTTAGACCCGTGGTTCCCAAAGTGGGCGGTACTGCCCCCTACTGGGCGGTGAGGCGATCCAAGGGGGCAGTGGGAGGCTCAGGATAATTTGTGGGGCACTGAAGCCCTGTAAGGGGGCGGTGGCAGGATTCCAACTCTCAAGCGTGCGAGTGTGCACCTGCCAGTTGGAAACCCTGTGCAGGCGCTGCCTGGAAACCGCAGCGTGCGCCCCTTTCCTCTCCTCAACTCTGCCCACAGTTCAGTCCTGTATCACCCCTTCCAATCCAACGGGTCTCTTAGAAGGAAGGGGTGATACGGGCCCATGCCGTGGGCGGTGTTAAGGAGAGGAAGGCAGCGCGCGCTGAGGTTTCCAGGCAACGCCTGCCCAGGGATTGCAACTGGCAGGCTGAGACAGTCACGCGCTTGCGAGTGTGTGCCTGCCAGTTGGTCCTGCGGAGAAGGAAAGCCTCCGTGTTTGCAAACGCCCCCCGAGTCGGTGCGGTGTTTGCAGGTGCCTCCTGGGAGATGGCCGTGGCACGAAGGAAAATGCAAGCAGCTCCCAATTTCCAAGGTCCAGTATTCTCTATTGCTCAAGTTTAGTTCAATTACATTGCTGTTGGGAGTTCAAAATGCTCTTTGATTATAGGTGAACTATAAATCCCAGCCGCTGTAACTCCCAAATGACAAAATCAATCCCCCACAACTCCACCAGTGTTCAACTTTGGGTATATTGAGCATTTGTACCAGATTTGGTCCAGATCCAGGGTTGTTTGGGTTCAGAGCGCTCTCCAAATGTAGGTGAACTACATCTCCCCTAAATCACTGTGGATTCCTTCCAAAGCCCTCCAGTATTTTCTGTTGGTCATGGGAGTTTGTGTGCCAAGTTTGGCTCAATTCCATTGTTGGAGGAGTTCAAAATGCTCTTTGATTGTAGGTGAACTATAAATCCCAGCAGCTGCAACTCCCAAATGACAAAATCAATCCCCCCAACCCCACCAGTATTCAAATTTGGGCATATTGTGTATTTGTGCCAAATTTGGTCCAGATCCAGGGCTATTTGGGTTCAGAGTGCTCTTCAAGTGTAGGTGAACTACATCTCCCCTAAACCATTGTCTATTCCTCCCAAACCCCTCCAGTATTTTATGTTGGTCATGGGTGTGCCAAGTTCGGTCCTGATCTGTCATTCATGGGGTCTCGGCTGTGGAAGTCAAAGCTGAATTGGTCGAAGGTACTGCAAATCCCATCATCCGTTGTCCATACTCCCCCAAACATATTGTTTTTGTGATTGATCACTATGCTTTCATTATGTTCAATTTGTAACAATGAAAATACATCCTGCATATTAGATATTTGCATTAGAATTTATAAGAGTAGCAAAATTATTTATGAAATAGCAACGAAAATATGGATGGGGTCACCACAACATGAGGAACCTTATTTAGTGCTCACTGCATTAGAAAGGTTGAGAACCACTGCATTAATACATATATCTTTCTGTTTAATTGCTATTACATTTTTTAAAAAAATTAATTTATAGGGGGGCGGTGAGTAAATTTATTTTGGAAAGGGGGCAGTAGGCAACTGAAAATAACACTTCTGAAGCTCTGCTGTTTTTTTTGTATTGGCATATCTTTGTTCCTAACAGTTCAGAGAGATAACTAGGATTTCAGTCTAACAGCTGAGAAACCTAAATTGCATTGCATGAATACTAGTGGGTATTCACCACTAAGGAGAAGGTTGACTCAAATAAGTTTTAAATTATTCTCTGGAAGATCATACTTTTCAAAAAGTTATGATTATTCCAAATAATGTGAATGCCAATTAATCTCCAAAAGGGCCATAGAATCATAGAGTTGCAAGAGACCTCATGGGCCATCCAGTCCAATCCCCTGCCAAGAAGCAGGAAAATCGCATTCAAAGCACCCTTGACAGATGGCCATCCAGCCTCTGTTTAAAAGCCTCCAAAGAAAGAGCCTCCACCACACTCTGGGGCAGAGAGTTCCTCTGCTGAACTGCTCTCATAGTCAGGAAGTTCTTGATAATGTTCAAGTGGAATCTCCTTTCCTGTAGTTTGAAGCCATTGTTCCGCGTCCTAGTCTCCAGGGCATCAGAAAACAAGCTTGCTCCCTCCTCCCATGACTTCCTCTCACATACTTATACATGTCTATCATGTCTCCTCTCAGCCTTCTCTTCTTCAGGCTAAGCATGCCCAGCTCTTTAAGCCACTCCTCATAGGCCTTGTTCTCCAAACCCTTGATCATTTTGGTCGCCCTTCTCTGGACACATTCCAGCTTGTCAACATCTCCCTTCAATTGTGGTGCCCAGAATTGGACAGGTGTGGTCAAACAAAGCCAGAATAGAGGGGTAGCATGATGTGATGAATTCCCTACCTGTTAGGCTAGGAAAAGCTCAGAAAAGTAGGCCCAGGAAGTACGGCAGCCATTTTAGAAGGGTGCCTGGAGGCATACATCTTAGAATCTTATTTCCTGGAGGTGTACTTAGTAGCAGCTTGGAGGGAAATGAGAAGTGTTGTGATTGGCTAGGAGAGAGTGGGCGGAGCTTAACTAGAGAAGAGGGGGGAAAGCCTTGAAGAAGGCGTGTTTTAAAACCTGGCAGGAGATTGAGCGAGGGTGTCAAAGGAGAAGGAGTTAGAGAGTGGGGGGGAGAGGAGTCAGTGAAGCCTGAAGTTGGTCAGTTAGACAGCAGAGTTAGCTAGTTAGAAGATTACAGCTATTGGGAAGGATAGCTGGGGAGTGGAGAGACCGATCCCAAAAGAAAAGGACTGTCTGTGTGGAGTTTGGGATTACTTTCAGAGGAGAAATCTTGCCAGTAATTTCTGGAGGGAGAGAAGAGGGTTATCTGCAACTGAGTTTTTGAAGAAACCATACGCTTTTGTGCCAATATTTGAAACAGCTACGCTTAATGCCAGTTTTGTTCAAGTTCCCTCAAATAAACATTGTTTTTGTTCACAATCACTGCCTCAGTGTGCCTCTCTGTGTAAAGACCTAAAGCAGTTTACTGAAGAAGTCAAAGTCTAAATGGTGGCAGTGGTAATTAATAGGAATCTCTTTAGTGTTACCTCAGAGTAAAAAGCCTGTGTGCGAATCCAGCACATTCTAGCCCAGCGGTGCTCTTTAGGTAGATCGCTATCTACTGGTAGATCGCGTAGGGCGTCCTGGTAGATCGCAGGCAGGGCAGGAGGAAGGCTCAGAGTCGCCCCACAGGCTCCCGACACCGCCCAAGTGCTGCCAGCCCTGGGTTATCTGAGGTCCTTTCCACACAGTTGAATAAAATCCCATGTTATCTGCTTTGAATCAGATTATATGGCAGTATGGACTCAGAAAACCCAGTTCAAAGCAGATATTGTGTTATATGTTTCACATTTTTGTAGTGGGTAGGTAGATCATTTTGACTTGGTTGTTTTATAAGTAGCTCGCATGCTGAAACAGTGTGAGCACCCCTCTTCTAGCCTATTCAAGCCTCAAATAAGCCAAGGGCTAACCGTTTCTTTTAGTTGTGATGGTGGCCAGAGTTCCTTTAAGCGGTTTTCCGGCCAGAAGATTGTTCCAGCTTATTGCAGCTTTTAATTTCTATTTAAACAATCCCACATTCCATTATATTTGGTGTACAGCGGTTGGGATTTCTTAATACACAAGCCCTTAACCTATTATAAGTGGTGTCAGCTTGTTCACAGTTAAATCCCCGATCCTTTACTCATGACTTCCCTGGATGAGACATTATACACCTATTGATGCAGGCCAAAATCCCATTTGCTTTCCCCCCTGCCACTTCACATTGTTGGCTCATGTTCCAAAAGCCTGTGGAGATTTCTGGTTTCCCCAAAAATGAATGCCATTTTCCAAAAATTGTAACCAGATACCTTACTGAAGCATTGGTTCAAACCTAAAGCAGTGAGAAATGGAAAGCACTACAGAGGCTGGGCTGGGCCTTTAAACATTTTTACTATTATTATCGACACAGGCAGAGTAACATCACAATCAATCCCCATTATTAAATATTGTATTACATTATAAATACATATCACGTAATACAATATTTACATTTCTTGTAAAGAAGGAGTGCAGAGAGAAAAGTTTGGAGAGGATTCTGGATCCTTTCATCTATTAATTTCATGTTGTTGCCTCTCTTGAAAGGCAGATGGGGCAGAGGGGTACAAAGTCACTGCTAAAGTAGCATTGTCTTGTAGCAGGAGGGAGGGACATATGCCCTTCTACATGATGTTGGACTACAACTTCCAACATCCCTAGCTAGAGCAGCATAGAAAGTAATAAAGCATCTAGGGAGTGGTAGCTCAAGTACACTTGAGAGGTCACATATTCCCATTCTCAATCTGAAAAAAAGCCTTGAGCCTTATTCTTGAAAAAAATCAATAGACAAGAAGCAACTACTTATTTTCATAACTAGTTATTTCCACGTTCTGGTTAAACTGACCTGGAGAAAAGAGGGCATTGTTAGGGGTGATAACATTCCTTGCTCTCACTGATGTGTGTGCAACTACAGCTAGGCTGGAAGATTATAGTTGGTACAGTGGAGTATTATTGTTCTTGCAGCTTTGCTTTGTATCAAGCTCATCAGCAGGCAGTCATGAGTCACGCATACACACAGCCTACCTCTGCGGCCTGCCAGATTTCCACTGTGTTTCTTCTTTGCCTCCCTTTTGCTTCATGAGAGGGAAGATTATAGCCCTTGTATGTCCTCTGGCTTCATTAATTTTTGTCTGGACAAAGGCAAAATTATTCAAGTGGATCTTTTTATTTACGGAAGGGATTGAATTTGTGCATTAGATTAAACGTGGAATAAAAGGGACAAGCAAGTAGAAAAAACATTAAGGATTCAAAGCCAGGGACATGTTGTTGTTGAAACAATACAAATATTCAGTCTGCTGAACAATACAGCTGCTACACCAAAAATCCTGTTGGGTTTTCAGGAACAGGTCCTTTTTATCTTAAGAGAAAAAGATTTCACACACACACACCCTCACCCCCACCCTCACTTTGTCTGTGACAAGACAATGTGATGTTTGGCAGGCTTTCCTAGACAATACATGCTCAGGAGTGCAAATACATTGGGACTACCTAGGGAGGAAAAAAAAGGAAGGCAAGAAAGAAAGATTTTTTCACAATCCAATCTCACAGAATCCTAGAGTTGGAAGAGACCACAAGGGCCATCCAGTCTAACTCTCTGCGATGTAGGCACACACAATCAAAGTAGATCCAACAGATGGTCATCCAACCTCTCCTTAAAAACTTCCAGAGAAGGAGACTCCACCAAACTCTGCAGCAGCATGTTCCACTATTTTTAACATATTTTTATTAGCATTTTATCAAGAAAAGACATTTTTGAAAAGAAGAAGAAACATAAAAGTATTATCTTGTTTACATTGAAAGTGGGAGAACAATGTCGTGTATAGAAAGTAGGAACAGTTTTTACTGTCAGGAGATGATTCCTAATGTTTAGATGGAATCTCTTTTCCTGCAGCTGGGATCCATTGTTCCTTGTCTTAGGGCCCTTCTACACTTACTGCTTAAGTGGGCTCAATCTGGTGTCCCAGATGCCAGAACAAGCCCGTTTCACAGCCTGATACTCACTAAGCTGCCCAGCTTGCTCCAATCCTCCTTTCTTGTGAATCTAACCTCAGCTGTGACACCACCACTTATCTTGCAGTCGGAGGTCTGGTATCCTTCTATCAGGCCTTGGACCTCACTAAGGAGGCTGCGGTGGAAGTCCAGCCACATCATAGGGAGGAGATGGGAGGAAACAGCCATCCCATGTTCATGAGCCACCTGAGTCTGGGATAGCTGTTAAGATAGGTTAGTTCCTAAATAGAACCAGTGGCAGCTATCTGCACAGTCCCTAACTCGGGGGACAACCCGAACCCTGTCTTATTTAGATTTGTGCAAGTTAATTTAATGTGGACAGACAGTTTAAAGCAGAAAATAATATGGGTAACGCACGAGTTAGTTTAATGCAGATATGGACAATAACATGGGTAATATACTGATTTCAATGGAACAATGGAACAAAATCCTAAGCACAGTTCTTATGATGTAAGATGTGTAATAAAGCATCTGACAGAATCCTGAGAAACAGGCATATCCATAAATCTTTATGTCAAATTATCTAATCCATGGGTTCAACTCTTATATTCTGGCCATTATTGTCATGTAATGCCCAATCACTTTGATTGTATACATTCAGTGCAGATAGGAGTCAAGGTAAATGAAAAATGACTGATGGGAATATGTAGAATAGAATAAGAGGATAGGAAAGTGTTTGTGATCTCTGGATCTATCTTTTTTAAAAATCCCTGATATGAATTTGAGGAGAGATGAAGTTTGCATGAAAATTTTATATAGCTCTGTATCCAGCCCATTTTTGCCAGATCTATAGGAATATTTTTCTCAATTTGCATATGATATTAATAATTATTAATTCATATGACATGAAGAGGGGGTAGGGCAACCAGTACTAGTAATATTTAGATTGGTTAAACTATGTCTTGCAAATGCGGCCACCAAAGTGAAAAAAGAAATATATTGCAATCATAATTTTATTAGCATATTAAAAAGATTTTATTGTTTTTCAAAGTAAATGTCAGCAATCCTTTTGTGACTTATTTCAGTTAAAATTGTATCATAATGTTCCCATGCTGGGAGCAAATAGATGATATCTCCATAATGGTGTGTACTTTTCCTACATTTAGAAAATATAGGGTGCCTGGTAACTGGGTGATGTTGTGGTGCAGAATTGGAGTACCTAGCTACTTCCTAGTGAAAAATGGACATTTTGACTCTATTAAAATACATTTACATAATGACAGAAAAAACGATTTAAATGCAAATAGCCCAGTAAGATGGGTGAGTAAACAAATGCATCCTCTGGTTGAGTGTCCATTTCTTGTAGGCACAGCTTTCTTCCTTTGCAGCTGTTCTTCCTCAGGGGAGAAAAAAAAATTAAGAATAAGCGCAGTATCTTAAGCCATTGCAAAGAAAATATCCATCTATTCTGCATCAAGTTATTTAATCTACCCACTCAGAGCAATGAAAGCACATATATTTATTAGATACCTTTAGCTGGGATTGTAATTGCTGGTATAGTAAAAGAGGGAGCATGGAGTGCCTCCCACCTTGCTCTATGGCAGTGGTGCACAACCTGCAGTCCACCAGGTGTTTGGGACCCCAACTCCCAGAAGCCCTAGCAATTTTATCCAATGGTCAGGAATTGTGGGGGTTGGAGGCCAAAACACATGAAAGGCCAGGTTGTGCTCTATGGTTTCTCCCACCACACTTCCTATGGAGCATCAGGGAGCATGACTCAATTCTATTTTGTTCCATTCCTGGCATTTGATTGGGGCCATGCTATTGCATTGGGAAGCTGATGAAGAAACACAACATACAAACAATCTACAGATCCATTAAGAAAATCCAACAAATGCTATGTTCAGTAAAGGACAAAAAGGATCATCTCACCTCTGCAGGAGTGTACAGTAAACCATGCAGCTGTGGACAAGTCTACATAGGGACCACCAAACGCAACACCCAAACACAAATCAAGAAACATGAAAGGCACTGCAGACAAGTCAGCCATAACAGAGCACCTGATGAACTAACTTGGACACAGCATATTATTTGAGAACACAGAAATGCTGGACCACTCTAACAACTACCATGTCAGGCTACATGGAGAAGCCACAAGCATGTGGACAATTTCAACAGAAAGGAGGAAACCATGGAAATGAACAAAATCTTGCTACCAGTATTTAAAAAAAAAACCTCTAAAATTATAACAGCAAATAAAAAACAAAACTCAAACAAAGGGGAACTCCAGAGATGAAACAGTCAGGAACAGCTAATCACCTCTCAACAAGGAATTCCCACAGGCAGTAACAGGGCACACCTAAAAATTGTCAGGCCATCAAATGCTAATCAAGGTGGCCAATTGAAGGTGGCCAATTGAAACATTAACACCTAGCTCCAACAGACAAGAGTTCTTTCTCCCACCCTGGACTTTCTACAGATATATTAACCCACTTTACCAGTTTCCAACACAACCTCTGAAGATGCCTACCATAGATGCAAGCAAAACATCAGGAGAGAATACTTCTAGAACATGGCCATACAGCCCGGAAAACCTACAACAATCTATTGTGAAGGTTTGCTTGAACATTAAGAAAGACAATGTGCCATTTTTTTCTTGTCCAGTTCCCTCAGAATTTTTTCTCTTTAAGACAAAAGCAAAAAGGCAAAGATCTCAAGTGGTCCTGAAGAATTGCATCTGATAGATAGGATGAATCTCATCTGTTCTGTCACTTCTATTGTTTGGGGGGGGGGGGGTTGGTAAAATAATTGTGCAAATACTTTCCCACTGTATAATGGGATTCAGTAAACACTTGCTTGCCTAGACATGTGGTGTGATAAGAAAATCTAAAGAAATAAGGATGATTCAACACACAGACACAAACACATGGGCATAGACATGCACAGTAATTTGAGGAGAAACAGCATCATGACATAGTACCTCTCTTAACCATCTTTCTCCACAGTGATTCTTCAGGCTGTTTCATGGATATAAATATGTTTTCACTCAATTGGAATTATTTCTGATTACCTATATGTACATAGGGTTTCACAGTCTCTATTCCCCACTCATGCTGCCTATATAGAATGCAATTTTTCAATAACACATCTTTAGTTTTCATTATTTGCAAATCACAATCTTGATAAAATAGTGAAGAGTAGAGACATCACACTGGCAATGAAGATCCACATAGTAACCTATGGATGTGAGAGCTGAACCATAAGGAAGGCTGAATGGAGGAAGATTGATGCTTTTGAATTGTAGTGTTGGAGGAAAATTCTGAGAGTGCCTTGGACCACAAGAAGATCAAACCAGTCCATACTACAGGAAATATTGCCCGGCTACTAACTGGAGGGAAGGATATTAGAGGCAAAGATGAAGTACTTTGGACACATCATGAGAAGACAGGAAATCTTGGAGAAGACAATTATGCTGGGGGAAATGGTAGGGAAAAGGAAGAGGGGCCTACCAAGGGCAAGATGGATGGATAGTATCCTTGAAGTCACTGGCTTGACTTTGGAGGAGCTGGGGGTGGCGACGGCCGACAGGAAGCTCTGGCATGGGCTGGTTCATGAGATCACAAAGAGTCAGAAGTGACTGAATGAATAAACAACATTTTAAAAAGTTTATATTGTTCAGACTTTTAAAATTGGGTATTGTGCAATGGCATGTTGTAACTTTATATTTTAAACATGCCAGCTTTGATCACTGCTCTTTCTTTCTAGAAATATTTGACAACAGCATCTTCAGATAAATCAATGCACAAAAGTACTGTGCTTTCATACCATGTAATCAGTCAAACTGAATATTCTTAGTGGCAGTCTATGGCTGAGTGACAGAGGAGGTAGCCATTTTTATTTTTAAAATGGCACTTGCCAGTTTGCATTTTCCAAAATTGAAAAAAAAACACCTAAGCAGAAGGGTTCTGTGAAGATAAAATAGGATCTGCTTCATTTCACTGCCTCAACAAATTCTACTCTATACTCTAATGCAGCCGGAGCCAAATGGCATGGCCTCTTGTAATGTGATCTCTCTCTATGTTATTAACTTGCATTTCAAGCATTAGCAAAATAGTTTTCTAAATTTTGTCAATTTTTTTCAGCTGAAGTTACAGCACCGTTAAAGCTTGGTTGATGGTCACTTATGAGCCTTTTCAAGAATAAAATCTTGTCGCTTCAGGAAGATTTGCTACAAAAATTCCCTTTGCATATTAAGTGAATTTTAGGCTCTTCTTTAAAATCATTTTCATGTACATTTCACTTTTTGAAAAATTGAAAAATTGATGGAGGTAGATCTTGGAAATAAATAATTACAAATACTCCCTGGAGTTTGGTTCTAGGAATCCCTGTAAGTAACAAGTGCCCCATGATACAAAATAGTGTAATAAAATGACACCCTTATATAGAATTAGAACATCAATGTTTGCTTTGGATTTTTCTTTGGTATACTTTCAAGCCATGTATTGCTGAATCCAAAGATACGCAATCCATGGATGAAGAGGGTGGTCTCTTTTTGCTATTGTGTGCTTTTCAAGTCATTTCCAACTTTGGCAAACTCAAGACAAGCCTATCAGGGAATTTCCTTGGCAGGATTTGTTCAGACTGGATTTTGTCTTTGCCTTCTTCTAAGGCTGAGAGTACGTGACAAGCCCAAGGTCACCCAGTAGGTTTCCATGGCTCATCAGGGATTCAAACCCTGTTCTCCAGAATCATATTCCAGTGCTCAAACCACTACACTGCACTTTTCATTCATTTTAAGAGCTGCTTCTAGTCTGCTCAACTAGCAACAAGTTGGCATGCATCTCATCATTATGAACACTATCTAGTACTACGGTATCTAGTACTAACTAGTACATCAAATGGCTGATATTTATCTATTCACTCTCACCCTAAATCTAATTTATGGAATCAACTGCAGCCACTGTAATTTTTTGGGGAAATACACTACTTACCAAAACAAAAACGCAAGCCTTTCTAAACTACTATAGCATGCTGTTTTCATATTCAGGCCAAGGTCAAGTTCAATGTCCTTTTCGGGGGGAGGTGAGGAATTAAAACATTTGGAAAAGTATAGATCAAACCAGGGCATTTTCACAGTTTCTTCTATGGATAAATCTCAAAATAGAAGTGCTAGTAAAGTGGAGGTTGGTGAGCTCACTGGTCTAAGCCGGCACTTGCACCACCAGCAGTTTTTCTTGTTGAGGCAAAGGAAATGGAGTGGAGTGACCAAATGATCTCTAGGGCACAGTTTGAAAACAGGTTTGCAACCTTATTTTTTCCTTGGGAATATATAAGAAATTCAGGCAGGAAAACAACAGAGGCTTAAAAGGTAAGACTCAAATCAGGTCATCAATACAAAGCTCTATATAGCTTAAATCCAAGGCAAGTCGGCATGCTTAGGCCCAATGAAATCAGTGGGCTTAAGTGTGCTTAATTCTGTGTTAGATTTAGACCTGTATTTTGAAAGCTGATACAGAGAGTTTTGATGCCCCTTGTTATCATGTATGAATTGTTTAGCATGTTTACAGTATGAAATCTGCATATATGTACATTTCCACTCCAAATATGTAGAGCACATAGCAAGGGGGTGGGGAGGCAATGCTACATATCAATGCAATTTCAATGCACCTATTCTATGTTACAGGTCTGTCATTTTAGCTGCTGTATAAGAAGAATGTGACTGAAGATTGAACTGCCTAGGGAGAAAAAAACCCCAAGAATTAAACGGATGATAAATATAGGGAAAATCAAGAGATTTTGCCTTCAAATGAGAATTTGACCATGATCTCTGGGGCTTCGGTTTTTCACACTTGACTATACCTTTATAGCACTTCAACCAAATCTTTATTACGGTCACAGACCAGCACAAAGCGGGCACAAGCGCCCTAAGAGGAGGACAACTCCCCAGTAAACAGTTATTTAAAATCAGACTAAAATTCAGTATAAAATGTATTTTAAAAGACAGGATATTGTTGCCTTACGATGTCAATCATCACCCGTCTGATATTAAGGGCAGCAGCACAGAACTTAGCAACACTGTAAGTCATTGCAGTGTTAGAGTCCGAAAGCAGCAGGGTGGAATAACATCTTTCACTGCGCTCCGGGTACTTTAAAAGCCATGGTCCAATGAGATTGGATCTAAGATCTCTGTAGAACAAGCATTGAAGAAGCACGTGCTCAGTTGTTTCCACATGACCAGACTCACAGGGGCATAGTCTCTGCTTGAAGGGGGTCTTCTGATACCTCCCCTCCAATACAGCTGATGGGAGGGCATGGCATCTTGCCAGGGTAAAAGCCCTTCGGTGTTTGGGCACCTCCAGGTCTGTTAGGTATGCCATGGGGGCAGTGAGGTATCTAGTGGCTTCTCTAACAATGAAGGCTGGGGAACAGGCTAGGTCGGATTGGCGCTCTATGTCCAGGATCCGTTGCACTTTGATTCCACTTTAATTGCCACAGCCTGCATCCTATGGAGCTCTGGGATTTGTAGGATGGAGAGGCAATGTAGTTCTCTGGCTGAGAATTATAAATAGCTCACAAAACTGTAAGAATCAGCCATGGCCTTTAGAGCAGTACAACATGCTATAATTATGCATTGCGAAATAAATATCTCTGTGATACAGAGGGAGACAGGCAAGGAAGGAAAAAGATCTGTTCAGGTTTCTAACAGTAATATTAAGGTAGCATATACCAATGCTTGTAATACCTAAACATCTCTGCATCCAAAAAAGGGCCTAATTTGAATGTCTGCTGTGTCTCACCACAGCCCATCCTCACACAGCAATTAAATGCAGACTATATGGCTGGAAGAGTCTCCCTTATCTGAAATGCTTACTACCAGAAGTTTTGCAGATTTTGCCTCCCCCCCTGGTTTTTAGAATGCCTATTTTTGCATATACATAATGAATGATGGACGAGAGAAAGGGACATTAACCACATGCCCTTAAGGAACACTTGCTGTACTACCATCAGAATTGTGATGTCGGAAGGGGAAGGACTCCAGTTTCTCCACTCACACAAGGCCCCTGTAAAAAACAGATGCCCCAGATGGTTTAGCACACTTTCTGTCCTTTCAGCCAAGTAGCTGGGAGGAGAGGGCAAAATTCTTCCTCTTCTTGAAGTTTTTTCATTCTCTCTGGGCTAAATTGAAGCAGTGGCAAATGGCGCCACTCTGCGCTCACCCTCATGGCTCATTTCCCTAGCACCTGCCTCCTGCACAATAACATTGGCCAGACTGAAGATGAGCACAGATGTGTCTGGGACATCTTCATTTGTACAGGGGCCTTGTGTGAGCAGAGGCACGGGATCTAGGGTCCTCTCCCCTTCCACTCTTCTCTTTCCTCATCAGAGAAGATGAAGGGTCTTTGAGGGAAAACTCAACGACTTGTTCTCTTTTCCCAAGGGTGGAAGTGAGAGGGTGGCAGCAAACTGTTTCAGTTTTAGAAATATTTCATATTTTAAGGGACACTGTACCTTTACTTATTAAAAAAACCTGAGGAAAAATGGAGGACTGAGGAAATAGAAGTAATCCACATGAAGATAACAACCCATCTAGATGGATAAGGTAAAGGAAAAGGTTTCCCCTTGACATTAAGTCTAGTTGTGTACAACTGTGCGGGGTGGTGCTCATTTCCATTTCTAAGCCAGAGTCGGCATTGTCTGTAGACATCTCCAAGGTCATGTGGCTGGCATGACTGCATGGAACTCTGTTACCTTCCTGCTAGAGCGGTATCTATTGATCTACTCACATTTGCATGTTCTCGAACTGTTAGGTTGGCAGAAGCTGGTGTTAACAATGAAAGCTCACCCCGCTTCCTGGATTTGAACCACCAACCTTTTGGTCAGCAAGTTCAGCAGCTCAGTGGTTTAACTAATTTAGTAATTTTTTTATTTAAAAAAGTCAAGCAAGGTGGTTACAAAATGACATTAAAAGGTGCCACACCTTGTTGCAAAACTCACTAGTCTGGAAGCACCCAGAGTCAAGACTCTCTAAGGTCAGAAGGGCTCAAAAGCGTCCACCAGGTGGGGCCTGGAAACAAGTAGCTGTCCATTCCCACAACAGATTTATCCAGAGGTAGCAGCAGATAGCCATCAAGCAGATGGGCCAAAACAAGGAAGGTAATCCTGAGCAGATAAACAGCTAGGGTCAAGTGATAGAGAGGAGATAGAGGGAGATGGCACTGAGCCCAGCCAGATCTTTTCTAGGTGACAAGTAGCTTGGGAGCTGATTCGTGCTATGCAATTAGGTCTGCAACCTATGAGCTCTTCTGGTTTGCATATTGGGCAAAGGCACCAGACACACTCTGGCTAAGAATTCCCTAAAGCTCAAATCCCTGCAAAAGGAATGAATACAAGTATTCTGCAGTTTCTTATAAGAGCATATAGTACACATTGGATGATTAAATAGAGTTTGCTTATTGTTCTGTTCTATAAAAGCATTTAGAAAAAATAAAACTGTGCACTGTAAAAGGGATTCTACTGCTGCCGTGGAGCTGAAGTGGTTGCCTGGATGCTAAGTTGTTGTCTCTGCATACTCATTGGGTAGTACAGTTCATCTTGATAAAACCTTCTTTAGTGGATGCACTTATTTTGTAGTGGAGGAGGAGGTGTAAAGTGGTGCTGACTCATTGCATGAAGTCTCGATATGAGACCCTCATGCAGCACACCAGGGACAAGGCAGCTGCATGCTATGGATTAAGGGGGAGAGAAACCTTGTCACCATTCCAAACCTGAATGTCACTTCCTCCAAATAAATGCTTTATTATATTTTGCCGAGTCCCAGCATGGATGCCCAAACATGAGCCGTTTTTCCCCTCCCTAAAATGACTCAAAAGAAATGCCACTATATTGAAAATGAATGGTACAGTGGTAGATGTGGCCCCGTCTGAATTTCACAGACTGCACCAGCCAAGTTGTGATATTATGATGGCAAATATGTGTTGGCTCAATACTGTTCTGTACTTGTAACCATGGTAATGCTGATAGCCCAACAGGGCTGGAATAATGCACATGGCTGCCTTCAACAGTCAATTGACTAGCCCGGCCATAATAAGGTAGGCTGCTAATGAAAGGCTGAGCACCAGAGATGATGACGGTAGTGTCTGGTTTTCACATACCCCCCTGCAATGAGCTAACTAATGTGCTCTGAAAAAGTAAGCTAATATGAGTGTATTCACTTTGCTTCACTGAAACTGGTTGCTCACATCAACTCATGTACATTTGCCTGAATAACAATGCTACAGAGCATGAGATAAGACAAACTAGATATCTGTATTTTCATGTTGACTGAAACCATAAGCATTAAAACAGTATGTCGCAAGTCTGGCATCAAAATGAATAAAAGCAATATTAAGGATCATTAATATATAAGCTCTAGATTTACACATTTTACCAGAAGGTGAAACTAGTACTTGCCTTAATCATCTTACTATTCTTTTTGAATAATAAAAGCACCAGCTTCTGCCTTTCACATGTTAACAATGCTGGCTTTTGTTAAAGAACAGATCAATTGAACAGAAGTGCATCCTTCATAGTGTTTACATTGCAAGAGAGAATAACACAAGTTGTTCATCTCTCTTAGGGCTGACTCTCATTCCCATCTCTGAGAATGGTAGCCATGGCAAAAGCTTTGTCATGAAAGATCCCAACCTCTTTGGCCCATAGTGAGCCATTTGTTTGCATCAGCTGCTATGCACACAGGACTTGATGAGTGGCAAATACTAGTAGTAACGTTTGCAGTGTCACAGCTTGTGGTGCCTGGTAATAGCTAGTACCCCTGACTAGTTTAACATGAGTTGAAGCTGCAGGAGGGATATAAGGAAAAAAGTATCCTCCCCTTGTACCTTCTCTTTTAGGAAAATCAATTCTTTGGACAACGACTCACACAGTTCCTGAGACAATGTGACCATTGAGTCCCCCTTATGGGGAGAAGGGCGGGATAGAAGTGTATGAAATAAATAAATAAATTGATCTGACCACATAGTCTACTGTCTGCAGAACACTCAGATTTGTTCTCCAAAAAGTTTTTCGAAGCTCTGGCAAGAAGAGTAATTGTTCCTAATCCTATTGGTAGTGTCAATTAGAGTAGACCCATTGAATGTATTGGCGAGACAATAGAAATGTAAATCTCATGGATTCAATGAGGCTACTTTCAATGGTGTTACCAATAGGATCTAGGCCATAATCTCTCTACTTTTTGTAAAATGTGATACTGTATTTGAGATGATATCTCTCAGAAAGAGCGCTATGCATTGGGATTTAGGGAGCAGCCTTACTGACTTAGAATCAGATCACTCTACACAGCTCTACACAGGTCTTCGGGCCCTTTCATTTAATTCATTGGTTCTCAACCTTTGGGTCCCCAGATGTTTTGGCCTACAACTACCAGAATTCCCAGCCAGTTTACCAGCTGTTATGATTTTTGGGAGTTGAAGGTCAAAATATCTGGGAACTCATAGGTTGAGAACCACTGATTTAATTATAATGCTATTATTCCACTATGTTAACTTCTTTCCTCAGTGACACTTTCTCTTTATATTCGATTTTGAAAAGCGGATTCTGTTAGAAGAGAAATGTGCTTTGCACAAAATGAGGAAGGGTTTTTTAAAAAAATAAAATTAAAAGCAGCACTTAACTCATATTTCCCAGGCACTCTTGTTGGACTTTGGATCTTCCATTAATCAAATATTGTAATAATGCATTGTACTTGTAATTCTTTGCAATTTCCTCTGTTTGCATAGGAAAATTTCAGCTAGTCTTTACAGGAAAATTGGAATAGGGAGTGACTTCTTAATGATATATGCAACCCGGTGCAGGATTGCTAACTTGATATAGCAATTATCTTTCCTTATGAGGAAGAGGGCATTGCTCCTGAAGAGAGAGGTCATCATAGCAAAATCAACATTCATATATTGTTTATGTATGCCGATTACAGTTTTACTGCTCGTTATTTGAGATATGGGAGGAACAGACTTCATGAGCCTGCTGTAATTATAAGTGTAGCTGTAGTCTTGTTGTAATTGGATTTCTTATAGTAACTTAAGAATGTTCATGAAGCTATCTATTTTACAACGCACACAAACAACAGAGGAAAACTGGGTATTTTGCAAATAATAAGGCAAAAAGGATGTTGATGGGTCTACAGACATTGCTGTTCTTTCTTCCTCCAACAGGATAAAACTAGTATCAGACTTTTGAAGCTTCTGTCTTGAAAATAAATTCATAGCAGTCTATTATTTTATGTACATTATGTGACCCTCAAAATAAATAGCAGAGGCTTTCATTAAAAATCCCCTGGAAAGGTTATAATTAATTTACACTAGAACATAATCAACAATTAATGAAGTGTTAAAATATTCTGGTGAGCAAAAGCAAACATAGAGATGCATCCTATCTATTCTAGTTTGCTGAAAGACTAGAAGGTATGATTTCAGATTTACAATATATGCTTGGATTTGAAGCTAATTTGTAAGTAAGCAAAGGATGACTGACTTTTCCACACACCATATAGGTAATTTAGCAATCATAAGTGCCATTAAAGTTTGTTTAGGTTCCATTTCTTATCAGTGATTCACTGCTGCTGGTACAGCCAAGTTAATCAATAAAAACAGTTTATTTTTAGAGGCCGTGACCCAGCCACAAAGCAGGGAGATGGCACAATTTCCACTCCAGCCAGTAAATTGCTTGAGAATTGAAAGACAGAGAGAAAGGGAAGAGAAAGGACAAAGTTATGTTTCCTGGTTCAATCTTCTGTAATATATTTGTGTGGTAATGAGAGCAAATTGACAGCTGATTGTAGATGAGGATGGGAACAACATCATGGCAAACCAGTTTCATCACATACAACTGACATGTTCCTGCAAACCACCATTATGTAAACTGAGCTGAGTAGCAAAATGGAAGGTCGCAATTTGCACCACAGAAAACTAACGTTGCTAAGTGGGGAAAAGAGCAAAAATCTCTTTTCACGTTGAGTGCATATTCTTGGAGTCTTGCTGAAGTGAACAGAAATTAATTTCATTGGCATGATCAGTTCAGTGAAAGAGTGATGGCAGTTGTGTACATCTGAACGGTGGATAGGGTTGCCAACTGTCCCGCATCATACGGGACGTCCCGTATTTTGGCCCAGAATTCCATGTCCTGTTTTTAAAGCTTCTGTCCCGTATTGACAGGACAGGTGGCAGCAAGAGGCAAGGCTCTTTTTGAGTTTGAGGTGGAGGTTCAAGAGGCCTCCTCCTTGTTCTCCATGCCCGCCTGTTGGGCCATTGCCGTGGCGACGCGAGGAGAGCCAAGAGAGAGAGAGAGAACGAGCTCAGGACGGGAACATCACTTCCAGCGCGGCGTGCGCTCTGCTTATTGGCGGAGCGGAGTCCCTGCTGGAGTCCCTCCTTCCAGACATGCCTGTGCTGGAGGAGGTGATGCTGGAGGGGCTGGATGGCATCACCTGGAAGCCCTCTGGGAGGGCTTGGCCACCTGTGTGCTGTCCTTCCCGCTCACGCCCTTCGGCGCCCAGACTTGGGCGCTGCCCTGGGCCTCGCTGGCCACCCACGCCGAGCTCCGCTTCGCCCTCCTCCCCAAGCCACGTTCTCCGCTGCACATCTACAACCGGTGAGCCTTGGGGCCACGGCCTCGCGCTCTAGGCCACGCATGGGCCAACTTGGGCCCTTCCAGGTTATGGACTCCAACTCCCACCATTCCTAACAGCCCCAGGTCCTTTCCTTTTCCTCCTCAGCCCTTTTCTCTAGAACTTAAGCGGCCGAGGGGGGAAAGGAAGGCGCCTGAGGCCGTTAGGAATGGTGGGAGTTGAAGTGAATGAATATTTATTTATTTATTTACAAAGTGTCCCTTATTTTTGTGAAGAATCCCATATTTTTAGGTAAATGTCCCTTATTTCTTATATCAGAAAGTGGTAACCCTAATAGTGGATGCAATCTAGCTGTCCAGGTGATCACAAAGCCCATGAATACTCCAAAGTTTCCTGCAAACTCCAGAATATTTATTTATTTATTTAATGTTATTTGTACCCTGTCACTTCTCACCCCCGAATGTCAGCATGGCTTACATTCACAGCACTACAGGCCACAACACCACAATACAGAAATATGATCAAATACAACAAAATAATCAACATCACATATAAAACATTAAAACCATTACATAGTCATTAAAATCAATACCCCCTCAACTTTACCCAATGCAGAGCAAAGTTAGGTTAAGGGCAAAAAAAACCTTAAGATACTTTTCAGAAGTTTTGAAGACTGCCAGCACTGTCAAGTAGACAATGCTTTATGCAAAATGGACTGTGGGGTGATTGGTGTCTTGCTACACAATGTTCTGGGAAAGAAAATACGGCCAATATGTCATTCCCTGCAACAACTTACATTTTAAATTGAATTTGAAATAATGCATGGTTTGATTATGCGCTTTTATACATTTCATTTACTAATTGTTATGGTGAGTTAAGTCAGAACTGGACATAGAAATGCTGGTTTTGATAGCACCCCCATGATTAACATCATATCTTCTGAAGAAGAAATGCAGTTGTGTTGTGCTCCATTTCTGAATGTATTTTGTTGCTTTGATGTCTTTGTTTTATTATGTATGGTATATATCTACCTCATGTAATATGCCTTATCTTCTCTTTTTAAAGAACACTTTCAGAAAAATCTATCAATAAATAATTTCTTAGAGCTTTTGAATTTTCTTTGGTGGCTTACCTTGCACTGTGTCTATTTGTCTTTAAATCATCTGTGGCTTATGGTGACCCCATGAATTTCATAGGGTTTTCTTAAGCAAGGAAGACTAAGAGTGGTTTTTGTTGGCTCCTTCCTCTAAAATATAGCCTATGTAAGTAACTTCGTATTTCCCATCCATATAACAACTAGGTCTAACCCTGCTAAGCTTGTTCAGTTTCTTTATGGCATTGAATGTTTGCCGATATTTGTTCTAAACCGCCCTGAGTCCCCTTGGGTGGGATTTAAGTAAAATTATTATTATTATTATTATTGTCCAAGATCAGATAGAATCTGGTGCCTTTTGGAGTATTTGTTCCAATCTTGCATTACAGGACAGAAATAAAAAAGGATGAGGGGAGGCTTAGGCATTTTTTCTCTCTGAAGCAAAGGACACGCTGCCATCTCCTCCATTATATGCACAAAACTATTTTGACAGCGGAATCTTACTGCAGCATTTGTGGCAGAACAATGTCTTCAACTGCACATTGAGGCAGCAGACACAGAACTCTGTGCTCTGTTATTTAATACTATTCCCTGCTTCGCAGCATCTGTTGCCTAGGTTGGCATCCTCATACAACCTAATGGTAGGGTTTATCCTGATATGAGTTAAAACTCGTGTAAAAAAGAAAGCCTTTCCATCAGGATTCAGTTAAAAGCATGCATTTAGAGAACTTTGCCAATGGTAAAAACTTACAAATTAGTTGGTTCACACATGTGTTACCATCTATAGCAGCTAAATACTTGAAATGATACCTTTTTAAAAAAAAGAGGAAACAAGAAGCTTTTTTTATCATACCCATGATTCATGTGTTCAGCATATTGTTTCCAAAAGTAGCTTGTCAAATGCCTTCAGGAGTCCATAAGTTGGGTAGAAATACAACTTCTCTCTTCCTATAACCCATTTAGATGCTGTTGTGATACAGACAGGTAACGATGAAGGGATTGGGATTCCAGAGCCTGGAAAGCCTGGGAGAGTGGTGGATGGGTCTTTCAATGAGGAAAATTTGGGGATTTCAGAGCAAGATTCTGTCTGTGAGATGGAGCTTGAAAGTGAAACTGTTTTGGAATTCAGCAGACAGGGAGGTGACCTTTCACCCCCACCCTGGGAGCTTAGCAACCACTGATAAGGACCTGGCAGACCAAGATAGCTCACCTGTGGGAACAGCTGGGCTAGACAGGGATATCAGGCCCAAACTTAGGGAGAAAAACATCAAGCTCAGGAAATCATGGAGGTTTTGTGAGAAGGAAGCATGGAGAAAATTTTACAAGATAGAAAGTCAAGGTCAAAGAAATGACTTCATGTTTTACAGTCCTAAAGTAGAGAGGGCCTTTTTGGGAATCTGATCGAGCAAAGCTGTGAGGATATCTAGTCCTGTTCCAGTTCATGGTTCTAGTATAAGAACTTGGAAGTTTTGGTTATGGATTTTTCTGAATTCATGTTCATGTTTTGATTTTTGTTTTTTGTTTCATGTACCTTTTGGATTATATGGATTATTACCTTTGAAGTGTTTTACTTCTTACAAGCTGGGCTGGGATTTTTACTTATTGACCACTTTTTATTATTATCTGTTGGATTTTGCTTTTCTTGCTTCTTTTGGTGATGTTTCCCCATTTTAATTTACTTTTACCAATAAACAGTTTTACTATTGCTTTTGGATTCCTGGTTGGTGCTAAGGGCAAGGTGAACTTTGGCTGGGGTGCAACAGACACATGCATTCACTTAGCCTAGATGTTTCTGTGTTATGGTTCATAGTTCTTTAAATGGCTATTATCCATAAATTTGTCTTCAATATTTAAAACAATAAGGACCCAAGAGGAGCTGTGGTGGCTTAACCCCAAGGCATTTGGAAATCCCTTAAACAAAACCTATACACAATAGTGCCTTTCCACATACTAACTGGTATTCAGAGATATACTGCCTCTGACACTGTAACAACTGAGAATAGTAGCCATTGGTAGCCTTATCTTACATGAATTTGTGCAAACCCAACTTAAAGCCAACCATGTTGATCATCACTGAATACATCCTATGCAGCAACTTCTACTGCTTAACTATGAGGAAATTATCATTACTTATCAAAAAGCAACAAATTATCAAATAATGTTAGTGATGCAAAATTAAACATTTCTCTTGTGAAGCTGTTTGTGAGGGAATACTAAATTACATTAAATGACTTTCTTTAATGTGATGGGTCATAGTCTCATACACTGCATAATGACATTGTGGCAATGTGTCATGGTGTGATGAACATGCATGGGTGAAATAATCTCTACTTTCTTCCTAAACTCTTTGCCAGATTAAAAAATATTTTCCCCATTGCTCCTATTTGTCTCCTTTGCATCTTCCATGTTGTGAAATTCTGGCATGTGAATGTACCCAGATTACATGTAAACTGTGCTGCCATTCAGATATTCCTTTACTATAACACCCATCATTCCTCAGCCAGCACGAGTCAATGTCTAGGTATGCTGGGAGTCGCATGAGAGCTTACCCCTACATAACCTTTGTCTTGCGGCAATACCTCAATGATGTGTGGGATAAAACATTCAGAGACCTGATGTCTCCACCCTGACTGTTGCAATGCATTCTAACGTGCAGCTACTTTTGCTCTCTGGTGCTGTGGTTTTTAATTGCTCTGGGTGAGACTGGGGGGAATATGAGTTTGAAATGCCATTTTAGCAAATCTATTGATTTTAATTTTGTTTTTACCACACTTCTATTACTTAATTGCTTTTTGATTGCTTTTTAACTTTTGTATTGCACCTTTTATCTTGCCTAGTGTGGAATGTTAGCCACATTGAGTCTAAAGAAAGGCAGGGTGTAAATAAAAATAAATAAATAAATAGATAATACATATTTTTTCTTTGTGAAGTTGGGAGTTGAATGGGTCACAGCCTGCTCTGTGCTAATTAGAGTTTAATGTTTACTTTGCACCCAAAGCCTGCTTTTCTATTGCCATTTGTTCTTCTTTGCTTGCAAAATGGCTTCATAACTTTCCCCAGCAACAGTCAGAATAGTGCAGGATCACCAAGCATGTCCTGTGGTAACTGTTATAATGGCTGATCCCAACCTTTACATTAATTAACTCATTGCATGGCTACCCTTTTGTTTTTCCCTCTATTACTCAACATTTGTTTCAACATAAATTAGGGGCTACAAACGGCCAGTTAGAAATCTTCCATGAATGCTCATGAAGTTATGTTTCAGGAAAGCCACTCATTGTTTCAATTACTACAAATGGCGGTCTTCTTCTTTCTCCTATATTGTTGCTGTTAATTGCCACCAAGGCCCCTTCTGCACTGCCATATAAAATCCAGATTATCTGCTTTGAAGTGATTTATATGGCAGTGTACTCATATAATCCAGTTCAAAGCAGATAATGTGAATTATCTGATTTGATAATCGGAATTATATGGCAGTGTAGGAGCCCAAGTCAACTTCAGCTGATGGTGATCCTATGAATGAGAAAACCTCCAAGTCAACAGCCTTGCAGATTCAGGATTGTGGTTGCTTTTGATCAGGTCTATTCACCACTAATGCATTATTCCACTTTTTCTCTTGCCTCCAATTTTAACATTTCTTTTCTAGTGTGTCATGTCTTCTCATGAGATGGCCAAAATATGATAGTCTCAGTTTAGTCGTCATGGCTTCTGGGGAGAGTTCAGGCTTGATGTGCTTTAGGACAATTCATTTATCTTTTCAGCTGCCTATGCTATCCACAAAATAGGATCAGAAAGGGCTGAACTCCATGTTGTAGGGCATACTTCGCAATATTTGAGCATCTGTCCTTCTTCCTCTGTCAGTGCTGGGCATCTCCAATGCCAAGATCTGATCTCAGTTCCTGCTTATTGACAAAGGGCTACCTAAAATATAGCACCTGACTATGGAGGCTGCCTCCCCATGTCACCTAGGAGCCAGCTAGGGATAAGTAAAACTAAAGATAGGTGATTCCTGGAAGAGTTATAAAAACAACCATGAGGTTGAAGCCAAAAACACAAGGTTCTGTTATTTTTTCACTCAAGATGAATACACTCTCCAACTGTCCCAGTTTTGCTAGGACATCTGTATTTAATCCTCTGTCAGCCCATTTTTTCTCAGCTGTTTTTAATATACCGTTTATACTATCTTCCTCCTGCTCCCATTTTGTTCTCAGCTTACTTCAGTGGCTGCATTTTGCTAACTGAGCAGAGGAACAGGTAGAATCTGGCACTTCCCTGGAGACTGAGGCCCAGTCTACATTGCCATGTAATAATAATAATAATAATAATTTCTATTCCACCCTCTCTCCCTGAGGGGACTCAGTTCAAAATAATGCAGTTCCATGCAGTTAAATTGCATTATATGAACCTGTACTGCAGGGCTACTTCTGGCAGGACTCTGGAGCTCCCAACTCCTCATTGAAGAAGACCTGAAGACCTGAAGAAAAAGCGGGCGGGGGGGGGGGGGCAGGGAAACTACATGGAAAGAAAGATTACAGACCCCAACAAGAGGAAACAGAGCCTGAGGGTTCCTTCTGCTGACCCACAATTTCCCCCACTTTAACCATGCCCATCTGATAAGGTCCTTAGTTTTCTTATGTGAAACATTGGAGGGTATGAGTTAATGGTAGCTATGCATTGTCTGGAAAACCTATTCCCATCTGCCATGTGGGTGTTGAAAAGGTCCATCTATTGTGATAAAATTACATGGCTGGAATCTGATTGTATGGAAGATAGAGTTCCATGTTTAAAAAGCAGCTTACAATTCCCTCTGTGAATTGTTTGATCTAGCCTTTAAATTCAGCCAAATTGTTTTTCTTGAAACTAACATCTTTCCACAGTAACAGTAAATGAGATCTTCCTCCTCTCTCTTTTCAGGAAACAAGTGTTATCGTGTGGGATTTGAGCACAATAAAAATGAATAAGCACCTCCTGATAGCTCCTCTAACCTTTGACTCCAGTGTTGTCTACATGTAGCAACAGCCGAATGAGCCAAGATCATTTAATTGGCTTGGTCGAGCATTTTTGCTTTGGTGTCAGGGTGCAATCAGGGTTGAAAATTTGCCCCATGGCAACCTTTGAGCACATAGACTCAGAAATAAGTGCCCTTGAACTAAATGCAACTTCTTCTGTAGGAAGTAAAATTAGGATATCAGCTTTAGCAATTCAGTGTGCTGAAGCAATAAAAACTTTTGCCTACTAAAACCAAGCAGTTGTTGCTATGGTGTCTGATTGCTCGCTTTGTGTCACTGGTGTACTGGCTGGCAAAGAAAATTTGAACACTATATTTCTTCCTATAAATATGTACACACATGGCAAAAGAGAAAGGCGTATGTTACTATTTCAATCTCTTAAGAGGAAAATATTCAGAAAAATCAGATAGAAAAATGTTATATCTGGACTGCACAATTTTTGGCTATTGGGTATTTTTGTAAATGTGAAACAATTTTATGGATGTTTACATGTAGGATTTTTGTACTTCTCATTATAGAACGGAAGTTGCCCTAAGTTGTCGCCCCCCCCCCCCAAGGTGGGAAAAGGGTAGGGCAGAACTGAAGATAATAAATAAATAATAAATAGAATGCTGTGAATTTTTAAAAATACATGACAGGTTACCGATAATGTATATTTTATTTTGTTATGCTCTTCTGTTCAGTGTAATAATCTTTGGTTGCTGCTTTCTTGTGAATGATCTTTGTTTTGTTTTACTCAAGTGTTTTTTAACTCAAGTGCAAGCTTCTATGAGGATTATTGAATGGCAGAAAAGTGGCATATACAGGCTGTAACAATAGCAGTGCTTCCTCTTGTCTGCACAACATGTTCACATAAAAGTTATGATGGAGAACCAGCGAACTGGGTGCAAGCCAGATGATGCCTGCAAACACAGCAGTGGAATAAGAGTGGGTTGTTTTGAAAGGTGGAACTTAGATAGGGCTTTACTTCTGGATGCCGAGGGTTTCATATTCCAGTATCTCAAATCCAAATAACATATTGTGTAAATTTGTATTGTATGCAAATGAAACACATTGTGCACATTTCCTACTATGCAAATTAAGCATGTTGTTTCATCATTTTTTTACCACTGTGTTTCAGCTTTGACACTATTCAAATAGTAAGTATGGATTTGAGAAAGCCAGGACACAATAGAATGCTATACTCTGAATAGGAATACCCAGCTTCAAATTTCTGCTTGACCACAAAACTTATAACATCTATTGAAAATCTGGCTGAGAACTTCATGTATCTTTTGTTGGATGACAGAAGTTTGGGCTCTCACCATTACTCCTCTCCTCATAGAAAAACTGTAATTTTAGACACAAAATGCAAACATTTTAAAGATCAAAATCTGGACTTTTGAAGCCAAGAAACATCAAAGTGTGATCAAGACATTGCACATTGTTGAATAGGAACACACAGACTAGGACAGCATTTCTCAACCTGAGGGTTGGGACACCTGGGGGGGGGGGGGTGTTGTCACGATGCTGGGTCTTGGCCCAGCCCCTTAAGCACACACACAGAGACAATGATCAATTAACTATTTATTGAATAATAAAGAACAGGTGAAAAAGTAGAATGTCCAAGTAAAAAGCAATTAGTCCAAAATGGTTAGCAGTAAAATGTCCAAGTGAAAGCAGGGAATCACTCAAAAGCAAAGTCCATAAAAACAAAGCGAATCAAGGCAAAACAGGGTTTCCGTAGAACAAGGCAAAGCAAGGTCCAAGGTCCAAGGTACTTCTTGGCAAGGCAAGCCAACGCTGGCTTCAGGGATCAGGAACGCTACACTTCCTTCAGATCAGAAGTGGCCGTTCAACTGAGGATCTGTTCCCACAGAACGTATATTTAAGTTCCTCCTTTGTGAGACCAGCGCCGCTCTAGGCTTCGTCTCCATTCCTTTCTATTGGCCTTGATGCTTCTCCTGCGGTCAAAGCTCCTTCCCTCCCGAGCCACAGCTGTCTCACTATCTTCATGAGAAGCTTCCTCCCTTTCTGTTTCCATCAACTCATCCCCTGCGGGTTCCCAGATTCGCTCCTGGGAACCTTGTCCACCTGGTTTTTCATATGAGTTATCTGAATCTGGGTCAGACTGACCTCCCTCGTCCTCGTAGGCCTCAGGCCAATCATCTTCCCATTGCAAGCTCTCTGTAGGAGATGCAGACCCATCGGCCCCATCATCCATTTCACCTGAATCCCCATCAATTGGGTCCAGAGCAATTGGGACCCCCGGGGCATTCCCTGACCCCCCCCCCGGCTGGGCTGGAGGCTGGGTTGCTACAGGGGGTTTCAGAGGGGTCGACAAAGACCATCAGATAACATATTTCTGATGGTCTTCTCTGGCCTTTGTCAGAGAATGCTGAAGATCTCTCCTTTCTGGAGATTTAACACATCTGGTAAATCACTAGTAAATATAAGCTCTATAACCAAAAGGTTGCAAGTTCAAAGCCCTGGTCGGTGTGAGTACCCGATTGTCAGCCCTGCTCACTGTTTACCTAAGCAGTCAAAAACAACTTTAGCTGTAATTAGAGAAATTAGGTACCGCTAAAAGTGGGAAGTAGTGTTTTACAACGCAATAAAGAATGAAGATCATAAAATGCTGGGCAACCAAATGGAAGAAGGAAGTTTTGACGGCTCTTCATCATAGAGGATGGAGCGACAGCACCCCCTGTGGCTGGACTTGAGCCAACCTTCCATGGCACCAAAACAGCTGCACATTGCATCAAAACAAACCACCTCCTTCTGTCTATGTATTGTCTATACATAACAGCACTGAACGTTTGTTGTGTTTGCAGGGCCGTAGCCAGGATTTTGATTCGGGGGGGGGGGAGGCTGAGTTTGGTTTGGGGGGGGCTGAGACTGGGTGGAAGAGGGTCTACCCTAGCAAACCTTTTGTATTGTTATCCCAATAACCCCATGAATGTGGGATATAATGAGCATGGTGATCAGATCATGATATGAATAAACATAACAGTTTAAATAATGTACCAGTAAGGCCTTCTCGCAGACCACCCTGAGAATTTGTAGCCCCCCCCGGCTACATGTCTGTGTGTTTGTGTACTGTGATCCATCCTGAGTCCCTTTTGGGGTAAGAAGGGTGGAATATAAATCAAGTGTTATTATTATTGTTGTCCTTCCTTTTTGGAAACAGAGGGCGAATCCTCCCACCAAAAGCCCTGTTCTGCTGTGATTGCCCAGCCTCTCAGCCAAGGGGTGGGCTGTTTCTGAGGCTCCAAGCAGGGAGAGGAGAGCAGGCATGCTCGTGCCAGCAAATCCCTTCATGGTTTGGAATGCTCTTTGATTGTAGATTAGCTATAAATCCCAGCAACTACAACTCCCAAATGTCAAGATATATTCTCCTTAAACTCCACCAGTGTTCACACTTGGATATATTGAGTATTCTTGCCAAGTTTGGTCCTAACCTATCATTGTTTGAGTCCACAGTGTTCTCTGGATGTAGATGAACTACAACTCCAAAACTCAAGGACAATGCCTATCAAACCCTTTTGGTATTTTCTGTTGGTCATGGGAGTTCTGTGTGCCAAGTTTGGTTCAAATCCATTGTTAGTGGAGTTCAGAATGCTCTTTGATTGTTGGTTAACTATAAATCCCAGCAACGACAATTCCCAAATGACAAAATCAATCCTCTCCAACCTCACCAGTATTTAAACTGGGGCATGTCAGGTATTTGTGCCAAACTTGGTCCGGTGAATGAAAATACATCTTTCATATCAGATATTTACATTATCATTCATAACAGTAGCAAAATTACAGTTATGTAATAGCAACAAAAATAATTTTATGTTTGGGGATCACCACAAAATGAGAAACTGTATTAAGGGGTCAAGGAATTAGGAAGGATGAGAAACACTGGACTATGAGATGCTACACTAACTTGCTTTTAATTCCCTCCTTCCTTTCCCAACTGCTGCCTGAACTGCATTTACAACCAGTGAAGAAAGCTGAGGACAACGGGAGAAAGAAAGAGGGGCAGAAAGAAACTGGGACATTTTAAAAGCAGCTGCAAAGAAAGGACGACAGAAGATTAATTGGGAATGACCCCTTTGTCTTCTGAGAAATCTCATCCCGAGGCAAGTTATTTCACTTGTGTTACCCCTTTGCCCTCTGACAGATCTTGCTTTCAGCACCCATTCAAGAAACTTCTGGTGCTGTACCGGGGAGCTAGCTAATAGTTGTGGCAACAGCAGAGTGAGGGAGAAAATGAGCACATTGTTTTCTTTCACCCAACATGGGTGGTGGTGGAGGAGAAAAACTTCAAGGAAGAGAAGGAGGGAGGGAATGCCCCTTGGCTTACAGAGGAGGAAGAGGCAGGAAATAGTGGGTGTTGGTATGCTAAGGAGTGAAGTTTATTTTTAAATAAAAACAAGCAAAGGAGCAAGACTGAGAAGTAAAAGTTGTACCTCAAGTTCCAACCAAGTGCCAAAGTGGTCCCCAACACACCTCAAGCAGCTGCCTGTTTCCCTGACCTTCTGTCTCAAATTCCAGAATTGCTGGAGTCCCGGTTCTGAAAAAGACAGGAAAATAAAGATGATGCCACAACATAATTTCCTTTTTTAAAAAAAACCTCTTTGGATCTGGACCAGGAAATTGTCCAATAGGACAATTAGAATCCAGGAAAAACTGGTGCCTTATGCCAGCCCCTGGGGTACAGCATCCATGCAAGAGAAGCAATAGAGGAGAAACATCTCACTCTCTGAATATATACTCCTTGGGGTTCCTGATCTGGAATTTGGTGTCACTAGGGAGAGGAGGAAGGGACAAGTCATGATGTAACACTGGTGTCTTTTTAGAGAAACATAGTGACCATATCTGTGGGTCACTGAGTGGGTGCTGAGAAGGAAGACTTTCCATATTGGAATTCTGTGATTTTCTCTCTCACTCTAATATCAACAAACAGTCCCTGACCTTGCCTGTTGCTTTAAATGCCCAGCTACACTGCAAGCATGGGAATGAGCAAGTCACATGGAAAGTACTTAGGCTCACATGGACTGTTCATGTGCAAAGAAGGAGGGGAGAGGAAAGCCCTCACAAATACAATAATCTCTGCAGGAATCTCCTGTACAATCCCCCCACTCCCAATACGGACGAGACAGGATAACTAGGGTTTTATTTTATTATTATTATTATTATTGCTTTAAGGCAGATTCACACCACAGTTTCAAGCCATTTACAAAGTGCTTTTTCAGCCTAATAGTTTTATTTATGTCATAGAGAATGTCCAAGACTTCAACAGACGACAGATACCATGAAGATGGGTAATCAAAAAGTCTGGGAAATCCTAGTATTTGCAAAGAGGTGAAGGGAGCATTGGTGGTGGTGTGTGTATAGGAGGGATAATTTCAATATAATGGCATCTTACTTAGGAGTGAACTGGGCATTCACATTTAATGTTTGGGTGCCTGTTTTGTTTTATGGCTCAGAAGAATGCTTTCGTGATTTTTTGTAAAAAAAATAAAATAAAATCCACCCCTTCTTGATCACACAAAATTCAGATCACATTGCTACAATTTCTTTTGTTCCAGCTTGTATTCAAGGATGGCTATATTTAATTTACATTTTATTGGTAATTTGTGCTTCCTTCCCCCAAGAGGAAGCTCAGAGCTGTTAACAGTATAAAAAGCATTTCCAAACACTCAATCACATAAGAATTGTAAACATGAATAAATATGCCACAGATGTATGTAAATTTACACTTAAATACAAATTACTGAAACTATCTTGCTCTAAAAATGCTGTTCTAATGATATTTTATCTCAACGTTTGCAATGTCTGAATGTATCTGTAGTAAAATATGTATCTTTGAACACATTTTGATAATTTTGGGGTCATGTACTGTATTGTGACATTCAGAGACGTGAAACGTAACAAAGGATAATTGTGTCCTGATTGGCAGACCAGTACACAAGGTGTGAATGAAGTCAATTCATACTGAAATTGGCACAAACTCTATTCCTCAAGCATGATGAGATACAGAACATGGCCTTTGATGCACCGATTAGTCACCAGCCAGGTCAGAATGGAAGGAAATAGTCTTTTGGAAATCATAGCTTGAACTACATTGTAGTTCAAGCCAATGTAATTCAATGCAAGGTATGTAGTTCAATGTAGTTAAACTGCATTATATAGGTCTATTCTACATTGACCACATAGTGCAGTTCAAACTGCATTATAAGGCAGTGTACATCTGGCCAGAGTCAGCAGATTCTGACTCTGGATTGCACCTCTTGACCACAAGCAAAAATTTAAACCACAGTAGTTTAATGCAGTTCAGAATGCATTATTTGACTATGAGAACACACTTTCAGTTTAACCTCAAAATGGACTGCAAACTAGTGCAAATAAAACAATTAGAGTAGAAATTATTCTAACCCTAGAACTTTATACCTACAAAGACTGAAATACAGAGCTAAGCACACACCTAGGATAGACACATACACTAGCATTCCAAATGAACAGAATATCCCTAATCCAAAATGCTTGGGATCAGAAGTGTTCCCCTTTTGGGGGGATTTTTGCATATTTGCATACATGTACGTACATAATGAGATATTTTGGGGAAAGGGCCCAAGTCAAAACAATTCATGTATGTTTCATATACAGTAATTTTATACTATATTCCCTCTTTTTTTTTGCAGTGTACAAGTTTGTGAGCATTGAACCATAAGAACATAAGAACATAAGAACATAAGAAGAGCCATGCTGAATCGGACCTCAGCCCATCTAGTCCAGCATTCTGTATCACACAGTGGCCCACCAGTTGTACACGGGGATCTCGAGCAGAAGGGAGGGCAAAACCTGACCTGCTTCCCGACCCCCCACAACCAGTACCCAGGGAAATCCTGCCTACCTCAACCAACTCCGAGGTGGCACTTGAATGTCCTTTTCAGTAACTACCGATACACTTGGTATCCATGAATCTGAATCTGTCTATCACGAAGCAAACATCTCACTGTCTCAACCAGCCATGTGGACAATTCTGGAGTATTTCAGATCATGAAATTCCAAATGCTCAATCTGCATTCATTCATTCATTCATTCATTCATTCATTCATTCATTCATTCATTTGATTGGTCTGTCACCTTTCTCCCAGTGTGGATCCCAAGACAGCTCATATAACCCTACCAACACTGACTAATTAATGCAGTTTCAAATCGGTAAAGAAAATGGTTTTGCTCTGCAGATTATTACATAGGAAATCCTAGAACTAGTTTGAGAACTGGAGGGTGGTTACACAAACCACAGAGCACTGATTCACATTAAGGACCTCATCCCGTGGGGGGGGGGGAAGGGGGGTAAGCAGGAGGAAGTGGAGAAAAGTGGGGAAAAGAAAAGGGATCCATCTTACTTCATTCCCTACTGTTGAGGTTCATCTTCTGGGATGGCCAGCCGTCCCCTGTCCTTTCCCCCTCTTTCCCTGTCCTTCACTGAAAAAACATTCTGGGTCCCCTTTCCATGTGAGGGCTACAGCAGAGAAAAGGTGGATTTGGGAAAGAATACTTTTACTGGAAACTGTTGTAGCCACATGTCCTGATGCAATATTGCAACTCCCAAGTTGAAGAAGTCGCTCTTCTCTACTATAATCATACACACTGTGAAAAGCACATGTTTACTGTCATATTACTTGTCCTATTCTCTATTCAGAAACTGTTCTAAGAATCAAGTAATTAAAATACAAGAACCGTTGAAGAAATTCAATTCAAATTCATCACAGGGTATCCACTCAGATGAAGCGGAAAGCAAGACAGTGTTTGTCAGTCAATTTAGAAGTCTTTCAGTAAACCAGGAGTCCAAAAGAAACAAAGCCAGCAAGAAGTAAAAGAGAATTAGTTCAAGGCCAGGAAAACATTAACATGGTTGGGGAATGGTACTGCTAACCATCAAGAATGAGGGTTGAAAGCAACAAAGCTGCTGGGAGAGGCTAGAGATTTATAGCTAGCTGTCTCCAGACACCAGGTTCCTTCCCCCAGTGTTTTTGACCTCTCCCATCAATCTCTCCCTCCCCTTCGGTTCCATACCTGTTACAATATCCTGTCTTTAAAATATATTTTTATACTGATTTCTAATCTAATTTTAAATAACTGCTTACTGGGGAGTTGTCCTTCCCCTCTCAGGGCGCTTGTGCCCACTTTGTGCTGGTCAGTGACCGTAATAAAGTTTTTGTTGTTGACACCAGGTTCCTAATTAGGTCACTGTCGCCTACTTAAAACCAGGCACACTTTGAATCTCCTGCTCTTTGTCTCTCTGATGCACAGCAACTTTTGGTGTGTATCCTGGGTTTCATTCAACTTGGACCCACTTTAAGCATATCCAGGGAAAACTCTGGAGTTTCCTACAAAGTTGCTCCCCATTCACCACAGAACTCCATGCAAGTACCTAGCTGTCACCTATTGTGTGTGTGTGTGTGTGTGCGCGTGTGTGTGGCTATGATGTCAGAATGGGGCACCCATGCAACCAACCAGCGTTCTGCAATATCCCAGGACACACAGAACATATGAGTTTACATAGAATCCTGTTTCACCACACTGTTTGGTCCACATATTAGGATTGTAATCTATCCACTTTTTTTTTTTTTTTACAAATTAAGACCATTCATTTGGTAATACATATAGTGGAGAATAATTCATCTCACATGGAAAAAATAGATATGCGATCACATGAATACAACATAGACTACTCTATTTCTCCTTCTTTGCATTCTTGGTGAGATGAAATGAGATGATACACTCAACTGGAACATTGCTGGGCACCAGCAGTTAGACATGCTGGCTAGGGGATTGTGGGATTTATAGTCATCCAAAGTGCAATTTCCAAGCTCAGTAGCACATTCTGGTCCCTACTGGGTTTTGGCTTCATTACTGAACAACCAACCACATTTGATTCAGTGGAAATGCCCTGGGGACATCATTCCCTTCCAGCCAAAATCACCCTGTATATAGCTACAATAGGAAATTCTTTGGAGGAAAGGCACAGTACAAATGTAACTGGCTTTTATTCCTCTCACTGCTTTGTTAATCAGTGCTGAAATTGCTTAGGTGGCAGTCCTTTTATTAGCAATGTAGTTCTCGCTGTGCTACATTTTGAAAATGATTCACATAGAGAGTGAGTGTACAGTAAGTGTCTGGTTGACCCTGTTCAAAAATTAGTGACAGAAGTCCTATGCAGGGGGATCAGAATGTCTATGAAACCAGGATTGTCTGCTGGTGTTTTCCTTTTCTCCTCCAAAGCACGTTTGCCTTCTCAACCTTGATCCCGACAGCACAAAGTGAGCAGCCTTCCCACTCTTCAAAGTGCTCGCTTATTTATTTATTATTTTGCTCCAAACCAGTCAACTTTGCCACACTGATTTCGTAACCGTCCAAACTCCAATCCCTTGCAGGATAAACAAGATTGTAGGGCTAATGATTTGCCTGGATACCATTTTGCTTCTAAAATTCCAGCCTAACAGACTTTGCAACTTGCTAATAAAGCACTTTTGGGCAGAAGCTGTTAGAACAGGATTTCAGAGTCCGTGAATCTGGCTTTCTAATACTGGTACAACTTATTTATTATTTATTTATTTATTTATTATTCAGTTTTATATTCCGCTCCTCCCAGCAGGCTCGGGGCGGATCACAAAATGTAGGTACACAATAAAACAACGATACAGTAATAAACACATCATAAAACATATCATAAAAACATACAATAAAAACTCGGTACGTAACCATAGTAGAACGGTCCACGATTCCTACTGAGCGAGACGGGCCCAGCGGCTTAAGATTACCCAAATGCCTGTCTTAAGAGGGCCGTCTTACATTCCCTTCGGAAAGGGAGGAGTTCAGGGACCACTCGAATGTGGTCCGGGAGCGAGTTCCAGAGTGCTGGAGCCGCCGCAGAGAAAGCTCTCTGTCTCGTACTGGACAGGTGACAGGAGCGGGACGATGGTATAACCAACAAATTTTGCTCTTCCGAGCGCAGTGATCTCGGGGGAACGTACGGGGTAAGGCGGTCCCTCAGGTACACAGGCCCTAGACCGTGCAAGGCCTTAAAGGTTAAAACCAACACCTTGAAGGCAATCCGGTACTCAATAGGGAGCCAGTGCAGTTGCCGGAGGATGGGAGTAATGTGCTCCCTCACTGGTGCTCCCACCAGCAAGCGAGCCGCGGCATTCTGCACCAGCTTGAGTTTCCAGATTGTCGACAAAGGAAGGCCCACGTAGAGGGCGTTACAATAGTCCACTCGAGATGACCGTCGCTTGATCACCGTGGCCAGGTCGGCCCTGACAGGTAGGGGGCCAGTCGCCAGCCTGTCGAGGTGGAAGAACGACGCCCCGCTGACCATGGAGGCCCAGGTCTCCATGGTCAGTGAGGAGTCCAATCTAACACCTAAGCTCTTAACCAAAGGTGACGGGCTGAGTTGCTCGCCATCCAGGGTAGGCAACCGGCACTCATCCAGCCCAGGTCGACCAGGCCACAAGATCTCCGTCTTCGACGGGTTCACCTTCAGCCAGCTGGCACGCAGCCATCCAGTCACGGCTTCGAGGCATTGATGGAAACAATCGGGTACGGTGTCCGGCCTGCCGTCCATTCTCAGCAGGAGCTGGGTGTCATCCGCATACTGATAACACTCCAGACCAAAGTCGCGGGCCAGCTGGGCCAGGGGGCGCATGTAAATGTTAAATAATAAGGGCGAGAGGATGGCCCCTGGGGACCCCACAACTTAATGGGAGCCTCCCGAGAGACCTCTCCCCTCTCCACACGCTGTCCCCGATCCCGGAGAAAGGAGGCCACCCATTTAAGGGCAGTCCCCCTGACTCCAGTCACGGCTAAGCGGTGGGCTAACAGTGCATGATCTACGGTATCAAACGCTGCTGTCAGATCTAACAAGACAACCAGGGCTGACCCGCCCCTGGTCCAGCTGGCGGCGGTTGGTCTGTAATGGCGACAAGCACGGTCTCCGTCCCATGCCCAATACGGAAGCCGGACTGGAAGGGATCGAGTCCAGCTGTGTCTTCTAAGTACTGCTGCAGCTGATCCGCTGCTGCCCTCTCAATTACCTTGCCTAAAAAAGGCAAATTGGACACAGGCCGGTAATGGAGGGAGCCAAGGATCTAAATTCGGCTTCTTCAGCAGCGGTCTTACCATTGCCTCTTTCAAACCCCCTGGGAACACTCCTTGCTCAAGGGAGCTGTTGATAATCTTTCCCAGGGGGTCTCGTAGCCCCTCCCGGCAGGATCTAACAAGCCAGGAGGGGCACGGATCGAGGGAGCAGGTAGTTGGTCTAGCTGCAGCAAGCAACTTATCGACAGCTGCTGCGTCCAGCAGTTGGAAACGGGTGAAGGTGGGCCCGCCGAGTGGCGGCGGGGTCTCGAGTTCACATACTGTATCAAGAGTGGCTGGGATATCCCGGCGGAGAGTCGAGATCTTGTCGGCGAAAAAGTTCTGGAATGCCTCAGCTGTAGGAGC
The DNA here is from genome assembly GCA_030556195.1 of Anolis apletophallus. Classification (NCBI taxonomy): domain Eukaryota; kingdom Metazoa; phylum Chordata; class Lepidosauria; order Squamata; family Anolidae; genus Anolis; species Anolis apletophallus. The sequence continues at coordinate 89,336,565 of JARBWK010000001.1, read as the reverse complement.
CAAATCCCTATCATTTGGGACCGTCAAAATTGTGGTCAATGGCCGAATTATTTTAAAAGGTTGAGCTGGGCGTGAACTGGCTGACTCTATCAAGGAAGAGTAGTGGACCTTTTTGGCTTCCTTGATAGCACGCTCATAAACATCCTTAAATTGTTTATAAGCCGATCTCGATGCTCCGTCATTGCAGTGACAATATCCCTTTTCAGAGTAGCTTTCAGTAATAAAATGGTGGTAGCTTTGCCAGGTTGTCTTCTCCTCTGAGCTCCCCCATTCTCTTCTACTTTAGTTCATATAACAATAATAGGTAGAAATAATTTAAAACAAAGTATCACTTCAGCAATTGACATTTTGTCTGGGGGAAATGTTGCTTTGGAAAAGCCCTTTATGTAGATCCAACAAATCACAGCGAACAGCACCCCAAGTTGGGGCAAGAAAAGAGAATGACATTAATTGTAGTTATTAATATTTATTCAGGGTGGTTCTGGGATATTAAGTTGCTCTCTTGCTGAGTTTTTAGTTTCATAGTTACAACATTTGCTGATAATTTTATTTTGGTACTGTTTGACTAATGCCGATAGTTGATTTTTAAAATTTCTATTACTATAATGAGTTACATTCTGGATATTAGTTGTTCTTTTTGTAGTATTTTCTGACAACTGTTATTGTTTCATTACTTAATATTTTAAATGCTGTTTATGTTGCTTTCAGTATTACTCTGAGTATGCAATGCATCAGTTTTTGAAACCGGCAAAAACATTTGTGATACCAATGTGGTGTACTAATTTGAGCATTAGTCTACAACGCTGGAGACTAGGGTCCAAATCCCTGCTCAGCCATCGAAACCCACTGGGTGACTTTAGGCAAGTCATATGCTCTCAGCCTCAGAGGAAGGCCATGGTAAACCTTTTCTGAACATATCTTGCCAAGAAAATCATAAGATGGGGTCACCTTAGGATCTCCATAGGTCAGAAATGATTTGAAGGCATACAACAATGACAACAAATACCAGTTAGTATAGTGGACTGGGATATGGGAAAGTGATTTATGGTTCTTTGAGCTCATAGAAGGTGGGATATAAATGTTATGGATAAAAAAAGAAACTAAACAAATAGAAATAGAATTACATCAGTGTATCTCGCTTAGTTTATAGTTTTCCCATTCAGCATCAAGCTCATAGTTCATCATTGATTCAGTGGACAATGCATGCCACATTACAGTTACAGCCCAGTTTAAATGCTGGATTTTAATATGCCTGATTTAGAAACCTCTTTCAAAACAACAACACATTAGCTGTCACAGCCTAGTCATTAAAAGGACAATAGCAGATTGCCCATTCCAGTAAGTACTTGCAGTTGATTCAAAACAGCTCAATTGATAAGCAGAGAGGACAATACTTACAATAGGATACTGGGCCATTAAAATTACAGCAAACAAAGACTCTGCCACATGTTTCCCACTTTTTTGCTCTGTTATTTTATTTGTTTCATTAGCTGCGAAATTACCCTTCAATCATTCTTAAAGTTCTTGTATGAAAGGGGAAAGTACCATGGGACTTAAGGAACTGCAGGTCAGTTCATGTGTATTTATTTCCTTTTTGTGAAGAAAGGCCCGTTAAGTTCCTAAAATTTTAATGTCATTTTTTCCCATACTCTGTTTCCATGTACGGAGGCTTTGCCTTGTAGCTGATTCACATGGCTTTTTTTAAGGATAGGTAACCAGTAATTAACTTCATCTTCCTTGTTCAATTGTTTCTTAACTGGTGAGAGATCCCTTTGGAAAACTCATTGCAAATAGTTGACATATGGGTCAAACCGCTAAAAAGAAGAGGTGAATTGGCTGTATGTGATATGCTAGAGCAAGGGTTCTCAAACATTTTCACTCACTGAGCCCTTTTTGAAGCAAAAGTTTCTTGTGGAACCCCAATAAATGTTTATATATTATATATAATGTATATATATATATCAGGTATGGGCAAACTTTTGGACAAAGGGGCCACATTGGGTTATAAAATTTGAGAGATAGATTGGGCCAGTGACAGGTGGATGGAGAGTGTTTGTGTGAACTAATTGAAAAACACATGAACACATTCCTATGCACACTGCACATATCTCATTTGTAGTGCAAAAAAGCGAAAGAGAAAAGGGAAATATTTAAAAGGAATTTTAACCAACATAAACTTAATAGTATTTCAGTTGATGACTCCAGGGGCCATCCAGTCCAACCTCCTTATGCCATGCAGGAAAAGCACAATAAAATCACCCCATATGGTCATCTAGCCTTTGTAACAACAGCAGCAGCAGACCCAGGGGGCATCCAGTCAACCCCCTATGCCATGCAGGAAAAGCACACTGTTCCTGACAGATGGCAATTCAGCCTCTGTAGTAATAGTAATAGTAGGAGTAATAATGATAGTAATAGGAACAACCCCAGGGGACATTCAGTCCAACCACTTTCTGTCATGCAGGAAAAGCACAATCAAAGCACCCCCAAAAGATTGCCACCTAACCTTTCTAATAATAATAATAATAGTAATAATAAGGGAGGTGGTGGAGAAAGGGTCTGTGCCCTGGGAAAACACTGCTGCTGTTTCGGCAGCTCCAGAATTTAATTTCCCTGCATTTCTCAGGAGGAGGAAGAGGAAGAAAAAAATAGGAGGCAGGAAGCAGAATGGCACCACGAAGCCCTGGTATCACTCATGGAACCCCAAGGGCTCCATGGAGCACATTTTGAGAACCCCAGTATTAGATCGGTGATTAAATTTGTTATAATGTAGTTTTTTGTTTCTCCTTATACATGATTGAAGTGACTTCTCCTAGAAACTAAGGGCATGATGTCCATCAAGTGCATTTTTATTCTCAATATATATATGTTGAGAGGATGCATTCACAAACCTTCTAAAGTAGGACCTGACAGTTTCCTTGGGTCTCAGGGGTAACAAATCTTGTTCCATATAACCCACTGGGAACTGTCTAAAACTGTACTCATAACAGTTTGATACAGTTATAAAATTTTCATGGGCCACTTAGTATTCTCTTTGAGACAGCTCTAGAGCTGTAGTCTTGGGGAGTGAACTAGAAAACTCTTAACTACCTCAACAGACTATGAATCCCATAATTCTACAGGATAGAGCTGTGGTAATTTAAGGTGGCATCAAAGTATTATAACTGAATGGTGCCAATATACCCAGGGAGGCTATTCTGAGCTCAGTTGTGCTTTTAAAGAGGCAGTGTTCACTCGTGATTGACTTATTCTCTCTCTCCCTCCCCCCTCTCTTTTTTGTGTTTTGTGCTACTGCTACTACATTTTGGGGATGTGGCAGTGGCTTTATTGGTGGCATCAAGGGGGGGGGTGTGGAATCAAGGAAGGAGATGCTAGCAACCTAGAAGCTGTTGACCCATTCTAAAGAGAGGCCAGACCTATTACATCCAAAGCATGTCCTTTACTGTGACTTTGCTCTGGTCACCCAATGCCCCAGGAAAATTCATGATTCAATTCTATGAAGAAATCTCCATCTTTATTAACAGACACCTCATCTTCACATCTAACATTGCCAGTTTTGCCCTTTCAACACATTATACAGCAAGTGGCAGTTGAATAGAATTCTTTACTTTTAAGAAGTACAATTTTTCACCAAGGGAATAACTGCTTATTCTCCTATTGCATTTTCTGATTCTTCCTCCTGCTACATGTTCTATGGATGAAATATCGCACCCATGGAATATTTCAAATATACATAGGATTGTTTGTAATGCTGATGGCCTGTGTGAATAATAGTAAGGGGGAAAATGCAACTCTGCTCCCTAAACTAATTAAACTGTACTATGTGTCCTCATATGGTTTCTGGTGCTTTTCTGGTTCACTCAGTTTCAATAGCTACAGGGCTCCTGAATGACTACCTCAGAACAAAAGAAGGTCCCATGAGTATTCTTGAGCAGGCAGCAAACTGAGAGAAAGTTATTTTGGTTTAATCAATGTACTTCACTTACAATCACATTTACCCCTAACAGTAGGAAGGACTACAAACAAGGAATTGGTGTGCTTGGCTTCAAAGTGTCACTAGTCAGACTGCTCTTAGGTGCTTTTGTGTGTACACACATGCGCGCCACAAATTATGATAATATTGTCAAGATTGCAGATACTAATGGCCAAGGAAAACACCTCACAGGTTTTTGGTAAATGTGACTGAGTGCAAAGCACTTCTAGGCTTACAGTCTATGGGTTCATATTGTTTACACTGACATCTCATAAGATGATTTTTCAGGACAAGCTCAAGACATTTTGCTGCTTGAAGCAGATCTCAAATGATGCACATCCCTTCTCCCCATAAGAGATCTTGTTATTACTTTTGCTCACTCAGTTACATTGGAAAGAAAGACTCACAGAATATATGCATAAACTAATAGTAACTTTATTAACTAATTACAGTTGGTTGTCCACATTTGCAGGTTTGACTTTTGCTTTGAATATTTACAGATTTTAATAAAAATCTCTAGGTCCTCCTATTACCAACATGAGGGGGAAGTTGACCACAGGGCCAGGCTAGAGGATCTAGAGATTTCTAGAGAGAACACATCTCTAGGAATATCTAGTCCTCCAGTGTTTGTTTTATTATATTAGTTCCAGTCATTACCCACCCTCCTTTCCTCTAAAGAACTCAGATGGTTCTGCTTTTCATTTTTATTCTTATGACAATCTTGTTGAGAGCCAGTTCCTCAGTTAAATTTGTATCCAAATATAGATTTGATGCAGGTTCTCTCCACAAAGATGGCAGTAGTGATGTTTGCTAAATGCTATGTCAAAAGAAGGCTTGGATTTCCCCCCCCCCATTTTTTCCTATTATGAATAATAAAATTAGTTTCTAAGGCTCTCTGTTACAAATCACAGATGTCCTAACAACACAGGAATAAAGAATAAGAAGAGAAAAAAGAGAAACCATTACTCATAAATGTTAGTAAAAGCATATTAAATGCTTGAATTGTGACAATATATCACTATTTTAAATATTGCAAGTATTGTTAAATTGTTAATTGGATCATATGTGGGGGTGCATTATCTCTCATATATTGGAGTTTCAGTCTTAGTAGTGTGTGTGAGAGTTGGGGGGAGGGGCAGACAGATGAACAACAAATGATCCATTTCCACTGATCATGGGTTAAGATCTACAACCTAACCTTCTAGAACCAAATTTATTCCATAGAACCATAAAATCATGGAATCATATAGTTGGAGAAGACCCCAAGGGCATTCAGTCCAAGCCCCTTCTGCCATGCAGGAATACAAACCACAGCACTATTGACAGATTCTCTAATACCACCAGAGAAGGAGATCATGTGTGCTTCTACACCAACACTTTTGAACAGGTTCCAACTTGGGGACCAGTTCTTTGTGGGGGGATTATATTGACAGGAATAGAACCAATTTGAGTCCAGGAAGGTGAATGCTGAACCTGGCCTCAAACTGCTTTTTAGGGTTTCCTCCCCTCAATTTCCCAAAGAGATGTGCATCAGGGCATATTAGGTTAGGGAGGGGACATTAGGAGTGGAGGTAATGACTTCCCCTACTTACAGCCTCATCACACTAGTGAATGAATCCACTTTAAATTCAGTTTCTGCCTCCTGAAGAATTCTGGGGTTTGTAGTTTAGGAAGGAGCCTTTAACATCCTCACTAAACTACAAACCCCAGAATTCTGCAGGAGGCAGAAACTGGATTTAAAGTGGATATATTCTCTAGTGTGATGAAGTACTTAGGGGACCAATTAAGCCTCTGCTGCCCAGCCATGCCCTTGGGATATTTTTGGGAACCCCCCCATTGGAGATTTTTTTATTGAACTTCAGTACGGTGGGTATCTACAATGCACTCCACACTTTGTGGAGAAGATTTTACCCCAGATTTGGGATACACAGGGATCAGCTGCAGCACATTTCTTGGTTGAACTTGGAAGCTCTGTATCATCCTTGTTGAGTGTTGCAGTGTGCATTGGTGGCATGTGTTTTGTGGGCACTGCGGTCTCAAGTCAGCTTCAAACTGCATTATAGTGTCAGTGTAGAAGGGCCCTCCATCATACTCTGAGGAAGCACATTTGAGTGATTCCTTCCCCCAGAATGAGACATCTACAGGACATTTATTTGTTTGTTTATTTATTTATTTGCGATATTTCCATCCCACCTTTCTCAAACCTGAAGGTGACTTAAGGTGGCTTATCACCAGGCAGCCATTTGACGCCTTAACAATATACACTTAAAACCACATTTAAAACAGAATTAAAAAGTATATACAATAAGACCTTTAAAACATATAAAACCAATATATAAAGCCAATACCTTCACTGTTACCAAAACATATGGGTTAAAGGGGTATTAATAGAGATAGTGCATGTTGTACTAGGACCCTGGAGATCAGGTACACCATAGTTTTTAACCTCAGAAAAAGGAAAAGGACGAGTCTCCTTTGAACAAGTGATAGTGTCACCATAAGTCAGAAATGACTTGATGGCACACGATGACAAAGAAGCATTAACAGAATTGCACTGCCAACAATTAACTGATTTAGATGAGTGTGTTTATTAAAGCTGTTATGCTGACCAATATACTAAACACAGCATATTTTGTTGTATAAGACATACTCAGTCAGCTAAAGTCATGCTTGTCATATATGTTAGAACTGCTGACCATTGTTTGGTCAAAAATGAGCATTCCAAGGTCCTGCTCCATTCCTGCCGTAAATCTTACATCTTACATTTATGGATAATAAAATATTATATATATAGATTGTTGGCTTGGGTTTTGGATCAGCTTCAGTAAGTGTTTCTAAAATTAAAGAAGCCTCAGAAGCATTAAGAGATGCAAGGCCAAATGTAGATTATAACAAATGTTGTAATTGTAAATATTGCCATTTGGCTCTTGAATATAGATTAAATTGATCCTGCAAAATTGAAAAGGACAGAAATTAATCATCAGCCATTTATAATTGGTTTAATGTGGAAATCCTGCTTTCCACTCATCTTATTCAGTTTAATAATCAGAGATAGAGCATTGGAAATAACTATACCCAAGTAGATGGTAGAATATGAACAGTATTGGAAGTTCTCTCTTTTAAGAGTGCTGAGCTCTAGCTTAACTCTGACTGGCATCATTTCTGATTCAAGGCCAGTTAATTGAATAGCCAGATATCTTATCAAAATCCTTAATCAGTTTCACCAAGTCTGGGATTAACTGTTGAAGCTTTGAAATAAATATGGAAAGGTTATCTGCATAAAGAGCATGTTGAAATCTGAAGCCAACATGTACAAAATAGCTCAAACTAGAGATTTCCCTGACAGCATTTGCAAAGGGTTCTGAGTAAAGATAAAATAAATACAATACTTTTCGGGAAAGTGGGCACCCTTTTCTGACACCTTTCAGTGGAGGAAAAGATGAAAGAGAAAGGTTTATATTGTGCGCTTATTTTTCATGAGTTCTTTCATTCCTACGCAGACTTTACTATGTCAAATTCCTGTCCTTTAGAAGCATTTGTCCCCTAAATAATTTTAACAATGCACGGCCTCTTTTAGGCTCATAGATAAAACTCTGGCTATGCATGGTTAGAGAATTGTTCCCAACAGAAGGTAAACATCAAGCTCTAAGAGCTAAAACCAGGTTCTAGTTTCGGCTATGGCCGACTCAGTGGACCAGCTGTGACCTACTCTCTTCAAAGACTGTTTCATTTCCAGAGTCAGCTTGCTTGCTTGCTTTATTTATTTACTAGCTTGGGGACCCGGCCCTGCCCGGGTCATTTGAGAAGTGCAGCAGGATGTAGAGTGGGTCATGGGGGCTCTGTGTGCTAAGTTTGGTCTGTATTGGTGAATGGATGAGGGATGCATTGTTTTTTGGAAGTGAGTGAAGGTACTTCAAGTCCCATCATCCGTGGTCCATCTCACAGTAAACTGCACCAGGCTGTAGAGTGGGTCATGAGGGCTCTGTGTGCCAGATTTGGTGTTGATCAGTCATTGGATTAGGTTTGTAGCAGGATTGGGAAGTGAGGGAAGGTACTGCAAGTCCCATCATCCATGTTCTGTCCCCCTCCAAACTTCAGTAGGATGTAGAGTGGGTCACTGGGGCTCTGTGTGCCAAGTGTGGACTTTCTCGGTGTTTGTTGGGGGCCACAGTGGTCTGTGGGAACAGAGGGGTGTACAAGTACTACAAATCCCATCATCCATTGTCAGTCCTCCCCCAAACCTCACCAGGACGTGAAGGCAGTCATGGGGGTTATGTATGGCAAGTTTGGTCTCGATCAGTAATTGGATGAGGGTTGCAGCGGACTTGGGAAGTGAGTAGAGGCACTTCAAGTCCCATCATCCATGGCCCACCCTCCTCCGAACTGCACCAGGACGTAGAGTGGGTCATGGGGGCTCTGTGTGCTGAGTGTGGTCTGTATTGGTCCTTTTTGGTGGCCTCAGTGGTCTGTGGGAACCAAAGTCTTGGAAAGTACTACAAATCCCATAATACGTGGGTCATGTCATAGGGGGGGGTTATGTGTACCAAGTTTGGTGCAGGTCCATCACCCGTGCTGGTCGCTGTGGCCTGTGAAAGTGGTTGCCACATATCCGCCCTGGCCTGTGAAAGTGGCTGCCACATATCCGCCCTGGCCTGTGAAAGTGGCTGCCACATATCCGCCCTGGCCTGTGAAAGTATACCGGTGTAAAACAGAAAGGAGTAAAAAAATGGAAAAGGCCTGCATGGAATTAGCAGTAAGGTCCAATGAGGCTGGGTGAGGGGCTTTGGGCCAGAATTATTTATATAAGCATTAAAAGGCATTAGAGAAAGGTATTTATTGTTTTCTCTTGTGTCTTTTGAGTGAAGTAGGGCCTTACCTTGTAGAGTGACAGTGCCTGTTCTAAAGATCCTGTCAGAAGCTGCCTTTCTCTGACACTGTGTTGAAGAGGGAAGATGGATGCCTCTTTTGGGCCTATCTGGGAGAAGGGGATTTATAGGGGCTACAATGTTTTCTGGGAAGTGAATTGGGATGCAAATCCCATCATTCGTCGGCCATCCTGCCCTAAACTCTATTTTGGGGCCTGTAATGTTATGGCCTGCTATTGGTAACTTTAAAAGGCCGAATGGCAGGCAGCCGTTTTCTAAAAGCTGAGGGGGAGGAGGAGAATTTTGTTTACAGGAGTCCATTTTGCATTTTTCCCCACAGAGCCTGTTGTTTGAATGGAATGCCTTGATTCTGGGTTGCTTTTTTCCCCTCAGTGGGAAGAAATCCTGTTGTTTGAATGTAGAGGCCTGGATTCTGGGATGCTGGCTAATCAGTGGCTAGCAATGCCCTCTGTCTGGTGCCTTAGAATTTTGGAGTGGCGAGGCTGTCCAATTAAAGGACTTTATGCAAATAGCTGCCACATATCCGCCCTTTCCGCCCTCCGCATACACACATACACACAAACATTCCGTTTTATAAAGGTATACAGATTTATGATTGTAGCCCCCCAAAGAAGTCACCGAGAAGCAAGTGGAGGTTAGCAGGATGTGTAGGAAAAATCCAAGCTTTGCAAGTATGCAGAGTCTCTCTCTGTGTGCATGGGGCCAGGGGGGCTACAAGGGGATACTTTGGGTTTTATCTGATGAGGCATTGTGGCTGGAACATCACCTATCACATGAGACCATGCACATCCTACTAGTGATTTATCTCCCATCCATGATTCGCCCATACACAACATTCCTATCACCTACCCCTTCCACTTCTATGTCAGTATGCTGGCAATAAAATTACACTGGGGGTAGATTCTCTTCCTCTCCTACTTCCTCTCACTGTTACCAAACTGGGTGTTTGCCTTTTATTTTATATATATTATATTTCTGTTTACTTTAAAATGCTGCAATTGCACTAAAAATAAAACATAAGATAAATAGTGCAAGAAGTCGGGATTATGATGATTGGCAGAAGAATGATAATCAGACCACGGAATGCCAAATCAGCACATTTGCATTAATGAAGAGAGATGCAATATCAAAAGTGCTCAACATGATACATATCCATTTACGAACATGACTGTAGTGGGATTGTGGGTTGGTGTGTTGATGTTCTTTATCACAAACCCAATTCTGCATTATAGCAGTCTAGAAAGGAACAAATGACTACATTGTGGAGAAAATAATAATAATATAAATAAGAACATAAGAACATAAGAAGAGCCATGCTGAATCGGGCGTCAGCCCATCTAGTCCAGCATTCTGTGTCACACAGTGGCCCACTAGTTGTACACAGGGATCTCTAGCAGAAAGGAGGGCAAAACCCTCACCTGCTCCCGACCCCCACAACCAGTACCCGGGGGAAAATCCTGCCTGCCTCCATCAACACAGAGGTGGCACTTGGATGTCCATTTCAGTAACTACTGATTCCCTTGGTATCCATGAATCTGTCTAATCCTGCCTTAAAGCTGTCCAGGCTGACAGCTGTCACAACCTCCTCTGGAAGTGAGTTCCATAACCCAATGACCCTCTGGGTGAAGAAAAATTTCCCTTTATTAGTCCTAACTTTCCTACCTTGGAGCTTCAGGGAGTGCCCCCTAGTCCTTGTGTTGTGTGACAGAGAAAATATTTTTTCTTTATTCACCTTTTCTATCCCATGCATGATTTTATACACTTCGATCAAGTCACCTCTTAAATGCCGTATTTCAAGGCTGAAAAGACCAAGGCGTTGCAACCTGATTTCATAAGGGAGCTGCTCCATCCCTTGGATCATTTTTGTCGCCCTTCTTTGTACCTTTTCCAGTTCCGTTATATCCTTCTTAAGGTGCGGCGACCAGAATTGTACACAGTACTCCAAATGTGGCCTTACCATAGATTTGTAGAGAGGCAATACAACATTTGCCGACCTATTTTCGATTCCCTTCCTGATCATGCCAAGCATAGAATTTGCTTTTTTCACTGCTGCAGCGCACTGGGTTGACATCTTCATATTGAGCTGTCCACCAAAACCCCAAGATCCCTTTCCTGGTTTGTCTCGGAAAGCTTTGACCCCATCAATTGGTAGGTGTAGTTGGGGTTCTTTGCCCCGATGTGCATGACTTTAGACTTGTTTAGGTTAAAATGCATTTGCCACTTTCTTGCCCATTCACTCAATTTCGAGAGATCTTTCTGGAGCTCTTTACAATCAGTTTCATTTTTAACTACCCTGAACAATTTAGTGTCATCTGCAAACTTTGCTACCTCAAAATTTACTCCTACATCCAGGTCATTAATGAATAAATTAAAAAGTAACGGACCCAAAACTGAACCTTGGGGTACGCCACTTCTCACCTCTTTCCACCCAGAGAAATGTCCGTTTATTACCACCCTTTGTTTCCTACAGTTTAGCCAGGTTCCAATCCAGGACAAGACCTGTCCTCTGATTCCATGGCTGAAGAGCTTATTTAGGAGCCTTTGGTGAGGGACTTTGTCAAAAGCCTTTTGAAAGTCAAGGTAAACAATATCGACTTGGTCCCCTTTATCTATGTGTTTATTTACACCCTCAAAGAATTCTATCAAGTTAGTAAGACATGATTTGCCTTTGCAGAAACCATGTTGATTTCAGCAATGCCTGTTCTTCTATGTGCTTAGTAATTTTTTCTTTAATAATGGTTTCCATCACTTTGCCTGGAACTGAGGTTAGACTAACTGGCCTATAATTTCCTCACTGTTCAATGACAAGGTCCTGTTACTTCCTGTGTATGACTGTGGCCAGAACTCATCGAGACAAATAGGTACTGGTGCTGCTGGGTGTTCTTATCTCCATTTGTATACTGCCACCATCTCCCCGGAGGGACTCAGGGCGGCTCACAGGATGCACTCAATAGCGCAACACAATACAAATACAACAATTACAAAAAAGCAAAATTAATAACAATAAAATTAATACCATTACACATAAAACAGCAATAAAAACATCTGTTGGGAAGGGTTGGAAAACTGGAAGGAGATGGAAGAGGAATGGAGTGAAATATCCTGGAATAGGATGTGGCTGGCTAGCTGGAATGTTGAACGAGACAGACATCAACCATTTATTTTGCAGCTTTACACAAAGTGAAATGGAAGCATAATTAATTCAGGCGCAGACTGTATGTGACAACGGCAAGCCCGGATCTGTCCTAAGATAATAGAAAATTGAGTAAGTGTAAAGATGGAGAATCCATGTTTAGAGCAAAAATGGGTGAGTGTGTGTGTGTGTTGACTAAACACTCCCTGCACCTGCTACTTATCTTCCTGCATTTCTTCTCTACCACCTCCAGTACTTTTCTTCTCAGCAAAGCTTTGATGTTAGAAGGGCGTGAGAAACATAGTTGTCTGATAGCCTCCTCCACTGCACTCTTAGGGAACCAGGTTTAGTGAAGACTGTCAAGCCTTAGGGAAGGTATGTTTTGGGGCCAAGATCCTCAGAAGTTCCTCAGTCAGCATAACTGCTAGTTGAAGTTGGTTGCTGGCCATGCTGGCTATAACATTTTGGGAGCAATTATATCAAAAGTAATTTTCACAAGCTCTATGTGCCTCACTGTTCAATGACAAGGTCCTGTTACTTCCTGTGTATGACTGTGGCCAGAACTCATCGAGACAAATAGGTACTGGTGCTGTTGGGTGTTCTTATCTCCATTAATACATGTGTGGATTCTAAAGAGGCCAACATTTTGATATTACTCACAGTGCATTATGAATTCATCAGGACTCTCTTCTTCCTGGAGCCCCATGTAACTGAGCTCCATTGTTGTAAGACTAAACCAGGGGTAGTGTTTCAGTGCAGGGTTCACAAACACATCCATGGATTAAATTTCTCCGCCAAGCGACTGTGCATCTCAGGTAGTATCAATGACCAATGAGAGCTGCAATTATTCTTACTCTTTCCATGGTCCCAGACAGTAAATATCTATCCTGGAAACCTAAAATAATCATGTTCATTTGTTCAGTATTATTCTCTGCACAGCTGGAGACTCAAAGCCAGTGGGTATAGTAATTTCTTGTGGCAGTGAGCTCCATATGCTAATTATGTACTGTGTAAGGAAATGTTTTCTTTATTCCCTCATGAATTGAATATCAGTCAGTCTCACTGAGCCCCTTGAGAGCTAACAAAGTGATAAAGTAAAATATTTGTCTCCATATGTCATGCACTGTTATAGTTGTATAGATGCTTAACTCTACATTTTTTAAAAATAAATTGTATTAATTAAGAATACAAGACATATCTTTTTCTAAAGTGGGGTATCTGAATTTTGAAGACTTGTTCATCTAAGCTATTATTGTTTTTCCACACCTCATTGTTAAGGAGGGCCAAGTAATTGACTGAAAATATTTATCTAATTCATTGATGAAATGCAGTCACTCAAATATTTATTTATTTATTTACTTCATTTCTACCCCCCCCCCCCCTTCTTGGCCTGAGAAGGAACTCAAGGTGGCTTACAAATCCGGCAAAAATGCAGTGCCACACAGGTAACAATAAAATATATCTCATAAAAATATAAACAACAAAACTCATGCCAATCTATCAAACAGATTGAAAACTACATATAAAATGTACAAATCATGGTCTCATATCCAAATTGTTTTCTAAAATTCACAGTTCATTATTCAAGTTGTTAACAATTGCTCTTTGACCAAGGAAAATGGGACTTTAAGTAGCAAGTCATATGTCCCCTCCCCCCAAATGGGGTCATATATACTATAGAACTGATGTGGTTTGACACCACTTTTAATTGCCATGACTCAATGGCATGGAATTGCAAGAACTGTAGTTTTTCAATGTCTTTAGCCTTGTGTACTAAGGAGTTTAGTCTCAGTAAACTACAAATCTCAAGATTTTATAGCATAGAGCTATGGCAGTTAAAGTGGTGTGGAGCACTGTGTGTTTCGGTGCATATAGCTCGTAGGAACATAGATCAGTAAATGTAATCGGTATTCAGCTGATACCAAATTGTAAAAAAGCTAGGTCACTAAATGGCAAATGGTTTCATATGATGTTACACCAAACTGTGTTGGCAGGATGGGCAAACCTGAAAGGTCTGAAACTTGCTGAATTAATTGAATGCTGGGTAATGTATTTATGGCATCTGAAGAGTACATTTTGAAAACTCTAGAGTGGCAAGTGTTTGAAAAATTCTGTGTCCAGTGGGGAACGCCAATGTAAGCTTAACCCAGGTTGAGCCAATACTGTGGATATTCTGCATTTCTGATAAGATTTCTTATTCAATGCCATTTCCCCATTAAATAATAAAAGATGCACGATTGTTATAAATAATAGCTGAGAGAAAGAGGGAGAGTTAGAATTGTGGTTATTGGCTACATACTCTATTCTTTCATCAAAGTGTTATGCTGAGTGGAAAATATTTGACAATGAGATGCCTTTCTTTGCTGGAACATTGGGGACAAAGAAATGATAGTGTGCAAGAGTGCTACTGTGTCTTAGAAAAACTCAAGTCCATATTGGCATTTAGGATACTTCTGTGATGTTTTGGTATGACAAAAATATAATAATAACATTATCTCAGGATTTTATAATTCAGGTCAGGTTTCCCTTTTTCTCTTTCTTTGTTCCTCTGATTCTTAAAACAATGAGCACTTTATCCCAATGAGAAGCTCTAGTAATTAGATTAATCTGCTCTGTAACTGGCAGGTCAGATTTCTCAGCTGAAAGAGATGTCTGCATGCTTATTGTGTCTTTATTATTACCGGATTAAATTTTGATCACAACTTGGCAGAAGACGATTTTCAGATACTGACATCTAGAGTGTATATCCCTACGTGGTTCAAATGGGAATCCCTACACAGGAGTACGGAACTGCTTGAAGATCCAAGAACCTCTTTTATCATTTTGGTTTTTAAATTAGTTAAGCCTCACCTGCGAAACCACACACACTGCAGAATTATAGCAGTTTAACACCACTTCAACTGTCATAATTCTATTCTATGGAATATTGGTATTTGTAGTTTGTTGGGGCACCAGAGCTCTCTGGCAGATAAGGGTAAGTATTTCACAAAACTACAAATTCCAGAAGTCCATAGCATAGACAAAGCAATGGCATTCCCCATAGTAACCTATGGATGTGAGAGCTGGACCATAAGGAAGGCTGAGCGAAGGAAGATAGACACTTCTGAACTGTGGTGTTGGAGGAAAATTCTGAGAGTGCCTTGGACTGCAAGAAGATCAAACCAGTCAATACTCAGGAAATAATGCCCGACTACTTACTGGAGGCAAGGATATTAGAGGCAAAGATGAAGTACTTTGGCCACATAATGAGAAGACAGGAAAGCTTGGAGAAGACAATGATGCTGGGGAAAAAGGAAGAGGGACCGACCAAGGACAAGATGTTTGGACAGTATCTTTGAAGAGACCGGCTTGACTTTGAAGGAGCTGGGGGTGACCACAGCCGACAGGGAGCTCTGGTGTGGACTGGGCCAGGAGGTCACGAAGAGTCAGAAGAGACCGAATGAATAAACAACAACAAAGGGCCAGGAAAGTTAATATGGTGTCAAACTGCACCACAAAATTCTGTAGGATGGATACAGTATCTGTTGCCTTGTGTTCCTTTGGGGTTAGACAAAGGAGTTGGGGCTTGGTAAAATTATTTTGCAGATCACACAAGTGGTGTTCTGAGAGTTACGATTTTACAAAGTGATATTCTCAATTTTGCAGGAAAGAGAATGTTTTTGAAGCAATTCTACAAAAGACATATATGGGCATCCCCTGAGTTACAAACATCAGGCTTACAAATGACTCATAGTTTCAAGCAGGGGTGTGTGGGTGAGACAACAGAAAGCGAAAGAAATCAATCCCTCCACTTAAAAATACATGTTCTGACTTACAAACAAATACAACTTAAGAGCAGAATCGATCTTGTTTGTAACTTGGGGACTGTCTGTAATCTCAATGAGCTCATTAAGGCACAGAGGTGGTCCATATGGTTGCAACCCTATACATCAGAGACAGCTTGTGTCTCTAAGGTGATGTTAGATGACAGTTCTTGTACAACTTGTTATGGGGGTTAGAACTGATGGAAGCTGCAGCAAATGTTTTAAGAGGGGTTACTGCCTATGGGATACTGGAAGTTGAAAAACTAATTTTCTGAGCTCTGGCAGAGCCAAAAGTTGCCCACACTTTCTGTAAACATTTATCTGACTTTATTGAAATCAGTAGGACTTACCTCTAATGGGCATGAACAAGACTATGCTACACAATTAACAACACACCATGTTCTGTTAGTTAGCCAAGAGTCAATTGCACAAAACTAACATTGTTTACAAAATACAATAACACGGGCAATTTACAAACACAATACAGATACCAATAATAAAAGGTATGTAAACAAAATATTTATCCAACAGCAGTTCTATTTACATGCTCATTATTCCCTCTCATTTTCATTATGCTAAGTCATTTTGACTATCTTATCATGTGGAGCTCAGCTCCTTGCATAATATTTACAACAACAGTTTACTTGTTGTATGTAAGAGCCTGCTTGCCTACTAACAAGAGTTAATCATTGATTTGGAATGCAAATTGTGACCAAAACACATACACATGGATACTTAGGCATGTATCACCATTGGGCTCATGTACATCACAAACATTAGTAAATGCCATCACATTCCCCACTATCCTTATATAGACTTCTCTTTCTGCGCCTCATTTCAAGATGGGGATGTCAGTCACAATGTCAGTAGCCACATGTAGACATATGATTTCCCCACAGAGATGGGCCTCTAAACTAAAGCTAGGAAATAAATCAATCAATTGTATGCCATGATGCTGTTATCAACCAGCTTATTAAAGAGAACTATTTGTAATGACATTGTCATATTGCTACACCGCTGAACAGGTTGAGCATCCCTTATGAGTCAGTCAGTCAGTAGCCTTTATTTCGGTCAACAAACCATTGGCTAAAGCATCCCTTACCTGTAAAGTGTCACCACCCATGTGGACAATTTGGATTTGGGAATTTTCCCCCCAGAATTACAGAGCATCCCTTATCTGTAATTCTGAAAAACAAAATCCCCAAATCCAAAATTGTCCACATGGGTGGTGACACTTTAGCTTCCTGTTGGTTCATGTACACAAATTTCATGCAAAATTATATATAAAATATTATATAAACTTATCTTCAGGCTATGTGTATATGAAACACAAATTAATGTTTGTTTACACTTGGGTCCCATCTCCAAGATATCTGGACATGTAAATAAAGATATTCCAAAAAAACCCTCAAAAATAATAATTCCAAAATCCAAAACACTTCTGGCTTCAAGCTTTTTGGGTAAGGAAGACTCAAAATATATCTTGTATTAGATATAAACCCACTAAATACAAATTTTGCAGAAAACAGATAAATAAATCAACATTCTTAGGATTGGGCGGCAACTCTCCCTCCTCCTTTTCCTGCTGCAGTGCAGTGTCCTTAGAATACTGAACATCTGCAAGCATAATTGGGCAGCAAACAACCTTGACATTATTGCTCTGCAAAGAGAACCTCAGCATAGCAATGATTGCTGGCACATCAGATGCGATATCCTTGATTACATCCCCTAAAATCTAGTTTAACCAAGCTGTAACACAACAGGGAACAATAAATCAGTCACAGAAAATAGAAGGCTCTATAACTGCAATTGCAGGGAGAACATAAATAGAAATTCCTAAAGCAAACATGATGAGGCAGCTGACCAGACAGAAGATGTCAATGTTTCCTTCTTGTGACTGGCATCACCAACACAACTCCAAAACTCCTTTAAAAGAAAAATCTAGACAGTGGGAGAGAGATCCTGTTTCTACTGAGTGTTTTTCAAAAAATCGTACCTCAACTCTGGAGTTCCCACTCTTCAGGGCTTTCCTATATAGACGGTCATGGCCTCTGTCCTAAGAATTGGCAGGTTTCTAGCTTTTGTTTGTATTTCCCCCCATTCTGTAAAGTTGGAATATCTCTTGCAAATCAGTACTAGCAGTGAGTGCTTTAAGTTAAAACCAAAATGAGGAAGCTAGCATTTTGAATCCCGTGTTTTTGAATTCTACCTTTTTGTCTAGCAAGACTCAGTCATAAAATGCAACCCTCGAAGAACCTCTGTGAATTTAAATTCGATACTTGGAATGAAACAGGTTTCCTGCATTTTGCTTAGGGGAAAATACAGTCCGCAGAATAATTGAAGCAACAACCTCCATTTTATGCCCCCATGTGAAGTCTTATCTCTGCCTTTTCCTCTCCTCTGTTTCAGTTTCCCCTCTTTTTAGGTTTTCCCAATAGTGTAGATACTTTCCTTTGTATTAGTTTTGGGTGGAGCTTAAAATCCCACCAGAGAGCACCATTAGTTGGTCTATTCCATTTGCCTGTATAGAGCTCTCTTGCTGGACGCCTCCTTTTTCTACAATCACTAGAGGCTTGGGGCATTGTCTGGTATCCTAGGCCCAAAAAAAACAAAAACAGGCATCCTTAGCACCTGCATTCAGCCATATTTTTATACCCCCAATCCTAGCTTATGACCAGCTTATGCTTCACAAGAAAGAAGATTGAGACAGTTTATAACCATCGCTTTGCACCAGTGGCAGAAGATTCCAGAGAGGTGACTGCAGCCAGCAAAGGCTCCTTTTGTAATGTATTGTTTTAAGTTACTTTATGGTAGTCCCAGGTGGCGTTAACCCTTTATTCATCTTGTTTTCAGTAAACTCATTTTGGTTATCTTTTCACTTTGCCTAAAGCGTCTCTATCTGTTAAAGGTCTTAATCTTAACAGAAGGCATACAGATAGCCCCCGAGTAAAGCCAGACACTATAGCTTTCCCATAGCCTCGGGCATGCCATCACACCCCAACAACACTTTTTTGTGTTTTAGGTAAAAAGGAAAAGGACTTAAAATGGCATGGTAATCGGATGTATAGTTTAAAAGGCCTCCTTGCCCCCTAAACTATTAAAAAGCTGCTGAAAAACTAGGAAGGTGATAGTACACATTTGACCAAGTCTGGGAGTAATTTTCACCCATTTTCTGCCTGAAAACCCAGAGGTGTGCTCACTGTGGAGCATAATATGTGAGTGAAAATCAGGCAACCTTACTCACGAGAAAAGGTCAGGAAGAAAATGTTCTAAGTCAATAGACACTGGCTTCCTCCCCCTTTTAGATCATCCTACTAATGAATTGGACCCGAGTTTCAATTTCTTGCTTCATTGATGAATTGAGTGAGCAATGAAGAAAGGCATGCCAGGTTTCCAAGGTACCATAGTGCTTAGCCAGCAAATGAGGAGCCAACTTTATACTCTGGAATGAGATTAAATGAGATTAAATATTAAGTCAAGAAAAGGGTGTAAAAATAGTTCAAGGGTTAGGTGGCTTTTCTGAATATATGAACATTTCCCCAAGAGATTTCTATTTTACTACAGACATACATCTCTGTATATCCTGAATTCAAGGGATCATTCTCCTTGTCCCATTACCAGCTGTAGCTCATTAAACCCTTTCAGAGAACAGGCAAGACAATAGCTTCATTCTGAGTCAAAAGTCACCATCTAGTCTCCATTCTCCTGTACTCCCTTGAGTATCCAAGTGTCTTGCTAGGAAAAGCCTCCCAACTCGCTCCAGGTTCTGCCTGAAGGCACTGACCTGGGGGTGATTCCATAGTATACATTTAGTGAAAAATTGCCATATTTTGTTTCATTCACATTTTATGGAAAGTCTACATAGTGCCATCATTCGGGGGGGGGGGGACGGGACGGGGGACTAAAGAATTAGTACTTCATTCCACTTTACAGTGTTAAAGTTACATGGCTTGTGTTGTATGCCTTCAAGTGAATTTCGATATGTGGTGACTCTAAGCTGACTCTGTCACAGGGATTTCTTGGCAAAATTTGTTCAGGAGATGTTTGCTTTGCCAAGCCTTGAAGCTGAGATAGTGTGACTTGCTCAACGTCACACAGTGCATTTTATGGCTGAGTGGGAACTTTGGCCTCCACTGTTGTAGTCCAACCCTCAAATGATGCTACTTACTTAACATAAATACATACATGGAATGCATTATATACAGCTTTGTTTTTGTAAAAATTATGATGTTTCTATTTATTTATTTATTTATTTATTTCCAACATTTCTACCCCGCTCTTCTCAACCCCCGAAGGGGGACTCGGAGCGGCCTAACAAAGGCAACAATTCGATGCGGAAACACAGTATAAATACAATATAAAACCAAAAACATTGAGCATTAAAATACATTAAAATACAATTAACATTAATACATCATATACATTCACTTAAAGTGAATGTTAAGTATAAAGTGGTAGCTAATGGAATTATCATGTTTAGTATAAAATATAGGCTAGCATTCTCGGAAGCAGTTAAAGATACATAACCTAAAGGTAGAGATTTGTAATTGGTCCATATTCATTGACACTATGCAGTCGTGCTCATGACATATTTGCATGATTGCAAATGTCCTCCCAAATCATAATTTGCCAGGCAGCGGTTGCAATTGGGAGAGGATGCATTGAGGGGAGGTGTGTGTATATAAATATGTGTGTGTCTATATATACACATACACATACCTACCTATATATATAACGTTGTGATAAAACAAATGATATATATGTGTGTGTGTGTCTCCTTTGTTTTATCACAATGTTTACATATATATAGCTATCTATATATATCAAGCAAAAATAGAAACCATTGATTTTCTAGAAAAGAACTAAGAAAAGAAAAAGAAGGAACTAAAAATTAAAGTTTATCAATTGAGGCATTAATCTGGATTAATCTGGGGTAAACTGGGATTTCCCAGTTTTCTCTGGATTAATAAAACAACTGGGAAGATCCAAATCTTAATGCAAGGTCCAGATCTTTCCAGGTGCTGGGCCTATGGGGAGGCTAAAACCTTTTTATTCAGTTTGGCTTTGAAAGATGGAGATTGTTAAGATGAAGTCTGGGAGTGCTGTGGTTTTTATCTCTGAATGTGTTTTAATGGTTTTTAACTGGGATTTTTAAAAATATTGTTATATCCTGTTTTAATGTTTGCATATTTGTATATTTTAAATTGTATGCTGATGCTTTTATGTTAAGCCGCTTTGAATCTCCTGCATGAGAAATAAAATGAGGTATTAATAATAATAATTGTCATCATCATCATCACCACCACCATCATCATCATCTCCTGGGACTGCCTTCCACAATCCTGGGGGTCAGTCCCCTTTGTCATCCCAGTTCTTCAGGCCCTAAGAGCATGAAGAAACAGGATGGCACCCCCACCCTCCCCTTCCAGCCCCATTTTTTCTCCAAGCTTGCCACAAGGGTCTGGCTGCATCTTCAGACCCCTCTTAGAGAACTTCTGACTCATCAAAATGGCACATTGGGAGCTTTCTCTGAGTGGCCTGAAGATGCAGCCAGGCCCTTCTGGTACGTTTGGAGGCAGGCATGTAGCCAGGGGGGCTAAGGGGGCTTCACCCCCCGAAATTCTCAGGGTGTTCCGCGAAAAGGCCTTACTGGTACATTATTTAAACTGTTATGTTTATTCATATCATGATCTGATCACCATGCTCATTATATCCCACATTAATGGGGTTATTGGGATAACAATACAAAAGGTTCACTAGGGTAGACCCTCTTCCCCCAGTTTCAGCCCCCCCCCCCCCCGAAACAAAATCCTGGCTACGGCCCTGTTTGGAGGGGAAATGGGGGGCAGGGACTGGCTAGATGCCTTCCCAGAGTTTGGGGCTGTTATGTAGCCTCAATTCTGAGAGGAAGTGGGATATAAAATCCTAGTTCCTCTTGAAATTTGGGCCTATGTGGAAGGGCCCTCCTTTTCATGTAATTTATTTCTTGATTTATGTACTTCCTAACAGGCACCAAATCCTTTTACACCCTGGGAAAGAAAGAAGTCAGATTTTGTTGAATCGTTTTGTTGTGTGGGGGTTGTGTTTGGCTGATTCCAAGCTCCCTTTCTGGACCAACTTGCTGAAGATGTACTTCCTTTCTGCAACACTGAAAAGTTATTTCCAATACTGAGTTTTCAGCGAGCTTAGACATCATTTTGTGTGAGTTAAAGCTAGAAAGTAATATAAGCACAAATTATCTTAAAATTTTGTTCACCAGTTGTTCATAATAATTCACAATCCAGTTTTTCAGAAGCCCTCCTAACAACTGCCCCAGGGGCCCCAGACCTTACATGGTCTGGGGCCGGTGTACCTGAGGGACCGCCTCACCCCATATGTTCCCCTGAGATCACTGCGCTCGAAAGAGCGAAACCTTTTGGCGGTACCATCTGTCCGCTCCTGCCAGCTCTCCAGCACAAGGCAACGAGCCTTTTCAGTCGCTGCCCCAATGCTCTGGAACATATTGCCAGACGATGTCCGGGCGATGGCGGAGCTTATCCCATTCTGGAGGGCTTGCAAAACTGTGCTGTTCAGGCTTGCTTTTGATTGAAGCCCCTGGACATTGTAACTGTCTACTATACTGTCGTTGCAGTATTTGCAACTTTTATTTCTTGTTTTTTTTAATGATGTACCACTGCTCTGCAGTGCATTTTAATATGTATGTGAACCACCCCGAGCCGGCCGGGAAGGGCAGAATATAAGACTGAACAAATAAATATATAAATAAATAAAAATGGGGCAGTTGTTGTTTTCCCTTCTATATGTTGCTATCTCTTCTTGGTTTTCATATCTTTAATTTATGTATGGGTTGGTTTGATACTTGCAGTAGGGAGCAGGCTGTATCATAGGGCTTCACTAGCCCAAAAATCCAGGACCTAGCTGGTATGGTGTACACTGGATTGGCCCTGGTATGGGTCACACCGACTCTTCCCTAGCCTCCAATCACCTTTCTTGACCCTCCTGCCCTCTGTGTGGCTGCAGTCTCTGGCCATCTCATTGGCCATCACATGCAGTGATATTAGAGAGGGTGACAAGCAAAGAGAGGAATCCCTCTCTCCTCTTCCCTCTCCCATCCTAGATCACTCTGTTATGCCTTCTGACATCACTGCTGATGAAGACAGGCAGATAGGACCTATGTCATTGCCAGAGACCATTATCATTGTCCCCTAACCACCTGAGCCCAGAAAACACAGGACGCCAGTGGGAACAGTTGTAGCTGTTTCAATTCCAGAACCGGCCTAACTATTCAGACTCACCCAAAGCCAAGGATAGAATTTGGACTATCCCCGACTGTAATTAACTCAAGGCAAGGTGGTCTTGCTCTGCATTACTTTGGATAACCTCCATGTGGTGTCTGGCCACCACAGAGGTGATCTGGTCCTAATCCAATTTACGTGGTAAATGTAGAATACTCCTGCTAACACCACAACTCCTTGTTTCCAATAGAGTTC
The DNA here is from genome assembly GCA_030556195.1 of Anolis apletophallus. Lineage (NCBI taxonomy): Eukaryota > Metazoa > Chordata > Lepidosauria > Squamata > Anolidae > Anolis > Anolis apletophallus. The sequence goes on along the minus strand of JARBWK010000001.1, from coordinate 89,313,280 downwards.
AGTGTAGGCACATTTTTGTTACTACACATTTTTGTTACTACACATATTGATCCCCTTCCCCCAAAATGAGATTAGAGGTACTATGTTGTTGTTTATGATGCTTGCTTTTATTGTTTATGATGATGTTGTTTTTATGCTGTTTTATATTTTGCTGTTGTTTTTAACTGTATGTTGTCTGGGCATGGTCTGATGTAAGCCATCCGAGTCCCTTTGGGGAGATGGAGGTGGGGCAGAAAAATAAAGTTGTTATTATTATTATTCCACTTCCAAACACTGCCCTTGTCAGTGTGGAGTAAGAACATAAGAACATAAGAAGAGCCATGCTGAATCGGACCTCAGCCCATCTAGTCCAGCATTCTGTATCACACAGTGGCCCACCAGTTGTACACGGGGATCTCGAGCAGAAGGGAGGGCAAAACCCTGACCTGCTCCCGACCCCCCACAACCAGTACCCAGGGATATCCTGCCTACCTCAACCAACTCCGAGGTGGCACTTGAATGTCCTTTTCAGTAACTACCGATACACTTGGTATCCATGAATCTGTCTAATCCTGCCTTGAAGTTGTTCAGGCTGACAGCTGTCACAACCTCTTCTGGAAGTGAGTTCCATAACCCAATGACCCTCTGGGTGAAGAAATATTTCCCTTTATTAGTCCTAATTTTCCTACCTTGGAGCTTCAGAGAGTGTCCTCTAGTCCTAGTGTTTTGTGACAAAGAAAATATTTTTTCTTTATTCACCTTTTCTATCCCATGCATGGCTTTACCATAGATTTGTAGAGAGGTAATACAACATTTGCTGACCTATTTTCGATTCCCTTTCTGATCATGCCTAGTATAGAATTTGCTTTTTTCACTGCTGCTGCGCACTGGGTAGACATCTTCATTGAGCTGTCCACCAAGACCCCAAGATCCCTTTCCTGGTTTGTCTCGGAAAGCTTTGACCCCATCAATTGGTAGGTGTAGTTGGGGTTCTTTGCCCCGATGTGCATGACTTTACACTTGTTTAGGTTAAAATGCATTTGCCACTTTGTTGCCCATTCACTCAATTTCGAGAGATCTTTCTGGAGCTCTTTACAATCAGTTTCATTTTTAACTACCCTGAACAATTTAGTGTCGTCTGCAAACTTTGCTACCTCAGAATTCACTCCTACGTCCAGATCATTAATGAATAAATTAAAAAGTAACGGACCCAAAACTGAACCTTGGGGTACGCCACTTCTCACCTCTTTCCACCCAGAGAAGTGTCCGTTTATTACCACCCTTTGTTTCCTACAGTTTAGCCAGGTTCCAATCCAGGACAAGACCTGTCCTCTGATTCCATGGCTGAAGAGCTTATTTAGGAGCCTTTGGTGAGGGACTTTGTCAAAAGCCTTTTGAAAGTCAAGGTAAACAATATCAATTGGGTCCCCTTTATCTATGTGTTTATTTACACCCTCAAAGAATTCTAACAAGTTAGTAAGACATGATTTGCCTTTGCAGAAACCATGTTGATTTTCTTTCAGCAATGCCTGTTTTTCTATGTGCCTAGTAATTTTTGCTAATCATGTAGTAGTAGAAGCATTCGTAAATCCTCTTCTCCTCCCCCTCCTCTTTTCATTTTAAGAAATGGCTGATAATGACCGAAGGAAGACTAGCATCACTAAAAGTGATGTTGTTGCATGGCAACAGATGCATGTGGAATATGAATGGGTGTAGGCAAGGGATACAGTCATTCAGAACTGGTGGGAGGGGAGGATGAGGTTGTTGTCCCTCTCCTAAAGACTGCTGTTCTTCCCAAATTGACTTTTCCTTCAGCCTCCACATTTCTAGCACTGCAGTAAATTAAAACTTCAGTTGAGAATTCAGAAATACAATTTAGACATCCAATGAAATTGGGCAGCTAAATTTACCAATGGAAAGTGAACACAGCAAAAGGAGTTTTAGATGTGAATTATTTTCTGCATCTCAGTCCCTGTAATATTAAAAATTTGAAAGGAAATGTCATTAGGTGGCCAAAATTCTTATTTGGCAGGGGAGGAGGGGGGGTGTCCTCATGTTTTCTTCCCAGTAGCTATTCCACTGGTGATGATGTGCAGATGGCTGCAAACATGTATATGTGGCATCCGTCTTTGAAGAGGTTCATGAAGGAACTCAGACTTCTGGCCAAAAGGGTTTCTGCATTTCTGGTATAAGGATTTTCTTCTATAAGAGTCTCCATAGGTTCACAGCTTAGGGAATGTTGTTGGAAAAAATACAGCTTTGTTACTCCTGAGTTCTTTTGTGGCCTTCTTTCTCCCATTTCTACTCTCCTATTACTTTAGTTCAATAAAAAAAAGCCAGCCACAGTTTGTATTTTTGGCAGTTTCCTTATCCAACTGTTTTTCCCCGTCTTTGTTTTAGTGAGCATGTGAAATAGCTCTGAGGTAATGAGAAGAAGGCTTAGAGTGGAATATGGCATGGAAAAATACACAGTACTCTATTGATACAAGTTCTAATATAACAAATAATACCCTAGTATAATAGTCACAAAGAACTGTAAATATATTCAAATATACTTTGTGCTGAAAGAACCTGCATTAATTCAGATGGCTCTTCTAATCAGTTTGGAGGCTAATCAATGTTTTGCTTAAATTGAGAATACTGTTCTGACTTCACATAATTACATCTGAGCCCATGCCCTGTAATTTAGTTGTACTAAAGCAGGCAAAATGCCACCACACTGCATTCTCATTCAGGGTGTTTTCCTGCCGGCTTACTTACAAGGTTTCTAAAGTAAAATGTGTTAGCTTGTGTATGCTAACACCCACCACACACACAGACTGAAATGTTGTCTTTTGCTGTCATTGCAATGAAGCCACAGAGGGAAACCTGATGGGAGACATTGTCACCCACAATTAAGCTGCTACATAATTCAGATTCTTCCCAATCCAAACAAATGGACATAAGCTCCTACTATTGACAATGTACACAGCTTCTCCCAGATACAGATGTCCTGGCTCTTCCCACCCTAGTTATCACCCTTTTGCTCAACAGAAGAACTCCCCACACCTTCTCATCACTATCCCTTGTTCCTGCTCATGGAGTTATAAAGATGTCCAATGAAGAAATAAAGAAGAACCTACAATAGAGGAACATTGAGCATGAGGGTGAGAGTTGTGACATTGCAAACCCCCAATAATGCTGCCCTACTAGCTAATCTACTAGCTAGCCATGGCTTACATCTAATTCTTTGATCATCTGCTAAAAGCACCTCATGAATGCCCCGGCACTGCCCTATGGGCATGTATGTGCAGGAAAGTCTATTTCACATTGACTTCTTATGCCACCATGGCCAATCACTGTTGCATTTAACTGTAATATTTTGGTGTAGATATAACGCTATTTTGCAATTCTGTCCTGTCACATCCCCCATATTTCACCATTTGATCCAGAGTTGTCTGGATGCATAGATGCCCCCAAATAAACTGGTTTGGGTAACTGATGTCTTCTTCTGCTTTCCATTTCTGCCTTTAAGTTTATAATGTAAGTTTTTGAGAGCATTTTTTTCCTGCTAGGGCAGGGGTGGGTAACAATGTGGGAACCAGTTTCCCCCCCCCCCCCAACTCTAGGCTACACACACACATACCAAACACAAATATCACCATTGTCCTACACAGTCCACTTTGCCATTTTGAGAGGGATTGTGTAGGAAAAGGAAAATGGAAGAAAGACTGCAAAGGGAAATGAAGGTTTGGCGAGTACAGGCCAAGTATTCTTTATCAGAAATGCTTGGGACAAGGAGTGGAATTTGAAGGGGCTCCATCTTGGCAGCATTGAGAAATTGAGCCAGCCATATCTTTGGCACGAAGCAGAGAAATGGAGGGGAAAGACGGAACTGAGGGAGAAAAGATGTGGGATGGCAGAAGGTGGACCTGGATGGGAGGGAACAGAGTAAGATGGTTCCCTCCGCTATCTCAGGAAGGGAACAGAGTAAGGGAGGGAACAGAGTAAGATGGTTTCCTCCGCTATCTCAGGAAGGGAACAGAGTAAGGGAGGGAACAGAGTAAGATGGTTCCCTCCGCTATCTCACGCTTCCCCCTGCCAGTCTGATGAGGTCCTTTGAAAAATTACAGAGCTTCAGTGGCCACAAAAGTCAGGTACACCAGTCATACATTGCTTAAAAGCCACATAAAAACTCATTTTGTATCAGGGTTTAGGAAACCATAATCCTGAGTAGGGATAGGGGAAAAAGGGCACTAATTGGGAGAGAGAACCCCCCCCCCCCCAGTACTATACATAATATCAGACATGTTCCCCCATAAACCAATACTTTGTAACAGGCTTAAATTACATAAACACATTTTATTTTAAATCGTTAGGTTTAGCACAGCATCAGAGAAAAAAACCTTGATGCCAGAAAAGGAAACTTAACAAATCAGGACAAGGGGTGTGTTGCTCGGATTGTTGGGGGGGGACGGGGGGACTGTGGTGTCTTATGTATAAACAGTCCTCTAGAGTGTGACAAAATCCTGTCTTCATGGATTAACAAATGTCAAACCTATAAATTTACTGGTCAATGAAGACCCCATTTGGTAGTCATGCTGCTGCTATTTCCATTATTAGACCATCTTTCAGGGGGACAACATTATAGAAGATTTATTTAATTCATTTAATTTTTATGTGCATTGGACTATTTTTTTATGAAGAGGAGAGCCACAGATAATTTGTTAAAATTTTTAACTAACAGATGCCATGTCTATTTTGTAGATGTTTTTGTTTCCCCTATATTAACCTAAGCAATATTAGAATGGAACTTTTGGCCTCAGGAAAAAGGGTGTGTCAGTTGCTTACTGGAGGAGGAACAAGGGAACCATTGAAAGACTTGCTGGATGGGAGAGGTAGGATATTAGTTGTCTGAAGCCTGCTATTAGTTGACTCAGCATTTCAAAGGTACTCCCATTTTAATTAAAGATTATCAATTTGTGTCAACTGAGAATTTTCTTATGGGACAATGTATACATTATTACTCCACTCCTCTTTGAGGAACTGGGTTGGATCTTGTAGTAGAACTCAAGGGAAGATAAGAAGGGCCTTCCAAATGGTTTTCCTTATAGATAATAAAAGTGCTAAAAGCAACAATATAGCAACATCTGTGTAAATGGCACTTTAAAGAGAAAAATAAGACAGGAGATCATTCCAGGGTTCTTCCAACCTTCCAACAGGGTGGAAATAGTTGAGGGGAAGGAAAAATAAGGCACATGTAAATGCAGCATGACCCCGCCGTATCTGTGGTGGATACATTCCTGTGCTTCCCATGGAAATGTAAAACTGCAGATAATAGCAAAGCTTTCTGAAATGAACACCTTCTGATGGAAGCATATCATTGAATTGTGCAGGAAGATCTAGAAAATGCCTAGTGAGAACATACAGGCAGTCCCCGAGTTACAAACATCCAACTTAGTAATGACTCATCGTTACAAATGGGTTTGAGACAACAGGAAGTGAGAGAAATCTATTCCCAGGAAGGTGAAATCACTCCTGGAAGAGTTAGCATGGCGAAAAAGTGCTTCCACTGAAGCTTTACCACCAGTCCTTGTTTTCATGGATGGAGTTAAACTTAATATACCCGTTTCAACGTACAAACAAATTTAATTTAAGAACAAACCGACAAAACCTGTCTTGTTCATAATTGGGGATTGCCTCTATTTGTGAGACCGGGGGTACTGACAAGTGAAATTGCAGGACCCTTCATGGATACAGGGGCCTTAATGTACAAGTGTACTACTACATACACTCCAAATGTCCTAGTTAATTTTCTGTCATTCCACTTCTGATGATGTGGCCTTTGTGAAAATTGGCACACCCATGGCCAAGCAACACTGGATTGTGACCAAGATGGCAAAAGTTATGAATGAGAGAGTGTTCTGCCCCCACACTACCTTAACTACTTGGAAGGCGAGAACTGGCTGTCTCTAGATAGTTGAATCTAAACAAGAATTTATTAACTGACAAGAATTTTAGATGTTCTCTCTTCCTGAGTCTCACTACAAAGTCTTTGAGAGATAGATACAGTTCTGGCTCTTGAATCTTTATTTCTTCTTATTGTCTCTTTCTTGTATGGTGTTCAATTGTCTCTAAGATGGTCTCAATATTTAACTTGACTGCACTTGAATACAGCTCCGACTGGACTTGAATACAACTCATACAGCTCCAATTGGATGTGCTACCAGCCTTCCTCTCTCTTTACCTTCTAGTCATGAGAAAGGCTGACTCTTCCAAGAACCAGAAGTGTGCTCCTGCCTCGAGAGGACTCTTAAAGAGGCAGGGCGGTGGATGCTTCAAATGCAAAGAGGTTGCCTAGACTGACCCTCCAGAAACTGTACATAAAATATTAATCCCTCTAACTAAAAGGGATTTAACTAGGGGTAAACAGTGAGGGCCTTCATGGGGCACGACAGGAAGAATATAATCTAAAAGAAGCTGCAACTTTGTTTTCATTTATTTATTTAGAACTTTTTTTTATCCCGTTCTTCCTATCTGGAGGGACTCGGAATGGCTAACAGCAAAAATTCAATGCTATACAATAAATAATATTTTAAAACACATCCGTAATATAATAGGTTAAGATAGTTTCTATATGCATGCAGGCCAAGAAAATGGAGACACTAACACCTTGACAAGGATCATATGTCCTTTGTTATGAAATTTCACTTCCTACCTTTGCTGACTTGGCTCCCAGGGATACAGTCATAATTTTTAAAACTGTCAAAAAAGTTCCGGACAGAGTCTGGGTTTAGCCAAAGTAATGTTCAAAAGCAAACAGTAGAAACTAAATTGGCTCTTCTTCCTGTATTTGTGCCTCATGCTGGGAAATGAATGGCTCATTTAAGGACTGGGTTCCAGCGTGAAAAACAGTAGTGTGTTTCATCTTGCTCTTCCTCCTCAAATATGATTTTACCTGAAAATGCTTCATATGTTGAAGCGAGGAGGGTTAGGTGGCCCAGTCCTACTGTTATCTCCTCCAGTGGTCCCTACTTTAGGCATGCCTACACTGAAGAAAAGGTAGTTTGACACCATTTTAGTTGCCATGGCTCAATGCTGTGGAATAATTGGATTTGTAGTTTGTTAAGGCAGCAGCATGCATTGGCAAAGAAGGCTAAAGATCTTATACAACTACAACTACTGTAATTAGGTTGTTGTAGGTTTTTCGGGATGTATGATCATGTTCTAGAAGCATTCTCTCTTGACGTTTCGCCTGCACCTATGGCAGGCATCCTCAGAGGTTGTGACCTCACAACCTCTGAGGATGCCTGCCATAGGTGCAGGCGAAACATCAGAGAGAATGCTTCTAAAACATGGTCATACAACCCAAAAAACCCTACAACAACCCAGTGATTTTGCCCATGAAAGCCTTTGATAATACAACTCCCATGATTCCATAGCACTGAGCCATGGCAGTTCACCTGCTGCAACCTGAATTCAAAGCGCAAAAGGAAATTTGCACCCAGTTGAAAGGAAAGTACTTTGACAAAAGCAAACTGCTGCAGTTTCAGACTGTTAATAGCTATTGTATGAATCCTGGAGTATTGAACCCATTGTTGCAAAGATGATTCCGTTTTCATTATTCTCTATAGGTCGAACTATAAATATCCCCTGAAATACTGCAAGCAGCTAAGCAAGAAAACATGGCCTTTACTTTAATAGCCAGACTTGGATTGAAGGTCATGATTAACATTATTACAGTCTTTCACTGGCATGTTCAGTAGTGTGTTGTTAAAGGCCAAACATATATATGTTCAAATATGGACCTGGTTCAGACATGTAGAAATAAGGACATGGATCCATTTTTCACAATGAAAAGGACGGTGTGGATGAGGATTGCTACACTCTCACAGTTTCCTTCCTGGTGTTTTCCCTTCGCCCTCTTGCAATTGTCTGGGGCTGACCTGAGCTCTAATATTGGAAGGGTATGTGGCTGGCAGAAGAATGAGTTGGGAGAAGAGATGAAGGAACAGACAACAAAGACAATGTTTGTGCTCTTCTCACTCACACCCATATTCTGGAAAGTTGTTGTTTAAAAGTAATCCTTCTCCATTACTAACACTTCGTTGTTAGAATTTTATTTTATTTTATTTACAGTATTTATATTCCACCCTTCTCACCCCGCAAGTATCTCAGGGCGGATTACAATGCACATATACATGGCAAACATTCAATGCCAGTTAGACATACAACATATATAGACAGACATAGAGGCAATTTAACATTCCAGCCATGCCCAAGCTTTTTCCTGCTTCATGAGGGTATGCTGGATTCCGGCTTGATTCCGGCCACAGGGGAAGCTGCCACTTCATTATGTCCATTGCAACACCCTTTGATGGAGTACTTCCTCATTTTTCTGCACGTTGCTGGAAGGTTTTTATGTTGTAAATTACTTAAATTAGCCAAAGCCGTACCTATATTTCCTACTTGACAGATGCAACTATCTTTCGAGCTGCATAGTTCGACAGCAAGCTAGACGAATGGCTAGAAGCTCACTCTGATCCGGACTGGCTTCAAACTCATGACTTCTCAGTCAGTAGTGATTTAATGCAGCTAACTCTCAACTAACTGCGCCACAGCCCGATCCTTTGAAGACTACCCTGTTTGCACTTCTTGTGGGAAATTGTTAGTTACATTGCTAATTCCTTGTCTAATACTTTCTGTTACTTTTTTGAGATGGAAAAAACCCCCAGGAATGACAAGAGAAAGCCATCAAACTGGAACAGTCTGTCAACATTCCTTTGAAAACGGCTGAGCAAATAACTAGAAACATCATTAATTACATGAAGGAATTAACACCTCATCTATGTTACTTTTGAAATGTGATTTTGTTATTTCCACATTTCCCCAAGTAACTCATTACTTGTAACAAAACTGGAGAAACTAGTTACTAATAGCTCATTATTTTCAAGCTCTGCCTACATCACTGTACCCTCTTGCTTTTGCATCTGTTTAGAGAAGACCCAATTTTTTAAATCAGGGATATTTTGCTGCAATTTTTCATTTGGCCTCCGAGCAACATGTGGTGTGTGTATATGTGTCTGCCCTCTTGGCAACCCCATGAATGTCATAGGATTTTCCAGACAAGCAAGAGAAACACAGAGATGGTTTTGCCATTCCGTCCTTTGAAATACAGCCTACAATCTTTGAAATACAGCCTCCTTGGCAGTCTTCTATACAAGTACTACACCTAAATTGATTCCATAGCATCAAGCCATCATAGTTAAATTGCTCTCAAACTTCCTTAATTTTACAATGTAGATGTACTGCTTGGCCACAGAAACCTCCTGGGTGACCTCAGGCAAGTCACACTCTCTCAGGTTCAGAGGAAGGCAAGGCCAAACTTTGACTAAATTCTGCCAAGAAAACCCCAGATAACTTTGCCATAGGGATTCCATAAGCCAGAAATGACTTGAAGGCATGCAACAACAGTCTTAGAAAAGACACACACAGAGTATGCAACTTTGTGTAAAATATTCAAAACATCTTCCACTGTCTTGGCCACATGACTGTGCAAGGCTGGGTCTCTTTTGGTATTGGCTGCTGGATTTAGACTGCATCAGCGTTCAAGTGTGCCAATGCGTAGGCAGTTTGCTCAGTATTAGATGCATCAGAATCACAGCCGCCTTCTAGTTCAGAACGCCTGCAGCACAGCATAATGGCTCCATAAAGCCTCATGGAAGAACACAGCCTTTCCTGGAACAGGACTATATCCGTTTGTTGTTGTGGTTTGGACTCTAGCACCTCCTTTACTTTCCTGGAAAAGCAGTTCAATTATTAATCACGAACCCTACTGCTGTCAGCAGTGGACAATGAGGATTTTGCTTCCTTTTATTTACTCCTCTTACTCAGCACATCTCTCTCCGCCCTCCCCCATTCTTTTTTTTTACAGCTCAGCAGATTCATCAATGCAGAGGCATCAGCTGATAAAAAACATGCATCCGACAGAGAGAGAGAGAGAGAGAGAGAGAGAGAGAGAGAGAGAGAGAGAGAGGAGAGAGAGAGAGAGAGAGAGAGATGCAGGAGGCAAACGTGGCGCTGTTTTGGATTTACTGAGAAAAAAATGCATATTGGTACAACGTACATTTATTTCAGCAAAGGGGTGTTTCTTGGCTTCTAACCACAAATGAGGATCAGCAATTGAATGCTCCATGATCATATCTTGCCCTCTGAGAGTTTGTAAAGCATCCCTTCACCTCCATTTCTTACCCATTTACAAGATGAAAATTTGAGAAATGTATACAATGGTGGCAGTATTTTCTCCCTTTTTCCTTTGTTGCCCAGAAATGCAGAAAGCAATGCAACAGAAAGAGGAAAAGAAATTTTAGCTGTGAATCACCATTTCTTGCTCCCAGAAAGAGACCCAATATCAAGCTTAATAGTTGTGACATAACAGCCTCCTTCATCTGTGTCTTCCAGAGTGCCGTCCTTGCCTCTGAGCAAAACCGGACCGGAAAAGAGGAGTGAAGCCAGAGTATGAACAGTACATCTGCAAAGAGATTTCCCCAGGGGCTTGTGGAGGAGAGCGAGAGAGCTAAATTTGGAGGCAGAAAGGATGGCAACATGGAAGCTTTTGATCCAAACTGTACATTCTAGAGGAAGCGAATTTAATATCCTATGATCCTCTCTGACTGATGCAAGCCTGCGTTTTTTTTATTTAAATAAAACAAATGTTTATCTGACACTTTGGCAAAGGTCTTTTTTTGGGACTCCAGCTCCCACAATATTCCAGCCAATGATCATACTGGTTGAAGAGGTTTGGGAGCTGTAGTAAAAAAAGTGCTTTTTGAAGCTCTGGGGCATCCCATAACCTTCACTGGGGAGCCTTGTAAGAATGCTTTACAAACCAGTTATGTATGGTACATAGCAGATGTGTTACTTGGTAGGTGAGCTTCTTGTCTTGGAAAATTCCTCTGTATCTGAAAACATCCAGATAAAATCTGAAGAAGACTCCTCACAGCTAGTGAGATGAGCCCCACACTGGAGTCATACCAGAGGAAGAATGTGTGGACTGAAAGATCTTGTTTACAGTTCAAATAGTAAGGAGAAATGTTTTCTCTTTAGTTCACTGCACCCCTTATATAGATGGAGGTAAATACAAGGATTGCCATTGCTACATGGGTCACAGAAACACGTGCCATTCAGAAGCCCATGAGCAACCACAAAGTAGAAGCCCCAGAAAGCTTTCACTTGTCTTTTTACTACTAGCAACAAGTAAATACAAACATGGCTAGCATCTATCACATGGCAGATGCTTTCAGATTTCTAAACAACAATTCTTTTTCACAACTCAACACAAAACAGGATTCTGTGTGCTTCAATCATGAGTGAGACAGTACAGCCTTCTTCCTTCTGTCATCCTCAAAATGGCAGATTTATTATTGTGCAAGTTTCCTTTCCCCAATTCTCTAGTTTGATTTTGTGATGGGTTGTGGTTCCTAAAGTTGGTGCCTGAAAATATTTCTTCCATCCAGCCACTTGTTCTGTCTCAGCCTCTCCCCAAACCATTCTCAAATTGACATTTTTTCCTTCCAAATAGCAACACCCATCCACCCTGCTTTAATCCTGCAGCCACCTTACAGAGACTGATCCACAATCACCCAAGAAGCTCCAAAGCTGAGTGGAGATTTGAACCTCGGTATCCACAGCTTTGGTCCTATATTCTAATAATCACATTCCATCCAGGTTGAAGTAAATTTTGTATTGTTTGTTGCATGCCTTCAAATCATGTCTGACTTAGGGTGACCCTAAGTAAGTAAGTTAGTAAGTAAATAAATAAAACATTATTTCCATCTCACCCTATCTCCCCAAGGGGACTCAGGGTGGCTCACAACATAAAAGGCAAATATTAAATGCCATAAAAATACAACAATAAGGGTTACCTCATCAGTGTTTTTTGGGGCTGAGAATGTGATTCATCCTAGGTCACCTGGTGGGTTTCCATGGCCAATCAGGGAATAGAACCCTGGCCTACATAATTTAGTCCAACACTCTAAACATGACACTGTGCTGGCATTCTCAGAAAAAAGCACTGGTTCTATCATTAATTTATCATCCCTTTCTCTGCATTATTCCTAGGATTCACAGCACTTTCGCTCTTCTTGGACAGCCCTACTGTTTCATCTGCAATCGTATAGTCATTCACTTGGGAACTAAATGCCACTGAATTCAACAGAACTTGTTTCTGAGTATAAAGACAGGTGGGCCTGAGTCATGATCAGAGTATGTTGATCTATTCTCTTTTTTCACATCCATTTCCGAGCTCCTTTCACCCACCTCCTTAGTTCTTTCATGCATTGCAATCTATAACCACATTCATTTTCTCCCTCAACTTATGCTTATCTTGAGCTGCATGCCTTATTGATGTTCCTGGAACCTTGATAACTCCCTCTTTCCTGCCATATCTTTTGTACACAGTTGTTCTGTTTCTGGACTCTGCTCCTTCTCTCTGAGCTATTGGATATTGGTGTCACTTACTCAGTCATTCTTCCAGTTTGTCCTCATGCGGATTCCTGGGCATGGTATCTCATTGGCTCTTCGCTGCAAACACTCACAGCCTCCTGAGATTTCCTTGCTGTTTGTTGAAGCTTTCCTCCTTCAGTTCTTGTTTTGTCCATTCTGACCATCTCTATATGTCTTTGATAGACACTCCACTGTGTTAAGAAGGTTAGTCTGAGAGGCTGTGTTCAGATGACAGAAGCAAGCATGTCAGGAATGTACTCTTCTTGCATTCCCTCTTTGCCATCTCCTCACACTTGGTGATGATTTTTTCTTTGACTTTCTGGTTTCTAGGTAACACAGTTCACCTCCAAACCATAATTAGAAATTGTGGTTCAAATGGAGTGAGTATGGTTTAAAGGTAATGTATGAAAACCATCTTTCGTCCAGTAAAGTCGTCATACCAAACTATGGTGTCTACAAACCTGGAAGAGACAGGGATAAAGTGTTTGAAGTGGGCATTCCATGATAATGTGCTTTGCAGCTGAAAAAGGATTTGACCACAAATCTCCAAAGCTTGAAAACAATACTAATCCAAAACACATAACTTATCCAAGCTCTTATTTTAGCACACTATGAATCTGCTTGGTTCAGATGATTACATTTTTTTCTGTTTCTCACTTTAAGGCTCTCAGTCTCCATCTACACAGTTTGAATCTCAATTATATGGGCAGTATAGACTCAAGTAATGCAGTTTAACTGCATTGAACTGAATTGCATGAGTCTATACTGACCATGTAATGCCGTTTCAAAGTGTATTATATGGCAGTGTAGATGGAGCCTCAGGAGCAGCATACAACAGGGCTAATGATGTTTTGGGCTTCTGATGTGTTGGACTAAAATGTCAATAGTTCCTTACCTTTGGCCTTGCTAGTTTAGGTTTCTGGGAGAAGTTCAAAAATTTTGGAGTGCCAAATGTTCCCCAATGGGAAACTTCTATATAGGATCTGTAAAAGACCTATAGTTGGATGTGTTGCTCTATGTCAGTGTTCCCCAACCTTTGATCCTCCAGTTGTTTTGGACGCCAGCTCCCAGAAATCCCACCTAGCTTACTAGCTGTTGGGAATTATGGGAGCTAAAGTCCAAAACACCCAGAGGACCAAAGGTTGGGAACCACTGCTCTGTGTGATCTTCTTCTATGGTAGACATTGGCAGAAATGAACCCACCCAGCCTTGTTTTCTTGATCTCTCATCCTTCTATGTGTGTTGGACAAGATCCTTTTGTTTCCTCCCCCCCCCCTTTTATTTTGTGCAGTACTGTAGCAGATATATATCCACATTATTCATAATCTACAGACAGACAGTATACATAGTACCAGTTAAATTAAAAAGGGGGGAGTTTGATATGCACAGAAGTTTGCCATAATGAATGCAAAACTGCAAATGTAGAGCTCTGCTGAAAGAGCCACGTCTGGCATTAGAGAAGGCGATGCTGCAGATAATTGCATATGGCATTCATTACAGATGTGTGTTATTGTTTGCATACACTGGCAACTGTGTGAATATAAAACTGAAGAAGGGCAAAATGGGTGTTTTTTGTGCAAATATAATCATTTGAATACATAATTTGTTTTTCAAAATCAACATGTTTGATAGTACAGCCCCACATCAGCAAGAAAAATAAATTATGAAACCCAAGAGGGCTACCAATAGCCTGTTAGACTTTTATTAGGCAAGAGGCACCTTCCTCTGCTGAAGTTGTGTTGTGTGAGGTGATTGTGTATGCCACTCCTAACCCAGTCTCCTTGTTTAGAGATGCAAATGAGCTGAATAGACTCTCTCATAATGGTAGGTTACATACCTGTGACCATCTTTTTAAATCTGAGCTCTGTGAATCCACTATTAGTTTCAGCGGGTCTCTGAAGTTTTCCAGTTTAAAACTTTTTGGCGGTAGCTCCCAGCCGACCGGGGAGGCAAAAAGCGCCCAGCGCGCCACGCCATTCCTACGCCACATTAGCAACTAGGAAAGGGTGGTTTGAGAAAGAGGGACGGCCGGGCGGGTCGTGTGGATTCCTGAGCTTCACTCGAAGAAAGATGGTCACAGGTATGTAACCTACCATTCTTCTGCGAGAGCTCTGGGAATGCACACTTATGAAGACTTACCAGCTAAGGTAAAGGAGGTGGAACAAACCAGCCAGATTGTCTGAAAAATGAACAGGTTTATTGCAACCAGCAACCTGAATAAATAACATGTAAAAACATATAAATATGAGTGGAAGGCAGGCTCCCACTTGTAAACACAGTGCAACAAGCACCATTCATGTCAGGCACGCAGGCCTCACAACATAAGTGCAACAAGCACCATTCATGCCAGGCACACAGGCCTCATAGCAGAAAGTGCAACAAGCACCATTCATGTCAGGCACACAGGCCTCATAACAGTGAGTGCAACAAGCACAACCTGAGAACAAAGGGTGCACAACTGGTGCAACCTACCCGTATTGGGTGCGGCTTTCATGTATTGATTACAATAGCAGATAATCACAGAGTCAACACAAGCAGAATCAACACTAACGAAAGCAGAACTAACAGAAAGAGCAACAACAAAAACAAATTTAAAAGCCAGCTTGTCAGTCTATTTTTGATGCTATTAAAGAGACTGCTCCTGCGAGTCATCTCATATTGAACACTCTGTGGTTAACAAATACATTTTCCTTTAGATACAACATGGCTACAAGGGAAAAAGCAATGGGAAATGCACCAATGTGGTGAAGTAGCTGAACCATCTGATGCAGCTTCAGGAAACTATTGGTTCCATCTTATCTCTCTCTTCAGTACTGCCACCAGCTTCTAGTTCTGAGCATTTATAAAGACAAAAAAGGAAACAACACCTACTGTACATCCCAACTTACCTATGTGTACACGCACATTCACCCAACCAGAACTTAGGGGTCCAGTACAATTAAACCATTAAAACTTTACCAAAATGGGAACAGCAAAACAGGAACAACACACTTCCCTCACCATACAGTGAAATGTAAAAGTCACACTGAGATTAAAACAGTACAGACCGAACAGTAAAGAACATTAAACAAAACAATATTTACTTTCATTATGTGAAGAAAAATAATGAAATCGGCATTCCCACCTGTCTTGGGAAAAGGTTCCCAACTTTGGTTGTTAGAACTGAAAATAACCCTCGTCTTGACGATTGACCAGATTAACGTCTGTGGATGGTTGGATGTATGACAGAACTCCAATACTGACTATAAATCACAGGTTGAAATGAAGATGTGACTCTTTAACAGATCCAACATCATTCCTCTTTTTCTCTCTGTCTTCTTGGATTCCTATGTGGATATAAAATGTAACTTGGCAAAGAATAAAGCCACCAATGCCTGCAGGTCTTCTTATGCAACAAAAAATAAAGGGCCAGAGGAATATTGAGGGTTGCATTTGTGTAATGGGAGGTAGTTGTGCAACATGTAACCAACAATTTCTCGGGGGGTGGGGAATGAAGCCTAAATGTATAGTTCCATTGTACTAATGAAACTTTGCATAATTTTGAAAACATCCTTGGGGAAAGATATGGAGGATAGGGTTTTCCTTTGCTATGCTGCTCGGTCTTCACACTGTGTGTCCCATCAGTTTTTTTTTACTTCATGCTGGGTGGTAGCTGTAATGGGGAGTGGCCAGCAAGAGGGAGTGAGGAACAGGAAGAGGAAGCCCATGGTACACTCCACTCGCTTATTGTACAGAGATGTGTATGGAAATGGCATGCTGGCTGGGCAGAATATTTGACATTGTGGGAAAGGATGAGGGAGGCAAGAGAACAGGGAGTGGAGAAAGAGAGAGCCAGAGGGAATCCCTCATAAACTAGACCCTAAGAAGGAAGAGTGGGAAGATGAGAGGAAGGGAACTGAGATACTGGGTGAAGTGTAATGCCAAGGAGACACAAAGACAACAGAAGAATCAGTCAAGGTGAAAAAGGTTTTTAAAGAACTATGCTGGCTTGTCGTTAAAATATCTCTGAGAATTGCTCTAGTATATTTTATAGGAGTAGTGATCTGGTTTTGTTAAGGGTGAAAGCTGATGTGGATTTGAGCTTATAGTTTACATTTATTGCTAAATGTTTTTGTTTCTGCATCCATTTTAATCTCACTCATTCCTTTTCAATTTATGGAAGAGGAAAAATTGTTTTTCTTTCCAATCTGAAGAAGCTCTTTCCTTTCCTCACAAGCACAAAACAGGAACAGGGTGATGAGAAGTTAAATTACTGGCCAAAAGCAATAAATTTTATTCACAGTAAATTACTGAAGTATTTTTTTTACTAATAAAGCATACATTTAATTGCTAGATTAGAGCCAACATAATTAAAAAATACTCCCCTTTCCAATATAAGTTCAATTAAAATATTTTTTAAGTTTTTGAAAATAAAACCTGGCACCTTTCTTCCAGGTTTTCTGTCTCTACCTTCCTGTTCTTCCATCCATCTGATTTCCCCATCAAACTAGATCTGCTGAACTCAATCTGAAGAGTTCATACACCCTGGTAACCTGACTAAAGAGCCTCTCTATAAAGTATTCAGTACTGAGCTCAGATATCTGATAAATCTAGAAGGAGCACTCAAAAAGACTCTCTTGTGTGACACGCTTTATTGATGCCTCATGACAGTCATCAAACAAAACTTGCCTGGTGTTTCCCCTCTTTTCTGTATGTTCTTCTGTAAACCAAATGTATTGTTTATGTATTTGGACCAATGCAGAGACAAGTGGATCATCTGTCTAATGTATTCCGCTCCACTAGAGATTTTTAATATAGACATTGCAATATCTTGTGGAAAAGTCTGAAAGCTGGTAAGTTCTGAAAAGCCAGCAGAACCAGCAAATATATTCAAGAGATCCTAACAATTAGTTGCTGCTGTTGAAATACACCTTTTCTTAATAATTGTAGGCTTAGCATTAAAGTTGCATGCTGATCTCAAACAGCAACCGTTCTGAATTTAGTGTTTAGAATATGTCTGAGAACTTCTTCATACATACTGTACTTCATGTGCATATGGACAGATGCCCAGGCCCATGGCTACAATGCTATGTGGAAAATACATTCAAATTATGTGAAAAATGCAGGCATCCAAATGACATGTGCTTAGCATGTCATTTGGCATTCTGTGGCTTTAAAATATGTAGCACAGCAAGCCCTCTATTTGCATTTTATTTACATATGCACATAACCATTCTTTTTCCCCCTCTACAAGGAAAGAAGTGTATCATTATATTTTGCATCGGGGTAATTGCCAAAATGGAGTGGGAGATGTGAGAAGGACATGATAGGAATTATAAATATCTATTGTTTAGATCACTTATAAAACAGGGTCTAAACCAGTTTTTAGCCTCTGGCAACTGTGCTGTTTTTTAAACAAATAATGTTGCTTTTCAAGTACAACTAGTCTGGTGATTTCAGAAGCAGCTTTTCCTCACTCACATCTGACCTGTATACTATTTGGACTTTAAAATGGTTGGTTTCTTGTACTCATTGAACATAAGACAATAGTCTTCTGATGTCTTCCCAAGACACACGGATTCCTTTGAATTCACAATCTCCATCTGCTTAAACATTTTCTTACGTTAAAAATAGAACCTACGAGTAGGCAGGATAATCAAGAGATGGGAGTTGTTTTATTTTAATGCAAGTTATGTTGGTTGTAGGAATAACATATAGGGTGGGGTGACAAGAATAAGACACATAGTACACACACACACGTTTATATGTGTGTGTGTCTATGTCTGTGTTTCTTGATTTCCCTCCCCAGAAAAGCAAGATATACTGGTATATGGAAGGACCGCCCGGGGGGGGGGGGGGAGCACACACCAAAGTTCAGTACAAAAACATATGTTTTGCAAAGTGGAGGTCTAAGGTTCCATCCCTGACATCTCTAGATATAACTGAAAGCTGTGCTGAAAGGCAGCCCATTCATTTTTACTCTTTAATGGTTTTGATGTATAGTGGGCCCTAGGTATCTGTTGGGAGTTAGTTGCAAGACACCCGCCCCCCAAAGGATAATGAACTCCATCAGTACTCGTCCCATTATGTACAATGGCATGCTAAAATGGTGTCCCTTATAAAAATGATAAAATCAAACACTGCTTTTTGGAATTAAAAAAATTGCTGTCATGGATGGTGGAATTTGTGAATATGAAGATCCGGCTGTAGTTGATTATTTTACTAACATATGCCTTTACTATATGGCTTGGGTCTTCTGTTCCAATACCTGCCATATCGGAATACACCATCTGAATCACTCCTGAGAGATGGCCATCCAACTTCTTTTGGAAGACCTCCAGCGAAGGAGAATTTACCACTTTCTGAGGTAGTCCATTCCATCTGGAAGCAGCCAAAAACCTCAAACACCTGTTGCCAGTCAGTGTAAACAACATTAGATCAGATGGATCAGTGGTATGACCTGATGTAAGTCCGTTTCCATACTTCTTAATGTAACTTACTGAAAAAAATGAAGAATCGTCAAATCATAGGGCTTATTGCTGAATGTTCATGTTTGTGCAATATTGCAAGTAGAAATATCTAGGATTAGAACACTTTGATGGTGAACCTAATCTTCTTAGTGCCCTTCCACACAGCCGTATATCCCAGAATATCAAAGCAAAAAATCCCACAATATCTGCTTTGAACTGGGTTATCTGGGTCCACATTCAGATACTGTGGGATTTTCTGCCTTGATATTCTGGGATATAGGGGTGTGGGAAAGGTCCTGAGATTTGAGCAAGGATTTTCTTGCTTGTTCATTTTAGTTCTTTTTTCACATGCAAAGGCAATAGGTTTTTTTTAAAATAATGGTCTGCATAAAATAATCACCACAAAAATGTGTGCATCAACTGAAAACTGAACAAGGTGCTCAGGAAATGCTTTGTGACAAATATTTTAGGCTAAATTACACACTATAGTTTGCTCTACACATTTGCTGGGATTAGGAGCACAGGGCCCCCATAAAAGTGAAAAACCACAAGATGCTATTACTGGTATTTTACCTGAGAAAACTTCCCTCTAGGCAATTTTAGGTCCTCCAGCATGATTTCAGGTGGGTCAACTTCAAGTGGAAATTTACCTTACATGACGTAAAGAGAACATTTTAATCAACTCCAGGAATAGTCAAATCCACAAAAGTCAAACCCACAAATGTCGAAGGCTAACTGTGTGTAAAATATACAGGGTGCCAGTAAAATCTCTTACACAGCTCAGATCTATATAAGGACCATGATGTGAAAATGGGGGAAAGCATTCTGCCTTTGCCCCCTCTTTATTTTTATTTAACCAATACTCCTCCTCCATCCCACAATAAAAAGGGAGGAAATGCATACAATTTACAAGGTTGTGTGCACATATTTCAAACACTAACAAGATGTAGTACACATTTAAATCCTTGAGATTTTTCAATTGAATTAAATTAATGTTATCTTATATACATTCATTCCTCAACAGAGGCCTTGAAAAACCTTTCAGTGACAATTAAATAGTGACCTCCTTTGTTATAGCTTTGAAATAATTAACATATGCATATATCCAAACCAGATTTTTCAGGTACTTGCTAGACTGAGAAGATGATCTCATATAGTGGTAGAAGGTCAAGGAAACACTTTAAGCATGGTTGATCTCCTCTTTCCTCTTCCAACCAGGTAAGAATGTAGCCTTTAATTTAGTGTGCTGCTACAAGTGTTATTCTGCAACTGGTAATAAAGGGATTTTGCATTAAATCTGCCCCTCTATTCCAGTTCTCTATCAACCCTTCCTACAGCGAAATATTTGGCATCCTAGCACGTCTCACAATGACTGAAGAGGTACTTCAGGATTGTGAGTTGGGAGAAAGGTTTCTTTCCGCAATACATCCTAGAATTATGTAGGTTTGAAAGTGTTCTTCAAACAGGGATAATTGTATCAGGAAAAATCTATTTGGGTTTGGATTCCTCTCATCCCTAAATGTACTGGCATATCTGCACAAATGGCTTGCAGTTATTGTGTGCCGTCATGTAATACAGAAGTAGGCACACCCTATACTAAATGTGCATAAACTGGCATAGCAAGTCCTGAGTTCAGGCCATAAAGGTGGTTCATATTTGCTAATTAAGGAAGAGACAGTCAAGGAAGAGCTATTGTCAGACAGCAATAATATCCTATGGGCAAATGCTCTTTGCTAAAAAGATTAATTCACCAGATAACATTTGCCTTCAATCATATTTTGGTTCCATTGCTATTAATGGATTTCCAATGTGTTTCTATTACTGTAGAGCAGAAAGAGGATCTAGCATGGTGTAGGTTTGCTTCATTTGACCAGCTTCTAAAAATAATGTTAAATTGAAGCTGAAACAGGAAAGGGGCGATGGGGGATCCCATGACACTTTAACTTGCCTCTCTAGATCGTTTTGATGTTTGCATGTTCGATTTAAACAGAATAATCTGTAAATGACTTATTATCAGAAAAGTTATTTGTGCTAATCAAGCCTTAAACTTGGAAGCATAATGCAGAACTAATCCCTTTTAACCAACTAATCAACATGTTTCATTCATAAGTTCGGATTTATCAATATAGCATATGAAAGGGGAGAGCATATTATTATTTCAATTTAGATAATATGCAAAAAAAGCCTTGTGTTTGTAATGACCTGCTTTCACTGAATATAATCAAGCTGCAAAGCTCTATTACAGGCTGGAAATAGCAGCAGCTTACTTTAATGAGATTGCTGGCTCTGGGTCCCAGCTGTTCTATGCAGGGCTGTCCCCTTGCTCTATGACCTACCAATATGTGCTGTCACCAGTAATGAGACAGACTTAGTTCCCGAACAGGAGGGGAAAAAACTACTAGGCTCTTTCTACCACCCCAGCAGATGCCTAATTCCTTTTCCCCTCCATTGCATTGAAGGAAATAGTGGAATATTAAACATGCCATATTTCTTTTCTCCAACCCAGCCTCTTTGTCTAAAATAAACCATGCAAAGTTAAAAATTCAATTCTTAAAACCAAAGCATTTCATTTTGCTCCTCCAAAATGCCGTGAAGAGTTGCAGCTTGGCTTTGCTGGCCATTGTATGCCATGATGTGCCAGCATGACATAGTTTTATGGCTCCGTCCCACCGTTTCCTGAATCATGGGCTTTCTGTATTTAGCAAGGCATGGAAAAACAGATGATTTACTGATTTTACATGCAAGTTTGAATTTTCTGGATTTTGTACATTTATGCTAGATCAAAAATTGGAATGGAAAAGTGCCAGGACGAGTTGCAAAACTCTGCACCTGATCTGCATAAAAAAGAAGATTGCAGATGCTCTTGTTATGAATACAAAAATACAGCTTTGAGACTACCAGTCCCAACAAGCAATTATCTATCTTCATCAGAGCAGCCAGCTCAGAATGATCAAGAGAAGATCTTGGATATTCATAGGAGTAGTTTCTGAAAGCCCTAACCTTGAAATCTGATGTTGGAGCCTCTTTAAAGTCTTTGTTGGCAAACACTGAGCACAATCAGGATATAATGTATTTAGAATTCATGGGATCTTACTTCACTTCAAAAGATGAAGCCTTTTGCCCTCTTTGTCATGCCAAGCTATACTCTATAAAAAAACCAACCCAAAACAAGTCTAATGCTATGTGTTTCCCCCATGTGTTTGCTAATTCATGTATTGTGCATTCTCCTTCCTTGAACATCTTTTACACAAAGGTTGGACAGACATCTTTTAGGGGTAATTTATGATTTGCTACACAATTGCAGAAAATTATACCTCCTGCTTCACAAATCTTAGGCTGCAATCCTATTTTGGAATGAAGGGCCCATCTACACTGACCATTTAATCCAGTTCAAAGCTAGCTTCAAACTGCCAAACAACAAACACACACAAAAGCACACGAAAGAAGGCCCTTAATGTGCACTTGTACTCTGTGGTTTGTGCAATCATTATCTAGCCTCAAACTGGTTCCAAGATTTCCCATGTAAGTTTTGCACAGCAACTGGCCCATCCAGATAGCCCCTTTATTGTAGAAACTTCCATAATAAAAAGGGGGCTGTCCAGATGACATTTTGGCTTACCCGCAGTTAATTCGCCACAGTCTCAAAAGAACATGTGGACACCCACCCCAGAAAGTATGTGCTTTCTGAGGTGGGTGTGGACAGGCCCCCAGGAACATTCGCATTTTTTAAACGCAGATGCTCCTGGAATAGCCTATCTGGAAAAGCCCAACATCACTTTCTTCAATACTTGTTTGAAACAGCATTAAATGTTCTGTGTAGATGGCCCTTAAGTTCCACTGAATGCAATGAGATTTGTTTTTTGAATGGACATGTGTGGGCTTGTATTGAAGTACAATTCAGTAGCAAGCCTGGCTGTAGCAGGATGTGGAACAGTCCATATTTTGACCTACTCTTAACATTTACATGTGCGAATGCTGAGTGAAATAGGAGACCTCCATGGAATTAAATGCCAGAATTTTACATACGATGGTGTAAGTACCAATACTCCTAAATGCTACCTATTTCTGATTCTCAATTATTTATGCATTTACATTACACGAGCCATTAAACCTGCGGCATTTTGCAACGTCAGGTCATTTTGAAGAAGCGTAATACGTACAATGAATCTCTTTCACTACATTAAAAGGTTTGCAAATACAACTGCATATGGTACTGTTCATTAATATTACATAATTACTACATCTTTGGGCAGTGATGTCTTAAAAGAGAGAGATGGGGAGGAGTGGGTGAAGGCTTGAAGGCATTCTTGAAGGAATTATATTACAAGCTTGTTTAACATATGAGGGTGTGTCACTACATAGTACCTTAATGTAATAAAAAATAGCAAAGACAAATATATTAAATGATATTTACATATATACACTTGCCTTAAACACTGAACTGAAATTACAGAACTAGTGTTTTTGTATTGCAGTGGCTGATCAGAGAAACAAAACAGTATAACTGCAGCTGCATCTTGCCTCAGACAAAGACTGTGTGTATACAAAAGACTGATTTGTGTTGCTGGGATCTAATGCTGCAATCCTATAAATACTGGACAAGAATTAAGCCCAAATAGCCAGTATGGCTGTCTAAGTAAATAAGCATAAGATTGCTCTGTATGTTGTCTCCCAGGGACAAGTAAAGTATTTCAAATAGATATTTTTCTATTCTGCATTAGCTGTCATTGACAACACAAGCTGAAATGAATGAGGACAAAATGTATATATTGGAACTTTTCTTTTGTAACTTGCATTTTCTAGGACTTAGTAATCCTGTGTTAGGGATGACAAGGTAGAAATGTCAATAACTGAAGTTGAAATCCTGATGGTTTCATAATATAAACTTCACTATATGACTTATTTGTTCAGTCGCTTCTGACTCTTCATGACCAGCCCATGCCAGAGCTCCCTGTCGGCCGTCACCACCCCCAGCTCCTTCAAGGTCAAGCCAGTCACTTCAAGGATGCCATCCACCCATCTTGCCCTTGGTCGGCCCCCATTTCCTTTTCCTTCCATTTCCCCCAGAATCATTATCATTCTCCAAGTATTCCTGTCTTCTCATTATGTGGCCAAAATACTTCATCTTTGCCTCTAGTATCCTTCCCTCTAGTGAGCAGTTGGGCTTTATTTCCTGTAGTATGGACTGGTTTGATCTTCTTGCAGTCCAAGGCACTTAGAATGTTCCTTCAACACCACAGTTCAAAAATGTCCATCTTCCTTCGCTCAGCCATCCGTATGGTTCAGCTCTCACATCCATGGGTTATTACAGGAAATACCACTGCTTTGACTATGTGGACCTTCTTTGCCAGTGTGATGCCTCCACTCTTCACTATTTTATTGAGATTGGTTATTGCTCTCCTCCCAAGAAGTAAATGTCTTCTGATTTCCTGGCTGCAGTCTGCGTGTGCAGTAATGTTTGCACCTAGAAATACAAAGCCTGTCACTGCCTCCACACTTTTTCCCTGTTTGGCAGATATCAGTCAGTCTAGTTGCCATAATCTTGGGTTTTTTATGTTTAACTGCAACACAGCTTTGCACTTCCTTCTTTCATCTTGGTCAAAAAGCTCCTCAGCTCCTCCTCACTTTCAGCCATCAAAGTGGTTATGGTTGTTAATGTTGCTTCCAGCCTTGGATTCATCAAGTCCCGCACATTGCATGATGTGTTCTGCATGTATAACTTGTATTCTGATAATATTCTACTTTAAGCTCCTTATTTATTTAGGGTGGCTGTAAATATGTATTACAAGGCAAAAAAAACATTGGTTTGGAAAAATTTTATTTGTGAAATGTGCATCCCACCAAGTGATGGGTAAAGTAGTTAACAATAACAAAACCAAGAAATCTAATACAAAATGATACTTTAAAAATGTAAGACCAAGTGACACTGAACACGAGTAAACAATTGGTTACAGCAAGTAAGAGTTTCATCAAAATGTCTCTGTCATGACACTATTAATAAAAAAGTCTATTTGGCTGGCAGTTCTTCCCACCCTCCTCTTACGATCAGAAATCAAAAGCTCATGAAGCTGTTTTAAATGCTCTGTGGTAAGAGACAAAGGTGAGGGTTTGCTTTCCTTTAACCAGAAGATGATTTGGCGGATTTAATCCATAAAAGATACTCAAATTGTTTTTTCCCTGGCTTTAAAAGGAAAGACACTCTCGGGAAACCCATTTTCTTTCATAGCATCCCCATTTTGGAAAGGGATGCCATTAGAGAATTTACTGCAAGACACTTTGAGAGGTAGCAACTCTGCAGGGAAGAATTTCAATCATAGCAGACTGGCCAATTTGTCTGAAAATTCTTGAATAGTTCTGAACCTGATGGATCTGGGTTTGTTCTAGTAAGGTACTTCTTAAGGATTACATACCCAGGATCACTTCAAGCAAACAATGAATGCTTGAGATCTTCAATATGTCTTCTTGGTTTTTACTGGAATCTTGGTGTATGTGTTTAAATAACTAGGAAAAGAACAGAAACAAAACCCCGGAACAAAGAACTGGTTAGTCTACTCATGTTGGGATCTATACATCATGCACTGCTTTAAGCTGAATGCCTGTGGGGAGTTGTCATATATGAGAAATGGTGTAAAGCAGCAATGTGGAAATGTGGTTCAATATTATTTAGGGCATTTATATGTTACGTGCCTTCAACTTGTTTCCAACCTACGGTGACCCTAAGGCAAGCTTATTATAGAGTTTTCTTGATACGCTTTGTTCAGAGAGGTTTTGCCATTGATTTCCTCTGAGGTGGAGAGAATGTAACTTGCCCTGGGTCACCCAGTGGGTTTCTAGGATTGAGTGGGAATTCAAACTCTGGTCTCCTGAAGTCCTAATCCAACACTCAAACCATGGCACCACATTGGCTTTTTCGGCTTTTTCATGTATTAAAATATCTAGGCAGTTTGTATTAAAAATAAAAGCAATATAAAAGTTAATACAAAACCATTTTTAACAAGCTAAATAATAATAATAATAAGTCTGTAAACACCTAGTAGCCACTCCTGATTCTCCTTTGAGCCAACATTTCACTTCCCTCTAAAAGACAATTTTCCTACATAGATATCACTTCTCTGGAGAAAATTATATGCAGTAGACATTACGTAGAATTAAAAAGTGTGCACATTTCACATGTGCTGTAGTACACACACTGGCTGGCATCTTGTTAGTGGCATACTCAGACGCAAGCCCAGCTTGCACCCAAGTATTTCACCAGGGTGGGGCCATTATGGAGGCAGACATTTCCTTCTGTCCTTGACAATGAATAAAGCTTCCCCACTCTAGAGATACATTTGATCTGCTGCAGACCAAGGGCCATTCTACAGTATCTGCTGGTGGAATCTGAAGGAGTGTCTGGCTATGTCTCCACAGCCACACACAAAATGATCACATCATATGCTGAGATCTGTGAAGGATCCCAGCAGGTGATGTAATCTCTCAACATCTAGCTACAGAGATGTGACTAGATGGAGACAATCCATCCCTGCTTACCATCAGCCCAGGATGGTTGCATGCATGTGGGAAGTAGTAATGGTTCAATGGTAAGTCCATGGGATGTTGCCATAGTTCCATATGCAGAGATGTGCTATATATATATGCACTAGGCTGTGCTATACAGGAGTTTGGCCACTGTACATGCACCAAGGCACAAGAAATACTGGGGAGTAGTAATGGTTCAATGGTAAGTCCACGGGATGTTTAGCTGTACCATAGTCCCATATGCAGAGACTATGTATAGAGAGAAGGGGGAGCTGTGCTATACAAGAGTTTGGCCACTGTATGTGCACCAAGGCACAAGAAATACTGGAATGTCTTGATGGGAGTGAATGTCAGCCTAGGACAGTAACATGAAGCATATACTGTATACAATTTTCATAATTATATTAAATTATAGATATTATATTGCTATGCACCCCACACTTCTCCAAATGGATACCCAAATTGATCATGCGTAAGGCAGTGTATAAAGTTTTTGACAGGAAGAACATGGATCCAGACAACTGTTAAGAGTATTCAATCAATACCAAATTACTCAATATTACTTATCATGGACTACATAATCTGTTTTTTTTACCTCTTTGATTTGGTAAGCTTGTGGGGATATCCAATTTGAATAACATTAAATCACTGGATCTATCATTCCTGACAAAACAATGAAAAACTGCATACAAATTACAAACCTGTTTTGAGTGATGAGCAGAATATTTGCAGAGTAGCTTGAAAGATTCAGAAGTATACATACTGCACATACATACTGTTTTTGGTGGGAATGGAAAGGAAATGCAGGAACACTGGTGTGTGCTGGGCCAGACAGGAATGGCACAGAATAATAGTTACATGGTATAAAGGATGCAAAATGCATCTGGCACAGCATCAAGTTGCAGTGATTTGCTTCAGCTTTGCAAATTCACTTTGCATAATAGAATTCTGGTTTACTAATCTTCCTGGCATATTGCAATATGCATCTACAAGCTCTTGCAAGCTCTTTGGGATGGGCTGAGAAAGGCTTTAGGGATTATTGTTTATGGTTGAGGATTTTTTTAAAATTGGTTTGCCTGCTTCTGTTTCTCCTGCTTCTCTTTTTCCCTCTTCTCCTTCTCTTTCCTCTCCTTCTCCTCCCTTTCCTTCCTTTCCTTCTCCTTCATCTCCTTCATTTTCTTCATCATCATCAACATCTTTGGGCTCGAAATATCTACAGGAACAAGAAATAATAATCCAGATCTGCAATGAGAAAGCTCATATTACCAGAGGTTACATTAATGTTCCTTATTTATTCTAGTCATTAGTCTGGATATTATATTGTTATGCACCATGCAATTCTCTGAAGGATGAACAGTTCCAGAGACCACACTTCATGGTTTGAGTTCATCTGGAAGAGTTGACTTAGGGCACAATCCTAAAGTGCAATGGTGTACTCTGCCAATTCAAGCTATTTCTCTGGATCAGAGCATAGCACCAACTGGAAGAAAGCAGAGCAATCCATCTCTGTTGACAGCAGCTCCAGAGCCAGCACAGCAGCTTTCATGCATTACAGGTTTTGCTGCCATCCTGGCCCTACAGTAGTTGTATTACAACCATTTTACTCCTGCCACAGCACTCCCTTAGTAACAGACATCATTGCTGCTAATGCAGCATATTTATGCCAGCCAACAAAATTGTATCCTGATCGGGATTTGCATCATTTGCTTTATTTTCAAAAGTACATGCATACTCGAAGTCTGATGGTGTGCCCATTTTGTATCCCAGCTATATTGGTGGTGCAATTCAGTCAAAAAACAGGGCCTTTTTAGTAGCTGCATCTGAACTGAGGAGTTCTTCGCTCTCAAAGATAGAGTGGCACCGTCACATTTTCTGTTGTGCCATATATTTTGTTTAACAAACTTTAATGGTTTTGTCAGATAGTTTTATCTGTAAGATCAATTTTGTGATTCATTAGTTGTTTTGGATTTTACTTTATGATTGATTTTAACTGTTGTTTGCTGTATGTAAACACCAGAAACATTTGATGCAACATAAATAAACAGATAAGATTCAAAACCATTTGATCCCATTTCCCTGCCATCATTTTGTATTGTCATATTATGAAAAAAATGATGAGACATTTGACTCAAGTCTGAATACTTCCTTGCTCTCTGATCTGGTTTTAAAATATTTTTTAGATACCATAGCATATGAGAATCACTTTCTTATGAAATACTCCTACAAAACATACGGATCAGAATACAGTTATCTGCTGCAACAAGATAAAGGCTAGATTCTATACTGACTTATTTTTTATTAATCTGGATATACTTCAACTTTATGGAACCCTAAAATATGGTACAGTGAAAAATAGTGCTGCTATAAAATGTGTGGGCTGAATTGTCACTCAGCAAATGTCCACATAGAATTACTGCTGCTGTGATGCCTATCAGCAAGATCCTAAGATGGATGATGACCTTTGGATCTACCATAAAAAATTGACTCATAAAAAAGACTATTCAGAATTGCCTGGAAGCCTAAATCATCAGTTTTGGCTTTTCTAACAATTACATTCTGCATACAAACTGTTAATTGCATGTTGGCCAGTTTCTTCGTCTTAGGAATCCACTTAACCAAACAGTGACTGACTATCCATGTTTTCAGACCAAGATATTTCCTGTCAACTCTTTCCTTTAGAGATATTTAGAACAGAATCAAAAACTTCTCTATTAAAAGGATGCTAAGATCTACCACAGGGGTGCTCATTAGGTAGTTCGCGATCTACTAGATCGCCTAGGGCATCCTGGTAGATCGCAGGCAGGGCGGGAGGAAGGCTCAGTCCCGCCCCGCAGGCTCCCGCTGCCGCCCAAGTGCTGCCGGCCCTGCGTTATCTGAGGTCCTTTCCACACAGTTGAATAAAATCCCATGTTATCTGCTTTGAATCAGATTATATGGCAGTGTGGACTCAGTTCCAAGCAGATATTGTGTTATATGTTTCACATTTTTGTAGTGGGTATGTAGATCATTTTGACTTGGTTGTTTTATAAGTAGCTTGCATGCTGAAAAAGTGTGAGCACCCCTGATCTACCACTATGCTGCAAAATTTCAGCATGAAATGCTCTTTATTTTCTTTGGATGCATACACTGATTGAAAAGTTTGATTTTCTTTTTAATTTTTCTGATTTCCTCATTAACAGTATTCATGTTTCACCATTTTTCTGCCCCCCTCTTATTAAAAGAAATATATTAAGAGAAAAATAGAATAACTCTTCGAATGGCCATCCTAGAACTTGTTCGTCTTGAAGCACTTCTGTTCCTATTTTTATATTACCAAGATGGCTTTTTATGCCCTGTTAAATATTCATAAATAAAGATCCTTCTGTCTGACATATATGTGTGTCCATAGATACAGATATAGTTTTTTGGACATTTACAGCGGGTCCTAAAATGACCTAGGGCAGAAAAACTTAATTGAGGTAACACACATAAATGCAAACAAGCATCAGGAAGCTTTGGCTGTGATCAGGAGATGGTTTCATTGTCATGTATCTGCCTACAGAGACATAGCTAAATGCCAAATGCTTTTTGAACATCTCCGCTCTCCATCAGTCACTATAATACCATGTTGTCTCCTCCAACAGCTCCTGGAGGAGGGCATCACAATGAGAAAAAAGAGGATATTACACTGGTGTGTGGCACTTAGAGAATACTAGCTGACCTTTTCATGTGTATAATGTTTTGGAAGTTTGAAAATTGTGTGTTGATTACATCTCCCAATATTTGATTATCCTAACACACTGTGAAAGGTGTGTCTAAATTTAAACAAGGAACACTAACACGCATCATTTCCCAACCATTTATTCAGCAACAGTTCATTTTTGAAGGCATCCTCATCACTTTTTGACAGAGGTGCTTGTTAACTCTGAATCTATGATTGTGGTAATAACAGCACGGTGGCCAGAAGAATGTAGGAAAATAGTATTTTAAAAGTCTGATAGGCTTGACTTCATTGCGCAATAACATGCAGAACTGGAAGAGTAAAGTTTTTAATTGCTAAGCTAACAGTAGAGGTTTTTATTGTGGGCATGCAAACAGATAGATTTGTATGAGGAAATAGATATGGATGGGTGTGAGCCAAAGAGGGTGGTTCACATTATTATATGTATCAGCAAACACCATTATAAGAGAGAGAGAACACAGCCACAGACAAAAGAGCAAAGGAGCTGCCTCTTCCACTGATGCAACATTAAAGACGCACAAAGATTTGGCCTTTGTCTGTGTATAAACGAAAGACTCATTTGTTTGGTCAGGCACTTTCCTAATTGATTCCCTGATCATTAATTTGCTTAATTAACCACCATTATTTTAATAAAGTATTCTATTGCCATATTAGTTTATTAATCAATCTTGTTTTGTTGGGTTTTTTTAACTATTGTAAATTGCTTTTAAAATGAAAAGTGCTAAAGAAGTATTTTTAAATGAGTAATATAAATGTTATTTTCTATAAAAACTATCCAATTCTAGGAACTCCTTTCAATCAGTCACCTTGCTGCTATATTGACCTTGTCTATATTTATTAGTCTACAGCAGGCATAGGCAAACTTATCCTACTGGCTGTTAGGAATTGTGGGAGTTGAAGTCCAAAACTCCTGGAGAGCTGAAGTTTGCCCATGCCTGGTCTAGAGCAATGGTTCCCAATCTTTGGTCCTCTATGTGTTTTGAACTTTAGCTCCCATAATTTGTAACAGCCAGTAAGCTGGCTGGGATTTCTGGGAGTTGAAGTCCAAAAGAACTTTAGGACCAAAGGTTGGGAACCACTGGTCTAGCGTGCTATATTATACCACAAAAAGATGAAAGGTTTTTTTCCAACTTGAAGCAGACAAAAATCACACAAAAGTACAGGTAGAACCCTTGCACTATATAATATAATAGAGATTCAGGGTGGGTTTCAAAAACAAAGATGGCAAACAATCAATGCAATGACAAAATAAAACAGAAACAATTTAAACTAAGAGTTAAAAATAAGCAAATAAAACAATCTTGACTAAAACATAAAACCAATTGGCCTCATAAAATCTGTATAAAAATATAAAAATGCAAAAATGTCTCTCTCCAATAAGTTAAGGTAATATAATCACTGTCAGCATGATCAGGCAAGGTAGAATGAAAAATAAACTAATCATATTTCTCTCCATTAGCTACTGTGCAAAAGTAAGTTTTTAATTGTTTCTTTAAACAGAGGAGTGAAGAAGCTGCTCTAATTTCTATAGAGAGGGAGTTCCAAAGAGAAGGAGCAACCATAGAGAAGGCCCCCTTTCTATTTCCCACCAGCCACGCTTGAGACGGGGGTGGGACTGAGAGGAGGGCCCCATTCGATGATTGCAGTGTCTGAGCAGGTTTGTAAGTGGGGATCCAGTTTGCAAAGTACTCTGGGCTTGAACCATTTAGGGCTTTGTGAGTAATGATCAGCCCGCAAGTGGACCGGTAGCCAGTGGAGCTGCCATAACATGGGAGTTGTTAGCTCTCTGGACGGAGCTCCGGTTAGTAATCTGGCTGCCGATCTCTGAACCAATTGAAGCTTCTGAGCTATCTTCAAATGCAGCCCCATGTAGAGAGCATTGCAATAGTCCAGGCAGGATGTAACCAAAGTGTGGGCAAACATAGCCAGATCTGGTGTCTCAAGGTACAAGCACAGCTGGCACATAAGTTTTAAGTGTACAAAGGTCGTCCTGGCCTCTGCCGACACCTGGGGCTTCAGGGTCAATTATGAGTCCAGGATCACCCCTAAACTGCAACTTCAGGGAGAATGTAAACCCATCAAGCATAGGTTGTAATCCCACACCCTGATCCATGTTTTGACTGACCAGGAGTAGCTCTGTCTTGTCTGGATTTAATTTCAGCCTGTTATCCCTCATTTAGTCCATTACTGATGACAGGCATTGATTCAGGACAAGAACGGGATCCTTGACTTTAGGTGTAAAACGTCCCTTTTTAGGCAGGCCTTTAACTTAAATGGCTCTTGAGGAAGTCGTCTAATTCTTGAGTCCTGTATAAATTGTTGTTTTAATGTTTTGTTTTTATATTGTTGCTGTTCTTAAATTGAATTGTTGCTGTTTTATAAACTGATTTTATGTAAACCGCCCCGAGCCTGCTGGAAGGAGCGGTATACAAGAATGAACAATAAATAAATAAATAAATAATACATTTGAGTGTCATCTGCATAAATTTGACACCGAACTCCAAAACTCTGGATGATCTCTCCCAGCGGTTTCATGTAGATATTAAACAGCCTGGAGGACAGAATGGAACTTGAGGGACCCCTCAGGCCATTGGTCAGGGAGTCAAACAGGAATCTCCTGGTGCCACCATCTGGGACCGGAGCAACTGTAAAACAGTGCCTGCAAGCCCCATCCCAGAGAGACAGCCCAGAAGAATACCATGGTTGATGGTATCAAACGCCGCTCAGAGGTCCAGGAGAACTAGCAGGGACACACTCCTCCTATCTAGCTCTCTTCATAGATCATCCACCAAGGCAACCAATGCGGTCTTAGCTCTGAAACTGGGCCTTAAACCAGATTGAAATATTATTTTGCAAGCTTATAAGTATTTGGTACAGGAATTCTAAATATTAGTGTGATACTCTGACCTGATATTCATTGCAGATAATACAAAATCACAATATGAAGTAAAAACCCAATAAACAAACAACAAAGCCAAGGCTCATGGACTTTATCCCATGCAATAAATTTTAGAAAACCGATTTCTAGATCTAAATTCAGATTAGGACTACAATTTACTCTGCAATGCTACAAAAGTTCTACATTTCCTACATTGCTTCTAAAAATAACCTTGCAAATGCTTTTGAAATTCAGTAGCAACACTTTCCAGCTGACCTCACTGTGAAGCTTATCTGCTTTTGTTGGCTCTGACAATGCTGGATCAGGTCTGAGGAGCTCTTGAGCTGTTTCCTCCAGACTTAGGAAGGCAGTCGGATCAATATGTTGAAAAGGGAGTTGCTCGCCCCTCTCAACAATTTTATTTTCTTTCCAATTTTAACATAAGGTTAATAGTGATGTTTGCAAGACAAGCCAGGCTTAGCAGTCAATCACCAATAGTGATTGTGTACAATTCTGGTCACCGCACCTCAAGAAGGATATAACGGAACTGGAAAAGGCGAGGGTCATTGGGTTATGGAACTCACTTCCAGATGAGGTTGTGACAGCTGTCAGCCTGGACAGCTTCAAGGCAGGATTAGACAGATTCATGGATACCAAGGGAATCAGTAGTTACTGAAATGGACATCCAAATGCCACCTCTGTGTTGATGGAGGCAGGCAGGATTTTCCCCAGGTACTGGTTGTGGGGGGTCGGGAGCAGGTGAGGGTTCTGCCCTCCTTTCTGCTAGAGATCCCTGTGTACAACTGGTGGGCCACTGTGTGACACAGAATGCTGGACTAGATGGGCTGAGGCCCGATTCAGCATGGCTCTTCTTATGTTCTTATGTTCTTAATAGTGATCACCACTTACGAGAAAAGAATTCATTCATTTTTGGGAGCAAGTCAGACCTTGTAAACATGTTGCTTTTCTTAGTCACCTTACATCTGTGTGAAGCTCTCCATGCTTCAGCAATTCCATTTGTAACCTGAATATTTCCTTCTAAAATCTTCCAGTTATTTTCAAATTGCTATTTCCATGGTGACATCTACATTAGTAACATTTAGTGTTATACAATAATCTCCTTTAAGGAGGCAGGAAAAGTGAATTTCACCAGCTGTGGAAACTGCTCAGCCTGTGCTGACAATTTCATTTTCTTAGCTGCTTTAAAATATTAGATGTTTGACCATCATCTTCAGCCAAGTTCATTTATTCTGAATTCATTAAAGAGAATTCAGATGAAGATGCAGAACTGCAAGGTGCCAATTATGCCTGCAGATTTATTAAGCTGGAGGCAAAAACAGTAACACTGCAATGTTGTGTGTGTGTTTGTGTATGTGGGTGGGGGGATAGTAGTAGCGACCTCCCAGATCTCTCAGCAAGGCACTCGCCCCACTTGACCCCGCTGTCAATCGGCATCTCAATCATAAGTTCCACTCCATGTAGCAAGTCATTGGTAGGAAACCAGTCTCGCTTGAATTTTTGACCTTCATCCATATCCTACCAGAGGTGATGGGATTTCAAGAGTCCCAGGCAGATAGTGTGTGAGAATCATTCTGCCCAACTCCTCCTTTCTCTTTTTCTTTGGTTTCTATTTTACCATTGTTGAATGAAATGGAGAAGTCTTCTGGATTAAGAATCAGGAAAGAGGAGACTGATATCATTGAAGATGAAGATAAACGTGAAAGCAATAATCCCAGTTTTAGCAATCCTTTGCCTATTTCAGCACAGAAAGAGCAGGTGTCAGAAATGCTTGAAAGTTTACTTGATGAATTATCTGCCAACGTTGTCTCTTGCCAATCCAGTTTTTGCTAGAAGCACAAGACAACCTTATGACGCTATGCATTGGAGGATTGCAGAGGCAAGTCAAAATAGAGTAGCAAGGCACCAGCAATAAATATGATAGAAGATACAGACCTTAGGAAAAACATGTAACCAAAGTCCTTGCATGCTCATTTGTGGGAGGGAGGCAAATTGCAAAGCATAGGTTCTACAGAGCAATCCAGTAAAATCTGCATTTGGTCTTAATTGCACATGCATTCTGACTGTGAATAAATGAGTACATAAACAAGTAAATAAGTACAAGGGGCCTTTGTATCCACTGAGGTTTCTATCCAATAAGGTTTGGTTCCAGGGTCTCATGTAGATACCAAAATACATGGATAGTCAAGTGAAGTATGGAAAATCTTTTCCGTTACATAAAATGGTGAACTACTGAAACCATATGCTGGAGTGAACCTGTATCTGTAAAGTGGTGGGAGGCTACAGCGTGGTATACCTGCAACTTGGCACAGTGCTTGGCATGTGCCAAATCAAGGCTTGCTTTTTGCAACTCCCCCCTCTTCTCCCAAACATGTTTGAGACTAGATCAATGGTTGCAAAATGCATAGATACTGAGGGCTGACTGTATGAACTCAATTGGGAGAGTGGGGTTAAGAAATAATTATGTAGTATATTCAATGAAAGGGAAAGATATTTCTAACAATTTTGAATTCCTCCTAGGCTAGTATAAAATTGATGTTTATTAAATAGTATTTTGATGCCTCTTTCCTTTACATTAATTAAAGTATACATATAGATGTGTGTGTTGTGTGTAAGAAATAAAGTTGGAATTAACAGATGTTGCATGTATTGTAAATACAATGGTTTTTTAAACTTTGTAAAATACAGCTTCAAGGATTTATTTTTACAGTGCATTCCTACATTTAATAATATGGAGTCCTATCAAGCTCAATGACACAGCAATGTTTTTACAAATTAATCTGCTTCATTCATAGAACTTTATAGTGAGGCTAATCACAACAGTTTATCAAACAATTTCTCAGATCCATTGTGACTTGGATGCCGGAGCTCATACAGGTATGCAATGTTGGCACCTCCTTGTCCTGTATTATTGGGTACATTTCAATTTGTGCAGCGTGAAGATGTGAACAGGATATTTGGAAAGGTGAGAACTGTGACATCCGTACTGGCCAAGTGAGTAAGGGGAGTGGTGAATGCCTCACCATAGCAAGGGAAGTGTCAATAATAATAATAACTTTATTTTTCTACCCCACCTTTTTTTTTAATGTACCCCACCTCCATCTCCCCGAAGGGACTCGGAGTGGCTTACAGACAGCACAATGTGCCCGGAATGACACAAAAAATGAGCATACAATATAATAAAAGATAAAACTACAAGCATATAAAACATTTAAACGTAAAACAGCACCCAATAACCTATGGTGAGAACTGTCGTAAAACATGGCCAACTGTAACCAGGAGCAGGGGAATGGAATAGTGCAAGTTGTAGCACATGAACTAGGGAATGGGATGAAAGTGCAGTGGCGGCATTAATTGTGGACCATTGGGGTCAGACATTCTCAAAGGCTTGTCCAAACATCCACGTCTTCAATTCATTCCGAAAGAAGGACAGTGTGGGGGCCTGCCTAATCTCCCTGGGGAGGGTGTTCCAAAGCCTAAACGAACCAGTGATGAGGCTGTGACTAAAAATCTCTCCCTGGGTCCCACCATCCTTAATAATTATTGCCCAGTCTCTGACATCTCATTTTTGAGAAAGGTTCTGATATGTGTAGCAGCCCCCGTTCAAGGGGGCTCTGGATGAAATTAGTTTTATCTAGATCCATTTTAATCTTGCTTCAGGACGGAGGCAGCTTTGGTTACCTTGGTGGATGACTGCAGGAAACCAGATAGTGGGGAGCGTATCCCTGATGACTCTGCTGGGCTGCTCAGTAGCTTTTGATACCACCAACCATAGTATCCTAATAGGGATTGGGGGACACTATTCTGCAGTGGTTCCAATCATTCCTGGAGTGACAAACTCAGATGGTGATGAGGGGCTACTGATCAACGTCTTGGCCACTAGCTTGTACAGTCCTTTGAAACCTGTTTAGAAATTTAGATGGGTCCAAAATGCCGTGGCCAGATAAAGAGATCACATATCTCCCCTGTTTAAAAAAGCTTTGAGATCAACTCTATGATTCTACAAAACTAAGGCTTAGGTCCCGACTATATGAAAGGCCCTATCTCCCCATATAAACCTACCAGAACCTTAAGATCTATAGGGAAAACTAGTTTTAATTGTCTTTAAAATTGAATGTTGACTTTTAACTGATTTCTTGTGTGAGATGCCAAGTGTTCCACTCTCGAAGAAAAGTAGCCTATAAATGACATACATAAATCATCATCATAATAAAACAACAAACTCCATTTGTAATCCCCTTTCCACGTTCCCACTGGTTGCAAGTGTTAAGGAAAGATGGCATACCTGAGCAATGTCTTTGGACTAGTAATGCCAGGAGCATTCCACCCGGAAACACTGTTATTCTCATATGAGTAGATTACTAAAGCTTTATTTATTTACACACACATACAGAAATAAAAGAAAACTTCTTAAAGGAAAGTACAGTTGTCATGTAGCTGTGATTGGGTACAATCAAGCAAATGATTGAAGATTATTTTTAACAGCCGTGAGTGTATTAGAAAACAATCCTGCAAATACAGCTCATAATCCCAATGCTGTCATAGCTCCAAAAAGAGACTTCCAAAATTAAGTTAGTGTAATTCATTTGTATGTTTGAGGATCTAAAAATATGAATCAGCAGGATACACCTAGTTGTTTAAAACACTTGTAGTGAAATCATATTTTATTAATTCAATAGTTTTACTTTCTTGCGTTATATATTAGAAAGATACATGTTACAACATTTCTGCACGGCTATCCTATTATTCCCAGAGTGTCAGTGCAGAGGCCAAGCTGAAAGGGAAGCTCCACAACCCACAAATGTAACTCCCATGAGGGACCATGGCTGATCTGACCTAAGGTTTACAAACTCAGACAATGACAACTTCAGAAATAAATTTAGTTCTATACCCGTAGTCTTTATCTGTGAAATGGGTTTCTGACAGAACAGGAAAAAGTGTGAATCTAAAGGAGTATTTAACAGTGCTGCAGGGTGATCCTCACTGCCCACTCCAATGGTTTTCCCAATCACTTTATTAAACAGACTTTTATTACAAATTTTATTATATGAAGACGGAAGACTAATGAAATTGTTTCACTCTCATGATTATATCTCTCTCTGTCTTTGAGGTATACAAGAGAAAATGTCTCACCTGGAAGCACCTTTAGATTCTCATATTTGCAGTTTTTGCAGCCAAATCTTAGACAACCCGAACAACTTGCAATGATGGAAAAGAATTATCATTACAAATAATTATTGCAGTAGGACCTACTCATTTGCAAAATAGGCTGCCACTTTATCTTCCCCACTCCATTTTCAAATTAAAAAAAAGGATTGTGTGGTATATATGTGTTTTAGTTGCTCTCAAACTGATTAACAGGCCAAAGGAGACTCAGCTCACAGTATATTCTGCTCCACTGCTGGGCACACTTCCTCTTTGCTTGTCTCCTGCTTCCTTTATTCTGAAAAACAATGCAAACATATTTGTTGATCAGATATGGCATGCAATACAATACAGAAAACTATTAATTTGATCACAAATGTCCAAATGCAGAAAACAGAATATGTACAGTGCTCTAACTTCCTCTCAAACATTTCTACTGTTCAAATCTGTAATCACCAAATCACAACAAACTAGTTCAGGGAGAGATGTATCCTCCATGTCAGCAGCAGAGACAAGTTATGCGCACACTTCAATCCGTTTCATCTACTTCTTAAGAAAAAGCAAGGATCCTCCCCAGAAGGGTCATAACTAAAACACTGGAAGATGGCGTTTGGTGCACTGTCAAGCTGCCCCAAGGATGAATCAACCAAATGAATCAACCTCCACTCCCACCATTGGCATCACTGGGAGTTGGGTGTAACTTCCCTGTGTGACACCATTAGTAGTGACACTTAAAAGACTATATACATATTTTGTGCAGTGTTTATGCATGCTTTTCTTTTTTTTTTTATTTACAAAATTGCCCCTAGCACTGTGTCCAGCTAGTTGAGTTTTCCTTAATAATAATAATAATAATCTTTATTTATATCCCACCAACCATCTCCCCAAAGGGACTCGGGGCGGCTTTTCCTTCTTATTCTTTTCTTGTTTGTTGGTTTTGGGTCATTCCAAGTCACATGAATACTGCATAGTGTTGGGAAATGTAGTTTCCAGAACTTCATCTTGGCCCTTCATAATCCGTCTTGCTTTCCAAACAAGTTGAAGAAGGTGTCATTTTGGGAACGCCCGCATGACATGAGGCACACGTAATTGTAAATATGCTTAGGCTGTAGGTATGATATTGGAATTCAAAAGTATGATCTTACTTTTTCTGGTGGTTTCTAATATTTCCATTCCATGTAGTGATATATAGGGATCACAATTTACAGTTGCCCTACTACATTTGCAGGTTTGGGATTTGTGGATATGATTATTTGTGGGGAGCAGAGCAGCTCCTAGTGAGTGGTGCTTTGTAGACTTTGGTGTGTGTGTGTGTATGGCGGCCAGCGCTCCCTGGTTTCAGGGGCCGGGTTCTCAATCGCCAACTGCCCTTGAGCTCTGCTGCTTTGCAGACTTGAGGGGTTCAGTTTCAAAGTATTTTTGTTTTTTCTACATTCAAATAGTTGCTAAGCCCCATGAATGTGTAGGACCGACTGTACAAGTATCATCAGCACAAAAAACATTAAGGTCTGATATGGGAGAAGATCTTTGAGTTACCTCCTGGTTGACCCCAACTCTCATGATGCCTCTTGGCCCCAGAAATTACCCCTGGGTCCCCTGCTTCGTGGCCAAAGTTCCTGCTATCACTGTGCTCACACAACCGATGCCTGGTTTCGCCTGCCTGAAACCCAAGCAGTTGGTGCTTTGATGGCTCCACATAATGAGACATGAAATTCAAATATGGGCAGCTGGGGCCAAATTCTCAATTGCACCGACCTGTCAGAAACTGCTCTCTCTTTTAACTCCTTCAAAAACAGCCTTCCAAGGCATCGGTCTGACATGGGCTGAGTGGATGTGGGTGGCCTCTTGCTCTTTTCCACAGGACATCTTCAGACCAAGAAATGTTACCAGTGCCACCTCATCCAAAGCTGAACTAACTGCTAAACTCCACTTCAATAGCTCAACAGGCAAACAGCTTGGGATCAGAGGCCTTTTGGAAATAAAACTCCCAGGCTTCCCCAACCTGGAGAGTTGCAGTTCCAAAAAGCACACCCTCACATTCTTTACTGCGGAGGTCAGAGGTTCCTAAGCATTTAAATCAGGTCTGGGCAAACTTGGGCCTTTCAGGTGTTTTGGACTTCAACTTCCACAATTCCTCACAGCCAAAGGAAGGGGCCTGAGGCTGTGAGGAATTCTGGGAGTTGAAGTCCAAAACACCTGAAAGGCAGGCCTGGGCAAACTTGGGCCTTTTAGGTGTTTTGGACTTCAACTCCCACAATTCCTCACAGCCAAAGGAAGGGGCCTGAGGCTGTGAGGAATTGTGGGAGTTGAAGTCCAAAACACCTGAAAGGCAGGCCAGGGCAAACTT
Organism: Anolis apletophallus; assembly: GCA_030556195.1. Taxonomy (NCBI): domain Eukaryota; kingdom Metazoa; phylum Chordata; class Lepidosauria; order Squamata; family Anolidae; genus Anolis; species Anolis apletophallus. Next base: position 89,272,742 of record JARBWK010000001.1, on the reverse strand, counting down.
GGGCCTTTGAGGTGTTTTGGACTTCAACTCCCACAATTCCTCACAGCCAAAGGAAGGGGCCTGAGGCTGTGAGGAATTGTGGGAGTTGAAGTCCAAAACACCTGAAAGGCAGGCCTGGGCAAACTTGGGCCTTTCAGGTGTTTTGGATTTCAACTCCCACAATTCCTCACAGCCAAAGGAAGGGGCCTGAGGCTGTGAGGAATTGTGGGAGTTGAAGTCCAAAACACCTGAAAGGCAGGCCTGGGCAAACTTGGGCCTTTTAGGTGTTTTGGACTTCAACTCCCACAATTCCTCACATTGATGCAGCCAAAGAAAGGGGCCTGAGGCCGCGAGGAATTCTGGGAGTTGAAGTCCAAAACACCTGAAAGGCCAGGGCAAACTTGGGCCTTTCAGGTGTTTTGGACTTCAACTCCCACCTATCCTCACAGCCAAAGGAAGGGGCCTGAGGCTGTGAGGAATTGTGGGAGTTGAAGTCCAAAACACCTGAAAGGCAGGCCTGGGCAAACTTGGGCCTTTCAGGTGTTTTGGACTTCAACTCCCACAATTCCTCACAGCCAAAGGAAGGGGCCTGAGGCTGTGAGGAATTGTGGGAGTTGAAGTCCAAAACACCTGAAAGGCAGGCCTGGCAAACTTGGGCCTTTCAGGTGTTTTGGACTTCAACTCCCACAATTCCTCACAGCCAAAGGAAGGGGCCTGAGGCTGTGAGGAATTGTGGGAGTTGAAGTCCAAAACACCTGAAAGGCAGGCCTGGCAAACTTGGGCCTTTCAGGTGTTTTGGACTTCAACTCCCACCATCCTCACAGCCAAAGGAAGGGGCCTGAGGCTGTGAGGAATTGTGGGAGTTGAAGTCCAAAACACCTGAAAGGCCCAAGTTTGCCCAGGCCTGATTTAAAGGAATTCAAGCACCAGGACGACATGGGAGTGAGTGGCCCTATGCTGTGGAATCAATACAGTTTGACCCCAAGTGAACTTCCACGGCGGGGAAAGGCTCGAGTCCTTCTAAAATTACAATCCCCAGGATTCCCTAGCATTGAACAATGGTAGTTCAAGTGGTGTCAAACTGCAGGGCAGGGCAGGTGCAGCCAGGGTCAGGGCAACAACCTCTGCTGCGCTTCCTCATGGGCTGAGTGGAGGCCCCACTGTTTTGTGGCTGCACTCTCCTGCTCTTCCCCCCTCCACCACACACACACTGCCCGCCCTGCCTTGCCTTGCCCTACCTTTCCTGGGCGCCTCTCTCGCGCCCCCTCCTCAAGGTCTCAGCAGGAGCATGCTCCCCTCCTCCTCCTCTTCCTCCTCCCCCTCGCGGCTCTGTCTCTGGCGCGCGCCGGGGCCACTCCCGTTCACGTGGCTCCGTGTTGCGCAGGTGGGACGGGCCCAGCGGGTCCCTTTGCCCAATCAGGAGCCGCGGCGAGCCAAGAGAAGGCGGGACCACGAGGGCTGATGGACAGCGCCCAGCGCTGGAAGGGCGAGGTGGTGGAGAGAGAGAGAGAGAGAGCGAGCGAGCGCCTTTTTGGGATCTTTCGCATCAGAACCAACCAACAAGGGGGAGGGGCGGGAGGGAGGAGGAGGAGAAAGGGGCGGGGCGAACCGAACCTTCACTGCGAGTGAGTGACAGGGAGGCGGGGCTTCGGGGAGCCAAGAGAAAAGAGAGAGAGTGTGTGTGTGTGAGCGAGAGAAGGGGCGTGGCCTGGCTGAACCGGAAGTGCCGCGCGGCCCCTCCTCCTCCCCCCTCTTTCCCCAGCTGGTTGTCATTTCGCTCGGAGGCTCCGTCCTGTAGAGACGGTGACGACGACGGCGGCGGCTGAGGCTGAGGCGGCCGGGCCGGACGCCTGACGAAGTAGCCCAGCGCCTGCCTCGCCACTGAACGGAGCCCACCCCCCAACCCCTTCCTCCTCCTCAGCCCTCCTTCCTCGCCCCTCACGACGCCCACCCGCCAAACGCCTGGTTCTCTTTTACATGAGGGGCGAAGAACAGCGCCGGCGGGGGAGAAGCAGCAGCCGCCGCCGCCGCCTCAGCAGAGGAGGGCGAAGAGCAGGAGGAGCCCAGGGAGCCGCCGCAGTCGCCACCGCCCTTTCGCCGCCTCCTCCTCGCCGCCTCCTCCTCCTGCTGCTGCCTTGAGAAGCCGGCTCCCATGGGGGAGAGAGGAGCCCGGCCCTTCGCCCCGCTGGAGACTGCGCCCCTCCTGAGGTAAAACCCGCCCCCTCCCCCCCCCCGTTCAGCCTTTCAACGGTCAGATGCCTATTTCCCACCTCCCCCCCCTTCCCCAACATGATTAAAAGCCTTTCCTCCTAGGGAACCTCCCTTCCTTCTCCTTGGCCCCTCCTCCCCCACCCCCGCCTCCTCTCAAGCCCTTGAATGCTGATTTTCCTGAGGTGATTTTTGTCCCCCTCTCCTCTGCAGGCTGCCAGGATTCGCCTGAAGGACACAAACACAAGGACTGGATCCTCACATAGGAGGCGAGCCTGGAAAAGCAGGAACCCACCCAGCCATTGCCAGCAGCAGCAGCAGCAGCAGCAATCCACCCTCCGCCTCCTCCTCCTCCTGCACAACTGAGCCTGCACACACACACACTCACTCACTCACCCACTCACACTAGAGATTTTTGAAGAGAGAAAAAAGGAACCAACCCACACGCCCTGCCCTCTCTCTCTCTATAGAAAGGCCCTGTCAGAAGGGCATCTGCATTGAGCTCACCGGTCACATAGTTCTGGAAGGCAAAGGCAGTCACAGCACAGGTTGCAGGTGGTGGGGGAAAAAAAAGCCCTTCAGTCCACATACCCTTTCTAGTAGAAAACATTACATGTTAAACAGCAAAGGCTGTTAGAATAGAACACAGATATATATTAGAGTATATAGAATTTATTAAATTATTCCAGATTTAAATATATATTTTTGAGCTGTGAAGGCGTGAGGAGTACCAGATGTCATGGTTATCTTTTTTCCATTGAAGTGTTCGTAAGGCAGGTTGAGGCACTTGATAAAGCAAGAAAGCTTGATTTCAAAAAAAATTAATTATATATAATAATAGTAATTCCCAGGAGCTTTGTTTCATCTCCATTCTTTTAGAAAAAGGAAACCTCTTATTTTGTTAACCAAAGATTTACTTTCTACTCCTTCCTGGTTGTCAGAAGGAAGCAAACACAAATCGAGCCACGTCATTATTTTAAGTAGTCTCATGTAAAAGAATCCAGAAGTAATATCCAAATTAGATATCTCAAGTGGGTTGGTGGAAAAGAAAGGGGCAGAAGATCTTTTATGAAATATATTTTCTAATCTCTTGCTTTAGTAAAGGGAAGGAAACATTTAAGGTGTTTTTTTTTCTTCCTCCCAGTGAAATTAAAATCCTAAATAAAATAAATGGGGGATTACGGGTTCGGCGTTTTAGTGCAAAACAATACTGGGAATAAGTCGGCTTTTCCAGTCAGATTTCATCCACATCTGCAGCCTCCACACCACCATCAAAATGCAACCCCCAGTCCTGCTGCTTTTATAAATAACACAGCTGCCAATGGCAGTAGTGCTGGGTCAGCTTGGCTCTTTCCTGCTCCAGCTGCCCATAACATTCAGGATGAGATTCTGGGGTCAGAAAAATCTAAAGCTCAGCAACAGGAAAAACAAGACTCCCTAGAAAAACAGCAGCTTTCCCCTAGTCAAAGTCAGGAAGGAGGCATGCTGCCTGAGTCCGAGAAAGCTAAATCTGAAGAAAACCAGGGGGATAATTCTTCTGAGAATGGCAATGGGAAGGAGAAAATAAGAATAGACTCTCCAGTGCTAACAGGATTTGATTACCAAGAGGCTACAGGGCTAGGTTCTTCGAGCCAGCCTCTGACATCTACTGCATCTTCTCTGACTGGTTTCAGTAACTGGTCAGCTGCTATAGCTCCTTCTTCTTCGACAATAATAAATGAAGATGCAAGTTTCTTCCACCAGGGAGGGGTTCCTCCTGCTTCAGCTAATAATGGTGCTTTGCTGTTTCAGAATTTTCCACATCATGTCAGCCCTGGTTTTGGGGGTAGCTTTTCTCCTCAGATTGGACCCCTCTCTCAGCACCACCCTCATCACCCCCATTTTCAGCATCATCACAATCAGCATCAACAACAGCGAAGGTCTCCTGCAAGTCCTCATCCACCTCCATTTACACATAGAAATGCTGCTTTTAATCAACTGCCTCATCTTGCTAATAATCTTAATAAACCACCTTCTCCATGGAGCAGCTACCAAAGCCCATCACCTACGCCATCTTCTTCATGGAGTCCCGGTGGTGGTGGTGGATATGGTGGGTGGGGAGGGTCCCAAGGGCGAGACCACCGCAGGGGACTAAATGGAGGAATAACTCCCCTGAATTCCATCTCACCCCTCAAGAAGAATTTCCCAAGTAATCATATCCAGTTGCAGAAGTATGCACGGCCCAGCTCCGCTTTTGCTCCAAAATCTTGGATGGAAGACAGTTTGAACAGAGCTGACAATATCTTTCCATTTCAGGTGAGAATATTCTAGTAGTGTTAGAATAATAGCGTACAAATACGTGGCGTAAAATGTTACATACATGACAAAGATGTGCCTTTTCTTGCATTGTTTTAATGATTATAGCTGTCTGAGTGGGGACTTAAAAAAAAACCCAAACCCACCTCTAATAAGTAGTTTATCTTGTGACATTTCAAGTGGCATGATTGCTCATCTCTGAATCATAGACGCTCTATCGTGTTTGTCACAGAAATAGCTATCACCAAATAGCTCATCTATTATATGGTTAGTGTGCTGTCAGATTAGTAAATCGGATCGATAAAACTGTTGCAAAAATATTCTTATAAGCTGAATGATTAAAGTAAATCCTAAAACAACTATCTTTTTTGATTGTGTAAAAAAAGTTTGGTATCCAGATAACAATAACTAGATTCTAAAAGTGTTATGTTAGAAGTCTATAGCCTTGTGCAGATGCTGTTTGATTAATTTCAAATGCTTCTGTACAATCAAATGTTCATGCTGATATTCTCCAACAAGGCCTGCAGATTTCAGTGGTAGTCATGTAGTCATGACTAAAAATAGATGTGGACTCACTTCAGATGTTGGTCTGTCGTGTTCATATGTGATGCACTTAAAGCACTGAACATTTTTTCCTGTTTATGCAAATTAATGATAATTAAAAACTGCCGGTCAGGGAATGTAATGACAATGCAGTTTTTTAAAAATTGATCCACAAACTCACATTAAGGTTGTTTTAGACACAGGATTCTAAAACCTTAGGATTTGTGGGTAGAAATGAAAAATTGTCAATTATTGTTGTGTTTATATTTATGATACAAACAGGAGTTGTGCCCTACTTTTACTCTAATTCCGAATATAATCAGAAGAAACCCAAAACTGTGCTAGATACACATTTAAAACATTTAAATGTTTTTTATAATGTAGTAATGTGTACTGTAGACATTTCTTGCATTATATTTTATGTATGGCCTTTATGAAGACTACTTTAACTAGCAAGGCTTTATCGGTTCATGTACATAGGCAGAAGTCCTGAAATAATTTTAAAGTCTAGAAGCACGATAAGGGTTCCTGCAGACCAAATTTAACCTTGGAAACCATTAGCAGTAGAATTCGGGGGAGGGGGGGGGTGAGAGTGGGTGATTGTGTTGAGCAGATCTGACTCCCTATCTTATTCATTCTGGATCATGACAACCAAATGAGCTACTCTGTGACAAAAAAAAATTGCCTTGATCATGTCATTAAGCTCTTAAACCTATGAATTTTTGAAATGAATATTTCACATATGTCAGTTATGCATTATGTTTCCAATATTGATACATGCTTTTCTGAGAATTGAGACCAGGAAAATAAAAATAAGAATTACACATACCATATGTATGTTACCGTCTGTTTATCAAAGCCTGAACTGAAGGACTTATCAGGACCAAATCTGTCACTATTTTAGGCCTAGCAAAGAGCAGGTATTTTATTTTAATGAAATGTTCAGTCAGTAGCAAATGCTTGAGCTGTGAGCTGAACCTGGGGGTGGGAGGACCAGCATTTTAGTAGTTTTAGTAAATTCTCAATTGAAATTTGAAATAATATGGGCATTTATCCTTTGTGTTATGAGCTCCTTCCTTCCTTCCTTCTTTCGCTATGGGTGCTTTGCAGTTATCAAAAAAAAGGAATTGGTACTTATTGTTCAAGTGTGTGCACACAAGGTAAACATTTAGTTCTAGGCAAATTGTATTCAGAAATATGTTTGCAAGTATTTGCAGATATGTTAGATTTTAAATGCAACAACTCAGTTATGTCTTGAATTCTTTGTTAGAACCTACTTGGGTCCATGTTTAATATCACTGAGCATACAATCTTGGCAACTACGGTATAACAAAAAGAAAGCTCAGTTTGATAGCAATATTATTTGTTTCTGATTTATCTCCTTCAATGACTGACCTTTTCTCATTTTAATGTATCCATACACAAGTAGTTAACTTATGTAAAAATAATTCCTTTCCTGCAAAGGAGTTTGGCACTATTTATATAACCATAATAGTCACAGTACTGCTATTTTGAGAAACAGGCCTTATCTAAATTATGTGTGAAATACAGAAGCACACATTCTTGAGGAATTGCATTTATGCTAAAAAGGTTCTCTGCTAAAGGACTGATTTTTTGTAATGATACTGAATAATATTCATGTAGATAACTAAGAGCTCCCGCAATTATATGTATTCTGCTATGTTTTAGGGAGAATTTTATGTTAGAAAAGATGGTCACTGCCTGCTATTGATATGAATTTAGTTGGACTTGGATCTTGGAATTCAGCAATTACTAACTGATCCTGTAAACGTGTTTTGAGCTAAACTCCTGTAACACAAATGTGGAAACGTAGCAGATAATAAATAAATAAAAATTCTACCACTCTGAATTGCCTGGCAGCATATAGGACAAAGAAATGGATATTGAAGGGATGCCAAAATGTATTTTCAATGACAGAACCTAGTTCCGCACCTAACAGGAATTACTGGCATGGCTTGCACCACTATTTCTCCCAGATGATATGTTGCAGTGCTGCATAGTAGTTCTTATAGCGTAATACTGGAAAGGAGACAGGAAACCCCTACACATCTATTAAACATCTTTTTTCTAGACCTTAGAGGCCTTTTTGAACTGTGAAAGCTAGCATGGTATTTGCCATTGATTGGTACTTGGGAATATCCATGGTAGAGAGATAATTGGATAGGATTCCATTATAATTTGTAAACCTGGATTGGAGAAAAGAGGCCACAGCTGTTAGTCCCAATTCAAACAGACCTACTGAATCAATTGGAATTTAGTAACTTAATATACATATTTGAAAGTTATGTTAATTTTAATGGGTCTTCTCTACCTGATACATGAATTGAATTTAGGCCATCATATAGTGCACATAAAGTAAAATAAAATATAGCTTGCTGTAAATGTATGGCCAGTAGCAGTTGATTTCTGGTAAACAGATAAATGGTGGGTGATGACTGGACACTGAGGGCTAGTTTCTATCCTTGCCTGTTTGCAGACATAGCAACTGTCTGGATGCATTTAGGACTGTGCATTATTCTGCTTTGGTTTCCCAAATGAAATACCAGTGTGTGACCTTAGGCTGTTATTTCTAGGGTTGTAAAGGGAGAAGACAGCTGCATGCAGAGCCTCCAGTTGAACCTACAGTCTGATTCCAGTTCATAAACAGTGCTGAGTTATGAAGGTTGAGCATGTGGCTTGCTCTCCTTTTTAATTTTAAAGGGCCTATATCCTTGTTAAATGCAATGTGTACACATGCACCTGATGTGGAAGCCAGTGGCCTAGCAGTAGCCATAAGAAGTTCTTCCTATAGTTTGGCTTTGTTTCTAATGTTGAGACAGAAAGGGGAAGGGCCAAGATAGACATAAAATCCAGGTCTGGATGAAGTGAGGTCTACTTATTATTTATATGCTGCTCATAATATATTTTTAACTGCACATGTTACTTAATCTGGCTGAGAGAATTAGACATGCAGATAGAAAAATCTACCACCTGATATTTGATGGTTGTTGAATTTATTGGAATTTCTGTTTTAGAAGGACATCTCCAAAACAGTTTTATGTAATTTTGTCAAACTTCATTTCATTCAGTGCAGATTTTCTTTCCCATTTTCTTTTATTTTGATGCTAGAGACCATTCTTGGATTGACACAATGTGCATACAGTCATTGGAGAGGAAGGTGGGCATTCCATAATTATATGCAAGGCTGTTCCAAGGACAAAGACAAAACAAAAATTATCACTGAAGAAGCAATTTTGGATATGTTTCAGTTATTTTTCTGTTGACTATATTATGGTACCATTGTTTTATAATTCATAGAACGCTATAAAATGTCAGTGCTATATTTTACAGAGAATATTGATGCAAGAGTACTGTGAGTGTTGATCATGTGAGCGATACGGAAGAGGTCTGAATGACTGGACAAAGGGAAGTATTTTCATATATCTTCCTCCAAGTAGAATTGGCACCACAAACCACGGAATTTCTAATCCATCATTTCCTCATTGTGAGTCCAACTAGGCTTTCCATTTTATCTCTTCTCTGACTGGCTTGTTCAATCAATGGATTGTGACTTGGTTAGGTATCACATTAAGTGAACAGTGGATGGGAAGTCTGTGATTTGTTTACCTGCTTCCACTTGCCTTCCAGTGAAGACCAGCACAATGCTTTGTTCACTTTTAAAGGTGGGATAAATACCACATACTGTTTTTATAGGGTTTTTAAAAGTTTGTCTTTTAAAATAAGTACATGAGAAATTCATTTCACAGAAAACAAAGACTTTGCATTTCAACTACATCAAGTGCATGGAATCTTGAGTTTTCAGAAGGGGTTTGGATAATGTACTCCAAAATGTTGGGGTTAAAGATTTCCCATAATTGAACTACACAAGATTTTCTCCTGCACATCAGTTTATTATCTTATTAGTCTCTTAGATTGGGGCTTCTTAAACTTTTCCATTTGAGACCCCCTTTGTTCTGAGAAATATAGGTATATAAATATTTCATATAGGTATATAAAATAGTTATATACTTACTTCATTTATATTCTGCCCTTCTCACCCCGCTGCAGGGGACTCAGGGCAGATCACAATGCACATAGACAAGCAAATATTCAATGCCATAGACATACAACATATATAGACAGACAACGAGCTACACAATTGGTCGAGAGCTCACCCCGACCTGGCCAGGCCTCAAACTCATGACCTTCTGGTCAGTGGAGATCTTATTCAGCTGACTCTCAGCCAGCTGTGCCACATTCCCAGTGCTATAAATCAAACATTTACTGATAACAAATCAGAATTTGTAAGGCTTGCTAAACAGCCTGATTTTCCTTTTTATGTGGTAGAGCTGAAGCATCTTTTGCAAACTCCTCGTTAGACACCACACAACAGATTCATATAGATGTCTAAAACAGCCATTAGGTAATGTTCAGAAAACTTTTGTTGTTGCCAATTTTTGTGACCCCAATATTGAGATAAGGGGATGCTATTTGAGGTTGGGACCCACAGTTTAAGAAGCAGAGTCCTAAATGATAGCAAATGGTGGTCCTCCCTTTCTGTCTTGCAAATTAACATCCAGCTGAAATATTCAGTGGAGAAAAAGAAGCTACTGTTGGAAATAATAGCATTCCTATGAAAGATGAATTCCTATCATTTCCCAACCTTACTTTGAAACTTCAAAAGTATTTTTTAAAATACCCCATTTTCTTATTTTTCACTGTGTCACTTTTTGGCAATGTAAATTAGGTGGCACTTAGCAGTTGGTTTTTGCTGATGCACTGCTTTTGTGTTTGCTGAGACCTTCTTCCTGCTGTGTATGTTTTTGTTGAAGTGGGACACCCTGTCTGGTTTATAACAAAGAAGAAAATGAAATTATATCCTTGATGATAGGTAAAGCCTAACTTCCAAAAGGATTATTGTATTCTTATTACAGTAGACTTTAATAATAATAATAATCTAGAGTAATCAAAAATAGGAATTTTTAAAACATGTCTGCTTTTTCATGCAGATGCACTGAAATATTTGGGGGTACTTATACATAACCAATTTCTCAGTAGCAAGCAAAATATTAATTATGTTATTGTTATGATCTCTAGTTATATTCCTGAACAGCTTTTTTTTATTTTGATGTGATAAATTACTGAATTTTCCCTAGATGCTTTCAGATCAGTTTTTTCGGAGTGTCTTTTGTATGCCTGATGCTTTTGAATTGCTTCTAATCTATCTTTGATACTAAAACAACTTAATTTACTTCTGACATTAACACCTTAAACCGACCTTTTTGAAGGCAATGTTTTGTGTAATTCCTTGTATTTTCTAATTTTTGAAAGACATCACCCATTCACCTGTATCAGATCACGCTTATAAGGGCAGTAGGTATATTTGTTTTGTAATTTATATACTATCCAAAAAGTATTGATTATATATATTTAAAACTACCATTAGTTTATTGTGTGCTCTTAGAACCAGATTGCAATTTCACGGACCCATTCTTCTGACTCGTCAAGCTCACATCTTTGTCTTTGTAGAAGAGACAATATTTACTTGGGTAAGAAAGGCTTCTGTGATTCTTTTGACCCTCCTTTTAAATGGTCTAAATTTAAGAACTGATGTTTCACGCTATCTGATTAATTTGTGAGTTTTAAATGGAAAGGTGGGCATACAGTGGACACAAATGTACCACTGAGAGAACAACTGAAGTAGTTTGTTTATTCTGTGAAATAATAATGCCTATTTTCCTCTGCTCCATCCTCTGTATCCTTGCTCTACAGAGGAAGATGGACCTCTTTTAAGGAAGATCAGGTTATAAAAACGGCTAATTATATGTTGGCTGCGATAGCTATGAAAGTTCCCCGATTCCTGTTCATTGAAATTTTAGATCAAACATTTTAGCTCTAATCAGTGGTGGTGCACAAACTCCACCTGTGTAATCTCAGAATAGGTAACAAAATGAGTCCTAATTACTTTTGAGCTCTCCTTCATCTGTTTGTCACTTATTGCCCCGCAACTCAAGGACAGAAATAGGATGAAGATTGAATCTGACATGTTAGAGTGAACAAACATTTCACCCAGCTTCACTGAAGTTTGTTCACAAAAATGGACACACCCATCATTTCAGGAAGGCAAGACTGTTCTTACGGAGTATAAGTATATACTTAGTGAATGGATGCCTATCCTGTAAACAGTGCTTCAGTTAAATTGTTTGCATCATCAGAAAACTTAACTACTGATCCCATTAATTTTTTTTGCTTCTAAGATGTGTCACAGGCTTTTGCTACTGGCAGATTTGTCACACCCAGACAGGCTTTTGTGTGTTTGAGTCTGATGCCCTGTTTGGCAACATAGAGATAAGATTGCTCCACCTTGAGAAATGAGTGTAGAAACTTTAAACAGTAGCTAGTCAGATGATACAGCTACAACTTGTATTACCTCCTGTTCCCTTAGTTGAGCTTTGTCTAGAGAGGAATAGGATAAACTAGTGCTAGTATTAGAGCTTACTGTGCTGCAATGACAAAGGAGATGACCAAAAAGAAAATAAAAAAGATAAAAAGAAATAAACTCTAGATGTTTCAATTTATACTATGTGTCCTTTTGTAGTGTACAGATAATTTATGCAATGGTAAAGTCCAGGACTAAAATTCCTGGAATGGTTTGTCACATGAATGCAACCAGTACTTGAATTACAAGGGACTAGGCTGCTTGCATTATACGCATTATAGGAGCTACTGATTTTGAAGGCACACATTGTCTAAATTTGCCATTAGTACCTAAGCTTGGTTTTATGGATTTCATCAACTGATCCTCACTATCCTGGCCTATAGTTCAACAGTGGGTGCAACCTTGCAGTTTAAATAGTGGTATTCTGGTGCTATACTGCAGATTGAAAGTTACTGTTTCATAAGTTCACAGCCTTGCCTGTATCCTGAACAAACTGGAACAAGATGATGTGGCTACTTATTGTTAGAAAAATGCTGATGGCCCAAAGCTGTATTCATATGAAAGCTTTCGAAGATGTTACATAATTGTTTGAGCCTCTTATTTCTAATATATTTAAGAATAATGCAGTTGATGTAGTGAGTGTTTAAGGTATGTTATCTTAAATCATCCTTCCCTTCTGACTTGAAGAGAGCCTTTACATAGTGTGAACTCTGATTCCAAAAGGAAATATCACTTTTTAGTAAGTAGATTTTGATCTAAAATTAATCTATATTATGGAATGGTACCAGCAAAACTGAAACAGATGCCTACCAAATTGGATTTAGTCTGTGATGTGCAGTCTCTTAGTGTGCTTTCTTGTACTACTTGACACTTTGTTAAGCAATATTGTAGGATCAAAATTATTTTTAAGAGGCCTTAAAAAACTGTCACCTTATTGCCTATTTAAATTGAGCTCTTGTAGCGAAGTATATTCCACTCATTGTCTTTTGGCATAAATTAAACAAAAATATTGTTACCACACATTATGTTTACAAAAAAAGCACTCACAACCCATGAAGTTTAGTGACTTTTTAGGAGTTGTTTGAGTCTTGACTAAATGTGCACATTGAAATGATGATACTGGGATGTGCCTCTGAGAAACAGCTGCTATATCCTTATCTGTTGACATAATTCTATTTAATGAGAACATGTAACCATTTAGAAATGTAATATTTATTAGACAGGCTGTTATTAGCACAATTATGTGCTTGTTCTTTATAGACTTTGTAGTAAATAGAATCATTTGTGCTTTATTGTGATGTTGGCCATCAGCTCAATTATTATGCCTATATAGTGATCAGTTTAATTGAATCATTCATGTTGGCATTCTGTGGTCAGGAAAGTGTTGATGCTGGGTTTTATAGGATTCTTGGTTGGTATCACTTTTCTCAGTAGAGTAACAAAAGGAAAGAGCTTAGTCCATCTCAAGAAAAACCAAATAAAGCATTGTCCCTCTACTCTCTCAGGACTCCTTTGAAGGGAAGTACCAACAATTATTACCACCACCACTTTCGTTACCAGGCATCTAAAAAGGACATAATTGGTGCAGCAGCAGAGAGAGGAGAGGGTATCAGTGCTTCTTTTAAATACTCCTAGGGTGAAATAAATTTTTAATGTTATCTACCCAGAGAACAGGATATGGGTGTATGTTTGTGTGAATATATATATATATATATATATATATAGAGAGAGAGAGAGAGAGAGAGAGAGAGAGAGTTATGATACGGTATGTACATTGACCACTGATACATTGGCCCTGGTTTTGGGGTTGATATTTTAGCTAAGATTTCTAGACTTATACATGATTGTATACATGACATAGCACTGCCCCCCCCCCTTTCTGCAAAAAGCCCTCACAGACATGAAGTTATTATGTTTTTGTGTCATATCATTAAGGAGTGGCCTTTGGATGGTGGTAGTCTGGTACATTTTCATGATACACAAACACTTTCAGAAACTATATACCATTTTAGAATGAAAATATAAGGCTCCCTCATAGCAGATCACATTATTAGCCATACAAGGCCAGTGCCATCTATGCTCTCTCACGGAAGTATCTCATGGTTTTATTTGGAGCTACATGGTGTTTTTTGGTTTTGTTTTTTTTTATAGAAAAATAGATGCTAAGAATTTAACCAAAATATAGCTACTGCTTCTGAGGAAAGCATTTATTTTACCTTTCCCACAATAAAGTGAACATTTGCTTCACAGAGATAAATGGCTTTTCTTTTAAAATGCTAGAACATAAATGAAAACTAGAGTTACAAGTAACTTTCACATCTGCTTTTACTATATGTTGCAATATACAAAGCAACCCTGTGGCCACTAGTACAGCAGTCCTTAACAGTTACATGAGAAACTTTACCCTAAGTGGAATTTTCTATTTTTGTTTAAGAAGCTTGTTTGATCCCATTGTTCCTTACATTAAATCTGCAGTGAACTAGCTGATAGCCAGTTCCCATGGTTAAGTATGTTTGGCCAAAGTACAAATGGATGAGTTAGACAGAGTATAGGGTTTATTGTCCTGAGCTGTAGATCGTTTTAAATCTATATTGCAGAAAAGCTGTGTTGTAAGTTTTTAACATCCTGTATTTGAAAAGAGCAGAAAACACAGATTGAAGGGAGCAGTTGGCCTAATCTTGCAGGGTGCATTTAAACATAAGCATTGTCTTGTAAACTTTCATGAACTATGATGATTTGCTGACAAAATGCATGAACCCACCCTTTGCAATTATGAAGCATTTTAATGAACATAGGTGGTGTGGCACACAATATTGGATTTCTTCTTGGCAAAACAGCCAGGTTTTATTTCAGACCTATGCATATAACAGCTTAATGCATTTTTCTAGTAAAATATCCAGGATTTATTTTCAGAATGTTTAAATGGGTATTGACTTGGAAAATATATATTCTGCATATTCTTCATTTCAGATGGCTGCACAGTGTTACCTGCCAAAAAATGGAAATATATGTTGCCATATGTAGCAATTGCAGAATAAAAGCATTGGGTATGGGAAAATAAAAAAAATGTGAACAGATCACCTTGAGTTCATTGTGCTCTTAATTCTGGGGGAGATACGATCAATATAAAGCAGTTGGTAAAGTGCAGTGGAGATAGCGTGGTCAAATGGTCCCTAGTACTTGCCAGTCAGAAACAACAGCCTCTCTTTTTTGACCTAGTTATTGTATACATATATTAGCTATGTTCGGTAGAAAGCACATGCATCCTTTTTTTGGGAATTAGTTGTATTTGTGCTTCCACTCTTAGTGAATCTCGGGGTATTTCAGAATATGTGTACTGGAATAGATGGCAAGACATGGGCCATCAGCTTGATATCCTTTTGCCATGTACTGAATAACTGCACAGCTGTTCTTGATGCATGAATGTTGTCCGTTACTGGCTTTTGTTTACCCAAGACATGGCATTGCATTGATTTAGCACCACCTTATAATTCATTGTGATGATTGCGTGACTACTTGCAAAGACTTTCAGATCTTTACTTGATGTTCGAATGTGCTCAGAATTAAACAGGCTCTTTGTTACGGGTCAGTTTAGGTTTACTTACTTACTGGTAGTTATTTTTTTGAAAAAGCTAGAGCAAAAATTTGCAAATGCTGTCCAGTTGAATTGAATTGTTGCCACACGGCTGTGGCTAATGAGATCACGTTCCAACCATCAGTTGCAACACAGAATAAGTTCTGGTGACCTATAGGATTAACCTGAGATCTTTGCCAGTACTTAGCAAATATAAGCACTGTAAGTAGAATTCGTATGGAATGAAGTAAAAAAAAATACTAGTATCCTTTGATTGTGCACTGTCTATTTAGCATTATTTACCTGTTCTAATTGAAATGTGAGAGCTGAGGTTTCATTATAGCTTTCTATCCATAAATTTGCTTTGGAGTGTGATGATTGCAATTGTGAAATTACCATCTTATAACTCTATTAAGATACTGTAATGCCAAAACTATTCTTAGCTCTGCACGCCTTTGCACTTTCCCAAGCCATCTTATATACTGTCTCATGGGTATTTTCCTTCCATAGTTATAAAAGTATTTGGCACCATTTATAAACTTGCTGTAAATATTCTAAGTGTGTTCTAACTGTAACATGTGAGATGGAATATCAATATAATTGGAATTACACAAGCTTATTAATTTAACATATGCTCTTATGAAAATAAGGGCTTATCCTGCCTGCTTTTATTTTCCACATGTTGAAATACTCCCTCTGTTTAGTTTGGAAATGGCCTCTTTGTGTTCTCTATTCATGTAAGATGCAGTTTTGAAGAGTTTTGTGTATTTACTGAATGCGAAATGGTTGCTTCAGAATTTCCTGGGCAAGAATGACCCAATTCCAACATTATGCTGGCACAGCAAAGTCAGCGTGACAGAACTCCTTCTCCTCTCCTTCCTCTCCCTCTGTAGCCCCTGGAGTAGCAAGGACTATCCCAGAGGGTTTCCTATCAGATGCTTGTGGTGCATGGTGGTTGGAATCGGAGACAGAAGCAATTCCAACAGTGGATGTTTCATGGATGGATTTAGGCTAATACTCCCAGAGCACAAGATACAATTTAGGGATATGAGTTTAAAGAGGATATGGAGCAAATAATATTCATCTAGCTACATGATGTTCTTGTTCCCATCTGTTCTTGCTTTTTAAAATGGGTTTTAATTTTCAAAGAGACATTTTAGGGATTTAGAGGCAGATTCAGAAAGACTGTAAATGCCAGTCAGGCAAATATTCCTATAGATTATAACCATAGTGTAATATTTAAATTGCCAATGTGTCAACACAGAATGAAAGAATTAGATTTTTTTCTGATTTGTGAGGTGTTTTGAGTGTTTCATTCAAAAGAAGATTGCAAACAATGTCTGTAGTATAGAAATTACCTAAAAATGTAAAGATTTTGTGGTATTCACATCTCAAATTATTGATGTAGCCTGAATTTCACACTTCTGGCCCAGAGAGGACTGCAGTGCCTATCATAGCTGTTTGTCAGTGGATATGAGATATGCATGTGCTTCTTTTGTCAAAAAAGACCACAGTGACTGGATAGGCCTGTTTAATAACTTTCTCATTGTTATATAGTAAGGACAGGAAAGCACCCTTTAAGGCCAAATAGTGATATAAGGTCTTAAGTGTTGAAAGCAACCTTATAATCCAGAGCTTTCTTATTAACCCTTCACTACAGATCTGAAGTGAGAAGATAAGCCCCTACCCAGTGACTTTGTGACTGAAGAAATTTCACACTTAAGGCTCCTGCTTTTCTTTATTAGGTCAGCATTAAAGCAAGTTGCTAAAGGGCAACATGTATCATTTCATTTCAAGGCTAAGAAAACACTTTATTCCCTCAATACTTCTTTTTATGACCTTACAAATATTCATTTAAAGAATAATACCATCACCACTGGAAACTATCGAGACATTGTAAAATATTTAACTAAGCAATTTCCTAGACTCAACCAAGAGAACTTTCCAGTTTCTTATCTGTAAATTTTCAAAGCTAAAGATGTCTGCAGAAAAAGCCTTGGTTTTGATCATTCAGAAAAAAGTAACTGTGCATTTGAATGTTTTAGGCAGTTGGGAATGAGTGGTTGACATGTGCAATGGAGGATAGGCAGAAATAACACTAATTTCCTAAAATGGGGTTCTGAAACAAAACTAGTGCTTATGTAAATATTTATTTTTATATGTGATACAATGTAAGGATTGTGCCTAGTTGGAATAAATTTGCTTTAGATTGTTAATCTGTTCTTTTATAATGAGATTACTGCAGCACAGGAAGTACCAGTATTACCACAAGCTACTCCTTGTGATACAGTATTCGAGGGAAAAATCTTGGCAACATCTTCACACATTTAAGTATCAGCAACTCTATTCAGTTACAACCAGCTCTTTTCATCAGTGGTAAAGGATAAGCCTCTCGAGGTTCTTCTAAACACAGTAGATCTTCGTGGTACAACTGCAGCTGGTTAGACTTGACTTCTTCAACCTTGTTTTCTGATTCTCCCCATTATCCTGAAGTTCTCATTGGTCTTGAGTTAAACAACATGGGTGGGAGTGTTGTCATCATAAGGGGGATCGTCTTTGGTACCATCACTGCAGTTTACAATCTCTCCTTGTTTTCAGTGTGTATACTTTTAATCTCTGGACTACCTCTTTTATAGGGTCTACAGGTATGCACACTGTCATTTGATGTCAGAGGAGGAACTCTACCATTATCAATATCATGATCAAAATATTTCTCACCATAGGGGATTGGACTATAAGACTCTGACTGTAGCAATGGCTGTACCACCTGATCATCCAGGTGCTTCTCCCTTGATTCTTAGAATTGGGATGTAGCATACCAAGCTCAGTCAAGTACAGGGCTCCCATTTCTGATCCAAACATGGAGAATTGATCATTTACCCTTTCTTGAGCACATTGGATTCCACTTTGTTTTAGACTTTGTTGTCATCCTCCTTTCCTCTACAGTGCCACTGCCTATAATGGCGATGACCCCATGAATTTTATAAGGTTTTTTAAGGCAGGGAATAGAGATGGTTGTGTTAGTTCTTTCCTCTGAAATATAGGTATTTATTGGTGGTCTCCCATCCAAGTATTAACTATGGCTTACTCTACTTATCTTCCAAAATTAAACAACATCTGGCATGTTTAGGATATATAGTCCATGCTTATGTTATAGAATTTTTTTAAATTGGATAACAGTGTTTCCCAACCTTTTTTGAGCCGAGGCACACTTTTTACATT
Organism: Anolis apletophallus; assembly: GCA_030556195.1. Taxonomy (NCBI): domain Eukaryota; kingdom Metazoa; phylum Chordata; class Lepidosauria; order Squamata; family Anolidae; genus Anolis; species Anolis apletophallus. Next base: position 89,254,482 of record JARBWK010000001.1, on the reverse strand, counting down.
TGCAAAATCCTGGGGCACACCACCAACCAAAATGACACAAAATGACACTCTAACACAGTCATACATATAGTTAATATGTTTTTCAATGTATTTATACAGTCAGTGTGAAACCTGGGCTTGTTTCGATGAACACAACATAGATATCCATGGAATCCACTTCTACCACAGTATTTACCCTTTGGATTACGAAGGAATGGCAGAAAGACACAAACTTCCCACACAGAACTCCCATAACCAAGAGAAAATGCTATAAGAGTTTGATGGGCATTGACCTTGAGTTTTGGAGTTGTAGTTCACCTATATCCAGAGAGCACTGTGGACTCAATGTTGGATCAGGACCAAACTTGGCATGAATACTCAATATGCCCAAATGTGAACACAGATGGAGTTTGGGGAAAACAGACCTTGACATTTGGGAGTTACAGTTTCTTGAGGGTGGGGCCTCGAAAGACCTGCAGTCTCCCTCTCACTTAGGTTGCCCCCTCCCTCCCCGCCAGGCTTGAATTGGGGTTGTGGGGAACAGGAGCCTCACTCGGCACCACCTCGGGGGTCAGCGGGGCGGCCCGGGTGGGCATCTTGGGGCTGGCGAAGCAGGCAGGAAGGAAGGCGGCGGTGGGCAGGAAGCCGGAGGGAGGCCGAGAGTGGTTTCGCACGCAATGGGGAGGAGGGAGGGCCAGGGCCGGTGCTGGACTGAACCATCCAGCATTAGGCCGGGGGGGGGGGGGGAGGCAAGAGGAGGTCTTTACTTGGGGAAAGGGAGGCGGGCCTTCCCAATGCATGGAGAGGGAGAGACCAAGTAGACAACGGGTGGGGAGGGGGTGTTTGTAATTTTGTGCCTTTATCGAGATACGTTTCTTAGGGTTTTAAAACTTCAACACACTAGACTCCCCCCCCCCCTTTGGAGGTTCCAATTTCCCACGGTACACCTGATGATCGCTCACGGCACACTAGTGTGCCCCGGTACACTGGTTGGGAAACACTGGGATAACAGAACTCTTCATTCTAAAACATTGCAAAGATTTTAAATGCAACTAAGAAAGACATTGTATTTAGTAAAAGTGGTCATATTACCCAAATATTTTGTATTTAACTACCTACAACCGTGTGTACTATTACCTTTTTAAAAATGTCACTGATTCATTTAATAAACATTTTTCTATTTAACTTCAGAAAATTACAAGTTGACCTTAACAGTATGGAGGGAAGAAGTGAATTGAGTATACAGTATACCTGAAACCTCATTTCTAATCCTGTTTGATGAATAATTTCATAACACTTAACTTGGACTCCACACTTGCATTAATTTTAGTTATTTTAGTAAAATATTTGAGTTTAAAGCTAATTCAATCAAAACAACAGCAAAAAACTATCTTCGGTATAAAATCACTTAATGCGTTTTATCACCATATTCTTTTTCTTGGGAGTTAATTATTGTGTACATAAATGGTCCTTTGACTCCCCCCCCCCCCCCCGAAAATAACTATTGTACATGTACATTGTGACATTAAAGTATAGGATGGACCAAAAGTCACAAAGGTGTCTGATGGTTTAATAATTATTGAGGGGGGAAAATGGAAAATAAGTAATGTAATGTAATATAATTTACAATAATGTAATGTAATATAATTTTATTTCATATGTATACTGTATATGATGCTATTGTACTGTAAATTAAAAACAAACAAAGAGTTAAACCTGTGAGTTTTGGACCACCCTGTATAAGCTATATATCCAAGTGAAATAGATAAAATTGAATGAATGTGAATTGTTAATGCCAATGTAATTAGATTTTACTCTAGTTTTGGAACAAATACATGAATTTAATTATTTTGGATTGCTGTAATGGCATCTAAAATGTTCATAAGTGGAAGTCAAAATAAAGTTGAAATATGTGTATTCTGCTTCATCTTTTTAGAGGAACATATCCTGTTTGACACTAAATAAGCATTGACTTTGCTGTTTTAAGAGAGCACTACTTGGGAAGGGTATAGTAGATGGGTCTAAATATCATGTTAACAGTTAGATATTTATATAAATTATTGTGTTGATCTAAGTACTATGAATGAAATTTCAAAGGGCGCTGTGTAATCTGGTTATCTGGAACAGTAGAAAATTTGGAATTCTAAGATTTGCAGGGAATACAATTACAAGACTTGCAGTTTTAATTGTGCAGCATCTAAAACTATTGATAACTAGGTGCAGCACAGAGTAAATGACATTGTTTCAGAGGTGTATTAAAAGTTTTAGGTTCTTTCTTAAATGATTTGATGAATTCTTTGGTGTTTGAATTTTAGAAGAAAGCGTTGTGCTATTAAGATTGGAAAAAATGTTCTTTAATTGTATGTGCTGCGGGGGGAGCAAATGTGGCTCTATCCTGCTAGGGGAACATTTATTTATTTGTTTGTTTGTTTATTTGTTTGTTTGTAATGCGCTGTACATTGGCCTTCCCTTGTTGGCGATCCGGAAACTCAAGCTGGTGCAGAACGCAGCAGCACGTCTGCTTACAGGAGCCCCAAGATCTGCTCATGTCACCCCACTCCTGCGCGAACTGCACTGGCTTCCTATTGAATTCCGGGTCTCCTTCAAGGTGTTAGTCTTAACTTTTAAGGCCTTATATGGTTTGGAGCCAGTGTACCTGAAGGAGTGGCTTACCCCATACGTGCCCAGTAGATCACTGCGTTCAGAGGGGCTGAACTTACTGGAGGTGCCTAATATTAAGACATACTGTTGTCGAGTACGCGGCAGAGGGCGTTCACAGTGGCTGCGCCGAGCCTCTGGAATTTGTTGCCTGCGGAGACGCGAGCTCTACGGGGCTTGATGGCGTTTCGCAAGTCTGTAAAGACTTGGCTGTTTAGGCAGGCATTTGGATCCGACTGATGCCTGCTATAACCTGCCACATCTTGCCATCTGTATTATTGTTGTCTACTGGGATTTTAATGCTGGGAGCGGGGCTTAAACTTGGTTTTATAATGCTGTTTTATGTGTTTTTATGTGCTTTTATTTGGTTTTATCTTGTAAACCGCTCTGGGCTCCGGAGAGAGCGGTATACCAAATCGAATAAATAAATAAATAAATATTTGTTTGTTTATTATTTCGGCTTATATACCACTACTCCCACAAGGCTCAGGGCAGTTTACAAACAACAGAGCTATAAAAGCTATTTAAACATTAAAAGCGATGTTAAACAACATTAAACCATTAGCACAGCTCAAATGCTTGCTGAAATAGATGGATTTTGCAAGCTTTGCGGAAGGCCAACACCTCCTGCAATGCTCGAACCTCTGGTGGAAGAGCATTCGATAACGATGGGGCAATGATCGTGAAAGCCCTACGTCTGGTTGCCGTCAAGTGATAGGTCTTACAGCTTGGAATTTCTAGAAGGTTTTGGTCTTCTGAACGCAGCAATCTCTTGGGCTTGTACAGGATAAGGCAATCCTTCAAGTACACTGGCCCCAAACCATGTAAGGACTTAAAAGTGAGAACTAACACTTTGAAAGTGATCCGGTATTCAATAGGCAGCCAATGCAGCTGCTGTAAGACAGGAGTTATATGGCAGCTCACTGGTTCCCCGGCGAGCAGCTGAGGTGCAGCATTCTGCACTAGCCTGAGCTTCTGAATCACCGTTAAAGCTAGGCCAATGTAGAGAGCGTTACAGTAATCTAGTCTCGAGATGGCCTTGATCACCGTAGCCAGATCGATCCGGGACAAGTAGGGAGCTAGTCATCTAGCCTGTCGGAGATGGAAAAATGCCACTCTGCTCACAGCAGAGATTTGAGCCTCCATTGTTAGCAGAGGGTCCAAAAGGACTCCCAGACTCTTTACCCAAGATGACAGGCGTAATGCCTCGCCATCCAGGGTAGGCAAATGGATATCCCTACTGCCCAGGCGACCCAGCCATAGGATTTCCGTTTTTGCCGGATTCACCTTCAACCTGCTGGCACGCAACCGTTGAGTGATGGCCTCAAGGCATTGATGGAAATTATCGGAATAAGCTGAGTACCATCGGCGTACTGATGACACTCAAGCCCAAAGTTTCGCACCAGTTGAGCAAGTGATCACATGTAGATGTTAATTAACAGCGGGGAGAGAATGGCCCCCTGAGGGACCCCACAAATTAGGGGGGACCTCTCAAAAACCAACTCGCCTCTCACCACTCGCTGTCCCCGATTTTGGAGAAAGGACAACCAATTTAGGGTTGTTCCCCCACTCCCGTTACGGTGAGGCGGTGAGTCAAAAGATCATAATCGACTGTGTCAAATGCTGCTGTGAGATCCAATAACACAAGCAGCGCTGATCCATCCTGGTCAAGCTGGCAGCGAAGCTGATCTGAGATGGATACCAACACAGTCTCCATCCCATGCCCCATACGGAAGCCGGACTGGAAGGGATCTAATCCGTCTGTTTCACTTAGGAATCCCTACAACTGCTCCACTGCTGCCCTCTCAATCATCTTGTGCAGAAACGGTAGATTCGAGACTGGGCGATAATTGGAAGGAAGCAAACGATCTAAGTCCAGTTTCTTCAGCAGAGGAGAAACCATAGCCTCTTTTAAATCCTCTAGAAACACTCCTTGCTCAAGGGATGTCATGCCCCAGCATGACTCCAAGCAAGACCAAGGCCATGTTAAACCTAGGAGTTTAGCTGGGCCAGAAAGCAAGCCTCTGCAGAGGCCTCTAGTTCAACCAATGTTCAAGAACAGGAGCTGCATAGCTCCATCCCGGGCCGATAAGAAGCGAGGGGAAAGCGGAGTCGGGTTAACTCCCGTCCTTCCAGGTGCAAGCGCTAATGAGTTGACATACCATTCTGATGCGGGAGGCATGAGAAAGCCCAGCCAGGAGCCTGTTCATGAGAACCAGTTACGACGCACCTTGCGTCGTAAGGATCAAAGCCTTGTGGGGCCTATTTAAGTTAGGACTCAGAGATGTGCGGCATCTCGTGCCAACGTTCAGTTTCTGCCTCGCCAAGTTCCACGTACTCTAAGTTCCAGCCTGGGCCGGTGGGCCTTCAAGCCTCTGTTCTCAAGTATTTGCCAAGCCTTTGTTGCCAGAGACTTATCCAGGATTTAGCCCATTGGGGCATCAGGACTATTTCTTAATTCAGTGAACTCTTTTTACTTCTTGGACTATTGCATTGCAATACTGGATGCTGAGAGCATCAAGGGACTATATCTTTATCTTTTTACTTCTTTTCACTTATTCTAAATAAAGCATTTAATCACGGCTGGTCTCAAGTGGTTTACTGAGGGGTCCTTCAGGTCTACGGTGCAACAAGGGAGCCGTTCACTATATTCAACAGAGGGCATGATAGACCCTCCATGCAAGCTTTCACTAGTCAGGAGGGGCACGGGTCGAGGGAGCAAGTAGTTTTTCGAGTAACAGCTATAATCCTATTGACAGCCTCTGTGTCCAGCGGTGTGAACCGGTTGAAGGTGGGCCCGGAAAATGGCCACGGGTTCTCAAGCTCTCTTACTGTCTCAATCGTGGCTGGGAGATCCCGGCGAAGGAGCGAGATCTTGTCTGCAAAATAGCTCTGAAAAGCCTCGACAGTAGGGGCCTGATCATTGCTTTTTGGGACGGTAGGGACCGTTGTCAAAGACCGAATTATCTTGACTAATTGAGCCGGGTGTGAGCTCACAGACGCTATCAAGGAGGCATAATATGATTTTTTCGCATCTAAGATAGGATGCTCATAAGCATCCATAAACTGCTAATAAGCTGATCTCGATGCTTTGTCACGAAGTTCTCGCTACACACACTCTAGCCATCTCTTTTCTCGCTTCTTCGACCGAAGTTCCTCAGTGAACCAAGAAGATCAGTCAAAAAGACAAAAAGATCTTTCTCATTCCTCATCAGTTAAAAAGATCTTTCTCATTCCTTTGGGTACTCTATCCTTTAATTTATATTTTTAAAAGGGTGGAAACATACATTTAATTGTTTTTTTTAAATTATATTATTAATTCTGTGTGCAGTAAAACTCCCATATCTCTGGAAGATGAGTTCCTGAGTTTACAGTGGTAACAGGAAACTGTGATGTTCCTAGACAGGACATGTTGCATTCTGCAGGATGACTCTATGGAACCTCAGGTAGAGGCATACCATAGACTTGCATAGAGGATCTATAAAATTCCTATAAAGGACATACTTTGGGGATGTGGGTAGGTGAAATTGTGGATACTGGTCCCATGGATACAGTAGTCATGTTGTTCTTGAGGTTGGAAGGCCATGCTTTTTAAAAAATCAGAATGTGAATATGGTAGTCAAACTGATTACATTTAACAAACAAGATGTTGGAATAGATATATTATTGTTTCTCCTTGTTCTTGAGTGTCTTACATTTGGTCAAGTGTATGTGTTTATATATTGTCCATATTATTAAAATTGCCAAACCCCAATAAGGTAATTTTTGTGGCTTATGCCATATATCCTAAAGATAAGCATATTCATCATTGGAATCTAAGCAGATTCATCCTTGATTAGTACTTGAATGGGTGACCACCAACAAATACCAGGTGCTGTAAGCTAATTTTAGAGGTGGGAACTGGTGAAACCATCAGAGTCCTCCTTCTGAAAATCATGGGGTCACTTTAAGTTTTCAGGGATCTTGAAGACATGTACACATATACATGCAAGGTAATTTACAATAACATGAGGCAATTTGCAGCAACATAACAAAGTATGGGCAGTCCCAGAGTTACAAACATCTGACTTATAAACAACACATATTTAAGAACAGGGGTGAGACAACATTAAATGAGAAAAATGTACTGCTAGGAAGGGAAATTCACTCCTGAAAGACTTATTATGGGGGGAAAGTGTCTCCACTGAAGCTTTAGCACAATTTTTTGTTTCCACAAGCTAATATTTCAAAATTTAATCATCACAGTGACAGAAAGTGAGGTGAAATCTAATGAACAGAGGGACAAACAGCTCTGGGGTATTTCCCTTCCCTGTACTATCCAAAGTACTGTGTGTGAGAGAGATATATATATAGATAGATAGATAGGAGGGAGGGGACTTCAAAATGTCCCTGTTCTTACTTGCAAACAAATTCAAGTTAAGAACAAATCTACAGAACCTATCTTGTTTGTAACTTGGGGAATGCTTATATAGTAGAAGATTGCCACAGTACCAATTTATAAGCAAAATATATAGTAAACACAAAAACTTTTCATGTTGCTACTGATCAACTAAAGAAGTGAATACATTATTTTTGACATGCCATTCCTCATGATTTTTGTGTGTCTGTCAGGAGCAACTTGAGAAACTGCAAGTCGCTTCTGGTGTGAGAGAATTGGCTGTCTGCAAGGACATTGTCCAGGGAACGCCTGAATATTTTGGTGTTTTACCATTCTTGTGGGAGGCTTCTCTCATGTCCCTGCATGGGGAGCCGGAGCTGACAGAGGGAGCTTATCAGCACTCTCCCTGAATTCGAACCTTCGACCTGTCAGTCTTCAATCCTGCTGGCACAAGGGTTTAACCCACTGCGCCACCGGGGGCTCACCATCACAGAAGCTTCATTATGTGTGTTGTACTTATATCTATTTCTCCTTGAACGAGTGCCTCTCAAATAATAGTGAGATTAACATATTTCTTCCTGAAATGGGACTACCACTGGCTAGATGTGTACTTGTTTAATTTAGTTGATACTTAGCCACTGGTGTTTCTGAAAATGGTGTATATACTAGTATTGCTTTTTGGAAATCTAATTTTAAAAATCAATCTTGGAAGTTTTTTGTTCGTTGCTGGTCATTTTCTTTCTAAAACTGGTATTTGTGTTTACTTGCAGGATCGCACAAGAACTTTTGACATGCATTCACTGGAGAATTCACTAATTGACATAATGAGAGCTGAAAGTGATTCACTGAAAGGTAAACTTGGAATACTGTTTTTGCTACAGTAAATAATTAGGCTGACATAGCTGCGAAGCCTATGAAGTTTGAATATTTATTACACAGCTAAAACCTTTGCTTTCTTCTGTGATTTGATGGTTTTAGGTTTTATCTGACTCTTAGGTCTCCTTTTTTATTTAGCTAAAGAGGCAGCTTTTGGTAAATCATTTCTATGCATAATGTACTCCTTGGAAAATAGCATTAACATTTTTTTGTCAATCTTTTCTAATTATGTGGTTTCAAGAGATTTTTAAATGAATAGAAATGGTATGGAGTGAAACACTGAAGCTGATCAGTAATTTTTTGCTAGCCAATTGGCATATTTTTCTTGAAATAATATTGATAAACCAGTATATCTTGAGTGCTTCTTTCCTTCCAGCATAGCACAGACATAACTGGCAAGAGTTGTTAAGAGTTGTAGAGGCTTTGTTAAACTAGAAGAGGATCGATGGACTGGCCCTCGAGCTAACTGTCGTGTAAACCAGAGGAACAAATAGGGCAGATAGATATTGACTACCTTTGACAGATTCTAGTTAATGTTGTTTTACATTTCTCAGCAGTCCGTCCTATAGTCTGTGGTACAGCATGATGCAGAACAGGCTATTGAATGAATAGATAGATAAGGTCATGTGAAACTTACAGTTTCGCATCATAATCTTTACATCTTCTTTACATTATAGGAAATGTAGTTCTTGTGGGCAGATATCTTTGCCCTCGCCTCCCATACCCACTCAAGTCAGGGATTGTACCTTTCTTCCAGACTAAAAATTACATTTTTCTATGATACAGAATGGCCCAAGCATTTTTAGCATCATTCAGGCTTCAAGTGTAGCCTGAGTATGGTATGGATTTGTACTGCTTGTATTATTTTGGGGTGTCAAAGTGACAATTTCGGGCCTGAGCCTATTCAAAAATCTTTTAGATTCAGGTAGGTGGAATAATAGCACTGGCAATCTTGAGTAAGCTTCTGCCTTGCCCCATTTTGTATTATTGCAGACTCCAAGAAGTCTAGGTCTGATCTAAAATGGAAGATGACTCCTTAGCCCCTGAACTCAGAACTGAAATCTGATAAACCATATCACTGGCACCAATGATGCAGAAAACCTTTGGCAGAACCTGCTCTGTGGGTGCACATGTTCTCTGCTTTGAATGCAGAAATAAATTAAATTGAATGCAGAATGAATTAAATGTCTACCATTTTACAAAAAGAACAATTTGACAAAATAAATAGTGTGTTTACCCACTGTAAATACAACTGTTTTGAGCAGTTTTGAATACATATAAATATTTTCTTCTGTTGTGAATAGGTTTGAAATCAAAACATGTTTGATTAGATATTCACGTAAAATCCTTTGGAAACATAATGTTATGCAAGTCATTTATCTTGTGTGGGTTCAGTACTTAAGCAATAGTCTTAGCTTACATGTTTTATGTGTTCAACTCTTTATTTATCCAGTTTGTCCCATGCATTTGCTATGCTTTATTACTGACCTTGGGAGTCTAGAGCAGATTTATGGTCTTCCTTGAAAGTACATTCCCTGTCGTGGTCTTCTGTTAATATGTACTGATGTATAATCCCTGCGCCTGCGCAGACAGTTCCCAAAATGCTTGATAGATTGACAGGATAGCTTCCTCTCTCTTCTGGGATAAAAAGCAGTAGCTTTTATTGTCACCATCCTACATAGCGATTTAAGGTGGAAATGCATTATTCAGGTAAAAAAATTAGTCACATACTTTGTCCAATCCAGGTTCAATAGAGTTTTCTGTGCCATGATTTTTTTTTAAAAAAAATGAAATGAACCGATTATTATTATTATAGTAATACAGTAATATCATTTTGCTTTTTGTGGCAGTGAATAAATTTCCCATCTACTGCACATGTTCCTATGCACAAATAGGTTGGAATTAAAAATATACCTTGCCTTTTCTAGTTCTACCCATTGTAATGTAAATTATTGAATAATATGTTGTAATTGAAGAACTTTCATGTCTTAAACAACAATGAAGAACATAAATTACTGCTTGATTTCAGTCGGGTTTCATTAGTGTTTGGTCCCACATTCTTGCAGGAGACACAATAACTTCCTTATTTGTGTACTAGATTAAATTTTATTTTCATTGTTTTCTTTTGGGAGAGGAGGACATACATCTAATCTCCTGAATATCCATAGCTAGTTCCCATGTGTCTTGAGGCCAGTGAAGAGGAGCTTCAAGTCAAATTTTTATATTTCTTTTCAGAGGCAGAATCTTAAGGTGTCCAGTTCTTACCCTTCTGCAAATTATGCCTTTTCCCCTCAAGACATTTTTTTTAATTTGCAATATTTATATTCCGCCCTTCTCACCGCACAGAGGACTCAGGGCAGATTACAATGCACATATACATGGCAAACATTCAATACCATAGACATACAACATATATAGACAGACACACAGAAGCAATTTAACATTCAGCTTTTCTGGCTTCATGAGGGTATCCTTGATTCTGGCCACAGGGGGAGTTGTCGCCTCACGATCCACCTGTGACACCGAGTCCTTGATGGAGTACTTCCGCATTCATGCACGCTGCTGGAAGGTTCTATGGTGTCGTAAATTAGTTAAATTAGCCTCCCTGCAAAGTGGTACCTAAATTTCCTACTTGACAGATGCAACGGTCTTTCAGGCTGCATAGGTCAACAGCAAGCTAGACTATTAATGGTTGGGAGCTTACTCCGTCCTGGGCTGGCTTCAAACTCATGACCTCTCAATCAGTAGTGATTTAATGCAGAAGGCTACTAACTAGTTGCACCACAGCCTGCTCTACATTACATGTAAAAGTTGAATTTTATTAATTGCATATCTGTATTTCAGTAAATATAGATCAATAGGGACAACAATACTGTAAGTATGTTACTATTAAAGAGGGTGGCAGTTGATTAATCATGTGGTGAGAGCAGCATTCTGTATTATGCTATTAAATCTTCATAGGAAGACAGGGTGATAAAAGACAACAGTAATGTTACTATTTTTGAAGGCAGTATCCACTGTGTGATGTAGGAGCAACTTCATTTGCATTCTTACACATCACTTTAAAATAGTAACAATTCATGGTCTTCATTAAAAACCTGTGTTGGTTTGTAAAATGGCTATACAGGGGGAATTGGTTACTCTGATAGTCCATTTGGTTCAGATATAATCAAAATTGTTGGAATCTCATACATGAACTGCAATAGCCCCAGGGTCTCTATTGTTCCCTTCATCCACACAGTTCACTTTGCTCTTCCCCCACACTGACAGCAAACTATAGCTTGCCATTACATCTAAACTGGGAAACTGGATTTTTCTTGGCCTAATTATTAATCTAGAAGAAGTTTGGCATGTTCAAATGAGTGCATATTTTACATTTGTGTTTAGACCAAAACCTGAAAAAAGTACTTTTATCTTTCAACTTACAAAATCTTCCGAGAAGAAATTAGATTAAGAACAACTTTCCCAAGTGCTGGCCTAGAGTGCAGTTGCGTTCAAGAACAAGTGGTCTGCTGTCACTTGTAGTGTTCACTAACATTCCCCTTCTTTTGAGTCTTCCAACATATTGGGTTCATCGGACTGAGGGAGAATCTCATTTTTCAATAGCAGTTTAGAGAATTATAAGAATCATGAAGAGACCCTTCTGCTACTTGGGAAGAGACCCGTGTTTTACATCTTATTTGATGGACAGAGCAGTGGGAGCTGCTGGAAATCCTGCTTCCCGGTGGGACAGGAACCCTTTCCCATAGTTAGTTGGTGGATGGATTTGTATAGGCCTGGTCACATCAGTCTGATTTTCTTGGCCTGGGAAATATTCTATGTATTTTTAGTTGGATGCTTCATCCTGATAATAGCTGGAGAAATTGACGTTTCCTTTCATAAATAAGCAGTGCAGGTTAATAGGCTCCCCAATAGATCTAATCTAAAGTGGAATTGCTGTAGGCCTCATGTATGTATATTAGCTGTTTAATGTGAGATGAACATGCCATTTGTGCTATAGCTAGTTTGTTACTAAAAGTTTCTCAAAATCTATTGACTAGATTTATTTGAGTTCATATTTCCCAAGGAAAATTGGGATATTGGAAAAGTATAAAGCTTTTTGTCAGTGAAGTGAATACTGGTATCCAGATTTATAAATGTTGCTTTCATGGGATACAGTTTATTTTTCAAGATGAAGCTTCCCTTAAGATGCTGTGAGATAATTGTTAGAAGGCTTTATTGCGTGTGAGTTTTTAAAAATAGATTACACTGTAACCTTAGAAAACATTCTAAGTCGCATGAAATAGGATTGGCATACTGAATAAAAGTAGCAGAGTTAACATCCAACTGAGTGCCTGGCTACGTGCTATATTCCTTGGTTTAAAAGCAAGCACATATAAACTCAAATATCTATTAAGTTTGTCTTTGGCCATAGTAAACTTGTAAGTTTTTACCACTGAACTTGCCAAGGTAAACTTGAAAATTAAAAACTCTGAAGTTCCTGCATAAATAAATAAAGGGACATAGAGCGTGTGTACAGCTCTATTTCAGTGTCATAGCTAAGATTAGAAATAAATGAGTGTTATATTGGCATCACTGCTTTTCCTATAATATGTCAAAGCAGTTATGCACTTACTCTCTTCATAAAATGTTTGCTTATCAAGTGGGATCAATGCCTATGCCAGTTATTCTCAACTTTTCATCCTTGAAGTGTTTTATTCTTCTAGTTCCCAGCATAATCAAAGGTTGGAATCCAAAAGCTATTAATGAATGCTGTAATTTCACCGTAACAACTGTGTGGGTATATATATTATAAGGCATATGATTCAGAGAATTAACCCCAAATCAAAGAAAACAGAAAAAAATGCTTCTAGAAAATGTAATATTGGTTCACCTCTTCTTTTTATGGGCAGGTAAAGATAGAAAAGAAAGAGCCACTGTTTTAAACATGCAGAGCAAAACACACTGAGAATCCAGTTTGCTTATGTGTGGTAGTTTTGAAGAACAACAGGATCGATTTCTGACATAATTCCTGGCTTGCACTGGCAATGCTTGTAGACCAGGGCAGTCCAACTTCTGCCGGCTCAAAGGCTGGACTTCTGGTGAGTGATCACCTGGGGGGGACACCCGGCCACGCCCCAGCCACGCCCCCGGCATGCCCCCCGGGCACGTGGCTCCGCCCTCTCTCCCAAAGCGTCAGAACACCTGTTCTGACTTTTGGGAGAGGGAGACGCCGAGGGAGCCTTCAGCGGCTCCGCCCCTCTCCCAAAGTGTCAGAACAGCTGTTCTGACACTTTGGGAGAGAGGGAGGCGCCGCGGGGGTCCCCCTCCCTTCCAAGGCGTCACGGCAGCCGTGGAAACCAGCGATTTCGCCGGCTTCAGCGGCTGCCGTGACGCTTTGGGAGAGAGGGAGGCGCCGCGGGGGACCCCCTCCCTTCCAAGGCATCACGGCAGCCGCGGAAACCAGCGATTTCGCCGGCTTCAGCGGCTGCCGTGATGCTTTGGGAGAGAGGGAGGTGCCACGGGGACCCCCCTCCCTTCAAAGGCGTCACGGCAGCCGCGGAAACCGGCGATTTCGCTGGCTTCAGCGGCTGCCGTGACGCTTTGGGAGAGAGGGAGGCGCTGCGGCAGACCCCCTCTCTTCCAAGGCGTCACGGCAGCCGTGGAAACCAGCGATTTCGCCGGCTTCAGCGGCTGCCATGACGCTTTGGGAGAGAGGGAGGCGCTGCGGGGGACCCCCTCCCTTCCAAGGCGTCACGGCAGCCGCGGAAACCGGCGATTTCGCCGGCTTCAGCGGCTGCCGTGATGCTTTGGGAGAGAGGGAGGCGCCGCGGGGGACCCCCTCCCTTCCAAGGCGTCACGGCAGCCTGGATGGCTCGCGGGGGAAGCGAGCGCCTGGTTCTTGCTTCCCCCGCGAGCCATCCAGGCCTGCGGGACAGTTTTCGCCCGGCTCTCGCGTCCCTCTGACCAGGGCGCTCGCTTCCCCGGGCGCTCGCTTCCCCCGCGAGCCATCCAGGCTTGCGGGAGGGTTTTCGCTTGGCTCTCGCGTCCCTCTGGTCAGCACGAACCAGGCGCTCGCGCCCCTCGCTCCCCCGCCGCCGCCCTTCCAAGGAGGAGGAGCTGGCGCCGCTGGTGTCCCCATCGCCACCATTAAAAAAATATTTTTTAAAAATTATTTTTAAAAAAATTATTTTTTTCATTTCAGGAGGGTAGCGGGGGCCGTGTCCAACAGACTGGGGGGCCATATACGGCCCACGGGCTGCCTGTTGGACAGCCCTGTTTTAGACCACATTTTGATCCAGCACTCATAACATGATTCATAGTTCATCCTGGTCATTGTAGATTAGCTTTTGTTTCAAGATGTCATGTCTTCTAGTATAAGTAAGCCAGTTCCTTAGCTTTTTTATCTGTATGTGTACTTGTTCAGCAGTGCTTTAAAAAAAACAGTGGCAGAAAATGTTTGATGTCCAAATGTTTGTACACTAAAGTATTATCAATTGTCATAGAGCTTTGTTTTTGCTGACCCATACCTGAATACTTTATTGTCTTTTTGAACACCTGTCATTTTCAGTTTGATATTTATATCTACCAAAGTGTCTACAGAAGCTAGAAACTGAATTGCATTTCCTTTATGAGGTATTTGACTTTCATGGACTAAGCTTCTCCTCTCCCTATGTCATGTTATCTGATATGATAGTTTAGTCATTGGCAAACTAATGAAAAATCAAGCTAAATACCTTCATGTTTATGTAGAATGAAATATAGCATGTGTAAAAGCTTGTAGTTAAAGAGGTAGTTTAGGGATTCCACCCACTCCTGAAATGTTTCAGGTTAAAAAAACTGCCTTATTCATGAATTTTAACTGGTTTACTAATGTCCCATACTAAATCTATGAGAAGCAAAAATTATGCACCGTGATCATAATTTCATGGCCTTGTTGAGATCTCATGCTACATCAGGAGATACTGACCTGAAATGACATCTGGAAATTGCAGCTATGAATGCCTAATATACTAGTCCTCAAATACAGACATTTGTGGTGACAGGATAGTCCAAAAGTGGTGAAAGATGCAGTGCATCACAGTGTTTCTCTGTTTTGCCAGATAAAGCTTTGGATGCGAGTACCTCAGAACAGTTATTGCTCTTTGTTAGGTACGCTGATGAAAAACCAGGGAGATGTGCACAGAATCTGTGAAAGAATTTTAGGAGATCTTTGACACAGCAAGATCAGTGGTAGAGTCTATAGATGGTGAAATTACGATTCCTTGCATCAGTTCAAGGCAGACTTGTAAAAGCAACATCCAAGCAACTTCACCAACACCACAGAAATATTATAGGCTTAATATGCACATCCCATTTCTAGACTTATTCTGCAGTCAGCTTCAAGAAAGGTTTAAAAGCCACAGGGAAGTAGTTCAGGAACTGTAAGTGTTCCTCGCTATTAATTGTAGCCATTTAAAATCCAACTTAAACTAGTACACAGAACTTTACAATTAATGCCTTCCAGATACTGACACACTGATGGAATTGTTTGACCTGTTGTGTAGAAAATGAAAAAGATTACACCTGCAGAAAAACCATCAAATTCACTGGAAACAGATCTTGTCTGTGATAGTTTGTTCTGAATGGGAAGATTTTTTCAGATTTTTGCAACAATGCCAATGTCAACAGTTAAAACGAGGAGTTGTTTTCAACTCTTAAACTATTGAAAACACATAAGATGCACAATGGGGCAAGAAAGACTGACTGGACTTGCTCTTTTGAATGTCCTTTGAAGTTTAGCAATGGAGCCTGATTTCTGTCCAAGTGTATTTACACAGTTTTCAAGTGTTTCATATAGGCATTGTGGTATTCTTTTGTAACTACTAAATTACCAATTAAAAGTCATTTTCAGGTTTTTTAAAGACTTTGAACTTTGTAGCTAAAATAGAAATTTGATTCAATTAAGTATATATAAAATATATAATAAGTAATAGAAATTTAAACAATTTGTACTATGGACCCAACTTTATGATTCACTAAAATAAAGTTTTAACCCCTCCTGAATTTTTTTTCTGGCTATGGGCCTGCATGTATGGCTTTGAAATAATAAGTTGCCCAAAAGCATCAAGAAAATGAGCCTTTATTATTATTTCCTCAGTTTTGTGCATAAAAAAGCAGTGCCTCTATTGCAAATGTCCTTGCAGTAGGGAAGAGCCAAAACTACATCTGAGTCTGCTTGTGGAGAGAAATGGGGTATAAATAAACATAATAATAACAACAATAATAATACATCTTTTCTTCCATGACTGTTGGTGAAATAAATATTTTCTTTTGCCTATTATTATATGCCTCTAACTCTGTAATTAGAGAGAAATGAAGAGATGACGGCTTCATTTTTTGCACATCTCCCATAAGGATCTCTTAAAAAAAAATTCCCAGTGGAAAATTTATTTATTTATTTATTTACTATATTTATACCCCACTCTTCTCACTCTGATGGGGACTCAGGGCGTCTTACAGATTATGGCAAAAGTAAATGCCACATTATATACAAATAAACAAATTTAACATATTGAATAATAATAACAATAGAAACCTACTACAATAATAATCTTCATTTATATCCCAGTTTTCTCCCTAACAGGACCCAAAGTGGTTTGCAATACAATACAAATCAAAGTACATTTAACATAAAATTCAAGACAAAAATCACACAAAGCATAAAACATCCAGAAATAAGATATAAATAAATATCAAGCATTTAGAATATTTAAAACCAATAATTATTATAATTATTGTGGAGACTCATCAAATAAATAAATAAATAAATAAAGGTAATGCTCAAGATCCTGCAAGGAAGACTCCAGCAATACATGAAGAGAGAATTGCCAGATGTACAAGCTTGGTTTAGAAAAGGCAGAGGAATGAGAGACCAAATTGCCAATATCCGCTGGATAATGGAGAAAGACAGGGAGCTTTAGAAAAACATCTATTTCTGTTTAATTGACTATTCTAAAGCTTTTGACTGTGTGGATCATAATAAATTGTGGCAAATTCTTGATGGTATGGGATACCAAATCACCTTGTCTCTCTCCTGAGGAATCTGTATAACGATCAAGTAGCAACAGTAAGAACAGACCACAGAACAACAGACTGGTTCGAGACTGGGAAAGGAGTATGGCAGGGCTGTATACTCTCACCCTACCTATTCAACTTGTATGCAGAATGCAACATGAAGGCTTGATGAATCCAAGGCTGGAGTTTAAATTGATGGACAAAACATTAACAGCCTATGCAGATGATACCACTTTAATGGCCAAAAGCAAGAAGGAGCTGAGGAGCCTTCTAACCAAGATGAAAGAAGAAAGTGCAAAAGCAGGGTTGCAGTTAAACATAAGAAACCCCAAGCAATCAGACTGGTTGATAACTGGCAAATAGAGGGAGAAAATATGGATGCAGTGACAGACTTTGTATTTCTAGTCATGGAAATTATTGCAGATGGAGACTGCACCCAGGAAATCAGAAGACATTTACTTATTGGGAGGAGAGCAATGATCAATCTCGATAAGATAGTGAAGAGTAGAGACATCACACTGGCAACAAAGATCCGCATATTCAAAGCAATGGTATTCCCCGTAGTAACCTATGGATTTGAGAGTTGGACCATAAGGAAGGCTTAGCGAAGGAAGACAGGCGCTTTTGAACTGTGGTGTTGGAGGAAAATTCTGAGAGTGCCTTTGACCGTGAGAAGATCCAACCAGTCCATATTTCAGGACTGCTCACTGGAGGGAAGGATATTAGAGGCAAAGATGAAGTACTTTGGCCACACAATGAGAAGACAGGAAAGCTTGGAGAAGACAATGATGCTGGGGAAAATAGAAGGGAAAAGGAAGAGGGGGTGACTAAGGGCAAGATGGATGGATGGATTGTACCCTTGAAATGACTGGCTTGATTCTGAAGAAGCTGGGGGTGGTGACGGCCGACAGGGAACTCTGGCGTGGGCTGGTCCATGAGGTCATGAAGAGTCGGAAGCGACTGAACAAATAAACAACAAAATCAATTAAATAGTATATTTTCCTAAGGTTCTCTTAAGCCATTCCTTCTGAGAAAGGTGCTCCAACTGCTTGGCTGGTCTTTTTATCTATCCCTTTTCTCTAGTAAGCTGTATGCAATATTTCAAACACACTTTAAACATTGAGTACTTTTAAAATTGCAAGGTTATATAGGTCATTGTTGCTAAAAATGAGCTTCTCAGATTAACTACTGCTTTTAACCATTTGAAATATTCAGTAAGAATTTTCACATTTCTTTTCCATTTTTTCTTAAATTGGTCCAGTTTAGCTGTTTATTTGGTTGAAAAAAGTAGTGACTCATGTAATGAGACCTTTATATACAGTATTTCTTCATATTAAAAAGGTAGAAGATAAAGATTTATTTCTCACCAAGGGAAAAATGCTTTCACTTCTTATTTCATGTGCATACCAAAAGAAAAAAATCTACATGTAGATGCACAGTGAAACAACAACATATCAGAGAAATATCCCAATATAATAGGTGAAATAACTAGTTTTCTTGAAGCAGTCACCAAACTGCTTACATGGGGCAATATTAAAATGCAGTTTTGTGAGTTTTTACTTTGTTCATCTCTGATACACAAGGAAATGTAATTTTGTAGACAACAAGATTAGGTATGTGGGCAAAACCTTTCAATGCATCAAGGGCACCTGTTGAGAAATTGATGACAGAGTGAAAACGAGCCCTTTATTATTGCTTCCTCAATTTTGCACAAGGTATCTGCAAAATACCTTGCACAAGGTATCTGCAAAACCAAAAAAACAACCCAAACACACAACACTGAACCTTTTCACCTTTTGTAGCAAAATTTCTATACAGAAGGGCAAGCTTATTGATAAAAAAAGATGCGACTCTTTAGGTTCGTTTTATTTTTAAAAGATCATATAGCAACATTTTCTTATTTTGTTCAAAATGTGTTGGTCTATGAAATAAGCATTTTTTTCATGTTTTTCATTCACTTTAAAAAGTACGGTCTCATAGGACGGATTTTTTTTCACATGAAGGATTTTTTTTCACATTTTCTTCTTGTATATGGGAATGTGTAAACAAAACAAGTCAGGATTTGCATTCCAAAAAAAGGATGAATTGTTAAAAAAGCATGTGAGAAGTGGAGAGTTCCAGGGTTTCTTGTGTTTTTCCACAAAGAGTGCATACAATTGTACAATGCTGACTTCGAACTAGTTGAGTGATATTCAGTGTCATGTGAAGCAAGCTAGAGCACAGAGCTTTTTGCATGACTTGTAGAGGCTGTTGGCCTTTTGCAAATATTGAAGCATGTGTGTTTTATAACTGAACTGAAAAGTAAGTAGATTTTAAACTTTTATAAGGACCCTTTTGAGAAAGCTATGTATGAATGTGGGTGCTAAAGAAAAGAGTGCTTTATACTCATAATATCTAGATTGACAATTACCAGTTTTGTTTCTTTTAGGGTGGCAGGGGATAGCTTAGTTCTTTACTGTGGATTTTTTTGTAGTATATTCTTCCCTCTTTAATGGAAGGTGGCTTTCCTGGGTACGTAAAGAGGAAATGGAATACTTGTGTAACACTCAAATAGGAAGAGAAGTGTGTTGTAGGGATGAGAAAGTTCTGCACTGTGTGTGAGCAGGTCAACTAAGAGATGGCTTTGTCAGTAAAAGAACATTACAATGGAAAGTTTTTAAAGACTGAGCTAAGGGGACTGTACTGTTTCAGAGATAATTGTTTCAACTTTTTAATTGTATTTTCTAAGGGTATTTTGGAATCATGTTAATATTCATTTTTTGTATGCTTTAGCTGTATTGTTTTTTAAAATTGTATGCTATCTTCAGTCCCAATTGTGGGAGAAAGACAGTATAATTTTACCTTTTAAAAAAATGCATGTAAGAGAAAGATGATGCATTATGTTTTGCCAACTGGATAAGAGTGATGAGCAAAGGGCTTCAGGACATGAAATATATTGCAACAGATATCTTAACTGAAATTATATTGTTTGATTATGAAATTTTAAAGGAAGCTTCTTTAATTTCATCTAGACAGTTATGACTAATGTTTTCCATCTTTGATAAGTAACTACAAGCTGTAATTCTTTAAAAGTGCTGAAAAATATCTTTGACATTGTCAATTGGGAAATTTTAGAAAGGAAATAAAAATCTTCAATATTGCAATATTACAGTAAACAAATGGAAGGCTTTGTGATTTGGGATTAGAAGGGGTGACTTGGATTCAAAGAAAACCTGCTGTCCTCCATATTGAAGTAGGAAAATATGTTTCATTTGGTTTACTAAAACACTTAGGAATAACTAAAGTAGCTCTTTGAAACATGTCATTCAGCCATTTTGGGGGAGAAGTGGCCCTCCGAGGGAGACCTGGAGCCATGTACAAGACTTACATAATTCTTCCAAAAAGTCATGTCAGTGTTTAGAATCTTAAGTTTTTGCTTGGGCGCCACCCGTGTATCTTAATATCATGTCATACTAATCTTATGAAACAGACCCAACATACAAGGTTTGTGCCTGGTTATGTTTTTTTAAAAAGAAAAAAAAGAGGTGTTCATAAAAACTTCAGAACTGTGAAACGTTCTGAAACTCTGGGGGCAGTGGTGAATGTGTTATACAATTGTAGCAAGTTTCATCCCGGTAGCTCTACAAATGAGCGAGAAAGGATCCCCCAAAGCTTTCCCACTTGCACAATTGCATAACGGAAAAGTAATGAAAATTTTTGTTACGTTGTTATAGTTACGATACAGACCCCTTATGTTAATTTAGAAATACTTTACAAACCCCTTGCACCATCATTTAGTAATAAGTATTGAAACATTTTTTCATTGATTGCACAGGCCTAATATATAACCTTTGGCATTATCATGCAGAAGCAAAACAATCCTTATTTTTAGAGGAAATGTTTAGGAAAATAAACATCCTTATATTGTAACTAAAGGTGTAGGAAAGTGTTAGGGCACTCAGTTCAATGTTATATTGAACTTTTCAACAGCATATCCTTGCACGCATGCTATAATGTTAAAACTTCAGACTAAGTCCTATTGAATTATCCTGATCCCATGTTGATATGTAGCTTTATCTATATCTAAATTAATATGCTCTTAAATCGTACATCCTCTCAGTAAATCTTAAATCATTGAATATACTAACTCACTTTAATATTTTACCTATAAATGTCTTATTTTAAATAACCTATAACTTCTTATTCTTAGGACAATAAACATTAGTTGATCAGATGAAAAACTATCTTGTCAAGTATCCAGCTCCTGCAGTGATCAACCAAATGCTTGTGGGAAGCCCAGAAGCAAGTCATGAAGGCAGTAACAACCTCCTTGTTGTTTTCTGCAGCAGCTGAAAATGTGAAACATACTGTCTCTCACATTAGAGGTAGTAATGCGGCTATCATGACTAGTAGCCTTTGATAGCCTTATTCTACATACATTTATTTGATACCCTTGTAAAGTCAACCAAATCTCTGGCCCTCATTAAGTTATGTGGTAGCTAGCACTCACTACATTTTCTATGTATGCTGTGAGAAGATGTACTGTCTTTTATTTGTCTTGTGTCTCCTATCATTCAGCTTCATTAGATTACTCCAGATAACTAATTTTGAAAAGCGATACTTGCCATATAAATGAATAGAACCAAACAAGTAGCAAAGAATGTTGTGAGTTGGTTGAGTAATGTCCAACAGGCTGCTTAGTAGCCCATGAATTCAGAAACTGCTGCTGTGATGAAATTTACTTCCCATTTTTGGTTTCTGAAGGATTTCAATGTTCCTGCCAGAAAATATTGCTTTGCAGGAAAAGGCAATTTAGAATATCTGTCTTTATAATGACGTTTAGAAATATTGGGTACAAAATAATAAAGTTGTCTCTCAGAACAGTATCTGTTTTTTTATTTAATTTTTTTTAATTTCGCTTCTCAAGGTGCTCTGATTTTTTTTTGTGATGGCAATTAAAACTAGGATTTTGTAGTGATAAAGGCTTGGCAGTTAGAGTGATATTAACAAAGTTGTGGGAATGCATGCCAAATCAGCAGAGTGAGAAGTACGACTTAAAAAGAAGCTTTGCAAGACCTAAGTGAATTATTTTATGTCCAGTTTCCGCCTCAGTTCTCTGCCTGATAATTCTGTTTCATCCCCAACTCTGATTCTGAATGAGATTATAGACTGTTGAAATAGCGCTACAGAATGTGTTTGTATGGATTTGGCAAACAATCTTTATTATGTACTGTAACATTTGAGAGTAACAAAACAATGCTAGCCTTCGCACCAGTGGCATTTTGTGAACTTTTATTTGTATGCATTCTTGAAAACAGCTGACTGCTGTGCACTCTAGCCTTAGAACTGGATTGCTTATCCAGTGGTATTTGAAGAGAATGGACGTAAAATTGCGAATCAGCTATATCGGTTTTTACTGCTTTTTTT
The DNA here is from genome assembly GCA_030556195.1 of Anolis apletophallus. NCBI lineage: Eukaryota > Metazoa > Chordata > Lepidosauria > Squamata > Anolidae > Anolis > Anolis apletophallus. The sequence continues at coordinate 89,232,149 of JARBWK010000001.1, read as the reverse complement.
GGAGTAACTGTTTTACTGTTCATTTCTAACTTTTAAATGTTAGAGTAATCATTTTTAAAATAAGCAGTAGCAAGGGATTAATCCTCTCTTTCTTTGAACCAAAGTACATACCGTAATTCTTTCCACTGTCTGTCTCAATGTTTGTCTCAAGGTAATTATTAGGGAGTTCTTGTGGCTATAAGTATATATTCAGTATATGGCACTAGATATGAGAAATAGTTAAAGCAAAATTATTCATTTTGATCTGCTGAAAGATCTTGATCTTTCTTTTACAATGTTTGAAAAAAGGATGGTTATACTAGAATTTTCATTTAGAAGATCTTAGCATGGGGTATCTATGTGGGTCTGGGAGAAGTGATATGGTGATTACTATCTTTGGATTATTTCCCTCAGGAATCTATGCAGTTGCATGGGCTCCAAGGAAGACGTATAAAAGGCAGCCTACAAAATTCAAATTCACTAGCTGGGCATAGTCAGTAGCCCAGATGAAAGCTTCATTCCATTCAGGACTTGGGATATAAATAACTGCTCCTCTATTCTGCAGCCTTCAGTTGGCTTCATCCTGGTTGGTGCCCATTTTAGTAGGAAGTCCTCAGTATACTGCCCTTTGCCCAAGGACATGAGAAATAAATAACACGTATGTGAAATTATCATGTTTTTTTAAATGTCCTTATCACTGAAGAACTGAGCACATATCTACTATGGACTGTTGATAATTAATACAGTTTTTCAGTCTCTATGGTTAAAATAAGATTTGTAGATGACCTAAATGCATCAAAATTCTCTGCCAGAAATTCTTCATAGAATTTTGCTAACCGTTGAGTGTAGCTCTGTTGCTATGGAAGCATGAACAAAAAATAAGAAAAACTGTAGGAGGGATTTCATTGTGATGGAGATATTTTATAGGATTAGAGTACTTACTATAACCTAATTCTAAGAAGGGAGTTTTAGAAAGTTTTAGACACACAAAAATGCTAAAATTTGAATGTTGGAGAAGAAAAACCATTTACCCCATTTTTGCTGGTTATTCACCCTCCCCATTTCATAAACAAGCGGTGGGGGAAATAACAGGAAAACAGGGGGAAATGGGTTTACTCCTTCAACCCCTCCCCCTAAAATGGACTGTCCTTCTCTGTCTAGTGCCCCCTTTTGGCCTCCGTCTGGATAATGAAACAATACCTCAAAAAATTGAAAAACTCCAAAATTCCAAACTTTTTGCCAGCAGTCACCTGTGTCTGCCTATGAGGCAATGGCACCAACTGTCCCCTTCATTTGTCTCTCAGATCCTCAGTCTCTCTCCTGCCTCATGTCTCATCTGGTAAGAGTGGCAAGCTGAGAAAGAGAACACTTATTGTCCCTATCTTCTGATTCCGTTTTTTTTACTTGAACATAATGAGAATCATGATGAAGGGTTGAAAGGGGGAAATGAGAGGTCTCTGTAGTTAATAGCCTTATACTTGGTTGTAAAAGGCAACTTTTTTATGAATTGAAGGCTTCCATAGATTTGCTCTAACAATACCTCAATTAGTTGTTAGATGGAAGGCAGAGTGATTACCAAGTTTGGCTACAGCAGCAAGTCCCTACAATCTTTTTGGCTTCCTATTCTTCTCCCTCCTCCTTACTAGAACTATTCACTACTTGTGCTGTGTATGCAAATACAGATATTCCAGAATCTAAAAATATCCAAAATATGAAGCATTTTGGTTGAGGGATAATCAGTCTGTATTTTGGATCAATTATTTCTCATCACTTTGCATATGTTCAGTCATATGTTTTGTCCATTGTAATTTGTGCAGTTTTTTTAAAAAAAATGTTGCAAATAAATTATAGAAATGTCCTATTCATTTTGAATTCATAGTCCACAAATATGTATTTAAAACTAGGAGTTCAATAGCAAAGATTAGAGAACTGTACCAGCTAGAAGCACAGTGTTCCAGTCCTCATATTCATCCAGGAGATATATACTGGATATGGACCTAAAATAGAAGGCCAGTTAAATTCTCCAGCATCCCTAACTCATACATCTTGTATATTTAGTGAACATGTCATTATTTGAAAATATTCTGGAAACCTAGAATCCACCTTCTGAACGTAGGTTCTGTCCTAATTCTGGATTATATCACTTTAGAGTTCTAAAGTGCAGGTCTGTATTTCCCTATCACCCTGTTTGCTCCTGCAGAATTCTGGGAAATGTACTGTAGGGAAGCTGAGGACCTCTCTCGCTGGGGATTCCAAAGGCTCTGTCTTACACTACATTTTCCAGAACTATGCAGGGATAAACCGGGTGATTAGAAAACAGGGACCAGTGCTTTAGAGTTCTAATGTGACATTGTAGTAAATTAATGTAATACATCAGTTTGTCTCACCAAATCAGTTCTCCTTCATATACTTTGAAATGCAAATGGTGAAGGATGATGGGAACTGTATTTCAAAATCTAGAGGACACCACATTTGAATTTTCAATGTTACATGGGATATTAGATTCTACTGCATATTATGATCAGGCCTGAAAAGTCAAGAACTCTAACCTTCTGCAATATGAACTCAACTGCCTTTTTTACTTTAATGTGACCTGTGATGACAGTGTTTGTTTGTTAGCATTTCAAAGTACTGTATAATAGGTTTTAAAAGTTTTTATTAAATAGGAATTAAGGAAAATGCAATATATTAAATAAGAATTAGTTCATGAAGTAAAATATAATATAAGCTGATTACTATAAAGCTGTATACTGAACATTCCATTTAAAGTTGTAGATAGTAAGCAACAGTGAAATCTCTTGTTCAACACTAAGCAAAGTTGAATCAATATAAGTAACTCCTAATAGGATTTATTTGGAATAGTATGTGCCTATGCTGTCAGATGTAGAGGGGCACTCAAGGAAGAGACATACTGTATAAATGCGTAAGTCGTGACATTTGCTAAGGAGCCAACTTTGCATCTGTGTGAACAAACAATGAGGTGGGGAAAAGAGTCAGCAAGCAACAGAAGTTTTGAAAGAAGTATTATATTATGGAACTTACTGTCCTCCAGAGGTTGGATTGAAACCCATGAGCTTAGCCAGCATAGCCAATAATCACATTAGTCCAAAAGCTGGGAGCCACAAGTTACTCCAAGCTTATAGGGTAGTGGATTCCTATCACTCAGCTTATCATATTCATTCCTCTTTTAAGTCCTTCCCAATTCTTCTAGCAGAGAGTCCACTTTGATCCCTACCTGCCATTTTATGTCCTGAAACTGGAATAGAAGATTGTGGGTTTAATAGGGAATATGGAAACTGAAGCTTATTTATTTGTTTTGTGTCAAAAGCATTGCATAAATAAATAAGCATAAAACTGATAAAATAAAGGCAGCACAAGCAGCTAAATCATTTTAGACCAAAAACAGGCAACAGCAACTGCATAGTCTGTAGTTTTATTTATTTATTTATTGCTTCAAACTTGTATACCGCCACTCCCCGAAGGCTCAGAGCAGTTTACAACAGTTGGAGTTCACAATATATAGCAATAACATACAAAAGGAAAAGAAAGGCTAGCAAAGAGGGAAGGCAAGGGAATGGGTGGGGAAGAATACAAGGGTAGGGATAAAGAAGTCAGAGACAGCGGTAATCCTATCAGGGTCCCATCCTACCATCAAAAGAGGGAAGGTTGGGGAGCCCTGACTGGGTCGCCGCTGACCGAATGCAGATGAAGGGAGAGGCCTGCATTCTTTGGCATGGCAGCCTGGAGAAAGAGTCCCTACCTGCCAAAGAGTTGTCCTTGTAGTCCAGAACGTCCTGGGTGGGAAGGTCTTCTGGGTCCGAAGTTCCATCCCCTTGGGCTGTCGCACTGCTGGCAAGTTAGTGTTTTAGCAGTTCTTCCTCTGACTTATGCCAACCTGGAACCCCAGGTCTCGGCGGTGGCCAGGGGAGCTTTTGCATAGTTAAGACTCGTGTGTCAGCTGCGCCCGTACCTTGGGAAGTCTGGCTACGGTTGTCCACACTCTGGTCTCATCCCAAATAGATTACTACAATGCACTCTACGTGGGGCTGCCTTTGAAGACAGTTCGGAAATTGTAACTAGTCCAACGGACGGCAGCCAGATTACTAACTGGAGCTACATACAGAGGGCATACCACCCCCCTGTTGTGTCAGCTCCACTGGCTGCCTGTCCAATTCCGAGCTCAATTCAAAGTGCTGGTTTTGACCTTTAAAGCTCTATACGGTTCTGGCCCAGCTTACTTGTCTGAACGCATCTGCCGCTACATCCCACCTCGTAATTTAAGATCATTCGGGGAGGCCCTGCTCTCGCTTCTGCCAACTTCTCAAATGTGGCTGGTGGGGACGAGAGATAGGGCCTTCTCGGTGGTGGCTCCCCATCTGTGGAATGCGCTTCCAAGCAACATACGATCAACCCCAACCCTCCTGGCATTCAGGAAAAATGTGAAATCTTGGCTGTGGGACCAGGCTTTTGCACATTAGCACAATGCAGCACTTTGGATTGGAATTGTAATGGCAAGTTGATGGATATGGCTCAATGCTCATGTTGTGGACGGAACACTGTTTTTAACTTAAGTGAATGTATATTATGTGTTAATGTTAACTGTATTTTACTGCTGAATGTTTAATGTTTATGGTTTTATATTGTATTTATATTGTGTATTGGCATCTAATTGTTGCCGTTTTGTCAAGCCGCTCTGAAGCCCTCCTCGGGGGTTGAGAAGAGCGGGGTAGAAATGATGTAAATAAATAATAACTGAACGCTATGATGACCCTATCATGGTCCTTTTTGTGACTAAAAATGTGTGACTTGTCCAAGTCATCCTCTGAAGTTAAAACTGGAAGAAGTGAACTGCGGAAACTAACAAAGAGTTCACTTGTAAGGTGATTGCTTAGGCTCCCGACTGTCATGGGGAAAAACTCACAAGTGGTTGATATCATTCAAAAAGGTGTGCTTTTCATAAAGAAAGTGCACTTCTGTCCATGCTTGCATTGCTTTTACTATTTTTGGGTGGTGTGATAGGGTGGTGTGATACCTTGTTGAAAGATACAGATATAGAAATCTTTCTTCATTGAATTGGAACAATTTAAAGGCACCTAATTTCAGATGATGATATTTAGTGCTGTGATGTTGGACCATCCTAGAAATAGGTATGTCAAGAAAGCCTGCAACAAAGCTCATCAGCCGCTCTGTACATCTGCTTGTTCTGACAAAGCTATTGCTGGGCAATAATGTCAGCTGTTCTAGTAAACACTTGTTCAGCTGCATGTACCATCCTCTACCAGCATTGCAATGTAGCAGTATTTTATACGAAGATGAACAAAGGACATAGTAAACATGTACCAATAAATAAATATTTGGTCTTTCTAGGCACTCCGTATTTACAGTTTGTTGACATCCCTTTATTTTAGCATTTGAGGGTGATTTGGGAAAGGTGAGTATTTCTGCTCAATACAGTAGGCCCATGGTCTCTTATCACTCCATCCTTTTTATACACATTGCATGCATTACTGACAGGTGCAGGTTTTGTTTTCATATTTCACGTTGGCTTTTGACTGCACAGATGTGTTTTAACTCTCCAAAATTACCTGTGTTCATCTTTTCTGGGGTACAGTAGATGCCAGAAAAATCTCCCCATGCTTCCCAACCTGAGGCTGGTTGAATTGTGTGAAACACCCTCAACTCTTGATCCATATTGAGGGCTGGCTTGTTACCATGAGGCAAGAGTGCTTTTGGAATTGGCATATTGTAATGGTAAAGAGGATAACTCATTAATGTTCCTATTTACAGTAAATTTTGTGCCTGCCTGAATTATTTTGAGCAAGTAACTACATATTTCTTTGTCTCAGAAAATTTGGATAATTTGCTATCCTGGATTATGTAGTAGTTAAAAAGAAAGGTTTTAACGAATTTATGTATATACAAAGACAAGTGTTCTAATTTTTAGATTTTTCTAGCAATCTGGCTTTATTAAGCTACAGGTTAGAATTGCACTAAATGTTTATATGTGTAAGTGTTCAGGTTGAAATATACAATTTTGAGAAAAGAGATGGTTGTTATTAACAGATCAGCAAACAATATGAAAAACAAATGGAAGTTTAGCTTTTTACTCAGATTTCCTCTATTTAGCATCTAATACTTAATACATTGGTTGTTCATATAACCATTCAGGAGCCCGGAACCCTAATTCTGTGCTAAAACATTTTGAACCCACAAAGTTCTTTCTCCTTTCATCTACTCCTATTCTCTGAGTGCTGATGTAGTAGATTTATGTTTGACAGCTGAATACGCAAGTCAGGGGCAGCATCCAACTTACTCCTAAATTTGTTTTTGGTGTAAGCATAATCTAAAAAGCTTGATTCACACCAACAGATGGATATAAAGTGGAGCATTGCTTGGACAGCCTTTCAAACCAGTGACAGATTTACCCAATTGTCATTGAGTAGCACAGATTCAATTTTTGTTTTTAAAGCAGTGGTACATTGAATTTCAATAAAATCTTCATGCTCTAGGACAGACTTTTAAAAAAGATTAAAAAAACGATTTTAAATATTTTTTGCAGAACCCCTACAATGCTTTTGTAGAACCTTGGCGTTTTGTCGAACACAGTTGAGGAAGCACTGACTTAATATATGATTGCCATATAGCAATTTCTCCCAAGACAACTTTTATTAAACAAATTGATCTGTGGCCTTTTAGATCAGTGGTTCTCAATCTGTGAGTCTCCAGACATCTAGGCCTTCAACTCCCAGAAATCCTAACAGCTGGTAAATGTCTGGAATTTCTGGGAGTTGTAGGCCAAAACACCTGGAGACCCACTGGTTGAGAATCACTGTTTTAGATCATTAGGACATCCTCATATTATCTCAGACTCCATTGTACAATTTCATATTGTATGTCCAAGTCTCACCCCCTACCAACCCCAGAGATCACTCTGTTCTGAAGATCTAAAGCTACTCGAAGTACCCAGTTTTAAAGCCATCCGTTTAACATCTACACGGTGCAGAGCCTTTTCTGTTGTGGCGCCATCCATTTGGAATGTCTTGCCAACTGAAATTCGTGCTATCTATTTCGGCTGGCATTTGATTGCTGAAATTCGAAACTTTGATCTAGCTTTAACTGATGTTTTATCTCTGTTTTATGTTGTTTTATGTGGATTGTGAGCCGCTCCGAGCCCCCGGGGAGTGGCGGCATACAAGACCGAATAATAAATAAATAAATAAAGTCATTTCTGACTTTTGCCAACCCTAAGGTGACTCCATCATAGTGTTTTTGTGACTGAAAATGTGTGACTTGGCCATGGTCTCTCACCGGCTTTCCATGGCCAATTGTAGAATTTAATCCTGGCCTCCAGAGTTACAGTCAAATATGAAACTAGTACACCACATTGACTCTTCTTGTATACAATAAATCAGGATTACTGTTGGTCAGTGATTCTGAGGAAGCTTTTGGGGGGAGGAGGAGCTTTGTTCTTGTCTTTAGTTGAAATTTTAGTGTACTTGATTTTTATGGACAGAGCTATCTGCTTATAAACTACACATGAATTCAATTAAATGTTTTATTTAATATTAGTCATATGGGTTTTCCTAACAGAAAAAGGCTTATTACCTTGGAGGGTTCAGAGGTAGCTCATGCTGCAGGAAGAACTATCATAAAAGTCACCCTAAAATTAAAAATAGGCATTTGAATGGAAATACAGAAATGGCATTTCAGTGGCTGTGATATTTTGAAAGACCTCAAAGTATATGATGTTGGTTTTTTAAAAAAAAGGGAATTAAAAAAATATCACTTTTAGTACTGTCGGTGGTTCCAGTATGAATCCGTAATCATTTTTGAATTCATTGTTAAGTTTATTAGATATATACAATAGGGTGCTTCAGTATTGAGGAGGATTTAATAGGAGCAGTGACATAACTGATAAGAGTAAATCTGCCCTATTACTTGGTTCAATATTGCAAACTATGGTGAGAACAACATAATGGAATTAGCTTTTTTCTAATATATAGGTAATATATTTTAGAGTGGATTGCATTTTAATTTTGGGGAGACAAGTTGTGTGCTACCTTCTCTTTTTTTTTAAAAAAAGAATATTTTTAGACATTAGAGAGCAGTGCTTATAATCAACTGATCAGTGACATTTAACTTAGATATATTCATCATATTATTTTTTTTAAAAAACTATAAATACTAGAAAAATTGGGATACATTCATGATGGGATTGCTCCTGTTTTTATATAACTAGGATAACATTTTCAAGAGGAACGGTGAGGTTATTATTAAACATATTGCAATATTACCTTCTTTCCATGTTTAAAGGAAACCCTTTGGAATTAAAGTATAAAAACTGTTACGCCTCATTGTAGTATTGAAAGAGTTCAGTACACTTGTGCTTATTCATCAGGCAGGAGATTTAACTCTGATGCCATTTTTTGTAGTTTGTTCTCAAAAATAACAGGATCTTTGCATTTGAAGCAGGTGGATCAAAAATCTAATCACAATTCTGACTGATGTATGAGTGATTCTTCTTTCCACAGGCAAAAAACCAAAACATTTTCCTCCAGAATAGATTAGTATTTTCCAAACAAAATGCACACTAGTTTAAATCTGGTGGCATGTTTGTACTTGCCAGTTTAAATCTTAGAACAAGCCTGGCAAGTGAATCATACATAGGACCTGAATTCCAGTTATTATCAAAAGCTCCTTAAGAACATAGCCTTCCCATGCTTTTAAATTTCTTGCAAGTGTGGGAGGAGGCCAGTACCAGCTAGAAGAGGAATGCTGTTACAAAGTTTTGAAGATTAAGTCTTTGATAGTAGATCATCATCTATATCTGTAAATGAATGGTTTTCTCAAGCTACTAGAAAACTTTTCCAATTGCCTCTTCTTAGGTTGTCCAAACCTGCCAGGCAGCGTTGTATTCAGACTATAGTAATTGACTGGAAATTGATGTGTAATAGCAGCGAGTAGTTATTGTTAAAAACTTTAATGCTGTTGTTTTTAAAATCACGTATGGAAGTTTAGCCAAAACCTGCTTTGTGCTTTGTGTTGTCTTGGCTGACTTTTGTAGAAATCAATTGATTTTTAAAAAAATAAATAAAAAATGTGACTCAATTTTTCACATTGAGTGAAAATACTTCAAGATGGAAGTATTTTAAAAACCTTCCCCAGTCAGATTTTTACTTCACTTAGTTTTAGATTACTTGAGTGGGCCTTTGTGCTAAGATATGATAATGGTTCTGAGATACTTCAGTGAAAGATGTTAGGAACGGAACCTGTCTGGAAGTGTATTGCCATTAACATGTATTCGGAGCTTGGAAAAGTTACTTTCTGAACTACAAATCAAGTAATCTTGAAGGGCAGATTAACCAAGTGTAAAACCCATAAGACAATATATAAGGTACACAGTATACATACCAGTAGTCAGAAACGATGAGGGGGTTCAACCTTATCAGTACTCTAATGCGTAGAGACTTAGGATCGTGTTGCCTATCAAAAAAACACGATCCTAAGTCTCTACGCATTAGAGTACTGGATAAGGTTGAACCCCGCCCCCATACCTACATGGTTAGCATCTTACGTAACCTTGAAAAATCCTGGATCCTCCGTTTGGATACAGAGTACCCGAAAGAGTTAAACGAAATTATCAGTGTGCAGGCCCTAATTATCTAAGTGTTTCCACCTGATTTGATCCTATTTACTCCTCTGGTTACCATTCACACTCACCTTTATGGTCACCTCACTACTTCGTGGTGAGGTTATGCCTCGTCGTTTCTGACTACTGGTATGTATACCGTGTACCTTATATATTGTCTTATGGGTTTTACACCTGGTTTTACCCTATGTAAAATGTTGTACCCCTCTTATAGATAAGGACTACGGCTACACCAATGAAGGACTTGATAAAGCCCCGCACGGGGCGAAACGGGGAAGTGGCCCCCAGAACATAGGCATCGCCAGCCCGTCGGCCTTTCTTCATTCGATTTATTAAGGAGCTAATTCCAGCCTCTTTTAGTCCTTTTTCTGTTGGAACTTATCATACTATTAGAGCTTGATCTCTGAATTTTTTTGGACTACTGGACTGTGTTGTTGCGAATTGTGATGCTGCGGTTACTTTTGTGAAGCTGCAATATATTTGTGATGCTGCGATTTATCCGGATTTCCCTGGCTACCACCCTATTCGCTCCAACCCCCATATATGTACATGGGTCCTAGTATGTCTAGATGTACTATATGACTTTGCTCTAATTCTATAAATTGAATCTCTTTTATACTTGTATTGAACTTGTAGTGTTCACTTTATTGTTCAATTTATTCCAGGACCATGTTTTCAAATCAGATGGATTATCTAGATTACCTAAAGTTGCTAGTTAACAAAAAGCCTTGTTTTATGGAGATATTCAAAAGAGGAGGGCCTGATCTATTTCAATTTATAAATATTTTCTTATCTGTTAGTAATTACTATCACTCCATATTATAAAATGGGAAATAATTGGCCTGTATTTGATAATATTTGAGGTATAACTCCAAAGTGGTGTAGTGATGTCTTTGAAATTGGATGGGTAATATCTTGAGAATTGCTGGCAGTGACTTCAACAAGAAAAAGGGTTGAAAGTTGTGTAGTAAAATTATGAAATAAGGGCATTCATAATTCTAAAATAATTCTTAACTTGCTCAATGAGTGTTCGGATTAATTGCCCAAGTGTTATTTGTGAGATTTTATTTGCTTGCTTCCTATATAGCAATTTTATTCGTTGCTGTAAAAAAAGGAAAAAAATGTTTGCAGTCTGGACAACATAGCAAATATAGCTGTATATAATGGGATTAGTTGTGAACATTGCCTGCCTACCCTAATAGTGCTAGTTTTGACACTTATTCAACATCCTCATGATGGTCAAAGTTTTTCTTAATAAAGTGAAAGAAGGGCAGTTATTTGGCACAACAGGAAGAAAAGGGAACATTCATTTAGGTGCAGTAATCCATTAAATTAACCCTGAAGCCTTACCTTCAAGTACCAAATATGTGATATCTAAGAGGACAAAATCACAAAAAGAAGTCTTTAAAAAAAGAAAATTAAAAGAAATTTTGGATCTGAAAGACGAACATAAGATCTTTGATTCCATAACCTGACCATAGCCTATGATTATTAAATAATGTGACATATAACATACTAAGATATGGGGAGTAAAGAAGCTTGACTGCGGCAGTATATAAAGGTAGAATAAATTTAATTTAATTCTGGGTGTGTGCATAGTAGAAGAAAGGGCTTAGAGACAGGGAGAAATGAAGTGGCAACTTTGATAGGGCAGAAATCTATACTGGCCACTTTAAATTGATGCAGCAGCTTAAAAAGCCAATGGAATTTGGGGCTGCATCAAAAGGAGTATAGTGTCTAGATCCAGAGAAGTCATGGTGCCTCTCTATTCTGCTGTGGTTAGAACTCACCTGGAGTACTGTGTCCAATTCTGGCACCATAGTTTAAAACAGATATTGGCTATCTGGAAGGTGTCCAGAGGAGGATAACTAAAATGATCAAAGGTCTGGAGACTATACCCTATGAGGAACATCTTAAAGACCTGGGTATGTTTAGCCTGCAGAAGAGAAGGTTGCGAGGAGACATGATAACCATGTATAAATATGTGAAAAGATGCCAAAAGGAAGAGGAAGCAGGCTTGTTTTCTGCTGCCCTGGATCTAGGAGTCAACAATGGGTTCAAATTATAGGAAAGGAGATTCCACCTGAACATTTAGAAGATCTTCCTGACTGTGAGAACTATTCAACAGTGGAACTCTCTACCTCAGAGTGTGGTGGAATCTCCTTCCTTGGAAGCTTTTAAACAAAGGCTGGATGGCCATCTGCCAGGGGTACTTTGTGCTTTTCCTGCATGGCAGGGTGTTGGATTACATGACCCATGTGGTCTCTTTCAACTCTATTCTATGATTCTAAGAGTGATTTGAAATTAAGTTGTGTTCGCATGGCTATCACACCAACATGTGTTCATTTTCAAATGAAAGGTATGTTTAGACTTTTTGGGCATCTCCATCTTTTCCAGTGTAGGATAGCCCACATGATGTTATGTTATTTGATTTGATTTGATTTATTCAAATTTGTGAGTCGCCACTCCCGGGTGGCTCGGGGCGACTTAGAACAAATTCAAGATTAAAAACAGAATAAAAACACCATAAACAGAATAAAATACAATAAAAATACATCAGTATGGTACAGTGCAAGCCGAGGCACAGATGTAAATGGTTGCATCGGCATACAGAACACAGGGCACAGGAAGGTGAAGGGCCTACCTATCTTAACGTACTACCCAAAGGCCTGCCGAAACAGGAGGGTTTTGCATGCTTTCCGGAATGCTATTAAGTCCGCAAGAGCACGGACTCCAGAAGGCAGTGCATTCCACAGGATGGGAGCAATTATTGAAAAGGCCCTCCGCCTTGTGGCCGTCAAATGGTACATTTTGACACCGGGCACCTCTAGTAGCTGACCCCCCTCTGAACGTAGGGGCCTAGCAGGACAATATGGGATAAGGCAGTCCCTAAGGTACGCTGGCCCCAGACCGTTCAAGGCCTTAAAGGTCAAAACCAACACTTTGAAGGTGATCTGGTGTTCCACTGGTAACCAGTGCAGCTCCTGCAAGACAGGTGTTATGTGAGTGGTCGTCGAAACACCAGCCAAAAGTCTAGCCGCCGCATTCTGGACCAGCTTCAGTTTCCAGATCACCGACAGAGGAAGGCCAACGTAGAGAGCATTACAGTAGTCCAATCTCGAGATGACCGTGGCTTGGACCACTGTGGCTAGGTCATGGCGGGAGAGGTAGGGAGCCAGCTTCCTTGCCTGACGAAGGTGGAAGAAGGCAACTCGACTGACGGAGGAGATTTGCGTCTCCATCGTCGGTCAAGAGTCCAGAGTGATGCCAAGACTTTTAACTGTTGACGACGGACATAGTCGCGCCATCCAGGGGAGGAAGCTGGATCTCTACCCCACCCGGACGACCCAAACACAGGATCTCCGTCTTAGCTGGATTCACCTTCAACCTACTGGCTCGCAGCAATCCAGTAACGGCTTTGAGGCAGAGATGGAAATTATCGGGTACGGTTCCGGGCCTGCCCTCCATCCCCAGAATGAGCTGGGTGTCATCAGCGTACTGGTGGCACACCAGCCCAAAGCTACGGACCAGCCGAGCAAGTGGTCGGACATAGATGTTAAATAATAGAGGGGACAGAATTGCCCCCTGGGGCACCCCACAACGAAGTGGGGAACCTCCGGGGACATCCCCGCCCCTCCTCATTCGCTGCGAGCGGTTCCAGAGAAAGGAGGACAGCCAACTTAAGGCTGTCCCCCTCACCCTGGCCCTGGCAAGGCGGTGGGTCAAAAGATCATAATCGACAGTATCGAACGCTGCCGTGAGGTCCAATAACACGAGCTGGCACCGCAGCTTATCTGTGATGGAGACCAGGACCGTCTCCGTCCCATGCCCCAAATGGAAGCCAGACTGGAAGGGGTCTAACCAAGTAGCATCCTCTAGGAAGGACTGCAACTGCTCCATTGCTGCCCTCTCAACTACCTTGCCCAGAAACAAAAGATTCGAAACTGGGCGGTAGTTGGAGGGGACCGTGGGGTCTAAACCCGGCTTCTTCAGCAATGGAGTGACCACCGCCTCTTTCAAACCCTCTGGAAACACTCCTTGCTCAAGGAAGGTGTTAATTAGTCTCAACAGAGGGTCTCGTAACCCCTCCAGGCAAGCTTTCACAAGCCAGGAGGGGCACAGATCGAGGGAGCATGTGGTCAATCTAGTTGCAGTCACTATCCTATCAACGGCTTCTGCGTCCAGTGGCCGAAACCGGTCGAAGGTGGGCCCAGCAAGAGGCCACGGAGTCTCGAGTTCGCTTACTGTATCAAGAGTGGCCGGAAGGTCCCGGCGGAGAACCGGGATCTTGTTTGCAAAAAAGCTCTTAAAAGCCCTGGCAGAAAGGGCCTGATCATCATTGTTTGGGACGGTAGGGACCGTCGTCAGTGACCTAATTACTTTAAACAGTTGTGCCGGGCGTAAGCTGGCGGACGCTATCAAGGATGCATAATATAATTTTTTCGCAACCTTGATGGCATGCTCATAAGCATCCTTGAAAAGCTTATAAGCCGATTTCGGAACTTAGTCTTGGAGTTTCCTCCACTTGCTCTCTATTAATGAGTTATCATGTCTAATCAAAAAAACAAGATAATGTCCACCATAGTGCTCAAACTGCATGGCTAAATTTCATTTTTATAGTATTCAAATAAGGCAGAATCCTCTTCATTCTTTATGGCCATATTAGATGGTTCCTGAAGTTATAAAATAATACATTTTGCAGGTAAAATAAGTTGAAGGCAAAGAACTTTAAGAGGAACACTACTTGTGTAACATGGGGTGATGCTTGTATATTTGTTTGACTGACCTCATGTTGTAACTATCCCTGAATTCCAGAGGATCCTCTCAACAATTGGAATGGGACATGGACTTAGAGAAGTCACTTTTTGGATTACAAATCTAGTAATCCTCTAGTCTAGAAGCATGACCTCTGTTTATACTAGTTGTGAATATCCTAGGAGCCATAGTTTAAAGATTGGGTGATGCGGCTGCAGCATTAAAGGGGTAACTGGCATTTCATTTTAATTTTATTTTTTAAATAAATAAATCGTGTGCCCTTGTGACCTAATTTGCTATTTTTGTAGTGCCAGAAGTGATGCTTACCCTTTTTCAGTGGCAGATTTTTTCCCCTGTACCTTTTGGATACTATTAAATATTAAAATAAGAGAGTTGTCTAATGGAATGTATACCCTAGATGTCATGCATTAGGCATATACGTTTGTTCAAAAGATTAAAGTTTAATTTGCTTTTAAATAGATATGTGGTAGATAAATGTATGTTTCCCCATATGCATAAATCATATAAGAGATCTTGATGAAACTTACAGTCATGGAAACAATACTTTGTATTATTGTTTAAATCCAGTAATTCTCACTAAACAAGAAACTATTTTGCAAGTAAATTTCAAGAGCTCAGAGTTTCATTCAGCTTAGTCATGTTTCTCAGCACTTGTTCTGGATTGTTCGCCTATTTCTAAACAAGGTGGCTTTGGAGTACAGCATGTACTCTGTGAAGTATCATTCAGTAGAAGCTCAGTGAAATGTCAGTTCAGCATGCAGAGCCAGTTCATTATCAGCCACAAGGAGCACAGAATGACAATGTAAAAGATTTATGGGCTACTAGTTCATCTCTGGGATAAATTAAAGATTATGGCATTGACCTTTAGAGGCTTGCATTAATCGAGGTCTAGAACACCTTAAGGTGTATCCTTTGTTCATATGGACCACTCTGTACTTCAGGATTTCCTCAGAGGACCTGCTCTGTTTCTGTTTGAAGTATTGTGGCACTGAAAGATTATCTGGGACAATGGCAGCACGGTTTTGCCACGCTAGGAATTTTGTGCCACCTCTTTGTGGGTGTTTGCATACCAGTCAAAAACTTTGCTTTTCCTGAGGACTTTTAAAAGATGGCTTTTGTGCAGAGGAGATGGCTGCCTGTTGCTCCATTTTTAAACACTACCTGTCTTAATATTAGGGGTTTCTTTAAATTTGTTTCTGTTTTGCATATTGTGTTTTTTGGGTTTTCAATTTTTTTTTAGCTTTTAAGTTTGTGAGCCTTTTTGTAGAAATATTGATAATAACAGTAATAACAACAATAATAAGTATTTGTTACCCATCTCCCCTCAAGGCTCAAGATGGGATATAATAAACAGATAAAAATATGTGGGAGGGGTGCGCCTGATCAACACATCTGGAAGTCCCCAGCTTGAAGAAGGGTGCAGTATGTCTAGGCCAGTGTTTCCCAACCAGTGTGCCGTGGCACACTAATGTGCCGTGAGCGATCATCAGGTGTGCCGTGGGAAATCGGAACCTCCAATACCCTTTCTTCCTCCTCCTGCCGAACACTTTTTCTTCTCCACTCAGGCTCCCTTCTTCCCAGCCTCGCTTTGCTCGCTTTGTGTCTTTCTGCCATTCCTGCCAGGATATCTACGTTGTGTTCATCGAAACAGGTCCAGGTTTCACACTGAGTGAATAAATACATTAAAAAACATATTAACTATATGTATTACTGTGTTAGAGTGTTCTTTTGTGTCATTTTGGTTGGTGGTGTGCCCCAGGAATTTGTAAATGTAAAAAATGTGCCGCGACTCAAAAAAGGTTGAAACACACTGGTCTAGGCAACTTGCTTGGGTTTTCATTTCATTTTGTTAAAAATTTTCTCCAGAAGGGCTTGTGTTTTAAGAGCCAACAGAATGCCTGCTACTTTGGTACTCAGACAGTGCAGAAACCTGAAACCTACCAAGAACAAAAAAGCATTTAACATAGATACAGGCAATGGTGGGAGGCAGGAGGCTTTATGATAGATTTGAATGGTGCCAGTGGTTTTGTGGGTTCTTCTATGAATTTCACTGTTGTACCCTGACTTAGGAAACTTCCAGAAAATAGGGTTCCCAATTAACACTGAAGTCAACCTTGTCCTGTGGTTACATCAGCATATCTTATAGGAGAAAAGTTCCTGAATGAGTGAGGCTTACTTACTGAGGCAGACCATGGGTTGAGAAGTGCTGTTCTGACAGCATCTGCTTCCTGATCCCTCAGGCTGAAGTTCTTCCTCAGCTATGCTCCTTTTGTAATGGAGTATGCTATAAACGGAACCCGGGAAAACCTGTACATTGCATACTTTTTCTTAGGAGCACAAGGAACTATTGTCCAATAAGATGTCTAACACTTTATATGTCTCCTGCTTTATATTCCCCTTAAAAAACGGGTGGCTGTATTAAGTGTGGAGACACTCAAAGCCATAAAGGTGTGTAGAAGTACATAATGTACCTGGTAATGTAAAAACAGAACTCCTGGCCACCTGATGCAACTCCTTTCATTCAATTAGTTTCTGTTATCCTGTTCCTCTTCAAAACCTGTTTCTCCTGCTGAGCTTGCTGCTCTTTGTCCTGTCTGCTGGCACTGCCTGCCCATCCACCTTTAGGTGTTGCTTAAGTCCTGTGAATGCCTTTCATCTCCACTCAGATAAATTGCACACATTGTAAATTCTCCAAAAGGGTCATGTCATCTTTTCCTTCAGAACAGTCCTATATTGGCCCTAAGTAAATGAAGACTTGTGGTTGTAGTGGGTGTTTTCACTGATGTTAGAAGCGTCAGTATATTTTTTTTCCAATTCATCACTAAATTTAGCACTGATTGTCGTTCACATCTGAGATTTTCTGTGACAAGTAGTTAATCTAAGCATGATTTTTGTGACCTCTCCTTACTCTATGCTTGAGGTCTGATCATGAACAGAATTGCTTAACATTTGACACTCAGCTGGTATTTTTAGTTTGTTCTTGGGCAAAGTTGTATGCAAATCACAATCTTTTTGGTTTCCTGGGTCTAATAGCATAGCCTACAAATATATATTATTGTCATGATTGAGTTGATGAGAGAAGTAATAGAAGAAGGCCTGAAGAAATAATCTGTAGTCGTATTGGTGCATATTTACATGTTCAGGCCCTATTGTAGAATTAAAATTGGATCATATCTCAGGAAAAAGTTTGGGTATAAATTCAAGAAATAAATTAATACAAATAATAAAACTAAATGCTTCAAATTACTATATATAAGAATATGTATATATTCAAACTGAAAAATCCTAATTTTTCAAAAATGTGGTGTTCTGTAATAGGCACATTTTAAAAAGAGATTTTTCTGAAAGGATTTTACCAAAACTTTTGCCAAACTTTTTAATATATGATTGTACCAAACTGTTTACCGGGTTATACAAAGTACAGATAATAGAGCTTTTCGTTATACCGATTCTGAGTGTCTGAATATAATTTTTAACATTCATCATAACAGTTTGCAGTTTACTGGCATAATGAATGGAGTTAGGGATGAAGTTACAGACCATTTTCCCAGTTTCAAGCCATTCATATAGTTTATTTAGTACTGAGAAAAATTGAGGAATGAAAGTGGGGTTCACCAACAAAGCTGTGCAAAGTGGAACTAAAATGGACTGACTTTTGTTCTAATAGAATTTTTGTTTTATAAGGATTTTAGACTTATTCTTCCTTTTTCTTTGATGAATGGCATATTTTAGTGTCATCTGAAGTAGGACTAAGCTTATTTCAAATAAATGAGAAAAAAATAGTGGAAAACAATTAGCGAATGAGAGGGAGCCCCAGAGATACAACTAGAAGGCAACCTGTTTTCATGTATCATTCTTAATCTATGGAGATCTTTAATAGTTTAGGCTGATGAATAATGTGCTCTCCAAATAATGTGTTAGATGCTAGGCTGAACTGGAAAGAGTAGGTTCCTAATAATATAATAATAATAAACTTTATTTATACCCCGCCACCATCTTCGCAATGGGGACTCGGGACGGCTAACATGACGCCAAGCCCTTCTAAAATACAATACAACACAGTAAAATACAAAATACAAAACAAAATACATCTGAAATAATAATAAAAAATACATTTACAATAACAAATGGAATAATACAAGAAATTCACACAATAAAAATCGAATAGGATGGGCAGGCCAAGTGGACAAAATAAAATGATAAAACCCTGGGTGAGATAGGAGTAGAAGATAGCAAATGAGGGGCCCCCAAAAAGATGAAATAGTGGGGGCAGGCTTTCAGTTTAGAATGGGGGGAATTAAGTCATAGGGGAACACTATAGATGTAGCAACACAACTGGAGGGGATGGTCACTCTTCAAAAAAAAAAGCCAGGTAAATATTCAGCTTCCTATCTCTTTCTTTGCTGTAACCATATGGCTATTTTTCTCCTGGGAACACTGTTAATTTCAGAGGTTTGGTAGACTGAAACAAAATTGCACAATGCCTAGAAAACACAGAGTGATAGGAACAGGGTCAAAGTATGCTGTCTTTCAGCAACATGAGAAAAACCGTCACTAGAAATGAATTTGCACATCCACAGGTTGCATTAGCAAGCCTCAAACAGCTATAGACAGTTTCCCATGTTGTACAACCAGGAACAAAAGATGGGCAGAAGGTTCTGATGTGTTCTGCAGTGCACTAAAGCTTGAGAACCACTGAACTACCATGAAGAAGATGAAACAATTCATTTTAACAATGTTTGAAAGGCTGTTTTTCTTCTCATTTGACATGCAGCAAGGACATATGGGAGAAGGCGAGGTAACAACATTCCTCTTTAATTTTCTGATGTTTAAAATGTCTCATGGCACAGCTAATGCACAAGCTTGTGTAAGGAAAACTGAAAGCAGTTTTTCATTTCTTTTATTTTCTTGTTAAAGCCAGGCTTTCTCAATTTGCATGCCATGGTAAACTTTAATAACTGAATGTAGTGTCTCCCAAAATAAGATTGTTGAGGCCGAATTAGTAGAATTATATTAGAAATGGAGGGTTGAGGTGGGCAAGGGTGTGCCAAACAATGAGTTGACAGCTGCAGAGCTGAAACCAAAATCATCAAACAATATATTAGTCAATGTATGGGATGGAGTGGAGGTTTACAACCTAGAGAAGCACCTAAATGACTTGAATTCTCAGGTCTTTCTTCCACAAATTTGATTTTGGCCATAATCCACTGCAATTAACATTAAAGTAGTCCCAAAATCTCCTACACTATTGCAAAGAGGCAGTATTTTTTCATACCTATTAAGTTGTTGAGTTCTTTGGTATAGATGGTGTTCCACTGCTCAAACAGTGGTCTTCCTTTGGAGTCTGATCATCTAATCTGGCCCTCTTCTCTGAACAAATCAAATGTCCCTCCACTTGAACAGGGCCTAGTGTCTTGAAATTGATTATGTTTTGAAGAGATCTTCAACATTATAGAACAAGTGGTGGAGGCGGGGGGGGGGGGGGATGACAGGTTTGGGGATATTTTATATCTTTTGAGAGAATAGAACCTGGCATTTAGAGTCACCTAGGTGCTTTTTAAATTTTATGGAATGAGCAAATCACATAGCATGCTGAGTCAATAGTCTTGGATGTGTGCCACTTCTCTAACTTTCTCCACATTGCCTGGTTTTTGCAGAGGATAGAGAGGGGGAAAGAATGACTGTTTCTCCATTATAGAATTTCTCCATAATAAACTTCCTTCATAATAATAAGAATGGATTTGTTAGGTGAGTTAAAATATTAACATTCTATGGAAATGTGAGTTCAAAGATAGATGTCATTTTTGACTGATTTCTACCAGTGGTGTTCAGGCCATTATTTTAGCAATACAAATATTTTAAAGTGCAGATGATAAAAAACATGATTATTATTGTTGTACCCCTCTTTGAAACAGCTTTTAGTTGGGGGGGGGGTTTGATATTTTTGTAGCAGGTAGCAACTGGTAAATGTCCAAGTATTTAGCTCTTAAAACTGTGTGTGTGTGTGTGATAGTGGTGGTGGGGCCAGCTTTTTACTGAAGTCACTGTCTTTGCCATTTGTTTGACAAGGATGTGGGGATTCGGGAGAGGGAGGCAGATCTTCTGCTTCTTTGATCTTAGCTCTTTGCCTGGGTGCTGTGGCTTTCGGGGCTGGCTTCTTGGGTTTGTCACTCCATATGTAAAAGAGCATGTGGGACTTCCTTTGCTAACTTGTGTTGTCTGCTCACACCTGGGATTTGAGAGGTGGAAGTGAATGCTAATGTTGTCTGCTCACATCAGGAATTTGAAAGGTGGAAGTGTCACTGTGCCATATATAGCATTCACGTATCAGATTCTTTACACCTAATTTTGCTATGGCTGGGTGGCATGTTCAAATTTCTATATCAAATTCATAAGGCATTTTAAAAGCTTTTATATGCATATATTTTCATCAGTCTTGATGTACTCTGAACAAAGTGACATTTTAGCGATTCTTGGGGGTGGCGGTTTGGGGAGTCTTAAGAGATTTTAACACATTTTTTTCTTTAGTGTAAACATTAATCTAAAAACAAATGAGAAAAAAAACCCAAGCTGGAAACACAAGTTGAAATGTGAAAGTGATCAGTTTTGTCTATACATATATTAAGTGGGAGTAAAATAAAACACAAAAGATATACAGAAAGTACCATACATAGAGCACCTGATAAAATGAGTAACAAAATGAAGTTTGTAGCAATCTACTACTACTATTATTATTATCTTTATCTTTATTTATACCCCGCCACCATCTCCCCAAAGGGACTCGTGGTGGCTTACATGAGGCCAAGCCCAATGACACATAATAACAACACAACAGCAAATATAAAAACAATGCAATCAATAAAACTCAAACATAAGCAGTAACAGACAATTTAAAACCATTTCGGCCGGGCCAAATGTGAATATTAAAATTTTCAAATGAATAAACACTGGGTGCGGACAGAGGTAGAATGTATATAGCAGGAAGGTTCAAAGGGCAATGTGGGACAGACCACCCAACAGGTAATTAAAGTTCTTCTGAGGACATTTGCAGAGATTGAACACAGCAGGGCATTATTTATTCAGGGAAGGCACATTGGAACAGCCACGTCTTCAGGCTCCTTCTAAAAACTGCCAAAGTGGGGGCTTGTCTAATATCCCTGGGGAGCGCGTTCCAGAGTCGGGGAGCCACTACAGAGAAGGCCCTCTCCCTCATCCCCACCAAACACGCCTGCGAAGGTGGTGGGAGCGAGAGTAGGGACTCTCCAGATGATTTGAGAGAACGCCTGGGTTCATAGACAGAAATGCGGCCATGTAGGTAGGGGGGTCCCAAACCGCTCAGGGCTTGGTAAGTAAGAACCTGCACCTTGAATTGGGACCAGAAGATGAATGGCAGCCAATGGAGCTCCTTAAACATTCTTACATTATTTATTCATAAAATACAGTGTATTTATTTCCTGCCTTATATTGTATGATCTCAGAGTGGTATAAAATAAATTATGTAATATCAAAGTAATAATTGCTACCAAGAAAAAAGTTTCTTTGCACATAGAAAAAACAGCATTGTAGGTATACACCTTGGCTATAGTCTTATCTGACATGCTAGTGTTCTATGTGGAGAAGACATTCTTAAGATAAATAAGCATACATTTATACAAGTCATTTCCAGTGAACTCAAAGAGGACAGCTAATACTAGATAATTTCAGGTTGGCTTCAGAATAAGGCAAATCCCCCATTCCCACTCTGATCAGGAAAGAGCTTGTATCTCAGTCTTCTGAAACTCATCTTCCTCCCTGCCTCAATCCTTAACCTGAATGTTTTGGCAGTCAACTTGAGCATGTACCAACAGATTAGTTGGGCATAGTTATTTGCTGGTTCAAGGACATCTTCTAGCCTTCATGGCACAATTGCACCCTTGATCTGTCCAGCTAAGTGCTACATCAGATTGATGGCCTAGTACTATGAGAGCTATGAAGCACATTTCTACTTAGAAATACATGGGTGTTCTCCAGCTCAATAAGAACCAAGGCTAAACGATTTCAGGATTTTGTAATGCTATATTTTCTGGATGGCTTCTGCTTGGTAGGACTTTTTTCTGCATTTATTAGATTTGTCTTATCAAGAATTTACATCTAAATGTAAGCTAGGTATAGGATATTTCATTTGAAGTGGGAAGTGAAAGGATGTGAGTAAAATCTCACAATTTTTTTTCTTGTGACACTAGCGCAAGGCACTGGGAGTTATTCATAAATCATTTCTGTATATTTCTATGATATTTTGACACACACACACACAAGGAGTAGTAGCTGTTGTTTTGGAACAGAGTTAAGTGACACTTTAATAGGGAGAACTTGTAGTCATAAACTTTCTAATATTAAGAAAATTTGGTTTGCCTATCCATGGTAATTTAGTTGATGACAGTTAGCATGTATCTATGGAGCTTCTAACAGGTCTTCACATACCAATATTTAGGCTGTAGAAAAATCAATTAGTTAAATGTTTGTATTATTTATTATAATAATTATAATAGGTGAAGTGCTGAAAAGCTGCTACTGTAGCAGTTGATATCAATGAAAATAGTCAAGTCTGTGGAAATTAATATTCTTCTGTTAGTATGTTTTGCCTTTTTGTCTCTTTCAATGTAGGCCAGTCCTCCCTGTTCCCAATGGAAGATGGGTTTTTGGATGATGGACGTGGGGATCAGACTCTCCATAGTGGCTTGGGATCACCACATTGCTTCTCTCACCAAAATGGCGAGCGAGTAGAACGATACTCCCGCAAGGTGTTCGTTGGAGGTCTCCCACCTGATATTGATGAAGGTATACTTGGGTTTCAGTACACATATCTAGCGGTAGCCATTTTGGCAATATGGCAAAATACAGCAACGTCAAAATCCATGAACATGGGCAAACCAAAAATGCATAAAATCTATCATGCAGACTTTGTGACCCTCCGACTCTGGAATTCATTGCCTGGTGAGATTAGGCAAGCCTCCTTCTTAGAAACTTTCAAGAAGGATCTCAAAACCTGACTTTTCCGTTGCACTTTTGGAGAGTAACCATAAAACTACACATTATTGCTCCCCCTAAATGTCTATCCCTATAGTACACTTCCCTCCTCCTGTATGAAGGCCTGTTTCTACAACCCTGTTTTTATGAGCTTCTCTCTTGTAAATAATCTGCTCCAGTCCTATCTTACCCTGAGTTTTTAATATTTTACTTTGTAGATGTGGCCCGCTCATTGTCATTGTGATTTTGAATGGTTTTTATTGTATTTTTATATTGTTTACTGTATTCCCATGTTTTATGTATTTTATTGTGTTATTGTTTTGTGTTCTGGTTTTTATTTTATTGTAATGCGTTGTTGGGCTTGGCCTCATGTAAGCCGCCCCGAGTCCCCGTTGGGGAGATGGTGGCGGGGTATAAAAACATTATTATTATTATTATTATTATTATGCAGCTCCACTGGTTTCCTCATCAGTCAAAGGTGTTAGAAATAATACAGGAGAAGAAGAAAAATGATAGTGTTATAGTCAGAGGCCTACATTTTGCCAAGATGTTATTTTGTTGTTGTCAGTTAAGATGGTCCGGAGGTTGTCACTCTTCTCTTTGGCCATGTGGGCATTGGGAAATAAAGAACCATAAATCTAGGCAATAACATTTTCGACCACATTAGCAATGGAAAAAGTAGCTTCCCTTGGTATCATTGTTTTGGTTTTTTAAAAATCATTGTAGCCATGATTGCCCATATTAACTATGTGCTAGGCTTAGTTGTGAAATGGGGTAAGCAAAGAAGTATCTCAGTTGCAGCACTGTGGTGTTTTAAGTACAGACAGTTTTCTCTTAGACTGTGAAAAGAATTACCTAAACTGCCAAACATACAAGCTGCTGGATTATGAACTGTTAGTAATAAGGAGTTATGAGCTGTACAGCTCATGTGATAGGTTTTAACTCCATCTGGCTCAGATCCTTGAATATTATGTTGAATGACATCATAAAACTCTTTATAGAGGTTTTAAAAATTATTTTGGAGATGGTTGTGCTTTATTTTAAAAGTATTAATATAGACTCAAATTTAATAGAATGTAGTGCTTCTGGTATCCAAGGGAGCCTTTTGCAATTCCCATGTAATTCACCGGGGAAATGAATTATCCCTATGTAATTTATTTGCAATCCTATGCAGGTGTAAGAAATACTGCTGGGGAATGATCAATAGGTGAAAGTGATTGCTATATAAGCTTTTATTTGAGATTACTTTAGGCAAATGCCCTTGAATCACTCAGTTTTGTGTATGTTTGTGCTTTCAGATAGTTTCTGAGTTATACCAGCCCTATGTTGAACCTGTCACTGGGTTTTCTTGGCAGAGGGGGTTTGCCTTTGCCTTCCTCTGAGGCCAAGGCAGTGTGATTTGCCCAAGATCACCCAGTGGGTTTCAATGAATGAGGGGATCTAAACCCTGGTTTCTAGAGCTATAGCCCAATACTCAAACCATTGCACCAGCCTAGCTCTCTAGATCTCCTAAGACAAGTAATTAAAGGAATAAGACAGGATTTCCATTTTTTTCATCATAATACTCTCGTACAAATTTTAATTTTGTTTCATGGCTAACATGGCTGCCTTTGCTTTTTTGGGAATGTTATATTCACAATTTAATGAATTTTCTTTGAGATGTCTCAAATTAAAACAATTTTGTTTTTAAAACTCTGGAAAACAGTATGCTGCATAAGCATTTTATTTTTCTGTCCTTAAATTGGCTTAACTGCAAGCTTCTTTTAAAATAAGTCTAGAGAGGAAAAATTCCGTACTGAGCTTGGGAAAAAACCTGCAGTTCAATGTTTGTAACATTAGCCAGTGTGCCTGTCACCTGAGCCGAATTTTGAAATGGAAGGAAGCTTTGAAATGGCTGCAGCATTTGCTTTCTGTTAATGTGCTGTGCATATACTGTCTGTATCCTCATCTCTGTAGCTATTACATAACTATTTCCTGCAAGCACTGCTGAAGTTAGTCTGAGGTCAAGCTCAGATAATGTGCACAGATGTGGCTTAAGCATGTGATAGAAGCATTAAACATGACTAGACTGTGCAATATTTCTCTCCATTTTTCCTAGCCTTTTGCAATGCTGATCTCAGAGCCGACTGTGTTCAGCACTCTGATTTGAGCACTGCACGCTATCTGTGGGAGAATGCCTGCAGCTAGGATGTGGTAGCTCTTTAGATTCAGTGATTTTGTTCCTCAGAGTGATCTGCTGGAAGGCTTTCTTTTGACTTAAAAGACTTAGCTTTAATCATTCTTGTTTTCTTCATTATTAAGAATATGTTTCAACTTGCCAAGCTGTTTTAGGATGGCTAAAAAACCTTGCTGTTTCTAGATTATTTTTTCGCAAATTGTTTAAAATAGATTTACATGGGCAGGCTTTTAAAATGAGGATATTAAGGCCTTTTCTCTTTGTGTCTCTTCCCATCCCTGCTCCACAAACCTGCAGATGAGATTACAGCTAGCTTTCGTCGCTTTGGCCCTTTGATTGTGGATTGGCCTCACAAGGCTGAAAGCAAGTCTTATTTTCCACCCAAAGGTAACGATGTTAATTTGTTTGTGACCTTTTATAGTTTTCTCTTTTTGAACATGGCTTAGAACAATTATTGATATCCTAGTGAGTTGGATTAGAGCAGTGTTTCTCAAATTGTGCTTCTCCAGGTGTTTTGGACTTCATCTCCCAAAAATCCCAGCCAGCCTACCAGCTGTTAGGAATGATGGGAGTTGAAGTCCAAAACATCTGAAAAATCATAGTCTGAGAAACTCTGGGTTAAAGAACTTACAGGGGAATCTCATTCTTTCTGGATTGGGTTTAATAATTTGTTCACAGCACACATAGATTTCTTCTGTAATGTAGCCATTCTTTTAGTAATAATATTGCTGATTATGAAGTATAAAAGTATACAATGTTTTCAATTTTGTTCTGGTTTGAAACTGTTGTTTATTGTTTCTTTTAATATTTACCCGTTATGGTAAATATTGGCTCATCTTGTTATTTTTAAATATAATTTTTTAATTAAAATTTACAAACATGATAGATACACACAGTACACACGGCACCCACACTACAACATATAAGACATCCTACACAAAGTTAACCTTAGAATCATAGAATCATAACCTTTATCCCACACACCTGTGCATCCCGCCCCTTGACTTCCATCCCTAGTCACTATGGTGCCTATAACATTACTTATTTACCCTTCCTTCATGTGTATCCATAAATTTCTCTTGGGACTTTGGCTCTCCTTCCAGATATGCCATCATCTGTTTCTGTCTTTAGGAACTCTTCATTGTTTTTGCCTGCCAAGTTATTTGATATCTTGGCCATTTGCATGTAATCCGAGCATGATGGTCCTTCAAGTGTAATCCATTATCTTATTTCTCCAATCCTTTTTAGTTAATGCTTTTCCCCCTTTCCAATTCCTAGCAATTATCCTTTTTTTCTTCTGCAAAACTGTATTGAGCTATATTTCTTTATCATCCCGTTTGAAGCTTTCCCTGAATAAGTCTAGCAGACACATCCCTGAATTTTTTTGACCTTATTGCATAACATTTTATTTGTTTCCTTAATTAAGTTGCTCCAAAATCCTTGAATATTCTCACATAACCACCACATATGGAAGAAGATTCCTCTCTGCATTTTACATCTCCAGCACATGTCTAGTTAAGATTTAGGTATGTTTGCGAGTAGGACTAGTGTTATATAACTTCTGTGGAACATTTTGTTATTAATGAGGATTTCATAGACTCATAGATATGGAAGAGGCCGCAAGAACCAACATCTGCAAATTTCATCATATTCCTTGATGTTGTTGTTGTTGTTTTTTAAAGTCATATGTGAGAAGTTGAATCTGTCCATCCAGGTCCAAGGTTTAACCTTAAAAGTCAGGATCTAAATATCCCGAAGGAGGTAACATGGTTTTTGCTTTTAGGTTATTTGACAAAATAGACAAAATAGATAACCAACACTCAAGATCTCATAGAAATCATTTCTTTATCTAGGATATGCATTTTTACTGTTCCAAGATGAAAGCTCTGTACAGGCTTTGATTGATGCATGTATTGAAGAGGATGGAAAACTCTACCTATGTGTTTCCAGTCCCACAATTAAAGACAAACCGGTAAGCTGAATTGCCATATAGTAGAAAATATACATAGAATTTGAGTGCTTAAGTGAAATATTTGCTTACATGAGCAATACATCAATAGCTTTTTACTCAAGGTGCATAGAGCATATTTTTTGTATTAACAGAATATGCAAGCACTCCAGCTGCTCACTTTTATGCATAAGTAAAGGCCTTGACAAATAAAAATGAGAAGCACAAAGAAAAGAGATTTGGCACAGTCTCTCAGGCATAGCTTTTAAAAGAATCTCTTACTTGGCATATGGAAGCAGAGACAATACTGCTGGTCCTTAAAACTCATGTTGAACTCAATGTACAGACTCAGTAAGCATTAGCCGATAACCAAAGCTTTACTTAAAGTATTCAGAGTGTATCCTGGTTCAACATGAAAGCATTCCCTCTTATAATACACTCATGTGTAAGTCCACAGAGTTCCAGATTTACCATGAGCTCTGTGGGACTACCTCAAACCCAAAAGCATTAAAGTGGTCACTTCTGCATTCTGAATAATGCTTCTAATGTTGCCCTTCTAATGTAGTGTCTGGATAGAGAATTGTTGTGGTGGCTGACACATGGTAACATCTTCAGAACAAGAGCACCTGTTATCTGTTAACACATAAACAAATAAATGTCTGGTACCTGGTGACCAGGAACATACGGCCTTGTTTAAAGGAACAAAAGTTATATTTGCATAATATAAGTAAATGTTATCTATTAGTGACTTTCTTGAAAAGATAAAAATATTATATAATTTTAGCAAAATCATAGGCTGTTGTGATAATATCTTTCAGGAAAATAGGAGTTTTAAAAATATAATTCAGAGACTGAGTAGGATAAATTAGGTATATCTTAGCTATTGTTTAGTCGAATTCAAGTTATAATGGATGTCTGTATTTGATAATTTAGGAAGATAATTTTTGGCAAGACTGTTTATGTATTTGTTTTGGACTTTTCATTTATCATAGTGAAGTTACAAATTAGACTATTTTGCCAAGGTTTTATTTTTTAAAAAAATGTTTCTTATGCCACCATTTTCAAGCCAATATATAATTTTAATTACAAATTTTCAAAATTTAAATTATTTCTGGAACTGGGAAAGCATCTGACTTGTTTTGTTTGCTTGCAATGTTCACTGATAATGTTAATGAATTGTAAGCGAATGTAGGTTAAAGTGATGTGACTATATTTAATTATAAAGAATTCTTATTTTATGCACAGGTAATAATAATTCTGAGCTCCTTAGGTGCTTTTGAAGCATAGTATTAGCCCTAGGGGCCTAGAGTCTAAGAACCAGTGAGGATTAGCCCTAGAGTCTAAGAACCAGCCGGTCTGAGTCCCTCCATGGAGGTGAGAAGGTCGGGGTGCAAAAATTTTAAATAAATAAAATAAATGAAGTCTGTTCCTATTACTGCACTTCCAGTACTAGCACAGCAAGCTGGACAGGAGAATTATCCCACCCTGGATCATCTGTCCTGCTAAACAGAGCCAGTGAGGCCTTTGGACTCTGACTAGCAATTCCCTGATTGTTTGTGTAAAGAATTTCTGAGTGAGGTCTGGTGGCCATGCAGTTTTGCCAGAGGCTTTTGCTCAAAGGTCACATACCACTACTATTCATACGGTTGAGGGAAGTAGGAAAATGCACATCCCTAGCGAGATCTCTTGTTCCTTAATGCCCTCACTTCCCCACTGTAGCCCTTCATATTCTGGCTACATATAATACATGGGAACTTGGTTGTGCTAGTGCTTGGCTTATTTAGAAAAAATAGACTCTAAAAGGTAATGCATAAGTAACTCTGTTGCACAATGAAGGCTAGTGTGCTGTGAATGATTTGGGGAGTTGGGTGTATAGGTGTGAATTCATCTCAACTATTTAATTGATTTTACAGTGAATGTAAATTCTTGTTTTGCTTTTTTTTCTTTGTAGGTTCAGATCCGGCCCTGGAATCTTAGTGATAGTGACTTTGTGATGGATGGCTCGCAGCCTCTTGATCCACGGAAAACTATTTTTGTAGGAGGAGTTCCTCGACCCTTAAGAGCAGGTATGTATGCAAAGGACAAGGAAAATGGCTTGTTGATTTCTCCACACTGCCTCACTGCTGCGAGGGAACATTGTGTCCTTATTTCTGTTATACAAATATGCCAGTGCTTGCTAAATTTAACTTTTGCTGACACTCCAATTATTTCCAGATATGGGAATACAAATAAACACTCTTGCCTAGGGCCTAGAAAGAAAGGGGACTTTTGTGTGTAAAATACCTAAATACATTGTTTGTCATTTCTTTCTTTTAGTGGAGCTTGCAATGATAATGGACCGGCTGTATGGAGGAGTTTGCTATGCTGGAATTGACACAGACCCTGAGCTGAAATACCCAAAAGGAGCTGGGCGTGTGGCATTTTCTAATCAACAGAGTTATATAGCTGCTATCAGTGCCCGCTTTGTTCAGCTGCAACATGGAGAGATAGATAAACGGGTAAGGGCTGGAGCACATTCTATTTTTTACTCTGCATGCTTTTCCTGGCTCATTTGCCTAGAATTGTCCAAAGGGAAGTCTTTCTTTACCAGTTTCTTCACCATTATTTCTGGTCTGCATGTTTTTAAAAAACCAACCAACTTGAGATTGGGTATCTAGTTTTAACACTATTTTTTCCCTACCTTCTGGCACCTTCTAAAGCAGTTGTTCCCTCCAGAGACATTTCCTGTAGTACAGCATAAGCCTGTGTTCTTAATGTTATCCTGTTACCTCTGCATGACTTGCTTACTGTTGGCCTCTCTTTCACCCTTGCTTGTGTGCTTAGAAGTAGAACGGCCAACTGGTTTATCAAAGTGGAAGGCATGCTGCTGCACTGTCTTCATTAATTTCTAGAAGATTTGTTAGACTCCTACCAAAATCCTATTTTAATTCATTGTAGACTATATAGCAACAATACATTGGGACGTGTACACTATCTAATGTTGATATTAAAGCTACTGATATTAAAACCCAAGTCAACAGAAGCAAAAATATTTTAACCAGGAATTGCTTTTGGTTGTTTTTAGCCCCACTCCATACTTCATTGCCATCTTGTTAAGGGCGGGTTAAGAAAATAGCATTGTTTTGTGCTTCATAGAAGATTCTAAGGAAAATTTCAGTTCCTGATTTGTCCTTTTTTACTGTCACATTCTGGTTCTTAATACATAATAATGACATGCAGGTTAGATTTGCCAAAAGAACATAATAGGACTTACCTGAAGTCTGTGGGAGAAATGAAAATAGTTCCACATGATCCTTCAGTTAGGGCACATATGTCAAACGCTAGGCCTAAGGGCTGAATCTAGCCCGCCATGTCATTTAATGTGGCCCATGAGGCTTTCAATTCCAGTGCAATGTAGTTATATTTATACAGTGTTACAATTACAAACTGCCCTTTGCAGACAACCATATATGGCTGACGTGGTCCTTGGTGAAAATGAGGTTGATACCCCTAAGTTGGAGCGCATCCATGTGCACAGCCTTTCTGGGCAGAGCCTTCTATGCGTAGAAAAGTTCTGTTTCAGCCCCCATGCTGGATCTCCTTGTCTCCAGTTTCTGTCCTCATTTTCCCATGGGGTGTATAGCCTCAATGTAAGCTCAAATAGTGATTCTTTTTGTGGGTTGTACAATTCTCATGAACTGAATTACTTCTGAAAAGTCTGAGAATTATGGATACTAAGTATTTTTCTTTTTCTAGGTTCTATACTCCCCTTTCAAATGTGATGCCACTGTTAAAAGTGTCTGTGTCAGCTATTGGCAGTTGTGCATCCAGTCTGGCATGTCGTAGACTTCTTGGGATGTAGCTGGGGTGAGGCAGAAGGCAAAATGGATGCAATGACCTTCTTAAGAGGTCACTGCACCAATTAATTTTTCTTTTAGGTCCTCGAATATCTTATACTGCAGCAACCCAAAGTTGAACTGAACATTGAGAAATAGAGTTGAGACAGAAAAAGCCACCAAGGGAATTTAAGGATTGAAGCAAAATCACATCAGTCTGTGCCATAACATGGCCTGTGTAGCACTATATTTCTACAGTTCCTAATTACTTGCCTATTTCCAGTTCCTTCTGAATAAATGTATCACTTTGAAATTTAACATTTTTGAACTTACAAAGATATTGACTTGAAACCCATATTTTAGTATTTATCTATTTCTCTGTTTATCTATCCACATAATAAAAGTGAAAATGGGTGTATGTGGCAGAGGCATTCACTTACACAGCCTCCCTACTCAAACAGGCTATAGTTCCAAGTGCTGAGAAGCCTCCAAAGGCACTTCCTCAACTGACATTGTAGGTTATAGCAAGTACCATGGACATGTAGCCCAACCCCCACCAATGTTCTTCCCAAACACCAACTACTCAAGGAATGCTTTCATTTGGGGACCATTTCATCCTAGATATTCTTTCTCCAGAATGGGCACCCCGGGGTTCCTTTCACTCTCCAAATTCGTATGACCCCACCCACTGCCTCTCACTTTTCTCTTTCCTACCCATTTCTATGGCACACAACAAATAGGAATTGATCAGCAACTGAACATGAGGTTTGGGAAGAATTGCCCACGATTTAGAGGAGTTGTAGTTCACCTACATCCAGAGAGCACTTTGAACCCAACCACACTTGCCATGGATGATGGGATTTACAGTATCTTCACTCAGTTACTGCAACCCCATGAATGATGAACCTGGACCACGTTTGGCACACAGACACCCCCCCCCCCATGACCCACTATATGTCCTGGTGCAGTTTGGGGAAGGATAGACCATGAATGATAGGATATGCAGTACCTTCACCTGGATTCCGCATTTCCAGCAATTATTGTTCATGTTTTTATAGGGTTTCCCCAATTTTTGTGGAGCTATGTACCATTGGATATGCAGTACCTTCACCAGATTTGCCTCCCACAACCCACTGCGACCCTCACGAATGACGGACCTGGACCAAACTTGGCACACAGACTCCCCTTGACCAAGAGAGCATACTGGAGATGTTCTGTATCATCGCAGCTCCAGTATGTTCTCTTGGTCATGGGGAGTCTGTGTGCCAAGTTTGGTCCAGATCTATCATTTGTGGGGGTTGCATTGAGCTGTGGGAGGCAAATCTGGTGAAGGTATTGCATATCCAATGGTAATACCTCCACAAAAATTGGGAAAAATCTATAAGAACATGAACAATAATTGCTGGAAATGCGGAATCCAGGAAGGCACATTCTACCATATGTGGTGGATGTGCACTAAAGCAAAAGAATACCGGAAAGTGATTCAAGAAACAATACAAAAAAAAATCTTTAAAAGACAACAGAATTGAAACCAGAATATTTTCTATTAGGAATAATTGATATAAACATGGATGAAAATACAGATAGACTATTCAACTATTTTACAACAACTGCAAGAATACTTTTTGCAAAAAAACTGGAGAACTAGTACACAGTTACCCTCAATACATCAATGGTTAGTAAAAATACTGGAAATTATGAACATGAACGAATTCTATTCTATTTCTATTCTATTTCAAATTTATAGGCTGCCACTCCCCGGAGGCTCGGAGTGGCTTACATCAGACATGAGTGACACAATAAAACAGTAAGAACAGTAAAACATAAAACTGATTAGCCAGGTGGGAAGGCCTGCCTAAACAGATAAGTCTTGCATGCTCTCCAAAAAGCTAGTAAATCTTGGAGCGTACGGACTTCAAGTGGAAGAGTGTTCCAAAGAGATGGGGCCACAACAGAAAAGGCCCTGCGCCTGGTCTTTGTAGATCGTATAATCTTGAGACTGGGAACTACAAGCAGCATTTGATCTTCAGATCGAAGTGGTCTCTGGGGTTGATAGAAAGCGAGTCGATTTTTTTTAGATATAATGGGCTGGAGCCGTGTAATGTCTTGAAGGTGAGGACCAGCAGCTTAAAGATTACTCGATCGGAAGCCAGTGAAGTTCTTGAAGAATTGGAGTGATGTGGCACCTTACAGGGGCCCCCTCCAAAAGTCTAGCAGCTGCATTTTGGACCAGTTTAAGTCTACGGATGGCAGACCCCGGTAAGCCGATGTAAAGAGCATTGCCATAGTCCAGCCTCGAGGTGACCAAGGCTTGAATCACTGTGGCCAGGTCATCTCTACGGAGGTAGGGGGCCAGGCGTCTGATACGATGCAGATGGAAGAAGGCTGGTCTACTGATGGTGGACACCTGGGCTTCCATCGTCAATCGACACCCAGGTGTCTTCACTCGAGGTGAACGGCGCAAGGTCTCGCCATCTAGGGTCGGTAATTTGATGGTCCCACCACTCGGGGAGCCCAGCCACAGGGTCTCCGTTTTTGCAGGGTTAACTTTCGGCCTGCTAGCCCAAAGCCATCTGGTGACAACCTCCAGACACTGATGTAGATTACACGGCGCTGTGTCTGGTTGACCAGCCATCTTCAGGATAAGTTGAGTGTCATCGGTGTATTGGTAATACTCTAACCCGAAGTCTTGGACCAAAGTCGCATGTACATAGATGTTGAACAAGAGGGGGGAGAGGATGGCTCCTTGGGGCACCCCACAAGATAGGGGAGACCTTTCTGATATCTGCACTCCCCACTCAACCTGCTGACCTCGGTTACAGAAGAAGGGGGACAGCCAGTCGAGAACTGTACCTCTGATTCCCACAGTCAAGATTAACACACTTATTATTAAAAATGAAGGGAACCCGAAGAAGAAAACGGATTGGCAGCTATTCATGACTCAAGAGACAAAAAAGGTTAAAAATTTAAGACAAGCACTTAATTTTAAAGAGAATTACCCCCGAAAAACAAAATAAAAGGGAGAAGCAAAGGGAGAAGAAAGATTTAAGGATAAAGAGAATGAGAATTTTTTAAAAAAAAACACTAAGAAGGAGATCTGAAGTCAACAAATCCCACGCCCCCTCTTTTGTTCTCCCTTATACCCACCCATCTCTTCTTCCTACCTGTAAACAACCTCCGCCCACATACTTTTCCTTCCTTCGTTTCCTTAAACCCAAATCCCTTACTTAGTTTTTATATTAGTTTTTATATTGTTATTGAATAAAATTTTTTTTTAAAAAAAAGCATGCTGGAGATGTTTTGGAGGAAATGACCTTCATGGGAGTTATAGTTCACATGCATCCAGAGAAACTGTGATCTCCACCAACAATGGACTAGGACAAACTTGGCACAGAGAAGCCCCATGACCTACTGAACATACTACAGGGGTTTGGGGGAATGGACCTTGATGTTGGCAGTTGTAGTTCACCCTTATCCAGAAAGCACTGAACCCAAAACAGTGAAAATACCATGATATATATTCTAAATTAATATTTTTTTTAATCCGTGAAACAGCAAGTCTGTAATAAGTGAACTGCAAAGTAGCTAGGGAACACTGTCGATTGATTTGAGTCAGAGATAGAAGGAATCCCCCCTGTATGCATTATTTTGTACCTTTAAATCTACCTGAAATGTGGTAAATTGTTTCATGGGGCAAACAGAAATGATAGTGGGCAATTTGGATCAAGAAGCTTGAATAGGGAGATAGGTTAGACTAGAGCATGGGTTTTCAATTTTTTTTTTAGCGACAGAGTCTTTTTTGAAGCAAAAGTTAATCGTGGAGCCCAAAGTAATGTTTTTATATTGTATTGTATTATATATTGTATAATGTATAGATAATTAGGCATAGGCAAAGTTTTTGATCAACATCAACTTAACAGTTTTTCAGTTGAAGACCCCAGAGATGATCTAGTCCAACCCCCTTCTGCCATGCAGGAAAAAAACATAGCACCCCCTGAGCTATGGGAGGGAAAGAGGGTTTTGCAAGTAAGCGAGGCAAGGGAGAAAGAGTCTGAGGAGTAAGGGAGGTGAAGAAAAAGTTATTTGAGGCGAGGAAGATGAGGAAAAATGGCTTTTGGAGGCAAGGGAGGCAGGCTTTTTGCCACAAGGGAGGCTGGTTGAAAAGGCACTGGTGGTGAGTGAGACAGGGGAAGTGGGTTGAGCAGGAAAGCAAAGGGAAAGCTTGGAGGGGAACCGCGGAGCTCTAAGAGCTCTCTGGAGCACACTTTTGACCGCTGGGTTAAAGCCCTCTCTATGCTACTGTTCTGGTCTAGTTCTGGACTTGCCATGTCTATTATTCTTAATCTGAGAAAATTCAGTTGTAAATTCTTTTTTTAAATTAAGTTATTCATGCAGACTTTTGCCATTAGTAAAATGTAAGTGAACCATAAATGTGAAAAGTGAAATATCTGACTGGGCTTTTTATGAGGCAACTCAGTATCTTTAATTAAAAATATTTTAACATGATCATAATTGATTTGATATGCTGCCAGTTCAGGACAAAGGCTGTTTTGTGAATTTGTGACTAAGCAACATAATGTGTCCTTATTAAACTAGAACTTGGGACAGTTACATTTTTGGACTGTAGCTCCTAGGAGGAAAGAGCCTGAGGAATCTTGGAATTGTAGTTATCTATTATATAAATGGGTTCACGTCATGTGATGTATACCTCAAACAAAGAAACCATACAACGCAGAAACACAATACTTGCCAACAGAAGTAGGCCTCAAGCAAGGTACGTTTGTAGCAAAGAAACTTCCCCCCCCCAAAACCTAAAAGGCCCCCAAAACAACAACTAAAAATAAACCTACATTTACCAGCATCCTCCGGGGCAGCCAAAGATTCACTCAGCCTCTACATTCTGAACAACATGATTGGCTGCCAATAAGGACGGATTTGCATAACTACTGCACTGGCCAGCCAACATGAAAATTCCGATCCATAATAAACTGCCAAAACAGAATAAGGAAAAGGCCTGAGCCACTCCCCAACACAAAAACCCAAGTCACTTCCAACCGAAAAATTTACACCCCAAAAAAATCACAGACCACGCCCAAAATTGACAGTAAGGCTTCATTAACTTGATTTCCCTAACTAGCCCTCACTTACTGGGAAGCTGTTTACGCTCTAAATTGACAGTAAGACTTCATTAACTTGATTTCCCTAACTAGCCCTCACTTACTGGGAAGCTGTTTATGCTCTGAATTGACAGTAAGACTTCATTAACTTGATTCTCCCGACTAGGCCTCAGCTCATTGGACATTGTGTATGGCCAGAATTGACAGTAAGGCTTCATTAACTTGCTGTTCCTAACTAGGCCTCAGCTCATGGGACGTTGTGTATGGCCTGAATTTACAGTAACCTACCTTGGCACACAGAGCCCCGACCATGCATGATGGGACTTGAAGTACCACCATGGAAAATGGGATTTGTAGTACTTCAAAACCCATCATTCCCCACAGACCACTGTGGCCCAGAACCAAGACCAATAAAGACCCAACTTGGCACACCATGCCCCTCATGACCCACACTCCATCCAACTGCAGTTTAGAGGAGGGCACACCGTGGATGATTGGACTTTCTCGCATCTCCTAAAAAGGGCACAGCAACGCGTGCCGGGTACAGCTAGTATTAGATAGATGGTTCACTGTTGCTTAGTAAAAAAAATTGGTTTTTCAATCTTCATTTGGCCATCTTGGTTAGGGGGTTATGGGAGTTATAATACTTTAAAATGACTTTCTTATGCTCTAGAGTAAACATGAATATGGATGGCACTCCATGCCCATAGATTGTGCATACACGGCTTGAAAATACTCCCCACCAAAAAAATCCAAAAGGCAAGCCTTGATTTTGCCTTTTCATATAAGGCACCCCGTTTTACTATGCCATTGTATTTACTGGGACTTAAGCATCCATAGGTTTTGGTATCCATGGAGGGTCCTGGAACAAAATCCTAGTGGATAGCAAAGGCCCAACTCTGCAAACAAAATGTTACTCTGCTAACCTGAGAAGATCTGTTAACCTTCTCCTTCACCTGCTCTGTACCTGCTCTGAAAATGTGAATGCAGGATGATTTTTAAAAATGCTAATAGTAATAATAGTTAACAGTGGTATCATGGTACTGATGGTGATGATGACTGTTATCCAAGTAAGAATTGCAGTGGTTATAAATAGTCTTGTATCTCCATGGAGTCTAGTATAGAATATATCATGTACCTGCACATTTTACCTTCCCAATAATCCTTTGGGGTTCTTGGTTATTTATGCACAGTCACCAGTAATCTTCATGTCCTCATGTACCTTTTAACGTAGGTCTCCATGATCTTAATATACTATTTTGACCCTGCCCTAAACCCTCAAGTTCAAAGAGAGTATACTTTTGAATATTAGCTGCTGAAGGACATTTCATGGGGTGAACTATTACTTTGATTCTGTGTTTGTGCGTTTTAAACTGATTGGCCATTCTTAGAAATTTGATTCCGGCCTCAGTGGATGCTCAACCTGATCCAGCTGGGTTGTTTTTACATCATTTAGGATTTAAACTGGTGGATTTGTATAAACAGTAAATTTGCTGTGACATATGAAGAGGTAAAACTTGAGGAGTGTAAACATTTTCTTCTCCTTCTTTCAACACAGGTGGAAGTTAAGCCATATGTCTTGGATGATCAGCTGTGTGATGAATGTCAGGGGGCCCGTTGTGGTGGAAAATTTGCTCCATTTTTCTGCGCTAACGTTACCTGTCTGCAGTATTACTGTGAATATTGCTGGGCTGCTATCCATTCGCGCGCTGGCAGGGAATTCCACAAGCCCCTGGTGAAAGAGGGAGGCGATCGCCCGAGACATATTTCATTCCGCTGGAACTAAGTGATTACTGAAGCGTCTTCATATGCAGGCCTCAAAATAAGTGCACTCTTCTGTTCTCCTGATTCCCTTGCCCTCCCTTCCTCTTCTCTCTTACTCAAGATAGCATGTCCTACTGTTGTAATCTGTAATTTAACAATAGTGTAACAAAAGAATGACCTATAATCATATAGGTATTTTGTAGACTCTCGTCGTTAAACTGTATTGGGAACTCTTTTTCATAGGAATAACACAATGCATGGAAGGCAGGTTCTCTTACCTTTAGTCACCCAGAGGACAATGCTCTCCTGCTATCTTTTCTTGAAGGAAGAGAGAACAATATTAAGAGAAGAGAAATGAAACAATAGAGTATTTTCTTTTTTAATTAAATTATTGCTAATAACAACAAATCACTAGAATACTTTTATTAAACTAACCATGCGATAGGAACACTATGAGTCTATTCTGACACTTTCTACAACCCGCCTTTCCTTCTACCCCCCCTTTCCCTTTCCTTTTCCCTAAACCCAAAACCTCTGGGGAGCCTGTTTTCTTGCCGCCTATGATTTTATAGCAATGGAAGCAGTTAGCCGTTAACCTAGTAACAGGAAAGAGCATGTTTAAAGCAACAAAAATGCATGAGCAAGGTTTAAAGCAGCATTAAGTTAATTTTTTTTATTTAAGGGTTCCAAAGCTAAATTTTTAGCACAGTATG
Source organism: Anolis apletophallus (assembly GCA_030556195.1). Lineage (NCBI taxonomy): Eukaryota > Metazoa > Chordata > Lepidosauria > Squamata > Anolidae > Anolis > Anolis apletophallus. The sequence goes on along the minus strand of JARBWK010000001.1, from coordinate 89,193,206 downwards.
TGTCTCACCGTGCCTCCGACTTCCCACCACATTCAAACGTTTACTAATTGAGTAGGCAGAGCTTAGATCTGTGTTCTTCATCCAAGCAATCACATTTTAAAAGTTCCCGAATGTAAATCCTGGGTCAATTTACTACTGGGGGGTGGGTGGGGAGTGCACTTATTCTTTGTTGTTGTTGTTCTTGTTGTTTATTTTTTAAGAAGAAACGTCATTATCAGAATACAGCCCTAGAAATCCTACCAAAGCTAAAGTAATGACAACTAGTGAACTGGCATGTCCTCTCCTGAAGAACAAATGTATAGATTTTATTTTTTTGATGGTTATATAGAACTCTATATCCTAATTTACTAATGTTAATCAGGGGCCAGCTTTTGCTCTCCATTTTGACATGAAATACAAGAACCTAAATATATACCTCAAGATTATTGTATTGATTCCCACCCACTTCTAAAAAAATACTAGGCATATACTCTTACAACATAAATGAAAATTGGCTGTTTAATTGGGCTTACACTGGGATATAAAATTAGTTTAACAATGTAATCCTAGGCATGCCTACTCAGAAGTAAGTCCCACTGAGTTCAGTGAGACTTACTCGCAGGTAGGGCTGGATAAGATTGTTGCCTTAACCTCCTAATGAAGCTGTATTGTGGAAAGAATAACGAAAGCAATGTGAAGTTTGTTCCAGGAATGTTTTGCACTGTTGGCTGAATGAATCAGCAGGCATGTTTGCTAAGAGGAACATGTTTGTCTTTCAGCCGAGAGCAAGTAATGAAGTAAAGGGGAGCTTGAGAAAAAAATAACTCTTTTTGTAACTTAGCCCAGAAAATAAAGAATTACATGACTTTAATTCATCAATTTGCAGCATAACTGAGAGAGAGGTGTTTTAAACATGTGACTGGGACACGTACCTGTTAAGGCTAAGGCGCATGGTAGAGTTGCTTAGTTTGAAATAGTCATTTGATGATCTATCAGTCTGAGAAAATGGAGAGGAGTGAATGTGTTCAATTCAAAATAAGAAATTTTGTAGCAGTGTGCAAAACAACCCAATCTATTGGCAATCTGAACTGGCAATGGTTACCACCATAGACTCTTAAACCAAAGACTTGCCTTAGCACAGCTACAAGAAAACATCTCTTTTATAAGCCCTCTCCTCCCTTTTCTTTCCCTTCCAATTAGCTTTGAGAAGCAGGTTTCTTATTTTCAATACATAAAACATACCTTGTTATTTTCCAAAGGTCAAAATGGAGACATTTGCTGTCTACTCGTCAAGTAGAGAAAGGGAGCTGCTTTTAATGAAATCCCTGCAAATATTGACAACAGTAAACGCAAATGGAGAGTGTTCTTTTGTAGACTGTCAGGGACCTTTTTCTCTGAAGTACATAATTATAGTTGGAATATTCCTTTTAATTTTTTAAAATGCTTGTAGGTTGCTTGGGGTGTCTTATTGTGCCGATCCTACCCAGTGAACAGATGAGATGGGTTACCATTACAAGAAATAACACTGTTTGAGAAGTAGCTTTGAATAATAATTTTCCCTTTGTACATGACCTGCTGAATTTCGGTACAGTGTTTTTGTAGCTAACTTATTTTGTCATGCACATAATGTATATTTGTTATGCACTACTTTTGTATATCTTGTTTTTCCAACAGTGAGCATTTTTAGGCACACTTTTCACTGACGGGATATCTCTTTATGCAATACCTCAATTTTTCATATTGCAAAGAGTAGCTTTTTGTACTTTTATTACTGAGAGATCTTCATATACTTCATTTTTTAATATAAATAATTTTAATAAATTTTATTTTCTTATATTCTGCTTTTTATACATTTCAGTGCTCTGCATACATTTTGAATTATGGATGTTGTGCACTGGCAATGCTATTTTAGAATTTGCAGAGAAAAGAAAGCATGTTGCTTAAACATCTTTAGCCCAGCACCAGGTGTTTGGTGTACATATAATTTAAGAAATACTTATATGTAAAGTTGAGACTTAAAAAGACATTTTTAAAAAGCATGAAAGTGACAAATGAGAGAGTTTGTCTTTAGACCCTTGAAATTTAATGCATAAGCATAGAGTAGAAGTTTAAAAGTAACATCCCAAATTGTCTACCGCTTCTTAATAGGTTTTTAAAAGTAATACACAAATACAGATGTTTTTTGGTGAATGTTTAGCCATTTTTAATCTTAACAAATTGATGTTAGGTGTTTGCAGAGATGTGTCTGCTCTTTTAAATCATATTTAAGAAATAAACCCAAGCCTGCCCAGTGGTGGGCATGTAATGTTAGTATGCATGACTAATATTAAAAGAAAATGTTATTCTACTAATATTCACTTGTGGTGATTGTGTGAAAAGCGTGTTTACAGATTATTTGGTTACACTTCAATTTACAGGGCATAAATGATTATCTATATTACTCTGTACTCGGAATAGTGCTAATATAAAATGTCCTTCTGATTACATGGGAGGAGGTGGAGTTGCCATGTCACTCCAAGCATAACTAACATTACATTAGAATGAAAATCTTAGGATATCACTTTATTTTAAAGGGGTGTAAACGAGCATGTCATTTTCTCTCATAAGCATGGCATTGGCCATGTACTTACAATGTAGTTACAGAGTAATTACATGGTTATTTTTGCAATGTAAAATAAAGTGTTTCTGATTATTTTATATGTAAAGGAACCCCCACTGCCCCGTGCTTTTTTGGTATATAGTATCTACTTCTCCATACACAGACCTCTGCAGAGAGCAAATCTAAAACTTGCAGTGAATGACTTTAGTGTTTTATAAGGATGCTGTTGGAAAGACTTGATAATTCACCCCTTTTTTGTTTCTTGAAGAGTTAAAGCCTTCTGTTTTAAAAGGTGATTTAAAACTTGAATGTGATGAATTGTGGCAAGTTAACTTCAAGTTATGTGCAATACTTATTTCAGACTTCTGGAAGATCTTTGCAGTGTAATTCTTTGTTTTTAATTGCAGACATTTAAAAATGTCATTTTCTACTGTTCTAGTAAATCCTCTTTCTTGCTGGTGTTTCTAAAGAAAAGAATCAGAAATCAATCTTTCTACTAATGTAAATTTGAAATTATTTTTTAAAAAAAGGAATAAAAGAGGTTTTGGTCATTTGCTTTATTTTATTATCTTATTTTAAAGCTACTGTGATTGATAGCATTGTAAGAATTGGGACAATATTGTATTCAACTGTTTTATTTTTTATATTTTTAAAATTTAAAGTATAATTAGTTTTTATAATTTTCATCAGATTCTTTTGTTATATTTTTTGGAAGTGAAAATTTTAGCAAGTGGGTGTCTAGTTTTTACTAATCCCTAATATGTTTCCCCCCAATGTAATGCTCATATTATCAGAAGGAAAAGTTATTTAAGTATGTCAGTTACTTGTACTACTTGGCTGAATTTCCATATAGTTTTTACTGTGTATGGGGAGGTTGTAGTATTTATTATAGCATTTTAAATAAGGGTAATTCATTTTTTATTAAAGTCATTTTCACAATTTAAGTTCATATTTTTGTATGTTCTACTCTAAGTTATAACACAAGTTTCTTTTTTAAGAGTTCATTTGTTGAAGTGCTAGTGAAAAATTAATGTTATTAAATAGTTTGCAAATGACTATTTATACCAGTATGCATATAATTTTTAAATATTTGTAATGTGAGATGTTGAATGAATAAAACTTTTAACGCAATGACTTCTAGGTCTATTACTTGGAATGTTTAAGGGCCAAGTCTTCTCTCTCCAGGTGGGTCAAGAATCTGTCTCTCTCGTTATTCATGAAGTACCAGTGCGTTGCAATGGTAAGAAACATCAGGGTGATTATAGCAGCTTCACATTCAAGATCTGTACTTAGCCACAAACTGGATTGGCTGGCCTTAAGGCCAGTCATTTCTCATCATTACTCTTATTCCCATTATTGCTGTTAACAGTAGCAAATGTAGAACATTGTGTTAGGTATTACAGAAGCAACTATCATCTTTTTTTTGAGCAGTACATCATATACTGTTTAAGAGGAAGCACACAGCAGGACAATAGTCATTTTCAAAATTTCTCTTTTAAACATTGAGCAACATACAGAAGATGGATCAGTGAAATATAGAAGATGGATTTCAAGATATGATGTACCCAGTATAAGGCTCTGTTTGAGGAAGGAATGGAGGATACATAAATCAAGAGAGAAAACCAGAAAGATGCACTAAGTTTTATTTAGGACAACACATTCCAAACCTTACAACATGTTCTCATAAATATTGGCTAACAAAAGCAATCTTCTTCTGCCACTTCCTGAAAGTTGTTTACTGATATCTTTTTAAATTCTAGTTATTTTTTTAAATTAATAATTTCAAATCAAAATCAAATCTTGATTTACAGTCAGTGACCAGTATAGAATCCCACTTTACAATCATACATCCACATCAATACAGTGTTAATAATAATAATAATAATCGTTATTTATATCTCGTCCTATCCCTCTGAGGAGACTCAGGGCAGTTGACAACAAATAACGGTAAATATTCAATGCTGTAAAAACTAGCCCAAGACAAAATAACCCATCCCAGTTTAACCCAAAATAAACCACATCTACATCAAAAGTAACAACAAATTAACAAGAATTAAATAGTAACATAACAAATATACAATCCCACAACTTACATTGGGAAGAAACAGCCAGAATCTAAACAAGGCAAAATAAGGGGGAAAAATAATGGAATTTTTGCAGCCGGCGGGCAGAGTGACCAGACATTTCTGCTCCATGGTGACTATATAAGATATTCTATTCCTCCTTTCAATACGCTTGGGAGCAAAAATAGGTTTTTAATTATTTTTACAAAAGATTAAGGAGGGTGCCCTTTTGATCTCTTTGAGGAGTGAATTCCAGAGGCGGCCGGGGGGGGGGAGGGATCACTGAGAAAGCCCTCTCTCTCGTCCCCACCAGCCATGCTTGAGATGGGGATGGGACCAAGAGCAGGGCCTCCTCTGCTGATCATAGTGTCCAAGCAAACTTGTCAGTGGAGAAGTTGAATGTTTACATTAGGTTAGGATATAAATTAAAATTTATGTTACATTTCATAATATAGTTAGCCATTACCCTAGTTTCATTTTGCAAGATATAATTTATATTATGTCAATTAATTTATAAACAGGTATAAGATAAACGAGCAGGCTGGCAATTACAACAAACACAAAACAGCAGTGTGTAAATAAAGGTTGTTCAGGGCCTGTTAGGGTTGGCATTGGGGCATGCCAACTTACCCCAGAAAAGCTTGGCAAACCACTATATTGGTTCTGACAGAAAAGAGTGGATTTGAATGTGATCAGGCATAAATTAATTGACAGATGGTGGTTAGACTATATACGCTGGAGGCAAGTAAGGAATGACACAACCCCGTCTATATGAAAATTCACAAACAAACAACTATTGATTGTGCCCTTCATTAGACTGCTAGTTGTTTGTTTGTGAATCCAACCCTACCTACTTGAGAACCCACCATCCCCTTCCGTGTCTTGATTCCCGGGATCCCCACCTGTGGACTTCGATTGACGCATCGCGCCATTCATTTGGCTCGAGGGGGAGTGAGTTTGAGGATTTCTCGCGAGAAGACGCCGGGGATTGCCTGGGATTTCCCATTGGGGATTCCCCGTTCATCATTGCCTTACGTGCCCAGGCCTCCCCCCACCCTCTACGTGCTGTCGTCATTGCACATCTTACCACGCAGACGACGTCCGCTGCAGGCGCCGCTATACGTCATCACAGAGCGCCGCTCTTTTGCCGCGCCGGCCCACGCCGAGCCCGACCAGCCTTGTTTTGCCTTTGCAACCAGCCGCGGACACCTCACAGCACGACCATCGCTACTGTGCAAGTACATTGGGGGGGGGGGGGTTATATCATGTGCGCCGTTCTTGCATATTTGTAACTGCTATTTCCATGCTACTATTTGTATGTTTATAGAGTTGTTCCACACAACAATAGAGTGTTATTTTTCATATAGACGGGGTTGTGTCATTCCTTACTTGCCTCCAGCGTATATAGTCTAACCACCATCAGTCAATTAATTTATGCCTGATCACATTCAAATCCACTCTTTTCTGTCAGAACCAATATAGTGGTTTGCCAAGCTTTTCTGGGGTAAGTTGGCATGCCCCAATGCCAACCCTGACAGGCCCTGAACAACCTTTAAAAGGCAACAAAAGGGCAAAACTGGCACTGAACAACCCTAAATAGGCCCTCGGTAACCTTCAAAAGGCACGAAATGGGCAAAACTGCCCTTGAATAACCCTAAACAGGCCCTGAACAATGCATAAAAGGCAACAAATGGGCAAAACTGGCCCTAAAAAGGCCCTGAACAACCCTTAAAGAGCACCAAATGGGCAAAATTGGCTCTGAACAACCTTTAAAAGGCAAGAAATGAGCAAAACTGGCCCTAAGCAACCCTAAACAGGCCGTGAACAACCCTTAAAGGGCACCAAATGGGCAAATCTGGCTCTGAGCGACCTTTAAAAGGGGACAAATGGGCAAAACTGGCCCTAAACAACCCTAAACAGGCCCTGAAAAACCTTTAAAAGGTACCAAATGGGTACAACTGCCCCTGAACTGTCATCTCTTATTGGATAGTGTCTCAGTCCTTGGCAAATTCAGGCCCAGTACTTGAGATAGTATCAACGGACACTTTTCCAGATATTGATGATTACGGATAGTGTGCTGTGAGGATAAGCCTTCAGCTGTCAGCTCAAATGACACCCTGGGGGAAGAGCCAAATACTGACTATTTATATTTTGTAAATTTGGTACTTGGGGAAGATTTGCTGTCTCTGGCTAGAGTCTCATGTGACTTTGGCATGAATCTTCAGCACACTCAGCATCCCAGCCTCTATTTTTAAACATCGAGTCTTCCGTATGTCAGCATGGCCAAAAACAAGCGGCCAAGTGTTCAGTCACCTGCTTCCACTTACTGCTCTTCTGCTTCTTAAATCATCAGAGACAAAGGGAAGCCCAGTGCGTGATGCTCAAATGATGGAATGTTGGATAAGCAGGAAAGCTATTAGGGAGGCAAGGGAAGAATTTAAACCATTGAGCCACTTGGACAGAGTTGAAAACAGTTGTAAAAGAAGCTTGGCTAGATCTCTGTGGGGCAGGTCTTGTGAATTTCTCCCTCATCTCTCCCAGAACTCACATTTTAGTTGAAAGATGGGCTTGCCATATTCAGACCCTAAAGTATCTGATACAGCAGACACCCATTTTAAATCCCTCGATGGAGCATAAAACATCACAAGGCTCCCATCTGTTCCTGTTTCTGCTATCACTATGCCAAGAAGGGTGCAGGATATGCTGTTCAGCAAATGTTGGTCTGTGCAGATGATAGGAATATAGAGGAAAGAAGTGGGAAGAGACTCTGTTCTTCACTTCATGTAGTTTTTAAACTGCATTTCCAGGTGGAAAAATGGCAACCCTGTCTTTTAATTAAGATATGTTGTATAATATACTAGCTCAAAGGAAGGAGTTGGCAAAGTTAAACCCATAGCATGTGGCCCCAAGGTTTATTATTTATTTAATTACATAATTTATATTCCACCGTTCTCACCCCGCAGGGGACTCAGGGTGGATCACAATGCACATATACAGGCTAACAATCAATGCAACTTCTGTCCAACTTCTACCGGACCGGGGGCCTGAGTTCCGGTCAGTGATCACCTGGGGGGCCTAAGGGTCTGCCTCTGCCCCGGCTCTGCCCCCTCCCCTGGCTCCGCCCCCTCCCCGGCTCTGGCCCCGCCCCCTCCCCCGGCTCCAATTCCATATATTTAATATTAACATAAGGGGGGAGGGAGGGAATGGCACACATGGGAGGCATAATTAAACAATTATATTATATTTCTGCCCCATATATTCCCACCCCCTCTTCCCCTTATTTCCAAATTAAATATATTTATTATCATTATTATTATTATATTTCTGCCCCATATATTCACAACCCTCTCTTCCCCTTATTTCCAAATTAAATACATTTATTATTATTATATTTCTGCCCCATATATTCCCACCCCCTTCCCCTTATTTCCATATTAAATACATTTATTATTATTATTATATTTCTGCCCCATATATTCGCAACCCCCTCTTCCCCTTATTTCCAAATTAAATACATTTATTACTATTATTATATTTCTGCCCCATATATTTCCTGCAAGCAATGAGTCCAGTGTTACAGGCACAGCTGGCTTCCCTGTAATGCTGGACGCCTCCTCCTCCTCCTCTTCTAGTTTAGGCAGAGAGGGAAGGGAAGGGGGCGTGGCCAAGGCGGAGGGGACTCAGCCAATAACAGGAACCTTAAATTGCATTCCTTTCGGAGCTTATTTAGAAAGGATTGAAACTGGAAATTTACAAAACTGGAATTTTATTTCTCATGGCGGTTGGTTTTGATTTTTCCTTTTCTCTGCTCAGGTATCAATATTTGCATAATCCAGTTTGAGTCACCATCAATGTAAAGGTTTAGGAAGAAGTGAGGTTTATATACGGATGGGCTTGCAAGCAAACTGGATGTGAGGGTGATCACTGAAGTGAAGGGAGGGAGGGGGTCTCTTCTCGGTTGAGGGGGAGGGAGGGACTAGGAGGAGGAGGGAGCCTGCTCCTCCTCCCTGCCCCGCCCCTCCCCGCCGTGAAAAAAATATATTAAAAATAATAATAAAATAATTTAAAAAATATTTTTTTATTTTAAACAGCCGATTTCTTTTTTTAAAGGGTAGGGGGCCGTAGGGAAGGGGCTGGGGGCCGTATACGGCCCTCGGGCCACCAGTTGGACAGCCCTGCAATAGACATACAACATATATAGACAGACAACGAGCAACACAATTGGTCGAGAGCTCACCCCGACCCAGGCAGGCCTCGAACTCATTACCTTCTGGTCAGTAGAGATCATATGCAGCTGACTCCCAGCCAGCTACGCCACATTCCCGGTGCTTTCAGTTCATTCAAGGTTGTTTCAGTGACCCTGAAAACTCAATGGACCATCCTTTTTCTGGCCAAAAAGAAAGATAAATTGCTTCTACTGGAAGCTTCCAGAAATGGCAATTTAATTTTTTTAAAAAGGTTGCAGAAATACTGTACTGTTTAACATTTTAAAAACAAAGTGCTGTTTAGAAATCAGAAGTGAACTTCTGACATTTGGGGGGCAGGGAGTTGCCCTCAATACTTTGTAGAACAACTTCCAGGCCCTTTATAGTTACCTGCTGAACCTATATGGTCAACCACAGAGGTTCCTCGGTGAATTCCACTGAATTTTGAGTGATTGGGTGGACATAGAGAGAGGAGCATCCAGATTGTCTCAGGAGGTCTGGTTGTGTCCCGTCCCCCCCACTTCTCATTTCATAGTTGATGTCAGCTAGTCCCCCTATCCCCAGTTGCTGTATAGATTTGTTGTTTAGTTTAATCCTCTCAGGAGCTCCCGGTGGTTTAGTGGGTTAAACCACTGAGCTACTGAACTTGCTGACCAAAAGGTCACTTGTTCGATCCCGGGGAGTGGGTTGAGCTCACTGTTAGCCCCAGCTTTCTGCCAACCTAGCAGTTCTAAAACATGCAAATGTGAGTAGATCAATAAGTACCGCTCCAGTGGAAAGATAACGGCGCTCCATGCAGTCATGCTGGCCATGTGACTACAGACAACACTGGCTCTTCGTCTTAGAAATGGAGATGAGCACCAACCTCCAGAGTCAGACACAACTGGACTTAATGTCAGGGGGAAACCTTTACCTTAATCCTCTCTTTTTTAGTTTTTCATTTGTAGTTTTGGCACCGTTTTGGTATTGTATTACTTTTGGAAATATTTTATTGTGTCTTGCTGTATATTTTGTTTGGACACATCTATGTCTGAACAAATCAAAGCAGAAGATAAGTTCTCATAAAAATAAATAAAAACCTGATTAGGAACAAATAGTTTAGGGATGGATTCAGAAGGTAATGCTGTAACAGTTTTTTATTCAAAGAATTCTTAAGTCAGTCCAGACATACATTACGTCTTCTTTGCAAGTTTTTATAATGAGGTGTTTTTTTTTGTGGCATGGTGCTTTAAACAAACACATATTTTAATATGGGCATTTTCACACAAATATGGCACTGTTCTAACTGTCCTCACAAAGTAAGCATACAATTTATACAAAAAAAATTCATTCACTTCACACATCATGTGCTGACCAGTTATTATGATTTTAAAAGTTTCAAGATGCATCTTGGAAGCACAGCTTGGACTGTCTCACGGGCAAAATTGAGAAAAGTCCAGCCTGATTTTGAAGGTATTAATGCTTTATATTATGTATGGATTTTGTGATTATGGCAATGGGCTGGAAATGCCTAGTGCTATGGCGTACCTATCCTATGTAAAAAGTGGCAGAGTCCTAAATCGATTGTCAAAAAATGAAGGAGTTTGAAAGCATATATGGTGATGCTACAGATACTTTCCTCTGCCCTGTTTGTTTCCTGAATTTAAGTATGAAATGTGTCCAACTCTATCCTACAAACAGCAGGCAACAACCGTGTTTCTCCCAGAAACTTTACTAAATGCCACCCATATTGTCAAAGCATAATTTGCACAAGACATCATCAAAATAAGTAGGTTTAGGAAAACTCTTAAGTTATCCAGCCAGGCTCTAAACACATTAAAATCATTTTTAAAGTATCACAAAGAGTGTTTTTTGCAGCACTGGCATAAGATATTTGCTGCTTGAGGTAAAAGATGAGATGATGTACAGCTAGCAGCTTAATTCTTCTTTGACGCTAACTGTGGGGCAGTAATCACCATACCTAAGGCATGAGGAGAGCACAGGCAACTTTGAACTAGGTGTGTGGCACTTTCTTTCAATACCTTGCTTGATGTCTGGCACCAGCTGGTGCCTGAAATGATTGCCTGATGTTTTGGGCTGGCCCTTGGTTATTATTACCAAGTACAATATTTACCTGCTAACTTTCAATTTTTGACTCAGTTGTTAGTTAAAGATTGGACGTTTTACAGCATGCTCTGGGGGCACATGATGAGTCTGTTCAACTGGAGCCAAGGAGGCCTGGATCTGTCTCCTGTTTCAATGGGAGGCTATTTGGGAATCCTACCTACCCTGCTTTGTTCTGAGTTCCTATTTTTGGAAGTGGGGAGCAATATAGGAAACAATAATAAAAGTTGTTCTACAATAGTGCTGTTCTTCCTCATATATTGCAGTTCCCTGGGCTGGCCAAGAATGAGGCCAAGAGCTAGCAGACACTGAGGGCTGCAGCTGTTCAACCATGGGCATTCCTCTGGTGCACCACAGACTCTGCTTTCTGTTGGAGCTGTTTATGCCCTAATGGCTGGCCCTCCACCTATCATAGGAAGAGTTTGATACTTTTAAGTGTACCGGTGAACACTGATCTGTTAGCAAGGTTCAAATAAATTTCAGCTTCAGGCGCTCAGTCTGCTTCTGGATGGAGAAGGAGGCATCTTGCCTTTTGCCTCAACATACATAACCTCTTGACATCCTGTATTGGGGAGAAGATAAATGATTTCAAAAGAGGACACAAGTCCATTGTTGCTCCATGATTTACCGGGCCTGGATTTATTTTGCACAAGTGCACTCAACAGAAGTTTTTTCCCCCTTCCAGGCTAGAGCTTGTATTTTTCATCAGCTTTGGAATGGATGTTGAACTAATTCTGTCTAAAATGTGTTCAAAAAAGAACAGTTTAGGTAGTGAGGCCATGCTGCTAATAATAGGTTAGAACACTGTGCCATTCTCTTGAGAACACATCCTGCCTCCATTTTGACAGACTCAGAATGCATGAAAAACCATCCTTCTCCTCTGTTTGCTTTTTATTATTGCTATTTAACACCTTCTTTACATATACACCTGTTTTCTCTCCTTTGCTCTCTCTCTCTCACACACACACTACACATATAAAATGAGCAAAAGCAAAGCAGATCCAAATGAAATGGTGTCTCTCCTCATTACTTTTCAATTGGATTCCTCTGTGGAAATTACTGTTGAGCAAAGGCTTACAAAGCAATTCCTCAGCTGCTCTTTATGCAGGATCATGAAAGCTGGCTTAGACAACAGTCCAAAAGACCCATTGCTAGCCTACAGGAAATCAGAGACAAATAATAGCCTCAGAAAAGGATAGCCAGAGCAGAAAACATTCACATCTCTTCCTCTCAGTAAAATAAGCCAATTCAGTCTGTTGGTATGAAACACAGTGGGATGAGGCTGCATGGTGCAGCTGCCTTCTCAGGAGGTTTTTTTAAAAGAGTTGTGTGTGTGCGTGTGTGCATGTACTGGTGAGGAAACTATTGGAGATGTTGAGGTGAACAGCTTTCATCTTGTATCACTGTGCAATGTGATAGAATGATCATTTTTGTGAAACAGAAATGCCTTCAAAAATGGGTGTACTAACAGAGATGAGTTTATTTGCTTTTTTGCTTTCAGTGCTCAAAACGAATTCGCCCACCTCCTGTGTTCAAAAATAATGGCTTCATACTCCCTCTGCTGGACTAATTGCAGAATTCTGTTCATACCAGTTTCCAGAGTTATGCATGGAATTAAGGCTGGGCTGAAATCCCACACACCAGTTTCTTGCAAATATTCTCCCATCTACCCAAATGGGAGCTGATTTTTCTATTGAGTTTTGCAGGTCAAGGAGAAGAATTGTGCCGTAATTTTTCTGTTTGGGTATATTGTTACTTGATCTTATATGAGATTGGAGAATTTCTATATTCAGTTTCTTCTGGAAAAATTTTTTTGCCACTCACAAAAGCAATCGGCTGATGTCACACTGTTCCCCAAATGTTCCAGGAAAAGAAATGGTCAGCAAGAAGCTGTAGAGAAAATGCATCCTGCTTCCCATTAAGCACACTACAAGGAATGCTATATCAGCAGCATGAAGTAATCTGGTGTGATGCGGCAACATTTCCAAAGTGTTTCAGGGAGCCTCATGCTGCTGCACATGGTGTTAGGCTCATTTTGAAAATTAAAACAACAACAAAGAAAAATAGACCCTAACTACGAAAGTATATCTTCCCGGTACACAAATTTGAGGGAAAATTGCATCCCTCTACCTTCAGATTTTATTGACCACCAACAAACATGTTGGTTAGTCATGTAGTGGCTGAAGATGGTAGACGCCTGTGAACATGTCTAATTTATCACATTATTAAAAGCCAAATAATTCTAAAGTTCATATAAGCAAGATTTCTTTAAATAAGCATAAATCTAATTGGTAGTCCATGGCCATTTTACCAATGACAGGATGGAAGTACCTGCCTTCCAAATAGGTTTAGAGTAAAGTTGAACCATCCCCAGTGGTTTGATGGTGATTTTTCCTCCTTAAGATTTGGAACTCGCAGCAGATTGTACAATTTTTCCCAAACAAAACTAGAAGTGTCCATTAAATCTACTTCTGGTTGCGTAAAAACATTTGGGGAAACACAAGTGTGTATGTGCACCTGTGTCTACACATCTGTACCTTGCATAGGAGAATTGTCATTCTCAAGGCTTCCTGGAGCAGCAATTCTTTTTACCTTCCAGCTCTTTTGGGGGGGGGGGAGAGATTGAGGCAGTGGGGTGCTTGCAGTGTGACTCACGGGCCACATGATTCCCTCTCCTGACTTAGAAGGTCAACAGGGACTATTAAGTAGCACTCAATTTGATAGGGAAATCACACTGCTGCAGGACTGAAACATGGACCACATTTTATTCCTGCCTTCTCATCATAAAGTTCTGGCCTAATAAAATGTTTCAGTGCACTTAGTTTTTGCATTGCATACAGCTGTTTTAATACAGGGGAGGAAATAATATGGCCCTCCAAATGCTACTGAACCACAGCTCCTACCATTGGCTGCCATTGGCTATGCCGGCCAGGACTGCTAGAAATTGCAGTCCAACAACATGGGTTGTTTGATTCTCAGCTGTGTTTTAATGTCTTTTTTGAGTTACTGTGAACCAAAAATAAACATAATCCAATCCCAGCCCGTTAGTGTTTTTAAAATCTTTTCTTAAAATTTGATAAGTATTTTAGGGATTTCAAATATTTTCTAGTAACTATTGTTGTTTGCCTTCACATTGTCTCTGACTTGTGGCAACACTATCATGTTATTATCACAATTTATTCAGACCAGGCTTGGCTTTCTAAAGCTGAGACAGTGTGACTCATCCAAGATCACCTGATGGGTTTCCATGGCTGAATGGGGATTCAAACTCTGGTCCCCAGAGTTGTCGCTCAATGTTCAAAGTGCAACACCATGCTAGCTCCTCTTGTTAGGACTGCAATGAGTTTATATAAGGTGCCACATTTAATATAATTAAAAATGAGTAATAGGTGGGAGCACATTGTTGGCTAGGAGTAGAAGATTGTGCGGTGGTCAAAACTCAAAATGTACAAAATCATGGTCTGAAAAACTGCATTTATGCCACTTTTGCCACATTTGTGTCAATTTTATACATAGTTGATAATATTATACCCACAAACCTTTTGAATGGGAAAATGGAAACTCAGTAACCATTTCTATTTTAAAATACATCTTAGTTTGTATGGCTGCAATTTGACTAGCATCCTGCCCCGACAATTAGGGTTAGCAACTGTGTTTAGTCCTGGGTTTCGTGATCTCAGAGTTATGGTATAGGCAGGCAGATTATTATAGATGTATTTCCGTGGAGATGAACGAGAGATTGATTTTTTCCACCTGCTGGAAGCAGCACGTACTCTGTTGGCATGACTCAAGCATATCCAGATGGGCCTAATTTGGGGAAGCAAAAGAGCTGTTTCAGAAGCTGTTTTCTAAATGCCTGGCAACGAGATTCCAACAGCACTCTGTTGTGCACCTAAGTCGCTCTGTATATACTGTCCTAATTTCCTATTTTTGATGGCAGCATTTCACCTTATATAGAAGTCTAGGCCCACAGATGCCCTACACTTTGGGACTAGTTTATTGAGCAGTGTAGGCATTGAGGGGATGTCATGGGCACACAGCCTCTGAAAGTGTTTTGTGTAGGCAGGAGATCCTATCTAGATAAGCTGGAATCTTTTTAGAATGAGCACAGAATTAACTTACTATGGATTTGCCATCAAGGAGAAGTTACTTTTTTGCATTACAATTTAGAGAACATACTTTTTTGGACTACAGTTCCCAGGATTGCTTAACCAGTGTGAGCTCCTGATTAGCTCCGAAGATGGATGATCAGTCCTGTCTTTGTGCCCATCTCTCATTGAAGCCCCTCAACTATTACTCCACTCTAGTTGTTCTCTCCTATATGCTCACCAGTGTTGAAACTAGAGAAGACAATTTTGTAATTGGTTTTGAACCAAGCTTTAATAATCTCCACCAAGTGGATTTGTATCTTCTATGCTGATAGTTACGCAGGCTGAAATCACAACTTGCCTCTGCTTGCTTCGTAAGTTAAGTTAGATCAGACCTATGTGCTTGTTCCAAGAGGTTCAGATTTGCTGTGAAACCTAATAGGATATGAGGGATATGAGGGACTATAAGTTAGAGAATATATTTGCAAAAAGCAATGGTTTGAAATGGATAGTATCCTCATTTCCACCACTTTCTCTCCTCATTAGTTTACCATGTTCCTTTACATGATTGTCACAATCCCCATCATGCCTATGCTGGCGTTTTTAAATTCTAAAAACCACTCTGTCCTGCAAGAAGGTCCTCCTCTCCTTTCCTTGCTGCTGAATTGTTTTGCCAAACTCCTTGTGAGTTTGACAAAACAGCTTACTTTATTTGTGAGTCTGTTGCATATAGTATGAAGGATACATTCCTAACATTGTATTGATTTTAAACCTGTTCATTTGTAAATATACTTTCAAAGATGCTGAAAGCCTCAAGTGCACTTTTCTTTATGGGGAATTGATTTGTGATGCTTCTGAGCTTCCCACTGAGTGAGGGAAAGGATTTATTTATTTATTTGCAGTATTTATATCCCACCCTTCCCCCCCAGAAGGAGACTCAGAGTGGCTTACAGAACACACATATGGCAAACATTCAATGCCGATTATACAACGAACAAGGACAGACAACACAAACAGAGGTAAAGGCAGTTTTCCCCATACTATTTCTGGCATCTTGGAGGCTATACTCAACTCCAGCCACGGGAGGGTGTTGTTGCTCCATCTTCCATGTCGAGGAGCTTTCCTCCGATCGATGTCCTTAAAGGCGCCTTTATTACCTCTCCGCTAAAAGCGGTATCTATTTTATCTACTAACATTTCTGCTTTTGACCTGCCAGGTGGGCAGGTGAGCTGGAGCTAATGGTGGGTGCTCACCCCGACCCAGGCATGAACTGCTGACCTTTCATTCGGATGGATTTTTCTGCAGCACAGCGGTTTAGCCTCCCGTGCTAAGCCCAGGCCCTATGTTGTCCCTTGTGTGGATGTGTGTGTATCATAACATATGTTTCAAGCAGATTTAAAATGTATAAAACATTTGGTCAAGTTACACTCTTTCAGCCTCAGAGGAAGGCAAAGACATTCTTCCCAACAAACCTTGTCAAGGAAACCCCATGATAGGTCAGAGATAACTTGAAGTCACACAAAAATAACAAACCTTCCCAGTTGTTCAGCAAATACAATGGTCCAAGGAAAAGCAGAATACAATTTCTGCTATCTTCCTATAGGGTGAGAAATTTTGTCTTACCTACATGGGCATCTGGTTTCTTGACAGCAGAAAAATCAGCTTGCGACCCAAAAGAGCTACCACCAAAAAACACCTACTTGTTTCATTCAGCATTATTCTGCCCTTGTTTAAAAATCCTAAAACTAATTTCATTCTCTTTCCTTCACTGGCAGTTATACTACTTGTTTGTGATCTCATTTTTATTGAAAGGCTATTGCTGCAGTGTATCTGATTGGGTCCATAGAAAACTCATGGCAAAGCACCCTCCTTTGTCTCTGCAGGCTGTATCCATGTGCCAAGAAGGCACTGTGCCTGCAGTGTAAAAATCCTTTGCTGCCCTGAATTGCAAGGGAGTTCTTTTAATGATTTCTTCCACAGATGTTTTTTTAATTGTGAAGCTTTATTTAAACTGCCTGTATTTGTATATGTGCATGGTCCTGAATGTGCTGTTTGACAGTAAAGACTGCCATCTTATGGTTTGTTTCTGAACCAAAGTTTGTCCAGTTTTTTTAATCTGGCTGTCCTTTATGATCATTAAAACTATACTATAATAGATAAAGGATCTCTTTACACTGGAGAAAGCTTCATACAAATCAGAACTGTTATCATATATATTAGACACCACTTCAATATGCTATTGTATATTATGGGACTTGAGTACCAATGGATTTTTGGCATTCACTGGTGGGCTGGCACCAAACCCCAGCAGATTCCAACTTACTTACTTCACTTAGGCAATCCCTCATTGTCTGAGTGAGATTGTCCTCCAAGCGCGGTGGGTATGTAGGTGACCGTGGAGTCCTATTCTTGACCCGCATGTACTCCCTTAGTGAGGGCATCAGTTTTCAGGTGGAAGGCAGTCTCAGTCGGGGTTGGCTTGATGTGCCTTCCTCTTGGCACGTTTCTCTTTTTTGCCCTCCATTCGTGCCTCTTCAAATTCTACAGCACTGCTGGACACAGTTGACCTCCAGCTAGAGCATTCAAGGGCCAGGGCTCCCCAATTCTCTGTGCCTATGCCACAGTTTTCAAGGATGGCTTTGAGCCCATATTTAAATCTCTTTTCCTATCCTCCAACATTCTATTTTCCGTTCTTGAGTTACCAACAACCCACTGTATAAACTCAAAAATATTTTTAAATGCCAAGTGCAAACTACCGGTATTAGTAGTATGAGGAGACAGCTCTCCACAATTCAGAGAACACTGCCATAGACCAGATCTACACTGCCATATAGAGCAGTTTGAATTGCATTATATCACTGGTTCTCAACCTGTGGGCCCCCACATGTTTTGGCCTTCAACTCCCAGAAATCCTAACTGCTGGTAAACTGGCTGGGATTTCTGGGAGTTGTAGGCCAAAATCCACAGGTTGAGAACCACTGCATTACATGGTCACTGTAGCCCAGGCATGGGCAAACTTTGGCCCTCCAGGTATTTTGGTCCTGGTGTTTTGTACTCCCACAATCCCTTATAGCTTCAGGCCCTTTTCTTGTTTGCTTAAGTGGCTGAGGTGGAAAAGGAATGGGCCTGAGGCTGTTCGAAATTGTGGGAGTTGAAGTCCAAAACACCTGGAGAGCCCAAGTTTGCCCATGCCTGCTGTAGCCTCATATAATGCAATTTTAAGTGTATTATATGGGCTTACACTGATCATATACTGCAATCCAAACTGCACCCTATGGCAGTGTAGATCCAGGCAAAGGTTGGAAGAATGCATGCATTGCAGAGGGATTAAGAGTTTACTTCACCCTCTTTAATGTTTTTGAACCAGCAGCAAAAGCTAGAAAATAAAAATAGACAAAAGGAAAACCCATGTCAGCTTTTCAGCATAGCAACACTCAGTGAAAATCCATGGCAACCACAGAGCTGCCTGAATATGATCAATTGGCCAAGGCAATGCTGCCATTTGAAAGAGACTACCGTCTAATGTGTTTCACATTCTTTCAGCCAGTTACAATTGTACTGATATTATAACATGGCATGGATCGATGTGGGTGCTGGGTGGGGAGAAATCAAAGAATAGCTCCTATTGCTGTCTATCTGCTTCTGCTCGTATGGGCTTGGTGCATGAATGGCCAGAACATCTTCTGTTGAAAACCCTGACAAATTTGGATTTAAATATCATGGGCCCTTGATATCCACTGTGGTTTGGATCCAGGAATCCAAAATCTGTGGATGTTCACGTCCCATTACATATTGTCGAAATTAACATTTGGAGAGGGGGACTAATTCATTTTAAATTTTATTTTACAAAACACATGTGTTCATATATGGGGGAAAACAATGGTTCTGTAAATCACAGCATGAAGCAATATTTTAAAGAAGGAATTTGCATTTAATAAAAGCTTGCAAGCTATGCTGATAGGCCTTTGATATTTGTCCCCAGAGATTATTAAAACCCATAGATGCTCAACTCCCATTATATACAAAGATGAAGTAATGAGATGTGTGTATGTGTGTGTTAATATTTCCAAGCCATGGATGGTTGACTCCATGGGCACAGTACCCGTGGACATCAAGGCCACATGACCTAGGAGGTGTCTATGGACAATGCCGGCTCATCAGCTTAGAAATGGAGATGAGCACCAACCCCCAGATTCGGACACAACTGGACTTAATGTCAGGGAAAAACCTTTACCTTAATCCCCTCTTTTTTTTAGTTATTCATTTGTCGTTTTGGCACTGTTTTTGGTATTTTATTACTTTTGGAAATATTTTGTTTCTGGATTCATATTTTGTTTGGACGTTTCTATGTCTGAAAAGATCAAAGCAGGAGATAAGTTCTCATAAAAATAAATAAAGACCTGATTAGGAACAAATAGAGCATCAACCCCCAGACACGGACACAACTGGACTTAATGTCAGGGGAAAACCTTTATCCTTACCTTGTAATTTTCTCACACCTCTTCCTCTTTATTTATTTACTCAATTTGTATCCTGCCTTTCTCTACCCCAAAGAGGACTCAAGGCGCCTTTACATATGGAAACTATTCAATGCCTTTGGACAACAGTTAGAATACACTTAAGTTAAAAAATTAAAATTAAATGCATAGTAAAACATATAAAAACTGAGCTGTAGGTTTTTTGGGCTATATGGCCATGTTCTAGAAGCATTCTCTCCTGACGTTTTGCCTGCATCTATGGCAAGCATCCTCAGAGGATGCTTTTCATAGATGCAGGTGAAACGTCAGGAGAGAATGCTTCTAGAACATGGCTATATAGTCCGAGAAATCTACAACAACCCAGTGATTCCAGCCATGAAAGCCTTCAACAATATAAAACATTGCATTCACCGTTAAAACCACACCATCTTTAGGCGCATCTATGCTGCAGAATTAAAGCAGTTTGACACCCCTGGCTCCAAAGTAATGAATCATGGGAGTTGTTTTGCAAGGCCTTTAGCCTTCTCGGTCAAACCAGAACTCCCAGAATTCCATAGCATTATTATTATTATTATTTGAAACACAACAAGATGAGTCCACAGCAGACACTCTGCTGGCCGTTGTATTGGCTCACACATCGGACACTTTCTAAGTGTCTAGGACTGTGTGATGTATCGGCAAATAATGCATGCAGATCCCAGTAACATGGCCTTCTGCAGCTGACAGATGCTAATTTTGCCATTGCCAATTGTTTTTAAGTGCAGACCAAGGTCTTTAGGCGCTGCACCCAGTGTGCCGATCACCACTGGGACCACCTTGACAGGCTTGTGCTAGAGTCTTTGCAGTTCTATCTTTAAATCCTCATATCGTGCCAGCTTTTCCAGTTGTTTCTCTGCAATCCTGCTGTTACCTGGGATTGTGACTTATTATTATTATTTCGGACATTTGTATCCCATCCTATCTCGACCTCCGCAGAGGGACTCAGGGCGGCTTACAACCAGCACATCATGGTGCCCACAACCAAAAACATAAATATACAATTCAAATAAAAACAGTATAAAAACATTAAAACAGTCGCCGATTTAAGTCATCGTCCTAAAAGCAGTCCGTCAAGTCCATTAAAGCAGTCGCTTTGCTAGCCGGTTGGCCTAGTCTGCAAAGGCCTGATCCCATAGCCAGGATTCCACTTGTTTAGCACTGGTCCACGCCAGTCAAAGTAGTGTCAGAGTGCAGTGTGGGTAGGCATTGTTCATTGGTTCAGCCCTGAGCCCTCCCCCCTCTTGGGCTCATGAGGGGAAGAAGCTATTTCCCTGAACTCTTGCTAGGCCTCACTCCTCACCATGAAGCCTGTTAATGGCTCCTGCTTTGGCCGAAACAGATTCCGGATTGTTTACGTGAACCATTTTGGTAGCCACCGCAGTGGCTCCATGATTCGTTATGGCAGTGGCCACCTCAGGCCTGAGGGCCAAGTCCCCCTGGCAACATCCATTTCTGAGAGAAGAGGGTGTGCAACCCTTTCTCCTTCTCCCCGGGGACAAAAGAGCCCATGTTTCGTGCTTCGAGCCGGTCCCAAGATGCAAGCGGGCAAAGCGAGAGCCTGTAGAAGCCATCCACTTGGCAGAGAAGGGCAGGCCGCATCCACCACAGCCAAAAAGATGCCTGAGCTGCCATGTGCACCCAATGCGTACTGGAGCTGTGAGAGGGAGGCTGTCAGCTCCACGGCCTCCACTAGTCAGAAGCAAACTGGTATGAGCAGAGCACATATCAGATTCCTGAGGCTGTTAGGAATTGGGTTGTTGTATGTTTTTCGGGCTATATTGTGGCCATGTTCTAGAAGCATTCTCTCCTGACGTTTCGCCTGCATCTATGGCAAGCATCCTCAAGCAACCTCTGAGGATGCTTGCCATAGATGCAGTCGAAACGTCAGGACAGAATGCTTCTAGAACATGGCCATATAGCCCGAAAAACCTACAACAAACTAGTGATTCCAGCCATGAAAGCCTTCGACAATACTGTTGGGAATTGTGGGAGCTGGCACGTGTATTATTGTGTTTGTTTACTGGCTTATTATTTGTTACATTTACCCTATATCTCCCCATCAAATCAGCATTTATGGCTCTCCAGTTCCTCAATTTATTCTTCAGCCGGCAAGGTTGAGGGCTCAAGGTGCAACTACACTGCATAATTCATCCGGTTTGATACCACTTTAACTGTCATAGCTCGATGCTGTGGACTCATGGGAGATGTAGTTTTTCCTGTCTAGCCTCCTCTGCTCAAGACACTGTTTGTGGCCCCACATACACTTCCAATGTAATGCAGTTTTAAGAATGTATTATATGGTCAGTGCAGGCCAGGCATGGGCAAACTTAGGCCTTCCATGTGGTTTGGACTCCAACTCCCACCACTCCTAACAGCCTCAGGCCTCTTCCTTTTTCCCCTCAGCCGCTTAAGCGGCTGAGGGGGAAAAGGAAATGGCCCGAGGCTGTTAGGAATGGTGGGAGTTGAAGTCCAAAACCACATGGAAGGCCTAAGCTTAAGCGGCTGAGGGGGGAAAGGAAAGGGCCAGAGGCTGTTAGGAATGGTGGGAGTTGAAGTCCAAAACCACATGGAAGGCCTAAGCTTAAGCGGCTGAGGGGAAAAAAAGAAAGGGCCAGAGGCTGTTAGGAATGGTGGGAGTTGGAGTCCAAAACCACATGGAAGGCCTAAGCTTAAGCGGCTAAGGGGGAAAAGGAAAGGGCCAGAGGCTGTTAGGAATGGTGGGAGTTGGAGTCCAAAACCACATGGAAGGCCTAAGCTTAAGCGGCTGAGGGGGAAAAGGAAAGGGCCCGAAAAGGGTCCAAAACACCTGAAGGGCCCAAATTTGCCCATGCCTGGTGTAGACTCACCATATATGAGTTTACACTGACCATATAGTCAGTTCAAGGCAGTTAAACTGTGTTTATACAATTTCAAACTGCATTACAGTATATGGCAGTGTAAATAGGGCCTCTGTTGAAATCAGCAGCCAGTCTGTATTTTTAAATTATGATTGATAAAGTATTTATTGGTGGATCTTTAATAAGTATTGGTTTTATATGTTCTTTTAACTGATGTGATGTGTTGTGTTATTTCCTCTTGTTCCCTGCCACGGTCCTCAGGTATAGACAGGTAAGAAAATAATAGTAGAGCTGCCCTAACAGTAGTTGTAGTAATAATAACAATAATCATAATAATATCAATAATACGGTCCTCAGGTATAGACAGGTAAGAAAATAATAGAAGAGCTGCCCTAATAGTAGTTGTAGTAATAATACCAATAATCATAATAATATCAATAATACGGTCTTCAGGTATAGGCAGGTAAGAAAATAATGGTAGAGCTGCCCTGACAGTAGTAGTTATACCAATAATCATAATAATACCAATACCAATAACAACAATAATAATTATAATCACGTCAAACTATTCTGGGACTTTCGAATTCAGACTGACAGAGTTTTGGAGCACAATACTCCTGACCTCATGATCGTGGAAAAAAGCAAAATATGGATCGTTAATGTTGCAATCCAAGGTGGCAGTAGAATTGTCGAGAAGCAACTGGAAAAGCTTACACAATATGAGGATATAAAGATGGAACTGCAAAGACTGGCACAAGCCAGTAAAGGATGTCCCAGTGGTGATCGGCACACTGGGTGCAGTGCCTAAAGACCTTGGCTTGCACTTAAAAACAATCGGCAATGACAAAATTACCATCTGTCAGCTGCAAAAGGCCATCCCACTTGGATCTGCACGCATTATTCGCTGATACATCGCACAGTCCTAGACACTTCAGAAGTGTGCGACATATGATCAAATACAAAAGCCAGCATAGTGATCTTGTTTACTGTGTACTAATCTTGTTGCATATCTAATGATGATGATGTCAATTATCTGTATATATTTTCCTTCACTGTGTATACAATTTTAAATTCTACAATGCTGAGACTTGTAGTTTTAAATCAGCAAGTAATTAGATCATACTTATCTTTCCATCCGTGGGTAAAGGATTTTGAAAAGTTTGAAAAACTCCTTGGTTTCTGACAGTGCAAGGATCGGAATTTAGGGCGCAAGAATGGCTAAATTCAGTAGGGGGCATCTAAAAAGAGAATTGTGACTTATTGCTTCTTCTGTCAGCATGGCACTAGCATGTGACACTGCATATTTTGATATTCTTCCCACGGATACAATTATTAATAATATAGAAACCCTAACATGTGCTGAATTTTGCTGCCTACACACTACAATTACATTTACTTTGAAATTATTTCTAAACTCTATTATAAATAGTCTTTGGACAGTAGGTAAGCCCATACTGAAATAATTTATTCTTCAATATATAATGCAATATTGGGCTACTTTTGTGAAAATTTCAAAATTTATACCATTTATAGATTCCAAAATAAATTTTAATGTGCAAAATAACAGGACTATGCTTTCAGAATAAAGGTAAATAGTTCATTGCCAGTTTCTCATACCAATCCACTTCTGTTTCATATTCACTTTTAATTTTAAAGTACTAAATCACAAGTGGGCAACTGCAGTAAATCTAGGAATCATTTTTCATCTCCTGGCGCATTATGGGAAGTGCATAGATCCCTAAAAGCTCCAAGACATCAAAATGACCAGTTCTGGGTTTTCAAAATAGAAATATTAAAGTGTGGAACAGTGTAAAGAGGTTCCCCAAGGCCACCCTTTGCTCAGCTTTGGGCTAAATCCAGCATTTTCCCACCTAGAATAGACCTATTGAAATACATTATATTTATTATTTAGGTTTGTTTTTATTAACATTTTTCATTCATTTTAATGAAGCTGTTGTAGATAGGACAACCACTGGATTAAGCCCAAAGGTACCACAAAAAAAGTGCAGATGGCATAGAAATAGAGAGAGAAACTTGATTACAGTGCGTATTAAAAAGTGAATCCTGGAAAAAATTCATTTGTCCCGTAGAATGAAAAGGTCCTTTCTCACTTGTAGCAGGTAACATACTGAGCCCTCAAAATCCCCTTACTTCAATTGCCTTCTTTCCTTTAATTCAAGGTGCTATTTGAAGAAAGAAGATGAGCTATGTAAGACAGCATTATACAGTACCTATGGAAGGCTGGAGCTCCTGCTTTCAAGTGATATGAAATATTGATTTTTTAAAAGTAGTTTTCTAGAGATGACCACTTAAAATTGTCCCATGATTGCAGTGGAGGGAGGAAAATAAGATTTCAATTAAACTTGTGTGATCTGATTTAACCCTTGAAGTTTCAGAGCCAAGGTTTATTGGTTGGATACCAGCAGTTTAAATGAATGTAATCCAATTGTTTTAATAGGTGACTGCCAAGAGTCTCAAAGAGATGTATTTGAATTTTCTGCTCCTTTGGAAAATGCTAATAACCTGGTCAGGAAACACAAGAAAAAGGTAAAATATTAATATAGTACAATAGCACTAGAAATAAAACATGAAGATGTTCTAGATAAAGATCTGGAACTAGCTAGTATGCTGTTTCTGTATTCTGTATTCTAGTATTCTGGTATGCTGTGCTGTTTAAGCACATGTTAACTTGTTATGGAAAGAGTAATATGCCCAATTGTGGATAAAGGTAAAATAGTATGAAGTACAGAGTTGAGATTTTAAAGATGAAATATTAGGAATTCAAAATTGCCTAGAATTCATGTCTGGTGACCTTGTGGCATTTCATCATTATCCTGTGGGATTTCACTTTTGTTGATTGATAATAAAGGAAATGTTCTTTGCATGTTCTCAAAGACACACATATTTTATTTTTCACCTTAGAATTAATTCCAAACATTAAAAACAGTCATTGACGTGGGGGTGGGGTGGGTAAACCTATGTTACCCTCCCCTCTTCATATTATAATAAATATTTTGAACAGCAGAAAATGCCAGTGCGGATGTTGATGTCTGTTTCAACAGAAGTGCAAAATCATTTGTGATGAGCCAAACTATCAAGGCACTGAAGGAATAACTGCACATTTGAATGGAGTATGTGGGGGTGGGTGCAAAAATAGCCTATTGTGCCAGGTTTTCTCTCTTCTATAATGTGCAGACAAATCCCATATTATGTATTCACGGTGTGTTTCATCATCCCTGTCTCCACATCCTTAATTGAAGGTAATGACGGTTGAGGAATACACAGTATGATAGTGGCACAATGCAGAATAAACGTCCATACAGGGTGGAAGAAGGTCAGAGCTTTATCCTGTATGCTGAATCTCTAAAAGGTTTTTAAATCTGTGGTGGGGGTGGGGTGTAAGGCTGCTTGATATGATGCTTTTTTGTACACAAAAATATTTTCTGTATACTGCAAAAGAAAAAAAATCACAGGTTTTTTTTTGCTTATGAAGTGTGGTAAAAAAAAGCAGCATGTGGAGAAATGAGCTGTTCGGTTCTGTCCTTTACACCAATGCCTAGAGCAGCCAGGCAAGCCGTGTTGTCAGGAGACATGGCAACATGGTGAGGGTGAGAGGAAGAAGGTCACTCCATTGCAAAATAATCTGTAACATCTGCTCACACTGATCCACAGTTTCTGTTGGCTCTCTGGATCTGGAACTTGGAAGCACTGTTTTACAATTATTCTGATCTTCTTCAGGGCAAACTCAGAAACATACTTTGAGGGATTCCTGTTTGACATGATGACATTGGCCTGTGGGATTGTAAATGGCTCGAACTTGTCCCCAACGCTATTTAATATTTGCATAACATGAGTGAGAGAGGTAACCTGAAGCCTTGGGCTTCGGTGTCCCTAGTATGCTGTATTACCATTCTATTTAAATCCAAATACATTGCACTAATT
Source organism: Anolis apletophallus (assembly GCA_030556195.1). Classification (NCBI taxonomy): domain Eukaryota; kingdom Metazoa; phylum Chordata; class Lepidosauria; order Squamata; family Anolidae; genus Anolis; species Anolis apletophallus. The sequence continues at coordinate 89,166,873 of JARBWK010000001.1, read as the reverse complement.
GGACTAATTAGCACTAATTCTGAACTACTGTTGATAGTGTACTGGAGAAGGGTATGGTAATAAAACATAAATACAGACAGCTAGTCACAAGGCAGATTAAAGAGCAAGTATTTCACTTATATTGAATGAGGTTATACTTGCCTCGAAAAGTTACATTCACAATGGGTGCACCGACATGGGCCACATGTCCTCAATTGGGCAAGAATTAGTTCCATTGTGTTTTTATGGCACACAGGACATCTCACCCCCAATGTAGGCAAGGCCACAATTGCAGTGGTGCAGTGGGTTTAAATCCTTATGCTGAGTGAACTGCTGAAGGTCAGCAGTTTGAATCTGGGGAGCAGGGTGAGCTTCCATCTGTCAGCTCCAACTTTCCATGTGGAAGTATGAGAGAAGCCTCCCACAAGGTGGTAACATATCTGGGCATCGTCTCTGCAGACGGCCAATTCTCTCACACCAGAAGTGACTTGCAGTTTCTCAAGTCGCTTCTGACATGATAAAAAACAGTGTTACTCTGTGTTAGGGAAAGTTAGGGAATGCCCCAGAGTTTCCATGGAGGTCCAGAGCAGCCTCTCATGTCATAGTGGTGTGAACAGCTCATTTCAAGGTGGTCTGAATACTGGTGTCCACAGGGCTCCTGGCTGTCACTAGACACTTTGCAGTTTCATCAGGGGCACCTGTGCAATTTGTAGAGGGAGGTGACCTCCATTTCTCCCTCTCCTTTCCAAATGACACTGGCAAAGGTACACTGTGACAGACAGCAGTTCTTTGGATCTCTGCGGCCACAACTACCTCAACCAAGAAATGACATAGGTGAAAGTGACCAATCTGAACTCTATCCTGCTCCCATAGTGGAATGACGACAGGCAGTATAGCCACTCCCAGGTCCATTCTGGAATACTGCCACTCCAGACATGCTCAACATTAAGTCCACTGTGTATATGGGCCTAGCTTGATTACAAACCTGCAATACTAAATTCAGGATTGCTCAGTTTTTGGCAGTGGTCAAGTACATTATTGTGGCAAGCAAATCACACCCTTCTTTAGATGGGACACAATCGTACTGGGTCGCTTCTGAAAAATGTTTATTTAGCTAGATCAAATGTTGTTCATTGGGGTTGGTTAGAAAGATCATGTGATTCTCTTGTACCCACAGCTGTATTGGCTCTTAGTTTGTTTCCAGGCACAAAAGCCCTATATGACCCGGAATTCTGAAAGACTGCATTCTTCTTTACAAGCTTGCCTGGGTTGTAACAGAGGTTGCTTTTTGGATGTCACCCTTTGGGGCATACTTGTTATTAATTTAAATTTATGTTCACCCCAAAGTGACCCTATCACAAGGTTTTCTTGATAAGATTTGCCTCAAAGGTGTCTGCTTTACTTTCCTAAGATAGTGTGACTTGCTCAAGGGCACTCAATATGTTTCTAGTTGAGCAAGCATCAAACCATGGTCTTGCAGAGTTTTACTCCAATACCGGGACCACTACACCACTACACCACACTGGCTACACGTTTGTTAAGGATCAATATTGTTTGGACTAAAATATTGACTTTTTACCCATCACTTGCATTAGCCTAAAAAAGAATGCTAAAGAATATGAAAACATGTTCACTTTCATAATCTTTTGGTGGGTCTTAAACTGTCTTGTTAGGGTCCTGGGTGATAACAGGTTCCTGATGAACCAATCATTTTATAATTTCTCTTGTTTTGTTTAAAAGGGAAGTCTTGGTTCAGAATGTAACGACTCTCCAACACTCGGTAAGGATCACGCGTAGATTGATTGCACGGTCCAACACGATTTTATTGCAGGTACGACACATGTGAAGCAAAAGCACCTGCCCGCCACCAAAACACAACTTATATACCCCAACCCCCCCTCCCATCGCCCATGCAATGTCCAGGTAGGGTTGCACCATATCCGGTGATTCAGCATATCCCATAGTCCAAAGGGATGTGACCTCATGGCCCCATGAGTCAGCAGTAGGAGTCCAATTGTCCAATGTCCAGGCTCAGAGGAGAGCCTCCTCCACCACGTCCTCCCCCTGTAAAACAAAACATCATTCAATCCGGAGGATGAAAGGGGCCCACATATTTTTTCAGAAGACCACAATGAAACGTGGGATGAACTTTCCCTAAACTCTTAGGCAACAGAAGGGTATAAGAGACCTTATTCACAGCTTTCTCAATTCTAAAAGGCCCAATATACTTCGGACCCAATTTCTTAGATGGATAGCCCAATTTCAAATTCTGTGTGGACAGCCACACTAAATCCCCTTCATTATACTCCTCCCCTTCTCGCCTCTTCCGGTCACCAAACATCTTATACGAACGCTGTGCCTTCCCTAAAGCTTCCGCTACTTCCTTCCATTCCTCCCGGGCTCGTATCTTCCACTCCACTTTCTCCTCCCCTCCCAACTCCAACAGCTGGGGCAAAGGAGCCACCTCCTGACCATAGACTATCTCAAAAGGAGACTTTCCGGTAGATGAATGCACCGAGCTATTGTATGCCACTTCAGCATAGGGCAACAGATCAGACCAATTAGTTTGCTCTTTATTACTAAAAATGCGTAGATAAGCCCCTAACGATTTCTGCGTTCTTTCTACGCCGCCATTACAACAAGGATGATAAGAAGTCGTAAGACGCCTCTGAGCTCCCAACACCTCCAAAAACCGCTCCCAAAACTGAGCAGTAAACTGCACTCCACGATCACTCAAAACTTGTTCCGGGCACCCATGCAACCGGTACACATGCTGCACATACAACTCTGCCAAACGTTCCGCAGAAGGCAACCCCTTCAATGGCACAAAATGGGCCTGCTTCGAAAACATATCCAGCACCGTCCAAATGTACTTATAACCTCGACTCGAAGGCAACTCCCCACAAAATCAGTGCTGACATGCGTCCACGGCCTCACAGGAGTAACTACCACCTGAATCAACCCCTGCGGCTTCGCAGAGGGAACTTTATTCCTGGCACACACCTCACAACACTCCACATATCTTTTCACCTCAGCCCTCATGGCTGGCCACCAATACCGCTTTTTCAAGGCCAGCAGAGTCTTCGTGACTCCCCAATGTCCAGCAGACCTATGATCGTGGTTCAACCTCAGCACCTTTTCTCTCATACTCTGAGGGACATACACTTTATCTCCCATGATCCACAAACCATTCAACGACTTGCACTCCTTCTCATGGCTCTGCAACCATATATCACCTACATAACCCTTCTGCAACTCTAAACTCCATTCATCCACTACTCCCTCTTCTTTCTTAATCTCATTCGCAGCCTGCGCCCTCGTCTGCACGGCCAGACCCCAATGTTCTCTGGCAAACACCTCCTCCGCCTTATGCATTTCATTCTCACCCACACTCGGATACCGAGACAATGCATCAGCCACCACATTCTCTTTGCCTTTAATATGCTGGAGCCTGAAATTAAACCGAGCAAAAAACTGCGCCCATCTCACCAACTTGGGAGACAACTTCTGGGGATTTCTTAAATATTGAAGGTTCTGATGGTCAGTCATCACAACAAAAGGGAAAGCAGCACCCTCTAAAAATTGCCTCCACGTCTGCAAAGCGTTGCGCACAGCAAACGCCTCCTTCTCCCACACTGGCCACCTTTTCTCATGCTCCCCAAACTTCTTTGAAAAATACGCACACGGCTTCATCCTACCCTGCTCATCCTCCTGCATTAACACTCCACCATACGCCCAAGCAGAAGCGTCACACTGCACCACAAACGGCTTATCCACATCTGGATGCATTAACAACGGCCCATTCGTAAATGCTTCTTTCAACCTCACAAAAGCCTCTTGGCATTCCTTCGTCCACTCCAACCTAGCTCCTGGAGACTTAATCTTCCTGGACTCGCCCTTACCCCTAGTCTTCAGTAACTCGGTAAGCGGAAGAGTTATCTCTGAAAATCCCGCTATAAAGGTGCGATAAAAATTAGCCAGTCCCAGAAAAGCCTGCAATTGCCTACGGGTCTGCGGAGCCTCCCAGCTCAACACATCATCCACCTTGGCCGGATCCATCGCAACCCCACTCTCGCTAATTCTATATCCCAAAAATCAATCTGATTCTTACCAAACTCACACTTACTCAATTTTACATACAGACTCGCCTGTCGCAGCCTCTCTAACACCTCCCTCACCAAACAAACATGCTCCTCTCTGGTACGCGTCACAATCACGATATCATCTAAATAAACAAACACCCCCTTATACAAAAGGGGGTGCAACACCTCATTGATCAACTGCATGAAAATACCGGGGGGCCCGGCCAAACCGAATGGCATTACGGCCCATTCGTAGAGCCCGAGGGGGCAAGAAAAAGCAGTCTTCCACTGATCGCTCCTCTTCACTCGCACCATGTGAAACGCGTCAATCAAATCCAGCTTTGTAAAAAACTTTCCACCTCCTAACTGCCCCAACAAATCTTTGATTAATGGCAGAGGGTAACAGTTGGTGGTACTCACAGCATTCAAACCTCTATAATCAATACACATCCGCAAACTACCATCCTTTTTCTCACGAAACAACACTGGCGCTGCAATGGGGGACTCAGACCTCCGAATAAACCCTCTTCTTAAATAGCCATCTATCTGCTCCCTTAACGCTTCCTTCTCTTTCACCGTCATAGCATATATCTTAGGCTTGGGTAGGACAGCCCCTTCCTTAACTTCTATACTACACTGTACGTTGGGGAGGGGAAGACCCTGAGCTAAAATTGGGTTAAACACATCAACATAATCCCAGTATTCAGCTGGCACCCCTTGTACATCATTCCTAACCCCCCTTCCTCTCATTAGGGGAACATTGTACCACCCCCCGTCTTCCAATCGATCTTGGGATTAACTTGCTCAAGCCACGGTAACCCCAATACCACCTCATGACCTTTAATGGGGGCCACTACAAAATCAATGTCCCCCTCCCAGGGTCCCACCCGACCCTTTAAATCCTTAGTCCCCACAGTGAAAGGGCCCCCTCAATAGAGGATCCATCTAATTGCGTAAATGTTACAGGTGTTTCCAAGGGCTTTGTACTCCCACCCAAATCCCCAATCAACTCCGGGGACATAATATTCTCTGAACACCCACAGTCTACTAAAGCTTTTTTTTCCACAATCCCATCTCCTTTAATCAAACCCAATGTACATTGAATATTGGAGCTCACCCCAACACTTTTCCCCTCATCATTGTCCACAAAAGCAGCTTTCGCGGAGGCCACCTTCACCGGTTCCAGTGCCTGCCTTTGTCGGCACTGGGACGCAAAATGACCGGGTTGTGAACAAATAAAGCAAAGGCCTCGTCCCTTCGATGGCCTTTTCACTGACTGGATCGGTTGTCATTGCCACGACGAGCCTCTCCTCCACGGAATCGCCCCTCCGCAACACCACGACCGGACCCTCTGGACCTCATGGGTTGAAAACGACGCCCGTTGCACCTGGGCAAGAATTCCTTCAACACTGCCAGCCAACTGGATCCAGCCATCAACATCTCCAGGATCATCCCGATGTAGACACCACTCCAGGATCTCCTTACGCAGGCCGTCTTTAAATAATTCCAATAGGGTAGCTGGAGACCACTCCGCAACTTTTCCAGCTAAACCCATGAACTCCTCCGCATACTCAGTGACCGACCGGGATCCCTGATTCAGACAACGTAGCGCCTCCTTCGCCTTAATCCGCTCCAATGGATCTCTAAACGGCTTCAGTATCGCCTGTAAGAAGGCTCCCACAGACTGCAAACACGGGTCTCGACGATCGTGGCATTGAACGTACCACTCAGCTGCCCCTTGAACACCGCACCGATGGCCCGTGCTCTGCTGCTGTCGCTCGGATAGAGATGACCATAGTCCTCCATATGGTCCTGCACCGCAGCGGCAAAGAAGGCTACTTTGCAGGCTTCTCCTTCAAACTCAACCCGCAATGGTTCCTTCTTCAAACGGGCCCCGAATTCCTGGGAAACCGCTTCCCTTCCATGAGGGACCTCAAGCATGGTAACACCTCTTCCCATTCCGGCTTGAGGTAAGGGCCGCCGCGGACTTCCTCCTGGATGGCCACCATTGATCCTCACTCCCAAAGGAGATCTAGGACGCTCAGCTGATAGTCCGCCATCCATCCAAGAATAATAAGTGAAGTCTCCTCCGCCCGGGGCACTCCACACCGACTCCATCGGCTCTCTTCGGGACATGGCTCGGGACATCCTTCTCATAGTCTGTTCCATAGCCTCCAGCTTACATCTCATCACCTCCAACTCCGAGGGTGATGCCGGTTCCGTGGTTTCACTACCACACTTCCTTCTAACTGGCCTGTCCTTCGGCACAGTTTCTCTGGGGCCACGCACTTCTGGATCCGTCCAAACTGCCCAGTCCCTCGGAACAGCTTCTCCGATCCCTCCGGCCCTCCGGACCTCCACCTGAACTGGCCTGTCCTTCGGCACAGTCTCTCTGGTCCCATACACTTCTGGATCTGCTTGAACTGACCAGTCCTTCGGAACAGCTCCTCCGATCCCTTCGTTCCTCCAAACCTCAGCCTGTCTGGAGACAAATCTCTCTCTCCTTCGCCGGGCAACCTCCAGGCTCACCTGAGCTTCCCAGAGTCGCTCCGCTTCCTCAAATTCCTCCTCCTGGGCAACAGCACCTTCCATCATTTCATGGTGCTCGTCCGGGCACCCCACTTGGTCGAGAGTGGTCCAATCCCACTCCATAGTGCGCCGGATTTCCTCAGGAGCCGAATCCCATCTATCGATATATTCTTCTTCTCTCCAAGCCAACCTCTCCATTGCTGGGATAGTTGAAAAGGGGCTTTTGCTTCTGTAACGACTCTCCAACACTCGGTAAGGATCACGCGTAGATTGATTGCACGGTCCAACACGATTTTATTGCAGGTACGACACATGTGAAGCAAAAGCACCTGCCCGCCACCAAAACACAACTTATATACCCCAACCCCCCCTCCCATCGCCCATGCAATGTCCAGGTAGGGTTGCACCATATCCGGTGCTTCAGCATATCCCATAGTCCCAAGGGATGTGACCGCATGGCCCCCTGAGTCCGCCATAGGAGTCCAATTGTCCAATGTCCAGGCTCAGAGGAGTTACATCACGTCCCCTGCAGCCTTGCACACATGTGGAAGTTACCTCACTTCCACATGACTCAGCACAGTCTTATATAACTGGAGCCCAAGGTCACCCAAGAACTAGGGCAAAGGTTGATGCAATCTCATGCCAGGCTGGGAGCTTGAACTTCACCCAAGCTCAAGTCTCCCAGTCCTGACATGCATGATTTAAAAGAATTCCTGTCTTGTTGAAACCAGAGAGAAAAACTACTACCCACTGAGGAATATTTAACATTAATTATACACCATCTTCTTTTTGGAAAAAAAACCCCATAAGAAATATGCCTCACAATTTACCATAAAACATGACATAGCTGTAGTCTCTCATTATCATTAGGTTTCGGCCTCTTTCTATGATTATAATTCAATACACATAATTGAATGTAACACAGAAGATCAATTTTGGTTGTGTTGATGTTCTGGTTTTGAGTGTATGTAAACTGACTTTACATTTTTGATGTGTTTACCAGTTTTCAGATACTGTAGTTAAAGATAAGATTCTGCTTTTTCCTTTAAGGCCCACCCTGGGAGTTGTATTGTTAATATATTGTTAACATGCATGCACACTCTGCTTATGTCACTGTGAGGAAATAAACACGTGTTGTCATAAACATGTACAAATACTTGGATGCGTAATTACTCTTCCAAAGAAACAGACACACACACACACTTGCTTGTCATAATGAGACCCCGGAAAGTGCCTAACTTTCCAGCAGTCTGTTGGTGCTGGCTGCTTTGCGTAAGAAATTATAGTGCACATCACTTACTTTGATGTTCCATTCTGCTTTACTTTGTTCATGCAAAAGGTTGCTTCTCCTACAAGTAGAAAACAAACAGTTAAAACACACATATTTTGCATGACTAGATGCAAGTTTTTATTGGCTATTTTGTGGGGCCTCAAGGGCTTTGTAGAGGACACTCTGAGAACCACTTTATTAGAGCAACCACTTGGTCTAATATAACAAGATAATGTATTACGCAAACCTTTTTCCTTGGCAGAGAGCTGAGCTGAAGTTCTTCCTAACCACGAAGGATCAGCTCCCCCACAGTCTTTTTTCATAGTTCCATTTTCCCTATTAGCAAACTACATCTAGTTATTCCAGTTTGTACACATGGGAGGAAAGTATTTAAACTAATCCAACATTGATTAAGGGCAGAAATAATTTAGAAAAATAATAAAGAGCAGGATTCTAAGGCTGGCAATTCTTAGAATAAGAGGTAAGTATGAATAGAAAATATATAAAGATTAATATTGGGACAAAGATGGAGAAAGGGGAAATGGGACTGAAGTACATGTGAACTTTGAAGGTTGCAGGCCATACACAGCCTTCTTCTCTCCCGCTCCGCTCGCAAACAGCGTTCACTTGCAGGCCATACAGAAATCATCAATGTATCAGTATTGTCCAGACATGCTCAAACATCGACACTCCAGGTGTTTTGGACTTCAACTTTCACAATTAGTAACAGCCTGTAGGCTATTAGGAATTGTGGAAGCTGAAGTCCAAAGCACCTGGATAGCCAAAGTTTGCCCATGGCTATTGCCTGTCTAATCACTATCCCAAGACCTGAAAAATGTGGTTGATGTAGCTCCAGAAAATACTTTTAGGGAGAAATGAATTTTCCTACATAAAAAGAAATAAGATTATTGTGTTGTTATATGAGACCCATAATGCATTCCACAAAATGGTTCTCCTGGGATTAGCATCAAATAATGACCTTACCTACCGAAAGGGCAGTTTCAGAAATGCTAGTTCATGAGAAACAATGTGACATGGGAGAGATGACTACTAGTTGGGCTGAAATAATTCATATTGGATAATTCTGCACTTTTAGAAGCAAAGGCCTAGGAACAAATAAAAGTTACAAAGGAACAAAATATTGTTTGGTGACCTTTGTCAGTTTTAGAATTTTAATTTTTTCCCATAAGGCACCATGTTTTTGTGAATATACACATCTTACCTTTCTTTCTAGTCTGCAGCGTGGCACAGAGTTTCTAAAGTGATTTCTAAGATGATAGAAGAAAATGGACATTTTCGAAACCGACTTAAACACTGCAGCCAACTTTCAAATGAAGGTAAGTGATAGCTAGCAAGTAAATTCTTTGGGGTGTTCCTGGTTCTACTGCTGCGTCTGAAGTGTAAAGCTGTGGGCATAATGTTTATGAAGATCATCCAATTTGCTTTCTAGTTTGGTACACAATGTTTTCTAGAATTCTAGAATGCCCCTAACCTTGAGAACTAGAGAAAGGGTTCAGACCATAAGACTGAAAATCAGTTCTAGAGACTTAAACTTGCAAATAATTTCTACCATCTTCCTCCGTGTCAGATTCAATGTATCCCTGCGTTGCAACTATTTTTGCATACCTGATGCATTACAATAAAAAACAAGCAAACAAAACCAGATAGGTTTACCAACCTCTTTTATTTTAAGAAAAACCCTCCGCACATGTGCAATTAATCATAGTAATGTTATTATTGCATAATTCCAAGTAGTAGTTTGATCCAACTGACAACCAGAAAGATGTTAGCCCTGATGTTCCATAGTAGCCCTTGTGTATTCCTGTCATTTTGAAGTCTAATACAGAACATGTTTGCTACTTATTCGAGGCCTCCTTTGATTTTGTCTTCAGGTTTACTCCTCTAGGTCTAGTCCTAACTGCAGCAAAAAAGATGTTTACATTTTAATATCTATGGGGAGGCAATGTGGGAAAATAAAGGCAAGATTTCCCCCTCAAAATGCGTCTGACCTACTAAAGAATTATTCTACTTTACATGGTCAGGTAAGTTTCTTAACAAATGAGGCATTGGCCCCAGTTGCCAGGCCCATAAGGCAGTCACCAGCAGTACTTCCAGCTGCATTAACTCTCTGCTGTCCAAAATCCAGTCTTACAACATAGTGAAGAAGATGAAATGGACTACATATGTTGATAGGATACATAATTTT